>CM075652.1:38752500-39377500 GCA_037953625.1 Crotalaria pallida | reverse complement strand
CACTAAGTTCCGATCTTTGAGATGATACGGAACGTCCTAATATATCACCTAACTACCACGGTGTCTTAGGAAGGCTTCTCTCTCACCTGAGGTCCAGCGACTAATTGCGTACCGTCACCTTGGATCTGTTCTGCTGCCGGCTGCCCCAATCCTTCGTCTCTCAAATTCCTCGTACTAAATAAAATACGCTTACGTTATTAACATGTATTAAGAAAATCTTTTTCGTAACTTAGACACCTCTCATTCCTCGTTGGAAAACTTTTAAAAACATAACCGTTTTCAATCCGGGTTTTTCTTAAATCAGTTATCACTTAAAAACTTTACTTTGAATCACTTGAACACATTTTTAAAGTTAAAAGACAATTCAAAATAATTCGGGACAGCAAGGACTCATTTTACAAAAATAACTTTGATAAAACCCCAAAAATATTTCAAAGACACTTTTTACTTTAAATGAATCTTTTAATTCAAAATTAAAACGTTAAAACTCAAGTTTTCACCATCAAACCAACTTTGAGACAACCCTAACACAATTTAGGAATCTCGAATAAATCAAATGAAATTTTCTTAAAACCAATTTATTTTAAGACCAATTACACACTCAAACATCAACTAATCATACAACAACAAGTAGCATTTCATTATTTAATTATAGGTATATAATCAACTTAGCTAACATCAAGACAATCATATAACTCACGAATAATTCATTTTCACAAAACAAAACACTCAATCATGCATATATTCACAAACCAAATTGAACTAAAGGTTTAAACCAAACATATACGTTTTACTTCATGCAACTAAACTTCCTAAATTTATTTGCTCTATGTGGCTGAATGACATTCAAGGAAAACCATTCAAAGATCACAAACTTAGATCTTCTACCAAAATATACGTCCGGAAAAGATGAGTAGAATACACTCCATGAGATCTTCTACCAAAATATTAGGGGGATGTAGACTTAGTGCTCATAAGACATTTACATTTGGAAGGTCCTAGCCCTTTTCATGTAATTAAAGAGGAAATGAAAGAACGTGTGGCATTGTAGCTAACACAGTACAATACATGGGAATCTATTAACCTAACATTGTACCTTTTTGTGTAGGTTGATTCCCACCTGCCTGTTGCGTCTGTGGTGTATTCACTTCCTTCTTCCCAATGCTCTCGGGACTGTTTACAACAAAGTGTCCTGGTTGCCCGCACCGGAAGCAACGTTTCCCCACTTTACATTGGTGCAACCACCAACACGTACCACGACGAAACTTTCCACAATGTGGACATGGTGGCATAGCCCCAGTAGTATTCATATTCCGGACCGCTTCCTTGGGACCTGCTGCTCCAGCCTTGGTACTGACATAGGGTCCTGGTTTCTAAACCGGTCCCTTACCCCTGATAGGACCTCCTGTCCCCTGTGCATTCCTGCCCGCGCATTCAGATGCTTCCTGCTTCAAAACCTCCTCATAGATGTTGCACATATTGACCAACTGGGGAAAGCTACCACCGTTATAACGCTCAAAAGCTATCCATAGTTCCACACGAAGTCCCGTCCTGAACTTGAAACACTTAACCCTAACATCAGCGTCTTTGTAATATGGTCCATAGCGAATAACATCTTCAAACTTTGCGGGGTATTCAGTTACACTCATGGTTCCCTGGGTCAACTTCAAAAACTCCAATTCCTTATCCTTATAGAGGTTCACTGAGAAGTACTTCGCACGGATCCTCCGCTTAAGCACATCCCAGGATACACCCTGATCTTTCACTTCCAGGATCCGCTGCATGTGCACCCACCATTGCTCCGCTTCCCCTGCTAATGAGCCCATTACTAACAAGGCCCTTTGGTTGTATAGAAGTAGCATCGTGCTGAATATCTCTTCTATTCCCCGAAGCCACTTATGCGCTCCCTCAGGGTTATAGTCACCATGGAACTTCGGCGGGTCGATTCTTTTGAATTCAGCAAACCAATCACTTTCAGCTAGTACTTGGTTCTTGGTTGCTTGTGGCTTCTGATTCATTGCTACCCTTGCTACTACAATTGTGGCTGCTGCTACCCTTTCGGCTTGATCTCAGTCCATATGAACCAAGTTCCCTAGATTTGCAGTGATCTTGTCAACGTTGCAGCGATTCCCATCCATAAAGTCTAGTCCTAGAGATGACAACAGGTTAATACCCACATAAGCAACAACACATATATACCTTAGTACTCTAACTTAGACACTTAGCTATTTATTGGTTACTCACTTAGACACTTAGCTATTTATTGGTTACTGGCTTGGTGAGTAACCACAGGAGATGTGAGTCCACACTCCAAAGGCCGAGGGAAGCTGCTCTGATACCAAAATGTGGCATCCTAACTTTTAAACTCTAATTAGACCCTTAAACAAATTTAACAACTTATAAATTTCTTTTTAAAACATAAACTTATTATAAAAATCTTCGGAAAATTCGACGGAGTTTACTCTGTTTTATGGACTTTCCAAAAATTACTTTTTTCCCTGTTTAACTCGTAAATAGCTTTTCAAATAATACCAGACAACCAGAGTTCATATCCAAACGTATCACATCATATCCAGACATGTCATGCCACATGACATCACATCAGATCATACATCGTGGCTAAATATCAGTAGAAAATGTAAACAAGTCTATGGAAATAAAAACTATTTCCCAAAATGCCCAAAACCCAAAATTGACATGTCCTGGGCCGGCCCTACTGAATATCTACATCAAAATATGTACATACAAGTTCCAACTAAAGAGCATCATCACAAAAGACTCAAAACCCGGCCCAAGACCCAACATCAGTCCTACATCTGACACTCACTCCTTGGAAGGGAGTGTACACCTGCTCGGCCTCAATATCTATCCGCTCAATCTCTGTACCTGTGTAAAAACAGTTAAGAGGTGAGCATTACACAGAACTTAGCGAATGAAATCTAAGTAGGCATAATAACAACTAAGTAATACACAAATCAGCAAATAATCACATAGGTACAAAACAATTTTCAATCCAATTCGTTTCATTCACAAGAACTTATCGTTTTATATCCCGTTTTATAATTCTAAACTTGGTCCTGCTATCCTCTATTTCCTATTCCTATTCAACTCATTTTCATTCAACTATTCTCACTCAAATCTCATTCAACCTCTTTCTCGTTAGATCCTTACTCTTGTTCTCTTTCGACATCCTAATACCTTTCCTTTTGACGGCTTTGCGAATCCACCACTGCGTACGACTCCATGAATCGGGCATCTTATCGATGCACACGCCATTAAATCGTGTGGCTTACGCAACCAATGCACCCAACGAGGCGTACTTACTTGGCTTGGCATTCGCAAAACTGTAACTAGGGTACTACGGATTCACCACTGCACACAAATCCATGAATTGGGCATCTTACCGCTGCACACGCCATTAAATCGTGTGGCTTACACAATCAATGCACCCAGCGGGGCGTACTTACTTGGTCTGACATCCGTAGACCGCATCTGCATGTCCAATCAGAGTACTGCGAACCCAACACTGCGCACAACTCCATGAATTGGGCGTCTTACCGCTGCGCACTCCATTAAATCATGCGGCTTACGCAACCAATGCACCCAACGGGGCGTACTTACATGGCCTGGCATTCTCATACCCAAATCCCTAAATATCTTATCACTTTCTCTTTCATTTCTCTAACTCAATCATTCAACCACAATCTTCCTATTTCAGATACCACCCTATTATCATTTCCTAAATCATTCTACTCTCTCTCCTAAGCCCACCTAAATAACCACAACTAATGCACTCGACCACCCACACCTACTTCCAAGGAAAATATCAAACATTAAATTCAAATCAACACATAACGCATGTAAAACATAAATGTCAACTGAAGGTTTTCTATTCTTTTCCCTAAGTAATTATTATTGATTATTACCGGTTACCCTAAGGTTCATTAACATACAAAATCACACATTCTTAATCATCATTATAAACTACCTAGATATGCATCCTCTAAGCTAAGGTAACACCCCCTCTTACCTTAATCGCATAGAGATGTTAGAATTCAACGTGGAAGATCGTTGAAGAGTTTTGATGATGCCAAACAAGGACCTTTCAAAGTCAAGATGCAAGTCAAGTTTCAAGAAAGAGCTTCAAGATGCTATCTCTCCAGTCTAAGTAGGAAATCAATGTAAGGCTAGAATATTTGTCTCACTATTGTTTAGGCCCTTATTTAGAGATATTGGAGAAGAACGTTTTAAATCTTAAGAATGTTTTAATTGCAAAAAGAGTTTTTCTAAAAACGTATTTTTAATGTCTTAATTGATTCACTATGAAAATATATCTTGGCAACCTCTAGCTGGATTTCTCTAAGTTGTGAAAATCTGTTTTTACAAATTTTGACAGAGATAATCGATTACTCTTTCAAGATAATCGATTATTTATGTTGCATCATAGAAAATCCAGAAAGTGTGTAATCGAGTATTTGAACCTGGCTAATCCATTACTTGGCACAGATAATCGATTACTGGAGTTGCATCATATATTTTCCAGAGGCTGTGTAATTGATTATTTGACCAGTGATAATCGATTATATCAGTTGCATCATATATTAAACAGAAGTGAAGTAATCGATTAAATTCTATGTTGTAATTGATTACTAGTTTTTCTAAAGAATTTAAAAGTTTCTATTTTTAAAGGGATAATCGATTACCTCTCTGAAGTAATCGATTACCTCAAGTTTTATTGAAAAACGTGTCAGGATCATTTTGATTTATTTCCATATTTGTTTTTACATAATTGATTCTGATTTATTTTCAAAATTCGAATTTGATTTTATTTTTGAAAATATTCCTTTTTGATTTAAGATTCAAATATTTTATTTTATTCTTTAAATCTATTTGATTTGTTTTTTGATTTCAAAAATATTTTGTTGCTTCTTATTTCAAAATCTTATTTCATTTTTAATAGCAACTCACTCCTACAGGTTGCTTCTTCTTCTTCTTCTCTATTCTTCTCTGGTTTTCACGTTCATACATTTTTGAAGAAAATCATAAACCTTGTATTGGCCTGATGACACTTTCTTTTTGACTTCATTATCATTAGAGCTATATTGTTGTATTTGTGTTGCTTAGAATACATAATTGTTTAAGTGGTCTACTATTGTTGTATCCGCACTATTAAAAGTGCACTATAGGTCTTGTACCAATCAATCCTACCTTAACCAATGTTGTAAAGGGGAGTGTAACCCTTAGTGACTAGGGAGTGAATCTCCTAGTGCGGACGTGCTGCGTTCGTGGTTGTAGGGTAAGGAACCCTGTTGTGTTGGATAGTGCTAGACGAACGGTGGGTCACATAGTAGTTAGGCTATCTGGAAATCTAGGAAAGGTTTTCCTAGTTGTGTATCGAGGTCCCTGGCGAAAGAAGGTTCCTAGTAGCTTGCGGGGCGCTCTGGTTGTACTTGGGGACGCGAGGCGTCTTTGGTTTAGTGAAAAGCTCAAGCGGGTCGCTTGAGGACTGGATGTAGGCCGGGTTTGCCGAACCAGGATAAAATCTCCGGTGCAATCTTTTCTATCCCTCATCTCTTTATTTTTCGTTGTTATATTTATTTTTTGTGCATCATAGCCATTATTTTCATAATAATCTATTTTAAAAGGGTTTTAAAATAATAAGTGTGGTAACGGTTTTCGTTGTTCTTGTTTTAATTCGTATCCGCGCATATTAGTTTTCATAATAGTATTAATATTATTCGCTTCTGCGCAATCGTTTTCATCGTTATAATTGTTTTCCGCTGCAAATCTCTTTAAGTTTGTTGAAAATGTTTTAAAGCGAATATTTTCCAATATTTTCGTAAACACCCAATTCACCCCCTCCCCTTGGGTGACGGATGCCAATCCTATCAATAATTCTAACAAGAGAGAGAGAAAATACCAAATCCTAGATTTAGAAATTGGCTCCGTATGATCCGAGTGTGGCGATGAAGAAGAGTAGTTGATAGACGAGCCGAAGAATGTTGAGAAGCCGCAACAAGATGGGGTTGATGATTCTACCACTTATCTTGAAGGAGAGAGAGAGAATCAAGAGAGATAATGAGCCATAACCTCCATACAAGCAAAGAGAAGACAAGATTAGAGATGATGATGCCAAATTCGTGTGGGGAAGGAAATGAAGGAAGGAGACTTGCTCAACTTACCTAGACTTGCTTGAGTGGAAGGAATCAAGAAGGATGATGATGCTCTTGCCCTAAACCATGGAGATAGGGAGAGCCAAAAAGAGAAAACTTGTATGATAATGGTGGGAATGATGGTAGTGATGATGGGGATGATGATTATTGGCCACAAAAACTTGGGATCCTAAGGTCTACGGGTCATGGAATGAGTGTTCTTGGAGGAAGAAGGGAAGAAAATCGAGTTTGAGATGAAATGGGGGCTTGATTCCCTTTTATTTTTTTCCATTCTGATGCGTGTTAATCGATTAACCAATGTATTTTATTTTTACAATCTATCAGGTCTTAATCGATTAACCCCTTGGTTAATCGATTAAGCAACTTAGTTCTTCATTCCCCTACACTTCAAAGTGCGATATCTCCTTCGTTACCCGTCGGATCTTGCTCAAATTTGAAAAAGGTTCCCTACATACTAATCTTCACATCCAATGGTGGAATTTGTGTTTAGATTTGTAAATATTTTATTTTAAATTTCCTAATATAGGGTGTTTATAACACCGAAAACATCGTTTCTAACGCTCTTTTGTTCATCTTTCAACCTCCTTTCCGATGCCAATGCTTCCTAACTCCTTCATGGCACTCTCCGGGATCCCAATCCATCACCTAAACTCTTCTTTAGCATGATTATCATTCTTGTAACCCTATCATTATTCTAATTATTTTGGGAATTAAAAATCAGGATGTTACATTACTCATTCTTATCTTATTTTTGTCCATGTTCACATTCACATTTCTTTAGTTCTATTCCACATTTTGATCCCTTTTTATTTAGTAGAAAATTGAACCATTGGGTACACCGATGCCTAACGGTGCGTTTGGACCTAATGGGGCATTTAGCCTGATGGGGAATTTAGCCCTAATGAGGCATTTGGAACACCTAACAGGGCACCTAGTGTGCCAGTGCTCCCAATGGTCAATTCGACTGCCTTCTCTTTAATTTAGTTCATTGTTCGTTCATTTGTTTGTTATCTCATTCGTCATTCAACACACATTTATCACACAATCATCACAATTTACATATTCAATTTCCTAAGTTCATGTTCTTACTCCTAATTCATTTTATTTGTCATTTATTAATTATACATTACAACAATTAACACATAGCATTTACATTCCATCACAATTATCAATTATGGTTCAATTTTTTTATTCAAGCAATTATAACATTATCATCATTTGTTATCCTAGAGTTTCATAATTCACTACACTAAGCAAACATTCTTAGCAATCATTATATACTAACTAGAGACTGACTCCTAAATCAAGGTAACACCCACTCCTTACCTCTACAAAAGAGAGAGTGGAGAAACCTTCACAAAAACCCTAGCTCCCAACAACCTTAACCAAGGAGCCACCAAATGTAGTGAGAGGAAGGAAGAAAGAGCTTGATTTTCTACAAACAATGAAATAAAGAAAAGCATGAGTATGTGGTTCTTCAATATGGGTGGTTCGAATTTTTCCATAGAAGAGAGAAAGAGAGAGGAAATCGTGAGAAGAGTGGGATAAGGGGGAGATGAAATTTACCTTGATGATGAATGATAATAAGCTCTTAGAATCTTCAAGAGGAAGAAGAACAAGACTTGGTCTTGATGGGGGAGGAGGGATTCGTGTATGATGATGATGAAGAAAATGAAGAAGTGTGTCTTATGATGATGGAAATGGAGTTGATGATGATGGATGGTGGTCCTTTGATCTTGATCTTAGGTTTTGATGATTGATGAGAGGGATGAGCCCTTGTTTTTCTTAAAGCTTGAGAGAGAGCTCTTGATGGAGAATGAAGAAGAGTGTGATGATGAATGAATGAATGTTGGCTTGCTTTTTATTTTTATTTAATTTGCCTTAGAATAGATTGTGTGGCTCTCATAAGAAGCTTCCTCAAGAAGCTTGGAAACATGTGGTTGAGAGTGAAAGCTTCCTTGAGAAGCTTTGACTTTTTGGCTTTAGTCAACTTATTTTTTTTTGTCAAAACACGAGTGGTTATTGATTACCCCATCCAGGTAATCGATTACATTCCTATTTTCACTTTTAATGAATGCTTCACAGAAACTATGTAATCGATTACCTACCCATAGGTAATCGATTACCTCCCAAAATCACAATTTTAGGGTTTCCCACAGAAGGTCAGTAATCGATTACTTTCCCAAGGGTAATCGATTACTTCCCTGAATTCAATTCTTAGGGCTTTTCACAGAAACATGGTAATCGATTACTTCCCAAAAGTAATTGATTATCTTGCCAAATTTTCATACTTTGATAGTTTCTAACTGTAAGACATTTTCCTTAACCCTTATACTCATTTTGGCTATGATTACTCCATTCAATCCTAGCTTATTCCTATGATTTCCACGGGGCTAACTTAGATTATTATAATAAAACTTGGAATTTAAAATCAGGATTTATGGTCAAGCATATGGTAACACAATGTCATTGGATGAACTTGAGTGCATTGTTATAACCCTTGATACACATGAGAGATATACACAGAGAGGATGAAAGTGTTCACTAGTTCCTGGTTCTTTTGGAGTTTATTTTTCTAACCAGTTTTTGATGAAAGTAATTGCTTGTGAAGAAAGGTGTTTGAGTCGTGAGTCTGGTGTCTTAGATTAGGAGGTTTGAGGGTTGATTTAAGAAAATGTCTTGTAATTAAGAATCTTTACTTTACTTTTGCCTGAGACATGCAAAATGCTATGTTTGGGGGAGTGATTTGGGTCTAATATATGATGTTCTTAAGCATTAATTGTCTCCCTTTTACTATGGTTTTGGCTTGTTTCTTGAGTAAATTTAGGATTTTTATTATGTTTTTAGGAAAGTTAGGTAATTTAGAATCCTTGAACGTTTTGATCCGTTTTGGGTTTGATTTTAGGAATTTGAAGCTTAATTTGATGATTTATGTTTTAAAATGGAAATGAGCTTTGAAGACCATGAGATTGGAGCTTGAATGGAGAAAAATGCTGCTCTTAAATGTTGCCCAAGAACGGGTTCAAATGTCAAGAGCTAGGGTGCAAAAAGTCAGAAATCAATTAAGAAAAACTCAGCCAATTCAGGGAGTCACACGCCCAGGCATGTGGAATGTCACGACCAGGTGCATGTTGTACGTAGAAGAGAAGGAAAGCAGTTTTTGATGCCACGCCTAGGCGTGGGATACCGGTGCCTGGGCACGTGGGCCTACTAGTTGGGCTTATCTATTTTGTTATTGAAGATTCTGATAAAATTTAGTTTGATTCGTTTTAGGATTAGTCTTTTCTATATATTCTAGGATTTAGCATTAGATTTGGTAGCTTTTAGAGAAAGAGGGAGACTGCATATTTTGGAGAGATTTGGAAGAGAGTGTAACATCCTCAATTTACATTCTAAATATAATGGCCTAAGAATTGAGATTAGTATGAAGGGTATGTGAATATTAAGTTAGACGGTGGATTAGTAGAATGAATTTAGGCCTTAAGTATCACCCCTAATTAGAAAAATTGAAATAAAATATCTATAACTCCAAATGCAAATTCCACCGTTGGATATAAAGATTGGGGTCTTAGGAAGTGTGTTCCAAATTTTGGGCAAGATCCGACGGGTAATGGAAAAGATATAGTAGTTTGAAGTTTGGTTGTTCCTAGTCATCAGACCCGCGCTTAGGCGCGACAGGGCCGCGCTCGGGCGCGAGCATTGAGATTTAGTTGGCTGGGACAGACAGTTTTGCGCTCAGGCGTGCTCTCCCGTGCGCCCAGGCGCGCCTCCCACACACCAGATTTGGAAATGGCGCGCCAGACACTCCAAGCCATGCACCACTCTCCAGCTCCACGCACCAGGAAAAGAACTGGTGCAGGTTTCGCGCTCAAGCGCCAAAAACCGCGCTCAAGCGCGAGCGGTGAGCTGGTGCATTCTCTGCCACATAAAATGGACTTTCTCCCCAATAAACCCTTCCCACCACACGTTTTTGGCCAGCCTCCTACCATGGGTTGATATACATAAAATAGAAAATAAAAGAAAACACTACATGTAACACCCTATATAGTAATTACCCTTAAATTACCCGAAAAATTAGGATTTTAAAATTTCTTTTCATTAATACAAAAAACATCAGAGTTGGAAAGCGGAAGACTTTAATTCGATTAAAGCAGAAAAGTTCAGTAACAGATACACCAAGTTCATATTTCAAAATACAAGTTCAATAAAAGTTTAGCTCGGCCCAGCTAGGCAATCCGAGGTTAAAATATACAAGTGTTTTAGCTCGGCCCAACTAGCCGAGACCCAATACAAAACAATATTTTAGCTCGGCCCAAATGGCCGAGACCCATCCACCTATCTGACTCTAATTGACTTACTCTCCCTGTGAGGGAGAGTGATCCTGCTCGGTCGGGGACTGCGTCTGCTCGGGCTCAGTACCTGAAAAATGGTAAGGAGGTGAGCATTACACAGAACTTAAATAAGCAGTTTCTAAAATGCCATACCGAACTACCAAGCCAAACACAATTAGACAGTTAGCATATAATAACAAGTACTCAAACCATATATCACATGCACATATCATCATTCAGCTCGGTTCACATCGTACAACATCAATTAGCTCGGCTCACATCCTACCATCTAATTTAGCTAGGCTCACATCAGAATCCAGCTTATCCCTTACCTATTATCTATACCTCGACACCTCCTACCGATTCCCCTTACTCTCTTTCCATAAATCTTACACTCGGCATCTCGGCTACTATCCTCTTACCTCGGTAAACCATCTCTATCTCGGACTCATTACTCATTATTCCATTTTCACATAGTTTACGATCTTTTACTCTTCTCGGATGCATACACCCAGTGCATGTCTTACACCATTTAAGGTCGGATATCAGAGTGTCCATAACTGCGAGTACCCAGTACCCGTCTTACAGCTGCACATACCCAGTATGCGTCTGACGCGATCAATGCACGCACCCAGTACGCGTCTGCTATGACCAGGAGCACTACCGCCGATCATTCTATGGGGTTAAGGAGAGTCCATAACTGCGAGTACCCAGTACCCGTCTTACAGTGGCGCATCTCGGCGACTTACGCGATCAACGCACCCACCCAGTACGCGTCTGCTATGACCAGGACCACATCCCACCGGTTTCGTGCTCGGAACCTTGTGTGAATCATAATTGCGAGTACCCAGTACTCGTCTTACAGCTGCACATACCCAGTACTCGTCTTACAGCTGCACATACCCAGTATGCGTCTGACGCGATCAATGCACGCACCCGGTACGCGTCTGCTATGACCCGATCACACAACCATTTCTCTTTTATTCCTCTTATCCTTTTAACCATTTTAGTTCGGCCTATCTCGGCTCAGCATCTCTTTTAATTCCTCTTAGTCTTATTAATCATCTCTTTTAGTTCGGCCCATCTCGGCTCAACCCTTTAAATTATTCCTCTTTACATTAATCTCATTATTCTCTTAGCTCGGCCTCTCTCGGCTCAACCTCTTAATCCTGCTATCCATCTATTTAGCTTGACCTCTCTCGGCTCAACCCTTTAACCATTCCCCTTTTTCCCTTGACCCTTCTCATTATCTGACTTATTACTTTATCTCTCCTACTATCCATATTTACCATTTTCTCAACCCATTCGCAACCTCTCCCAGCTTGGCCCAGCTCGGCCACAGATATGAATAACAAATATCAAAGCTCATAAACATTTATGCACAAAGTTCATAAACACTTATACAACAACAACCATAAGAATAAAAGCTTTCAACCAATCCATCATGTAAATACCAACATATAGCATAAAACAATATTCCAAATTCACCTAACACCCATGTTTCTAGTTCATTTATTAGTTCCCTTTACCCTTTTTACCTTTCCTTTCTCATGTTAACCTATATCCATTCCCTAATCTAACACCGACTCTTAGTACCCTTTATGAACACCCTAGAAACCCAAACTCAAGTAGAGGTAACACTCACTCCTTACCTCAACCGTGAGAGATAAGAGTTGAGAGTTTGAGAATGGTTTCCTTGATGCTTGATCTTGGAGTTTCACACCCTTGAATCTGTGTCCTCCTTGCTGCCACCACCTCACCACCACGGTCCAGGGAAGATCTGAAACGGGAAGAAGAACGGCAAGAAGGAGGGTCTCCGGTTGGGTACCACTTGGTGGAGGAGAAGAAGAGATGTGTGAGAAAGAGGGATCTTCGTGAAGGAGAAGAGGAAGTATGAGAGTTGTGTGTGTTGGAGCTTTAGAGAGAAAATGAGAGAAAGAAACGAAGGAGGAAGAGATTAAAATGGTCAAGTGTGTTATGTTGTGTTTGGGCTTTCTTTTATTCTTTTAGGGGAATTATTTGTGTGGTCCTCATTGGAGGCTTCCATGAGAAGCTAAAACATGTGGCTAGGATTCATTGGCTTCTTGAGGAAGCCATGAATAGTGACTTGAAAGGGACATAAAGCAATGATAGTGAGATAAAGTGGATGAAAGTACATAGTACGGATGGCACGAAACCCAAAAGCCAGCAGCTCAACATGAGCTGTCGCGGAGGAGCTAGGACGTGTCGGCTCGGGTACGTCGGCTCGGATACGTCGGCTCGGTTTGTAGGAACAACAGCAGTCCGAGCTTCCATCTCGAATAATAGAGTGAGGTGCGCTGAGGTCGGCTAGTTCGGCTTGACCACAGGTTCCGCGTTGGGTTCCCATCCAGCTTGGTTCATACGCACACAATCTCATCTAGCTCGGCCGGGATCGGACCGAGGTCCTATACTTACATCCTAGGTCGGCCTATGCTCATACTACCCTCCTAACCTTGTACAATTTCTAAGGCTTAATCCTATCCTTAAATAAATATTTATATATTAGGATTATATTATTTAATATTAATTTTCAGGATGTTACATTCCTCTCCCACTTACAGGAATTTTGTCCTCGAAATTTAGTCGGCACTGAAAAGTTGCGGATATGACTGCTCCATCTTGTCCTCGAGTTCCCAAGTAGCTTCCTCCACATCATTCCGATTCCAAACGACCTTGACCAAGGAGATTTCTTTCCCTCTGAGCCGTCTGACTTGTCTGTCCTCAACTCGGACTGGTAGGACTTCGAAGGTCAGGTTGTCTCTTAGCGGCAGCTCGTCCACTGCTATCACATGTGACGGGTCATGAATGTACCTCCGAAGTTGCGAGACGTGAAATACATCATGGAGCTTAGACAAGTGCGGAGGTAGAGCGATTCTGTAAGCTATTGGTCCGACCTTCTCCGATATCTGGTATGGTCCGACAAACCTAGGGGTCAACTTCTTTGATTTGATAGCTCGGCCAATACCGGTTACAGGAGATACCCGAAGGAATACATGATCTCCCTCGATGAAGTTCAAGGGTTTTCTTCTCTTGTCGGCATAGCTCTTCTGTCGGTCCTGCGCTGCTTTCATCTTTCCTTGTATCATTCGAATCTTCTCGGTCGTCTTTTGAACAATGTCCGGACCAATCAACAAGTTTTCTCCTATCTGGAACCAGCATAACGGCGTCCGACATTTTCGACCATACAATGCTTCAAAAGGAGCCATTCCGATACTTGAATGGAAACTGTTGTTGTAGGTGAATTCGACCAAGGGCAGAAGTGCTTCCCAACTTTCCGACTGCTCAAGCACACATGTCCTCAACAAGTCCTCAAGGGTCTGAATGGTGCGCTCGGATTGTCCATCGGTTTGAGGATGATAAGTCGTGCTAAACCTCAACTTTGTACCCAGGGCTTCTTGCAAACTCTGCCAGAATCGAGATAAGAAGCGAGGATCACGGTCCGACACTATGCTGCTCGGCACACCGTGAAGTCGGACAATGTCCTTGATGTACAGTTGCGCCAGCTTCTCTAGGCTGTACTTCATGCTGATCGGCAGGAAATGAGCACACTTCGTAAGTCGGTCCACCACAACCCAGATGGCTTCCTGCCCTGACCTCGTCCTTGGTAGACCCGACACGAAATCCATCGAAATGCTATCCCACTTCCATTGCGGAATCTCCAAGGATTTGAGTAATCCTCCTGGTTTCTGATGCTCTATTTTGCTAAATGAATGAGATATGATTTTATTTTAAAAACCAAGGCAAAGAATGGAAATTAAGGATAATGGTGATGGTATTAATAAAGTTGTTTAATAGATGCTAATTAACTTATGAGATATGTTTGTGATGAGTTGATGATGCAAATGTGTAATGTGGTGATTAATTTTGAGTAATTTACTTGATAAGAAGTTAAGTGGTTTTTCTGGAAAATGTAATGGTTAATATGATTAAGAGGAAAGGTTATTATAGAAATGAAAGTGAAAATATATATACCCGGACGCAGTAAGACGTGAGTGCACAGGGGTGCAGACGCAGTAGGTCGTGACCAGGGATGAAATGAAAGTGAAAATATATATACCCGGACGCAGTAAGACGACGCAGTAGGTCGTGACCAGGGATGAAATGAAAGTGAAAATATATATACCCGGACGCAGTAAGACGTGAGTGCACAGGGGTGCAGACGCAGTAGGTCGTGACCAGGGATGAAATGAAGTGAAAATATATATATACCCGGACGCAGTAAGACGTGAGTGCACAGGGGTGCAGACGCAGTAGGTCGTGACCAGGGATGAAATGAATATGAAATATATACCCGGACGCAGTAAGACGTGAGTGCACAGGGGTGCAGACGCTATAGGTCGTGACCGGGGGAGAATGAAAACATACCCGGACGCAGTAAGTCGTGACCAGCACATTAGTGCGGACGCAGTAGGTCGTGACCAGGGGAAAGAATGAAAATGAATTATACCCGGACGCAGTAAGACGTGAGTGCACAGGAGTGCAGACGCAGTAGGTCGTGACCAGGGACAGATTGAAAAGAATTATGAATATGATTAAAGTGTAAGGAATAAAAGACTTTATGAAAATGATGTATAAGAATGAATAGGCAAGATTGACTTGAGAAACCAATGGAATACTTTGATAATGAATTGTGATTTCTTGAGTTTTATTATATTGTTATTGAATTGTTAAATGTGTATGGCTTGGTATAGCATTATGTCGTAATTGGAAACTGCTTCCCCATTTTATGTGTAATACTCACTCCTTACTATTTCCACAGGTACCGAGGCTGAGTTTACACATGACCAGGCCGAGCAGGAGTACTCTCCCTCACAGGGAGAGTAGGGTTGGGATTAGATGCATTCTTTTGACCTAAGCCTCTATATTATTTGATGTATATGTGCTGTATATGCTCTTTTGTGAGAGGCTTAGGATAGTTTCTTTGGTGAATTTGCTTATGATTCATTTTTGGGCATAGTTGCGGATATGGTCTCTTGTTTTTGCATACTTAGCACTGTTGCTAGCACTCTGACACACTGACGTTGATGTTTTACACTTGAGCCCATGGGGCAACTATGTGATGCACTTATATCTATATTTGAGCCCTGCTGGCTACTGTTGATATTAAATAAATGTGTTTATCAGGTTGAAGATTTTGAAATGTCCGAAAAACAGACGAAACTCCGTCCGTTTGACGGTTGATTTTCATGAATTAAAAATGAATTTTTAAATCCGTATTTTTGATATAAAGGAAATTAAGGGTAAATATTATAGGGTGTTACAACACTCAAGTTCCTCTGCTCCAGCTTGAGAAAAGCGAGCTCCTTCTCTCTCCGGACATCCTCGGGAAAGTACTTTCCGAGGAATCGAGCTCGGAACAGATCCCAAGTAATGGCCTCATTAACCGCTTCCAGTCCACAGCTCTGCTGCTCCCACCAGTGCTCGGCTTCACTAGTCAGCACAAACTCGGCCAACCTCACCCTGTACTCATAGGGCGGTTGTAGAGATCGGAAAATCTTCTCAATGTCCTGGAGCCATCTCTGAGCTCCATCAGGATTGTAACCCCCTTCAAACCGAGGTGGTTCATTCTTCCGAAATCGGCTCATCCAGTCGATCTCGACCGGAGCCGGAGGTTGAGGCTGAAGGGCTGCAGCTGCAGCTGCTGCGGCTGCGGCGATGTTTTGAGCGAGGTTCTCAGCCTGATTTTGCTGAGCCTGCGCTTGGTTCTGCTGTAGTTGAACCAGAGTTTCCAACACAGCAGCAATTCGGTCGTTATCAGCTCGTCTCCCAGCCATGCTGCTCAGTCATGGAGAGAAAGCCAATTAACTTCCGAATAATCAAGTAAATATATATATATAAACATATATACCTATGAGCTCTATTGTCTAACTTAGACTTCTAGATTTTACTTATTTGTCACTCTCTTGGTGAGTAACCACTGGAGTCCTTTGCAACTCCAATAGGCCGAGGAGAGACTGCTCTGATACCAAAAATGTAACACCCTATATAGTAATTACCCTTAAATTACCCGAAAAATTAGGATTTTAAAATTTCTTTTCATTAATACAAAAAAACATCAGAGTTGGAAAGCGGAAGACTTTAATTCGATTAAAGCAGAAAAGTTCAGTAACAGATACACCAAGTTCATATTTCAAAATACAAGTTCAATAAAAGTTTAGCTCGGCCCAGCTAGGCAATCTGAGGTTAAAATATACAAGTGTTTTAGCTCGGCCCAACTAGCTGAGACCCAATACAAAACAATATTTTAGCTCGGCCCAAATGGCCGAGACCCATCCACCTATCTGACTCTAATTGACTTACTCTCCCTGTGAGGGAGAGTGATCCTGCTCGGCCGGGGACTGCGTCTGCTTGGGCTCAGTACCTGAAAAATGGTAAGGAGGTGAGCATTACACAGAACTTAAATAAGCAGTTTCTAAAATGCCATACCGAACTACCAAGCCAAACACAATTAGACAGTTAGCATATAATAACAAGTACTCAAACCATATATCACATGCACATATCATCATTCAGCTCGGTTCACATCGTACAACATCAATTAGCTCGGCTCACATCCTACCATCTAATTTAGCTCGGCTCACATCAGAATCCAGCTTATCCCTTACCTATTAGCTATACCTCGGCACCTCCTACCGATTCCCCTTACTCTCTTTCCATAAATCTTACACTCGGCATCTCGGCTACTATCCTCTTACCTCGGTAAACCATCTCTATCTCGGACTCATTACTCATTATTCTGTGACGCTCATTTGATTTCTGAAAATGGTTTTGCTCGAGTCATTTGGACTTGTATAGTTTTCAAAAATTAGGGTGGAAAAATTTTTTCTTTTAAAACACTTGATTGGTAAGTAAAATCAAAGAATTGAAATCCGACAAGTTAAAAGGAATTGGAAAGCAGTCGAGGGTTTTCGCAATAAATATTATTTTCATAAATGAAACCTTTAGTCCCTCAATTGCGAGTGCTTTTAAAATAAAACTGATCAATATCGGATTTCAAAACTTATTAAAAGCAAGCGGAATATTGAAATGCGTAAAGTGAACCATAGTTGTAGATAATAAGTCATAAAAGGTCTGATACAAAATAGTTACAAGTCCATTGGAAATAAAACACTCTGACAATACCTCACCAAAAGAACATTTACAAAACATAAAACTCAAAAGAAAGGGTATCGTCAGAGCTGGTCACTGGTCCACTGCAGCTATTCCATAGTCAGAGATCACCGGCTTCGTCCCACGAAACCTACGAGGACGAAAGCGAACTACGGGATTAGGATGGTAGAGAGTGATCTCTACTTCACCCTCAAAACAGCCCGGTGATCCCGATACTCCCAAGCACCATCAAGGAGCGGGCGAATCTCGATGCAAAGCAGGCATCTGGCCATCACCTAAAAGGGCAGGAGAGTAAGCCTAACACAGTCGCATTATCGAATAAGCCTAAGCCCTAACATTCACATCCAGATAAACAACAGCAATCACTAGTGCAGAAAATGCATATACATATGAGCAAACACCAGTTTAATTATTATCTTCGAGATAAGTGGCATGATGCATGTACATGTTCTCCAACTCTGAGGCCTCTGTGTCCACCGAGTCCAAATCTGAGGAACGGTGAGTTCAAAACGCGGCACGGCTTACGGCACGTCTGCCAGCGTAAACGGCACGCCTTACAGTGTTTCCACCAGCGTAAAAGACACGACTTACAGTGTTTCCACCAGCGTAAAGGGAACGACTTACAGTGTTTCCACCAGCGTAAAGGGCACGACTTACAGTGTTTCCACCAGCGTAAACGGCACGACTTACAGTGTTTCCACCAGCGTAAACGGCACGACTTACAGTGTTTCCACCAGCGTAAACGGCACGACTTACAGTGTTTCCACCAGCGTAAATGGCACGACTTATAGTGCGTCCACCAGCGTAAACGGCACGACTTACAGTGTTTCCACCAGCGTAAATGGCACGACTTACGGTGAACCCTGTGCAGGCTTTCATAAAATATCAAGTTCAGTTACCAAAACAGTTCACAGGTTCACCGGCGTAGGAAAGGCACGCCTTACGGTGTTTCCACCTGCGTAGGTGTTCCTCAGATTGGGACTGGTCTGATAACCTAGCTCATGTCATGTATGTATCAATGCAACTCTTGCAGTCCTAGGTTATCATGCACATGTTCAAGTTCCAGGTTTATTATTAGTCCAACTATGTCATGATCATTCGACATTAGTTCGGCATGGATACATACATAGCCATAGGCATCCAACATGTATCCATAAGTATCTAAGCATACAGAAGACATAGCAGATTCATACTAGTTCTAGGTCACGTCTATGACTAAGCGTTCGGTCAAGGTCCCATCATTTCTTGACCTAAGCCACCTCAAGTGACTAAAACTCGGGATAAGCAAGTCTTAACTACTTAAGACTTTGGTTAAGTGAGTCCTAATCGCTTAAGACTAGGTTTAACTGAATTCAGTTGACTAATCATGGACTAAGTCCACTAATCTTGGACTAAATCTCACTAATCAGGAGTTTAGTCTCACTAATCATGGATTAAGTCTAGCTTAATTGACTAATCTCGGATTAAATCCGGCTAATCATGGATTAGGTCTAACTAATCATGGATTAGTTGACTAATCAGGAAAATTAAGGTTACTAATCTTGGATTAAGTCCAACTAATCTTGGATTAGTTGACTAATCAGGGATTATGGTTACTAATCTAGGATTAAGTCCAACTAATCATGGATTAGTTGACTAATGAGGGATTAAGGTTACTAATCTTGGATTAGGTCCAACTAATATTGGATTAGTTGACTAATCAGGGATTAAGGTTACTAATCTAGGATTAAGTCCAACTAATCATGGATTAGTTGACTAGTCAGGGATTAAGGTTACTAATCTAGGATTAAGTCCAACTTAATTAGGTCTAGGTGCTATTTAGTTTTCTAAAACTAGGTTTAATTAACACTTAGTTAGCTAAACCATTCTTAGTTATTGAGTTAACTCCCTAACCAAGGCTTTGAAACCTAAAACCGTGATGATCACACTTAATCATCTTATCTAATTCACAATTAGAGCCTAATTAACTCAAATCTTTGGGGTCAACACTTAAGCCTAGTTCATTCAAGGATCTAAGCATTCCCTTAACAACATAACCTATGGAATTAATCACCAACACAAAGCATAATCACAAATTCAGCATAGAACATTTCATTAACAACATAACACAAGTAATATAGTCATCAACACGAAACATAATCATAAAATTCAGCATTGCACATTCAACAATAACAAGTCATCATTCATCCAAATTCGGCCTCCAAGCCCAAAATCAATCTAACTAGTGCCCTTGAGTCTCATGGTGACTCACCCTAAATTTCTAAGCTTAAAACTTATTCTAGCAATTGTGTAAGCTTCTCTCTTACCTCTTGAAGAAAAACTAAGAAGACTTAGAAACTTTGGGCCTTTTCTTTACCAAAACCGTGAGCACTCTCCCTCCTTTTGACACTTGAGACTTGATCTCCAACTTCTAAAACTCTAAGGCTCCACTTGATCTACCAAGCTAAAGATTTTAAAGCTTTAATGGGGGTTTGGCCATGAGGATGCTAAGGTCTTGGGTTGAAATTTCTTCAACACAATCTTCAAGTAAGTGGCATATTCATGATCTAGAGTATGAATATGCTAAGGTTTCTTGTGTTTGGTAAAAGTTTGGGCAAGAACAAGGGTGGTGGTGGATGAGGCCGTGAGCTCCTCAAGAAAAGGAAGGGTTGGATTTGAACATTTATAAGCTTCAATCACTCATGTGTGTTGTGTATTCATGATCTAGGCTTAGAGTATGTAAGGATTCTTGGTTTTTAATGGAAGAAAAGGTTAGGATGAGGGTGGTGGAGGTGCTGGTCGTGAGGCCTCTTGGAAAAGAAGAAGAAGAAAGTGGTGAAGATGGCATGAAGAAAAGGAAAACAAAATGATGCCCATCAACACAAGGTCACTTTTATAAAACTTATGGTCAAAGGTGAAGAGGTAAGGTGGCATAAGGGTGGGTTTTGGTGTGGACACCTCAACTCTTCATGCAAGGAAATAAAACATGGTGTTGACACCTATTACTTTGACCACATGCATGAAATATAAGCTTGACACCTCACTTTCTTCATACATTCACAATGGTTACCCACACACACACATACCACACGGCCTACACATGCACTCCACGGCTTTCACACACACACACAAGGCCCAACACACATTCATGGCCCAACATCACTCACAAGGCCCATTAGGTTTAATCTAATCCACTTAACCCTTAAGCCCTACATTAACCAAGCTAATCTAACTCATAACCAAACGATTAGCTTACTAACCCAAATCAACTTAAAACCACACAAGTCTAAACCTAATAAATTAGGTTTGATCTAACCCTAATCACGATTTGCTATCTAAACAAGATTAAGTTCTAACACATCAAGCTAAAGCAAAACATTAATATAGCAAAGCATAACATTATTCGGGAACTAAAATTCAGGGATGTTACACTCTCCCCCACTTACAAGAATTTCGTCCCCGAAATTCTGTTCTACTCGAACAACTCAGGGTATTCTCTACGCATCGTAGCTTCGGGTTCCCAAGTTGACTCTTGAACACCATTGTGTTCCCAGACAACTCTAACCAAGGGTATTTCTTTTCCCCTAAGTTGCTTGATTCGGCGGTCTACTAAAAAAATCGGGCCAGCTTCTAGAGTTAGGTTTTCTCGCACAAACAGGTCATCGGGTCGGATATCCAGAATGGAGTTAGGCTCATGCACAAACTTTCGAAGTTGTGAAACATGAAAGACATTGTGTAGACTAGACAAGGATGGTGGTAAGGCTATCTGGTACGCGACTGGGCCAATTTTCCTAAGGATTTGGTACGGACCGATGAACCTGGGTGAAAGTTTCTTGGTTCTCAACGCTCTGCCTACACCTTTCATCGGGGATATTTTAATAAACACATGCTCTCCTTCTGCAAACTCAAGAGGTCTTCTCCTCTTATCCACATAACTCTTCTGCCTTCCCTGTGCAGTCCTCATCTTCTCTCGTACCATCTTAATCTTTTCAGTTGTTTCTTGTACCAGTTTTGGACCGATCAAAGCATTCTTCCCCACTTGAAACCAACATAGTGGTGTCTGGCACTTTCTACCATACAACGCTTCAAACGGTGCCATCCCAATGCTCGCATGATAACTGTTATTATAGGTAAACTCCACCAACGGTAACACCTTATCCCAACTGCTTTGCTCCTCCAAGGCACACGCTCTTAACATATCTTCCAACGTCTGAATGGTTCGCTCTGTTTGTCCGTCAGTTTGAGGATGATAAGCAGATCCCATTTTTATCTTTGTTCCCAGGGCTTGATGCAGACTGTTCAGAAACTATGCTGGAACCTTGGATCCCGGTCAGAAACTATGCTGGAAGGTATACCATGCAGTCGTACCACCTCATCAACGTAGAGTTGAGCAAGCCTTTCCAATGAATAATGCATATTTACGGGGATAAAATGCACAGATTTAGTTAACCGATCTACCACAACCCATATGGCATCAAAATTCCGATCAGTCCTTGGTAGTCCTGACACAAAATCCATCGATATGCTGTCCCATTTCCACAGAGGGACCTCTAAACATTGTAACTCTCCTCCTGGCTTCTTATGCTCAGCCTTCGTTTTCTGGCAAACCAGACATGATGCTACATACTCAGCCACATTTTTCTTTAATCCAGACCACCATAATAACTTTTTCAAATCCTGATACATCTTAGTTGTTCCCGGATGCATACTCATTCGACTCTTGTCTGCTTCCTCCAATATCATTCTTCTAAGTTCTGCGTCTTTTGGAACGCATATCCTCGTTTTGAAACGAAGAAGTCCATCCTTTCCCTCTTGAAAGTTTAGTTCTTTCCCTTCAGATGCCAATCTTTTCTTTTCACTAAGTTCACCATCTTCTTGTTGCCGCTCGCGGATCAGAGTCATAAACTCATTCGTGATCTGCAGCATTCCTAACTTTAAGCTTGTTGGCTCGACTTCCATTGCTAAACTCATATCCCGAAACTTCTCTAGTAACGCAGCCTCCTTGATCATCATGGCACTCGCATGCAATGCCTTTCTGCTTAGGGCATCGACAACCTTATTCGCCTTTCCAGGATGATAGTGGAGTTCGAAGTCATAATCTTTGAGAAACTCCATCCACCGTCGTTGTCTCATATTCAGCTCCTTCTGGTCAAAGAGATACTTCAAACTCTTATGGTCACTGAACACTCGGAACACAGTGCCATAGAGATAGTGCCTCCAGATCTTAAGAGCGAAAACTATTGCGGCTAGCTCCAAGTCGTGCGTCGGATAATTCACCTCATGCACTTTCAACTGCCTTGATGCGTATGCCACACCTTACCTTCTTGCATCAACACACATCCGAGGCCTTGACCTGATGCATCGCAGTACACATCAAAACTCTTCTACGGATCAGGTTGTGTAACATCCCTAATTTAATTTCCAAGTTTAATTAGGAGATTAGTAGACTTAAGAGGTGAAGAATGGTAGGAAGAACCAAGTGATAGATATTAGAACCAAGAATAGTTAGAGAATAGTTAAAGTTTCTAAATAGGGAGAAAAATTAGGATTTAAATATTTAGAGCTCAAAACCCAAAACCCACCGTTGGATG
Source organism: Crotalaria pallida (assembly GCA_037953625.1). Taxonomy (NCBI): domain Eukaryota; kingdom Viridiplantae; phylum Streptophyta; class Magnoliopsida; order Fabales; family Fabaceae; genus Crotalaria; species Crotalaria pallida. Next base: position 39,354,295 of record CM075652.1, on the reverse strand, counting down.
TTAAGGTTAGTGTCTTAGGAAGCTTGTCTCAAAATTTGAGCAAGATCCAACGGTTAACGAAGAAGTTATGACCATTTGAAGTGTGGAAGGTGCTATCATTTTTAACATTGGACATCTATTTCCAACATAGGGATATAGATGTTGGACATCGATATCCAGGGGGTGGACATCGATATCCACGACCCTGCAGCACCAAATTTAAGGCAGTAAATACGAATTTCATTCATTCTTCACCATTTCTTCCCTCCTCTTCCACGGCTCTCTTCCCTTCTCAACCCTAAATCCTTCCAATCACCATAATTACTCAAAGTTATCATAAATTAGTGCCACAAATCACTTCCAAATCAATTCCCCATGAATTTCCCTCTCCAAAAACACATATTACTTCCTCTTTCTTATGAAATCCCAATTCCCTATCAAACCCCAATCTGTGCAATCCGTGGCATAGGGTCTTCTAATCATGCAAGGGAGCTTAGGAAGTGATTAAGAGCAAGGAATAGGAAGCTAAGAGGCATGGATTAGAGCTTGGTGGGGATGCTCCATCAAAACCCCAATTTGGTTCTTGCTCTCCAAAAGGTAAGGGGGGAGACATTTGGCTTAAATTAGAGAAAGGATATAGTGATAATCATAGAAATATAACTATATACATAATTGGTTTTGTAATTTGCATGAGTTATGTGTGGTTTCTTACACTAGGGTTTTATGTTAAAGTGATTGGTTGTTGATTATGTTTGGTTCTATGTTTGGATAATTGAATATATGTTATGAATTTGAGTGATATGCATAGACTATGATTGATATTATTACTATCATGGAATTGTGCCTATAAATGGTAATTATTGCATTATCATGGACAAACACCCTAAGCTAGAGGATATCTAAAAAGGAATATAACTATATAAAGGCTTGGCTATTCAATTTATATAAAAATGAGTAGAAACACGTGCATCAAGAAGTGAGGAAGGACGTTAGGAATTGGGAAAGATATGAGAACATTCTATGGACTGAAGGACGGGTACGTGAAGGTTCATAGAATCGACGGACGAGAGTGTCGTAGTGACTAGATTGTGTTATTGAAACAATCGCGGAAAACTATTGTAGAGGACTTTGATCTACCAGGGGACCTAAGCCAGTACGAAGGACGGTCACGTGAAGTACTGGATAAGTCGGGGATTGGTCCTGTGCACACTATAATAGTTTTTATCGGTCACTTATACACATCATGACTAGTGCAAAGTGGTTCCCGCTATAGCCAATTTGGGTAAACAACCCAAATTGTACAAAGGACGGTCACGTGAAGTATTGTGCAAGCATTGGTTGGGGAACACTTACTCCTAGTTGATTTTTCCCAATTGTGTGGAGGGCGATGTGAGGAATATGGAAATATGGAAATATGGAATTATGGGCATATGGATAAATGGAAACCAATGGAAAAGGGTATATGGATTATTATGGATTATGGAGTTGCATTGCATCATATGCATTTGTGCATTTTGGATTATAATATGGAAAATATATGGAAACTTTATTTATATGGAATCATATATTGGTGTGATGTGTATATACTTATATTCTATTATTGTTATTATGTGTTTTCTTTAATTTCTGTTTAAATGTCTCACCCTCTTAGTTGACATTTTTAGGTACCCACAATGGAGATAATTTGGATATTCCGCCACCGGGGAACTTTACACTCCAATGACGGAGTGTAATATCTAAACATGACCTAAGGGTCACGATGATGCAACCATTAGGAACTGTAATCATATGTAGCAAACTAATTATGTTATATATAGAGTATTTAAATATATTTGATTCAGATTCCAATTATTAATTATTGTACAAAGATTACTCTTTTATACCGAGGAAGTTGTAATATCTGTTTTATGTAAATAAATAATCTCTGGAAAATCTGACAGGTATATTGAATTATAAGGGAAAGATCCATTTTTAAAGGAAACCCTGTCAAAAATTTTATAAGACTCACTATTTCTTATATTAAACTTTATTATAAAAAAGTAGGATGTTACATTATGGTATCAGAGCAATGGTTGCAATCCTCGGCAGTGGAGTATGGACTCCCATATCTCCAAGGTGTTACTCCACATGAGAGTAACTAATAAATAGTTAGTTAAGGAGTATATATTAGCAATTATGCATACATTCTAGTTGGAGTTAGTATAGTTATTAGTGCTGGTTTAAGGTGAGTCGTGGTGAGTAATTATAATGTGGTCTCTTCAATTTAAAGAGGATGAAACAAATTTTGCAAGTGTAACTTGTTGTATTTTGAAATGGACAGAAGGTAGAGACTAAGGGAAAGGAAAACTCCCAAAGGGACAGAGCATGAAATTGCTACCCCAACGGGAAGGACTAACTCTTAGTTTTGAATTAATAATGTCTATTTCAAATGTGACAGAAATTAAACTTTTCTCTAAAGTGAAACTTCAAGTCCTCTTTTGAATGAAAGATAAGTTACTTATTATTTGATTGGAACTCAGGTAGTACGAAAATGATTCTATTCTCCAATGCAATGTAGAATCGAGAAGGGCCCCTCGAGATTTACATTTAATTGGAAGATGGCATCATTGAGTCCTTGAATCCAATGAAATAATTGTTAGAGGTATTTTCTGGGCATAAGAATAGGAAGGGTGTTAGAAGGTATATAAGTTGTATCAGAGTTGGGCAGCAGAAGTGTCATAGATGTTGTTTAGTATGGGAATAGGAGTCTAGCTAGATGAAGCATATTAGTTAGCTATAATAGTTGCTAGAATTGCAAGCATAGACTAGAAATTCAGAAGTCCCAAGCTAGTGCATAGTGTTAGTCTCAGGTTTAATCAATTAGATGCTTGAGACTCGGGGCGGTGGCATTGAGCTAGGATATATGTTTGTTACACATATAGGTGTGTGGTGCTATGTATTGTACTGTGTTTGCCTAAATGATTGATTGTGTTGTTTGTTGATGCTTGCTATTATTGTGAATGTTGAACTTGTTTAAACATAAAACTATTTTGAAAACATACTTATGAAATGGTGCTACTATCAAGAGATCAATTGATTTCTAAGGGTAATGGTATAATGTTGAGAATTAATTGATGTTTGGGCTTGATAGTAATTCAAATGACTTTCAATATTTTGAAATGAATTTTATTATTTTGAATAGAATTTAAAATCCTTCCAAATTGAGCGCTATGTTGTATGATGAAATTTTCAGGATTTCTAAGTAATCGGGCGGTGAATTAATTCATTGTTTTAATGAAGTTATGTGCCGATTAAATAGGAACCCTTACATACGACATCAATTAATTTGGAATGAAACTTAGCTTCCAAGCTCAAAGTCAAAGGGAATGTGATTGTTCTAATTTTTAAGGATGAACTAAAATAAATTTTTCTAGTCTAAGAACATATTCCCTTTTTCCGTGAGTTGCTAATCCTAAGTATGTTTATACTCTTTCATCTAAACTTTCCCGAAGTTAGATGGAGATATCACTTTTCAAGGACATATGCCTTGATTTGCAAAGTTGTTTTCAAAGTTTTATCCAAGCCATTTTACAAGGAAAAATCTCAAGATTGTAATGTACCCACTAACTTGGATGATTAAGTCTTTTATTAAGTCTTTACCCGAACTCAAAAGTTTTCCATCAAGAGAAGAATTTTCAAAAGTTTTGATTCCATCGACATACTATTGTAAATGTTTTCTTGTATGCCACTCCGATTTTCATAACATGAGGAATGCGTACATGTATTCTAATAGGTTATCTTGTTTTCATGAATCTATAATTGCATAACTGATTTTCTAGACCCCCACATTGATTTATAAAGGGTATAAGTACTTTTATAATATGAGGGTTGCATTTGTTTTTACTTTAACCCCATACATGATAATTGTTTTTACCGAAGATTTTAGCATGGCATAGGAATAGAATTGGTATTTCAAAACTCCAATCAGTATGCAGAAATTCAATAGTGGATATCGATATCCAGTAGGAGATATCGATTGTGCCTATCGATATGCACAAGAGGATATCGATATCACCACCCCAAATTTTTCTATCAAAATCTAAAATTTTACATCTGAATTGATAAAAAAAAGAGTTAATAGTCACATAGGTCCCCTAAAGATACCTGTGGAATCAGTTAGGTCCCTGAAAGATTAGTGGAATCTCTTAAACCCCCAAAGATCATTTTGGAATCAGTTAGGTCCCTGAAAGATTTGTGGAATCTCTTAAACCCCCAAAGATCAATTTGGCATCACATTAGTCCCACCATGAGGGACCTAACGGAATCCTATGTGACACATTAAATGCTTTATTGGCCCAAACATGACACCTTCTTAACATTCCAACATCGCATTGGGGCCGACAAAGCATTTAACGTGTCACGTAGAATTAAATTAGGTCCATCCTGACGAAATTGAATGGGGGGGACTAATGTGACGCCAAAATGATCTTTGAGGGGTTTAAGAGATTCCACAAATCTTTCAGGGACCTAACTGATTCCACAAATATCTTTTGGGGACCTATGTGACTATTAACTCAAAAAAAAATGATTGTTTAAAATTTTGTTTACTATAATGCGTAGTTGTAATGAATGTCTTATGTGTGCCATTCTAATAGATAGATTCCTATCTTCTGGGAGTTAGATGTTTATCTCAATTTCCTTAGAATCTAAACTAGTGATGAATAGTCATCATTAGGTCAGACAATAGAGAAAGCGAACCCTATGAATTGTTTGGTAATGCATGTTTATGCTTGTAACTAAATGATGAATAAGTATGTTTGATTGCCTAGGGAGCATGTTCTAATTCCTAGATAGTTGTTGTACTTATAAATTTTGTCGATTGGGAAATCCGGGTTTTTAAATACAATGAAAAGCTGAGTTTTGGACTTGGGGATAATTGAAATGATTTGGAAAAGTGTGCAAGCCTTTAAAGGTTGAATCAAAAGTTTTAAATGAAATTTCAAACTTCTTGGAGCAAGTTAGCATTTTAAAATAAATGTGACATTTTCTTATAAAACGGAAAGTTTCCAATATTTCTTATGCTGGGAACGTAGGACAAAATTCAAGCTTAATGTGTTCCGCTTAGTCTGAAAATTTTACACAACCCTTGAGGCCAAGTACAAGTTTAGTCCCTTTGAATTTTGAGGTTTCTTGGAGTTTGTTTCCTACTTTTAAAGAAAATCTGATGAAGGTTTGACTTTTGTTGTTTTCATATTTTGACCAAGCGGTTATAAAACCAAAGTTGAACCTAACGAACTCCGACTTACCTGAAAATTTACTATTATGATTCTTTTATGTGAAGGGGCATTACTTGAAAAACATGTATGACACTTTGGAATTGAATCAATCTTTGTTTTCGAAAATGTTTTTCAATGCAGTTACGTGATTTTTGATTTGGTTTGTAAACAAATCATGGAAACCATATTATCTTTTAAAAAACTCCTTTTGAACAAATTTCTGGAATATTTGATTAGTGTCAAATGTGTGTAGATATAGGTCTGAATTTTAGATTGACTCAGGTAGATCAGGATTTGGTTAGGAGGAAGTAGAGATTGCCTAAGTTAGTGTGTGCAATTATGTGTAGATATGAAAAGTTGGTGTGCATATTTGATTTTTGATTGCTATGTATGTTATAACTGTTTACTTGAAAATGTATATATGTGTTTTGCTAGGTCTTAAGAGTATCCTTAGGTTAATTATGATTAGATCCCTTTAAATGCTACCATGTAGGTAGAATATAGAAGTAGATTGGGTCGTCCAAGATACGGCAGTCAATAAATGTTTAATCGCATATTATCTTAGAACTTAAGGCCAATTGAGAGTCTCTTTGGTCAAACTCTTGAAATGTTTAATTGTCTAAAGAGTAAACCTTGGAAACCTTAGAGTTTTATCGCTTTGAAACCCACCATAGCGAACCATGATTAGTATTCCCTATTGAATGCAAGAGTCTGTGGCGTACCAATGCAAAAGAGTGTGCTGATTCTAAGTGGGGGAGTAGAATCAAAGTTCAGCCAGTATAATAGTTTAGCAACCTTTTAGTTGGGATGATTCTCCATGTGACGGAATTGAACGGAATTTTGGGGACGAAATTCCAATAAGTGGGGGAGAATTGTAACATCCCTAATTTAATTTCCAAGTTTAATTAGGAGATTAGTAGACTTAAGAGGTGAAGAATGGTAGGAAGAACCAAGTGATAGATATTAGAACCAAGAATAGTTAGAGAATAGTTAAAGTTTCTAAATAGGGAGAAAAATTAGGATTTAAATATTTAGAGCTCAAAATCCAAAACCCACCGTTGGATGTTAAGGTTAGTGTCTTAGGAAGCTTGTCTCAAAATTTGAGCAAGATCCAACGGTTAACGAAGAAGTTATGACCATTTGAAGTGTGGAAGGTGCTGTCATTTTTAACATTGGACATCTATATCCAACATAGGGATATAGATGTTGGACATCGATATCCAGGGGGTGGACATCGATATCCACGACCCTGCAGCACCAAATTTAAGGCAGTAAACACGAATTTCATTCATTCTTCACCATTTCTTCCCTCCTCTTCCACGGCTCTCTTCCCTTCTCAACCCTAAATCCTTCCAATCACCATAATTACTCAAAGTTATCATAAATTAGTTCCACAAATCACTTCCAAATCAATTCCCCATGAATTTCCCTCTCCAAAAACACATATTACTTCCTCTTTCTTATGAAATCCCAATTCCCTATCAAACCCCAATCTGTGCAATCCGTGGCATAGGGTCTTCTAATCATGCAAGGGAGCTTAGGAAGTGATTAAGAGCAAGGAATAGGAAGCTAAGAGGCATGGATTAGAGCTTGGTGGGGATGCTCCATCAAAACCCCAATTTGGTTCTTGCTCTCCAAAAGGTAAGGGGGGAGACATTTGGCTTAAATTAGAGAAAGGATATAGTGATAATCATAGAAATATAACTATATACATAATTGGTTTTGTAATTTGCATGAGTTATGTGTGGTTTCTTACACTAGGGTTTTATGTTAAAGTGATTGGTTGTTGATTATGTTTGGTTCTATGTTTGGATAATTGAATATATGTTATGAATTTGAGTGATATGCATAGACTATGATTGATATTATTACTATCATGGAATTGTGCCTATAAATGGTAATTATTGCATTATCATGGACAAACACCCTAAGCTAGAGGATATCTAAAAAGGAATATAACTATATAAAGGCTTGGCTATTCAATTTATATAAAAATGAGTAGAAACACGTGCATCAAGAAGTGAGGAAGGACGTTAGGAATTGGGAAAGATACGAGAACATTCTATGGACTGAAGGACGGGTACGTGAAAGTTCATAGAATCGACGGACGAGAGTGTCGTAGTGACTAGATTGTGTTATTGAAACAATCGCGGAAAACTATTGTAGAGGACTTTGATCTACCAGGGGACCTAAGCCAGTACGAAGGACGGTCACGTGAAGTACTGGATAAGTCGGGGATTGGTCCTGTGCACACTATAATAGTTTTTATCGGTCACTTATACACATCATGACTAGTGCAAAGTGGTTCCCGCTATAGCCAATTTGGGTAAACAACCCAAATTGTACGAAGGACGGTCACGTGAAGTATTGTGCAAGCATTGGTTGGGGAACACTTACTCCTAGTTGATTTTTCCCAATTGTGTGGAGGGCGATGTGAGGAATATGGAAATATGGAAATATGGAATTATGGGCATATGGATAAATGGAAACCAATGGAAAAGGGTATATGGATTATTATGGATTATGGAGTTGCATTGCATCATATGCATTTGTGCATTTTGGATTATAATATGGAAAATATATGGAAACTTTATTTATATGGAATCATATATTGGTGTGATGTGTATATACTTATATTCTATTATTGTTATTATGTGTTTTCTTTAATTTCTGTTTAAATGTCTCACCCACTTAGTTGACATTTTTAGGTACCCACAATGGAGATAATTTGGATATTCCGCCACCGGGGAGCTTTACACTCCAATGACGGAGTGTAATATCTAAACATGACCTAAGGGTCACGATGATGCAACCATTAGGAACTGTAATCATATGTAGCAAACTAATTATGTTATATATAGAGTATTTAAATATATTTGATTCAAATTCCAATTATTAATTATTGTACAAAGATTACTCTTTTATACCGAGGAAGTTGTAATATCTGTTTTATGTAAATAAATAATCTCTGGAAAATGTGACAGGTATATTGAATTATAAGCGAAAGATCCATTTTTAAAGGAAACCCTGTCAAAAATTTTATAAGACTCACTATTTTTTATATTAAACTTTATTATAAAAAGGTAGGATGTTACAGGTAGGATTAACACCGGTGAAGTCGTCAGCTTTTCCTTCAGATTTTGGAAACTCTCTTCGCACTTCGAGTCCCAGACAAAAGGTTGATCCTTCTTGGTCAACTTAGTCAAAGGTAGGGAGATCTTCGAAAATCCTTCTATAAACCTTCGGTAGTACTCGGCAAGTCCTAAGAAACTCCGGACTCCGGACCTCCGTTACCGTCTTAGGTCGTTCCCATCGAAGAACTGATTCAACCTTTGTTGGATCGACAGCTATTCCTCCTTTCGAGATTATATGTCCCAAAAATTTAATTTCCTCCAGCCAAAACTCGCACTTCGAGAGTTTGGCGTACAACTGCTTCTCCTTTAAAACTTTCAACACAATCCTCAAGTGTTCTGCATGTTCCTCTGGACTCTTTGAGTAGACCAGAATGTCGTCTATAAAGACCACTACAAACGAGTCCAAGAACGGTCTGAAGACCCTGTTCATGTAGTCCATAAAGACAGCAGGAGCATTCGTAAAACCGAATGGCATTACTACATACTCATAATGCCCATAACGAGACCGAAACGCCGTCTTGGGAATGTCCTGTTCCCGAATCCTTATCTGATGATACCCAGATCTTAGAACTATCTTCGAGAAAACAGAAGCTCCACGAACTTGATCCATAAGATCGTCTATCCTTGGCAGTGGGTATTTGTTCTTAATGGTCACCTTGTTCAACTGCCGGTAGTCCACACACATACGCAGACTTCCATCTTTCTTTCTCACAAACAGCATTGGTGCACCCTAGGGGGACACACTTGGTCTGACCAATTGTTTCTGTAGCAACTCTTCTACTTGCTTCTTCAACTCGGCCATTTCCGGCGGCGCCATCCTATATGGTGCTATGGAGATTGGGCCAGATCCTGGGATTAGATCGATACCAAACTCGATTTCTCTCTTCGGTGGCAACAACGGTACATGTCGACCAGAGTTGAGAAATTCTGAATCTTCTGATAACTAAAAGCTGCTTTTAGATCCGGCCTTAGCCCATTCTCGAACTTGATGCACTTGCCTCGTTCATCAGGGTGTTGTTGAAAGTAAGGAGAATACTTAAGCAATTCCTCGAACTTAGCCATGTATTCGCCCACACTCATGTCACCTTGCTGCAGCTGCAGAAACTCTACCTCCTTCTTCCCCCTCAGATCCTCGGGAAAATACTTATCCAGAAACTTTTCCATGAACACTTGCCATGTGACTTCCCGACCTTCGTGAGCCAAGAGTTGAACAGCGTGCTTCCACCAGTTTTCAGCTTCCCCAAACAACATGTACGTGGCGTAGGTCACCCGCTGAGCGTCCGTACATCCTAAGGTTTGGAAGATTTTGTCCAGTTCGTTTATCCACTTGTTAGCCTCATCGGGTTTGAAACCTCCCTCAAACCTAGGAGGGTTACAATTTCGTAACTCGGACAGACTACGGAACTCGACTTGTCCCGCTTGGTCTGGGGGTGGTTGGTTAGCTTGTTGTTGCATGTTCTCGATCACCGTAGTGATCCTATCTAAAACGTCAGCTAAGTTACGCTGATTCCTAGCTGCCATTGTGAACCTGCACTAAAGGCTAAGTATCACAATAGTCCTAAGGGAACTGAAGCCCTAGAACTATCTTAATCCTATAACTATCCTAGTCTTTATGGGACTAACTATGGACCAGGTGCAGGATCTTCAGCTCTGATACCACAAAAATGGTGTGACGCTCATTTGATTTCCGAAAATGGTTTTGCTCGAGTCATTTGGACTTGTATAGTTTTCAAAAATTAGGGTGGAAAAATTTTTTCTTTTAAAACACTTGATTGGTAAGTAAAATCAAAGAATTGAAATCCGACAAGTTAAAAGGAATTGGAAAGCAGTCGAGGGTTTTTGCAATAAATATTATTTTCATAAATGAAACCTTTAGTCCCTCAATTGCGAGTGCTTTTAAAATAAAACTGATCAATACCGGATTTCAAAACTTATTAAAAGCAAGCGGAATATTGAAATGCGTAAAGTGAACCATAGTTGTAGATAATAAGTCATAAAAGGTCTGATACAAAATAGTTACAAGTCCATTGGAAATAAAACACTCTGACAATACCTCACCAAAAGAACATTTACAAAACATAAAACTCAAAAGAAAGGGTATCATCAGAGCTGGTCACTGGTCCACTGCAGCTATTCCATAGTCAGAGATCACCGACTTCGTCCCACGAAACCTACGAGGACGAAAGCGAACTACGGGATTAGGATGGTAGAGAGTGATCTCTACTTCACCCTCAAAACAGCCCGGTGATCCCGATACTCCCAAGCACCATCAAGGAGCGGGCGAATCTCGATGCAAAGCAGGCATCTAGCCATCACCTAAAAGGGCAGGAGAGTAATCCTAACACAGTCGCATTATCGAATAAACCTAAACCCTAACATTCACATCCAGATAAACAGCAGCAATCACCAGTGCAGAAAATGCATATACATATGAGAAAACACCAGTTTAATTATTATCTTCGAGATAAGTGGCATGATGCATGTACATGTTCTCCAACTCTGAGGCCTCTGTGTCCACCGGGTCCAGATCTGAGGAACGGTGCATTCAAAACGCGGCACGGCTTACGGCACGTCTGCCAGCGTAAACGGCACGACTTACAGTGTTTCCACCAGCGTAAAAGACACGACTTACAGTGTTTCCACCAGCGTAAACGGCACGACTTACAGTGTTTCCACCAGCATAAATGGCACGACTTACAGTGTTTCCACCAGCGTAAACGGCACGACTTACAGTGTTTCCACCAGCGTAAACGGCACGACTTACAGTGTTTCCACCAGCGTAAACGGGACGACTTACAGTGTTTCCACCAGCGTGCCACCAGCGTAAATGGCACGACTTACAGTGCGTCCATCAGCGTAAACGGCACGACTTACAGTGTTTCCACCAGCGTAAACGGAACGACTTACGGTGAACCCTATGCAGTCTTTCATAAAATATCAAGTTCAGTTCCCAAAACAGTTCACAGGTTCACCGGCGTAGGATAGGCACGCCTTACGGTGTTTCCACCTGCGTAGGTGTTCCTCAGATTGGGACTAGTCTGATAACCTAGCTCATGTCATGTATGTATCAATGCAACTCTTGCAGTCCTAGGTTATCATGCACATGTTCAAGTTCCAGGTTTATTATTAGTCCAACTATGTCATGATCATTCGACATTAGTTCGGCATGGATACATACATAGCCATAGGCATCCAACATGTATATATAAGTATCTAAGCATACAGATGACATAGCAGATTCATACTAGTTCTAGGTCACGTCTATGACTAAGCGTTCGGTTAAGGTCCCATCATTTCTTGACCTAAGCCACCTCAAGTGACTAAAACTCGGGATAAGCAAGTCTTAACTACTTAAGACTTTGGTTAAGTGAGTCCTAATCCCTTAAGACTAGGTTTAACTGAATTCAGTTGACTAATCATGGACTAAGTCCACTAATCTTGGATTAAATCTCACTAATCAGGAGTTTAGTCTCACTAATCATGGATTAAGTCTAGCTTAATTGACTAATCTCGGATTAAATCCGGCTATCATGGATTAGGTCTAACTAATCATGGATTAGTTGACTAATCAGGAAAATTAAGGTTACTAATCTTGGATTAAGTCCAACTAATCTTGGATTAGTTGACTAATCAGGGATTAAGGTTACTAATCTAGGATTAAGTCCAACTAATCATGGATTAGTTGACTAATCAGGGATTAAGGTTACTAATCTTGGATTAGGTCCAACTAATCTTGGATTAGTTGACTAATCAGGGATTAAGGTTACTAATCTAGGATTAAGTCCAACTAGTCATGGATTAGTTGACTAGTCAGGGATTAAGGTTACTAATCTAGGATTAAGTCCAACTTAATTAGGTCTAGGTGCTATTTAGTTTTCTAAAACTAGGTTTGATTAACACTTAGTTAGCTAAACCATTCTTAGTTATTGAGTTAACTCCCTAACCATGGCTTTGAAACCTAAAACCGTGATGATCACACTTAATCATCTTATCTAATTCACAATTAGAGCCTAATTAACTCAAATCTTTGGGGTCAACACTTAAGCCTAGTTCATTCAAGGATCTAAGCATTCCCTTAACAACATAACCTATGGAATTAATCACCAACACAAAGCATAATCACAAATTCAGCATAGAACATTTCATTAACAACATAACACAAGTAATATAGTCATCAACACGAAACATAATCATAAAATTCAGCATTGCACATTCAACAATAACAAGTCATCATTCATCCAAATTCGGCCTCCAAGCCCAAAATCAATCTAACTAGTGCCCTTGAGTCTCATGGTGACTCACCCTAAATTTCTAAGCTTAAAACTTATTCTAGCAATTGTGTAAGCTTCTCTCTTACCTCTTGAAGAAAAACTAAGAAGACTTAGAACCTTTGGGACTTTTCTTTACCAAAACCGTGAGCACTCTCCCTCCTTTTGACACTTGAGACTTGATCTCCAACTTCTAAAACTCTAAGGCTCCACTTGATCTACCAAGCTAAAGATTTTAAAGCTTTGATGGGGGTTTGGCCGTGAGGTTGCTAAGGTCTTGGGTTGAAATTTCTTCAAAACAATCTTCAAGTAAGTGGCATATTCATGATCTAGAGTATGAATATGCTAAGGTTTCTTGTGTTTGGTAAAAGTTTGGGCAAGAACAAGGGTGGTGGTGGATGAGGCCGTGAGCTCCTCAAGAAAAGGAAGGGTTGGATTTGAACATTTCTAAGCTTCAATCACTCATGTGTGTTGTGTATTCATGATCTAGGCTTAGAGTATGTAAGGATTCTTGGTTTTTAATGGAAGAAAAGGTTAGGATGAGGGTGGTGGAGGTGTTGGTCGTGAGGCCTCTTGGAAAAGAAGAAGAAGAAAGTGGTGAAGATGGCATGAAGAAAAGGAAAACAAAATGATGCCCATCAACACAAGGTCACTTTTATAAAACTTATGGTCAAAGGTGAAGAGGTAAGGTGGCATAAGGGTGGGTTTTGGTGTGGACACCTCAACTCTTCATGCAAGGAAATAAAACATGGTGTTGACACCTATTACTTTGACCACATGCATGAAATATAAGCTTGACACCTCACTTTCTTCATACATTCACAATGGTTACCCACACACACACATACCACACGGCCTACACATGCACTCCACGGCTTTCACACACACACATAAGGCCCAACACACATTCATGGCCCAACATCACTCACAAGGCCCATTAGGTTTAATCTAATCCACTTAACCCTTAAGCCCTACATTAACCAAGCTAATCTAACTCATAACCAAACGATTAGCTAACTAACCCAAATCAACTTAAAACCACACAAGTCTAAACCTAATAAATTAGGTTTGATCTAACCCTAATCACGATTTGCTATCTAAACAAGATTAAGTTCTAACACATCAAGCTAAAGCAAAACATTAATATAGCAAAGCATAACATTATTCGGGAACTAAATTTCAGGGATGTTACATATTCCATTTTCACATAGTTTACAATGTTTTACTCTTCTCGGATGCATACACACAGTGCATGTCTTACACCATTTAAGGTCGGATATCGGAGTGTCCATAACTGCGAGTACCCAGTACCCGTCTTACAGCTGCACATACCCAGTATGCGTCAGACGCGATCAATGCACGCACCCAGTACGCGTCTGCTATGACCAGGAGCACTATCGCCGATCATTCTATGGGGTTAAGGAGAGTCCATAACTGCGGGTACCCAGTACCCGTCTTACAGCGGCGCATCTCGGCGACTTACGCGATCAATGCACGCACCCAGTAGGCGTCTGCTATGACCAGGACCACATCCCACCGGTTCCATGCTCGGAACCTTGTGTGAATCATAACTGCGAGTACCCAGTACCCGTCTTACAGCTACACATACCCAGTATGCGTCTGACGCGATCAATGCACGCACCCGGTACGCGTCTGCTATGACCCGATCACACAACCATTTCTCTTTTATTCCTCTTATCCTTTTAACCATTTTAGTTCGGCCTATCTCGGCTCAGCATCTATTTTAATTCCTCTTAGTCTTATTAATCATCTCTTTTAGTTCGGCCCATCTCGGCTCAACCCTTTAAATTATTCATCTTTACATTAATCTCATTATTCTCTTAGCTCGGCCTCTCTCGGCTCAACCTCTTAATCCTGCTATCCATCTATTTAGCTCGGCCTCTCTCGGCTCAACCCTTTAACCATTCCCCTTTTTCCCTTGACCCATCTCATTATCTGACTTATTACTCTATCTCTCCTACTATCCATATTTACCATTTTCTCAACCCATTCGCAACCTCTCCCAGCTCGGCCCAGCTCGGCCACAGATATGAATAACAAATATCAAAGCTCATAAACATTTATACACAAAGTTCATAAACACTTATACAACAACAACCATAAGAATAAAAGCATTCAACCAATCCATCATGTAAATACCAACATATAGCATAAAACAATATTCCAAATTCACCTAACACCCATGTTTCTAGTTCATTTATTAGTTCCCTTTACCCTTTTTACCTTTCCTTTCTCATGTTAACCTATATCCATTCCCTAATCTAACACCGACTCTTAGTACCCTTTATGAACACCCTAGAAACCCAAACTCAAGTAGAGGTAACACTCACTCCTTACCTCAATCGTGAGAGATAAGAGTTGAGAGTTTGAGAATGGTTTCCTTGATGCTTGATCTTGGAGCTTCACACCCTTGAATCTGTGTCCTCCTTGCTGCCACCACCTCACCACCACGGTCTAGGGAAGATCTGAAACGGGAAGAAGAACGGCAAGAAGGAGGGTCTCCGGTTGGGTACCACTTGGTGGAGGAGAAGAAGAGATGTGTGAGAAAGAGGGATCTTCGTGAAGGAGAAGAGGAAGTATGAGAGTTGTGTGTGTTGGAGCTTTAGAGAGAAAATGAGAGAAAGAAATGAAGGAGGAAGAGATTAAAATGGCCAAGTGTGTTATGTTGTGTTTGGGCTTTCTTTTATTATTTTAGGGGAATTATTTGTGTGGTCCTCATTGGAGGCTTCCATGAGAAGCTAAAACATGTGGCTAGGATTCATTGGCTTCTTGAGGAAGCCATGAATAGTGACTTGAAAGGGACATAAAGCAATGATAGTGACATAAAGTGGATGAAAGTACATAGTACGGATGGCACGAAACCCAAAAGCCAACAGCACAACATGAGCTGTCGCGGAAGAGCTAGGACGTGTCGGCTCGGGTACGTCGGCTTGGATACGTCGGCTCGGTTTGTAGGAACAGCAGTAGTCCGAGCTTCCATCTCGAATAATAGAGTGAGGTGCCCTGTGGTCGGCTAGTTCGGCTTGACCACAGGTTCCGCATTGGGTTCCCATCCAGCTCGGTTCATACGCACACAATCTCACCTAGCTCGGCCGGGATCGGACCGAGGTCCTATACTTACATCCTAGGTCGGCCTATGCTCATACTACCCTCCTAACCTTTTACAATTTCTAAGGCTTAATCATATCCTTAAATAAATATTTATATATTAGGATTATATTATTTATTATTAATTTTCAGGATGTTACATTCCTCTCCCACTTACAGGAATTTCGTCCTCGAAATTTAGTCGGCACTGAACAGTTGCGGATATGACTGCTCCATCTTGTCCTCGAGTTCCCAAGTAGCTTCCTCCACATCATTCCGATTCCAGACGACCTTGACCAAGGAGATTTCTTTCCCTCTGAGCCGTCTGACTTGTCTGTCCTCAACTCGGACTGGTAGGACTTCAAAGGTCAGGTTGTCTCTTAGCGGCAGCTCGTCCACTGCTATCACATGTGATGGGTCATGAATGTACCTCCGAAGTTGCGAGATGTGAAATACATCATGGAGCTTAGACAAGTGCGGAGGTAGAGCGATTCTGTAAGCTACTGGTCCGACCTTCTCCGATATCCGGTATGGTCCGACAAACCTAGGGGTCAACTTCTTTGATTTGATAGCTCGGCCAATATCGGTTACAGGGGATACCCGAAGGAATACATGATCTCCCTTGATGAAGTTCAAGGGTTTTCTTCTCTTGTCGGCATAGCTCTTCTGTCGGTCCTGCGCTGCTTTCATCTTTCCTTGTATCATTCAGATCTTCTCGGTCGTCTCCTAAACAATGTCCGGACCAATCAACAAGTTTTCTCCTATCTGGAACCAGCATAACGGCGTCCGACATTTCCGACCATACAATGCTTCGAAAGGAGCCATTCCGATATGGAAACTGCAATTCTATTTCATGTGCAATGCTCACTCCCTTAACATTTTTCAGGTTCAGAGCTTGAGTTAGCACAGCCCCCGGCCGAGCAGGAGTGCTCTCCCTCACAGGGAGAGTAGGGTTATTATTGGGATTAGAGTTTCATTGGACCTAAGCCTCCTTTAATCTTTTGATGTATATGAGATGTATATATTTTTGGGAGAGGCTTAGGATATTATCTTTGAGATAGTTATATGTTGTGCATCATGCTAGATGTACTTAGTATTTTCCGCTGATACTCTGAAAACTGATACAGGTTGCTATATTTTGTGCCCATGAGGCACTTATATGATGCATATATATGAGATGAAGCCCTGCTGGCTACTGGTTATAGTTGATGATGTTATTCACAGGATAATTTTTGGAAAAGTCTGAAAAATAGACAAAACTCCGTCCGTTTGACGGTAGATTATAATTAATTAAAAAGAGAGTTAGAGGTAATTCCTTATTGTCTATGATATGGAATCCTATTCTATTTCTTCTATTTATTCTTTCATAATGTGTAACTAAAACCCTTCGTAGTTAGGAACATGGTGGATTTGTATGGATGAGTTTATATAATTTATGAATTGATGTTTTTTATTCAAATCTATTGTTTGGTTGTGTTTTAATTCCAATTCATGAACCTGATCAATTTATGTTTTGTTTTGGATCTTTTATTCAACAAGAGACATCTGAGAGTTAGAATAGGTCGTTCGATCAAAAAATATAACCACCTAGTGTGTAGACATACAACTAGAGCTTATATGACTTTAATGTTCCAGTGTGCTTAATTATTGGTTATTCATATGTCAAAATCACTTAAGACATTAAGGGTTCTTATATTGAATAAGAAACATGAATTCGCAGAGACATCTGGTTTTTATTACCTCTGGGATGTCGTGGATTCAATGAAAAACAGAGATTCATAATTAATAAATAAGTCTTGCAATGAAACTAAGTTCCTAACGCCTTTCTCTATCTGTCTCACAAACCCTATTTTTAATTGGTTTATCTTTAATCGGTTTGTTTATTTTATTTAATTTTAAAACTTATAAATTTCTCTTTTAATTACGCCTTTGGTGAGAATTATTTGGAAACAACTCACAATGCCCGAGTGGAACGATAATTTACATACTCTTTATTACTTGTGACCCGATATACTTGATGGTAGTCCAACACTCAATTTGAGCAAGTTTGTTATGATGCATGTGAACTTAATTGATGCTGAAACCATGTTAAAAATGAGTATATTTGAGTTTGATACTTGAAGTTGTTGAATTTCATGTTTTTATGCATAATTGATGTGAGACTTGGATTCTCTGTGAATTGGCATGTTTTCAGTGTTGAGACATGTTTAATATGCTCTGTGGATCATTGGTTTGAGTTAAAAGTTGTTAGATTTGAAAATGGTATGTTAAAACTCAATTTTTAGTGTATCTGCTGTCATGGTAATCGATTACCAGATCATGTCTGATGCTGAACATTGAAAGTACACGTAGTAATCGATTACCAGGATTGATAATCGATTACCAAGTCTAAAAATGCTTAAAAATACCATTTTTAATTTAACTTCTTTTATTTAAACCTAATTTTTCCCAAAGTGAATAATATAAAGCTTTGCTTGATAATTTTATTATCAGTTATGAGATTGCATGCAATTTGAAATATTCATTAGCCATATTTATTGCATGTTGCATATAATGAGATTAATGGCTAATCTTTAATGAAAAGATTTATGTGCACTCATGCATGGTGAATGGTGATAAGTTATCGTTTGTCATGTTCAAGGAACATGAGGAGGGTACTCTGGGAGTACCAAACTGATTGCGACTTGCTTGATGACACATTTATGAGTGAGAAATGTGGCCAGTATTGTGGGATACTATTGATGTGATTATTACATCTTCGCGGCGTAACGTTCACCTGAGGAGTGACGTTATATATCACGTTCCGAGCAAATTTCGCTATACGTTATGAGAACGTATAATTGTGCCCTGGGAGCATTTATGGGTTGTTTGGTTGGACGTCCATGAAAGTGATAGTTGGAGAATCTCAGGAATTTGAGAGATAGAAAGCATGCATCATGCCACCATAATTAAAGGAATTAATTATAAATGAAAATGGCTCGATCATATGTTTATGCATGCTACATGATGTCTGTTGTATGTGAATGTTTAAATTCCTGTTATTCTTATTTGATTATGTGAACTGTATTGCTGCATCGAGTTACGCCCACTCCCTAATGGAGCTTGGTACTACGAGGACCATAGAGCCACCTACGAGGGGGAGGTAGAGTTGAGATTCTACCACCCAAACCCTTTGGCTCGTGTCCGTCCTCGTAGGTTCCGCATCTCGATTGTTTATACCATGCATGTGCCCCCATTTTATACCTATCATGGACCACCCCCACCTAGAGCAGCTCGACGTTTTCATAGTTTTCGATTTAGAGCTGCCACCCGATCTCGCCCATCTGCCTCGAGAGTTAATCCGCGAGGATACTCATACACCTGGTCCGACGAGTCCACTTCATGGGACTCCATCAGCTGACCCAGTACCAGTGGAGGGGTACCGACTCTGTTGAAAGAGGTTGAGAAGGATCCCGAGGAGGCAGAGAATGAGGAGGAGGAGCAGGTCGAGCATTCTATTGGCAGCAAGTGGGGAGTTGGGGATCCACCGGACGATGCATGATATATGTAGTAGGGATGTGGGACATGGTTTGCAGCTGTTGGAGACATGACCTGACTGACTGAGGAGGAGGATTTTGGCTTCATGGAGGATCACTTACCATCTTTGAGACTCTCTTTATTTTGGATTTGTATTATATTGTATATAGTCTTGAGAGAGTTTTTGGAGTGATGATCTATTTTATGTTTATATATTATGGACTTGTATGTTGGACCCTAGACCTTGACTTTGTTGACGATGATGTACTCTTGATCTACTACTTTTATATAAATATATAATATATATTATATTCTGATGTACAAATGATAAGGGTGTTATTACTTTTGTTTCCGCTAACTCTGATTTCTCAAAGACAAAATTGGATCAAGGAAAAATATTGAATTCAAAACCAGTTCGCTATAATGATAATTTTTAGTACCAACTTCGTACCTATATTTATCTTTTAAATGAAAGAAATATTTTCTCAGATTTTATTTGATTTTTCCTGATCCAATATTTCAAATTCAGTATTTAAAGTTAAGTTACAAATTTCATTGAAAATAAATCAAGCCCATAACCAATCTATTTTATAAAACTTCCTTATAATAACATTATGAGAGAGAATGTTGCACGTATGGGATAAAAAATAAGAATATTGTTAACAAGTGTCTTAAAGGCTTTAGGGCACTAGTTAAGAAAAATAAAACAAGTAAATATGTGGAAAAACAAATTCAACATTTCTTGAAATGTTAAGTGCGTTGTTTTCCAAACAAATCATTTGTTTTGCTCCCTTAATCGGTACCTTTAGACCATTAGTTAATATTTTCCAAAAAATAAAAAGAAATTGGTTGGACTAATAAGTATAGTTCGGGGTAGGGGTGTTCAAAACCGAACCGGACCAATTAAAAACCGAAAAACCGGATCGAAAAACCGAAAACTGAAAAAACCACATGTATTGGATTTTTTTTGAACTGGTTTTCTGTAAACCGATCGGTTCGGTTCAGTTTTCGGTTTCAGTTGAGAAACCGAATCGGTCCAAACCGAAATGATCCTTGCCTATTCAGTGCACATGAAACGCATGTTCCCCCTTAGTTTTTAGGTTTTGTGTTTAGGTTTCCACTTCCCTCCTTCAGCAGCCACAAAGGCACAGCCACTACCCAGAAGCTCTCTTCTGCTCTCAAAGTCGAAGACCCAGCTGCAGCCACAAACCACCACCGCTTCTCCTCCACCGCCGCTCCCTCAATCAGAAATTGTGGCTCACCCACACGGCCAGTCACGGTCTCACGTCGCTCCCGGTCACCCAGTCACCCTCATCTCACGTCGATCCCTCCACAAACCCTCTTTCGTGCAATCAAACCCGTGGCTGCAATGGAGGTAAGATTTCTCCACCATTTCTTACTTTGTTGCTATTTATTTTTAAATGTTGCTTTGCTCTTGATTCTCTCTGTTGTTTTGGTTGTTACTAGTTTTGGTGTTGCTCTTGTTTCTCTCTGTTGTTT
This sequence comes from Crotalaria pallida, assembly GCA_037953625.1. Classification (NCBI taxonomy): domain Eukaryota; kingdom Viridiplantae; phylum Streptophyta; class Magnoliopsida; order Fabales; family Fabaceae; genus Crotalaria; species Crotalaria pallida. The sequence continues at coordinate 39,333,535 of CM075652.1, read as the reverse complement.
TGGCTGTTACTAGTTTTGGTGTTGGTAGTGCATCACCTATTCAAGGTGTTTCTGTCTGTTATTGTTCTATCTAATGGGGGTATTGTATTGTACTTCTAGGTGCTCCTTTTTCTTTTTTGGCTCCCGCTGGACTTGTTGTTTTTCTGCCTTGTAATGTTCTTATTTGCTCAGTTGGTGGTAAATCTCTTACTGTTGTGCTGGGTGTCTTTTAATAAAATTTTTTCTCTTATAAAAAAGAATGTTACTGTGTTAGTGTTAGTGCATTTATTTCTCCACAATTTATTTTTGGCTTTAGTGTTAGTGTAATTCAAATCGTTCTCAACTGAACATGTGTATTTCCATTTTAATCTGGTTCAATTGGCTGCAACACTTTCTTTTATTTTTGGTTGGCAATCATGATGTTAGTTAGTGTTGTTGAGCTTGTGTTGCTTACAGCTTTCGTTTGCTATATGCTGTTAGAATTTGCTTTAAGTTTAACAATGGTTTTCATCTTGTAATTTGGTGCTTTTTATCTTGTGGATGCAGATGGTGCTGGTGGTAAGGGCACTTGGGGAAAATTGCTCGACACCAATGTTGTGTCTCACATAAAACGGAATAATACATTGGCGAGGTAAAATCTCTTTTTTATTTTTTTTTCTGACAACATTTAAGAAATTGTTTCATTTGCATTTAGTTTCTTGTAGGCGCACTCGTTTCCTGGCTATTTTCTTTCTCCCTTTTTTTTTTAGGATAATGTTTGTCTAGAATAATAGGAAGTTGATGTGTTTTTGCCCCTTGCTTCTATCAGTTATGCAAGGTCTTCTAACTAACTTATTATATTCAGAGTTGTTTGATGTTTCCATTTTTGACTATGTGCATTGTGACTATGTGTGTGCAGTGAACAATGAGAAAAAGGAAAAACACGAAAAAAAATAGGACATGAAAAAAATGAAAACAGGGAAAAAAATTGAATTTTGAAACCGAACCGAACCGGACCGAAACCGCAAGTTTTTATTTGGATTGGATCTAATTGGATTTGCTAATATAAAGGACCGATCCAAACCGAACCGCACGTATATTTTGTAATCGGATCGGATGGTATTTTGCCTCAAAACCGAACCGAACCGATCCGCGAACACCCCTAGTTCGGGGTATGTTTGGGTATGGTCTTTTGTAGGTTTTTTACTTTTTTTTTTGTTCTGTTTTGTTTTTTTATTGCTCCCTCCATTTTATAAGTTATGTTCATTTAATTATTCTACTTTGTCTTATAAGTTATGTATTTTTAGAAATCCAATACTCATTTATACCTTTTTTTTCCAAGTATACTCTTATGTATTACATTCTTTTTTTCATTACTTATTTTTTCATCTCTCTTCAATATAATCTTCATACATTTATTATTTACCCTCTCTTCTATTATTAAATAGAGTATTTAGTTGAAATATACCAAATTCTTATATTATTTACTTATTTTTTAATCTATGTTCAATTTCTAAAATAACATAACTTATGGGATGAAAGAAATATTATTTTTTTTTATGATCTAATTTGGTTTTTTGGGACTTTCCTTTATGTACTTATTATTTCTTTTTTTTTTTGTTAATCCTTATTGGAGGTTGCAGCTTATTTACTTCTCTAATATATAAGTTTGTATTTTTCAATTTTTTTTATTTTATATATATTATTTTTATTTTAAAATAAAAAAATGATTGATCAATTTACAAAATTAACCTACAAATAGGTTTACACCACAAAGGACGTAACATGATTCACTTGCGTACTATTGATTGGTTAACAAGTGACACATATCAGTTTATTGTGATATAAATTTGTTTGTAAGTTATTTTTATTTTTTTTAACGTTTGTAAGTTAATTTTGTAGATTGATTTATCGTAACTAATATTCATAGCCGTATTTGGACCGAATATCGGTACTACATCCGTACACTTGAAAGAGAGATGCCAAGGTGCCGCTGACCTACCTGTTCCTATGCTATTGAACTGTGAACTTAAAAGTAGTTTCACCTGCCTAACGGTCACCATTACCGTGCCATGCTCCCCGAACTATCAGCCACGTCATCAAAGACTTCAATAACTAAAAACAACAAAGGCTAAAAGGATCAACTATTCAGCCATAAGTTTGATCACCAACACTACTTAACTACTCCCTCAGTTCTGTACTATTTCAAATAAAACACACTTTTTAAGAAATACAATTATTACTTAGATTTTTAATGCATTAGTTATGTTTTTTTTCACTGTACCCTTTCTTTTTCTATAATCATTACTTATCTTCCCCTACTTACGAAAACTAATATCCTATTAAATAGGGATAGATATGAAAAGTAGCATTTATTATAACTTGAAATAATAAAAAGAACAAATAAAAAGAAACAAAAAACTTCTCCAAAGATGGACAGTTAAATAGGAACGGAGGGAGTATCATTTTTTATTATTATTATTATTATTATTATTATTATTATTATTATTATTATTATTATTATTTTAAATCACTTCTTTCCCTCCTTCTCTTTGTTAATAATCTTCTCTCCTACTATATCCGGCCTTCATACACTATATATACACATTCTATAATATATGCACAATGTCACCAAGAACACAGATCAAACCATTGCAATAAGCAAATTAAAGGAGATGGAAACCAAGTCCATGGCACTTTGCTACATTTCATTAATTGTTCTTATAACTTGGGTCTCCAAAGGATGTGCTCAAGATAGCTCGTGTCTAAACCAGCTAGCACCATGCCTAAGTTACCTGAATGGCACACGGGACCCACCTGATAGCTGTTGTGATCCTCTGAAATCAGTGATTGAATCTTCTCCACAATGCCTATGTAGCTTGATAAGCAACAATGGTGCAAGGCAAGCTGAGAAGGCTGGCATTAATATCAATGAGGCTCAGAAATTGCCTGGCAAATGTGGCCAACATATCAATCCATTGTCCTGCCTAACAAGTATGTGTTTCCCTATTTACTTTATACTATTGTGTTTTACTGGTTTAACTTTTGCCGAAGAAAAAAATTACTCCCTACCGGTTTTTTTATTTCATTTCATTTTTATTTTTTTTGCCTTTTTACAATTTCAATTTATCAACTTATTTTTTTTTTCAACTTTAACCCTTCATTTTTATCATTTTTCTTGATGTTCATTAATTTTATTTTTATCCTTTTACTCCTCATCAAACATTGAATCGTAAGCTTTATCTATTTGATAACCAATTTGGTTTTTTAAACATTGAGAAATACCTTTGATACATAGAAAAACATTTAATATAATTATTAAGGAATAGAAATGAAAAGTGAATTGTTGGCAAAAAAATAAAAAATACAAAATTGATATGTGAATTTATAACAGTATTTTAGAGATAAAATTGAAAATCGATAGATAATACTTCCTCCCTTTCATTGTAGTGTTTATATAGTTTTTGTCCTATGTTTTATATGTACTATTCTTTTACAAAATCCAATATACATGATTAATGCTATTTTTTTCAACATACCTCTATTTATTACACTATCTTTTTCACTTCCAATATTTTTCTCTTTCTTCAATAATGATTATATAAGTTTATTATAGTCAAAATACACCAAATTTTTTCATCATTTAACATTTTCTAAACCTGTGAATAACCTTAAAACACACTATATGTGAAATGCAAAGAAGGAGTAATTATTTGGTTAACAATAAAATAGTTTCGAAATGGCATACAAAATCTAAACAATGAAGACGATCAACAAAAACTTGTACGATTATTAAGAACAAGGATTTTTTTTTATCTTATACAATCCATGCATATATAGGGTAAGATAACATAAATAATAAAATTATATTAGAAAACTAAATAATTTTTTTTTAATTTATTAAATAACTCAATTTCCAATAAAATTTTGCTTTTTAAACTATGATTAACCTATACACTTGCATAGGTTAGAATGACCCTTAAGATTCTTAAGAAAAATGAAGTGAAGAATACACAAAGTATTTCTTTTTGGGAGGTCTTATGTGATCCCCTAAATGGCCTGAAGGAGTGGCTTTGTTCTTTCTCTTTCTTTTTTCGTTTACTCTGTGTGCTTGGAAATTCTTGTGAAATAATATGTGTCTGATATTTCAGATTCACCTGGTTCAATTAATTCAGATCATAACTCAGCAACCAAGTTGATGCACGTGTCTCAGGGTCTTATAATGACTTCAGCGTTATCAATTTACAGCACGCACATAATCAGTATCAATATTGGGATTTTTTGACTTGTGATAATAATGTATGTGTTGGTGATTACTTATGCAGCAGATTTTATCAATTTCATCACCTACCGTATGTTTTTTTTTATACTATGCAAGAAACACTATGTTTTTTTAGTTATTCATTGTTTCGAACTTTCCAAGAATATATAGATGATTAAAATTGCAAGGTTATGCCAATAAATGTCTCAAAAATATTGTTTACGCATCTTAAAAGAAGTATATTAATATTAAAAAAAAATAATATTCAACATTTTTTGATATATTAAATGCATTAGTTTTTAAGATAAGAATACATTTTACATGCTTAAACGATATTTTTAGGATACTTGTTAGCTTTTTTCAAATTGTAATGATGTAACCTCTTTGTTCTTTATTATTTGTATTTGTTTAGAATTTTTTTAAATTTTTTAAGATTTTAAAATTGTAATAAATGTTATTTTTCATATTTATTCCTATTACCTTGGTCTACGTAAATAGAGAAAATTTAATGATTTTAGAGAGATAAATGATATAATGTAGAAAAAGACAATTAATATATTGGAAATCTTAGCAATGATACCAACAAAGCTTAACACAATTGGTAGATAGATGAGTTCCTTAAGCATGATGTCAAGGGTTTGACTTCATCTGTGAGTATGGAAAAGCCTTTATTGGGAGAGGTCGTAGCCGCTTTGGTGATCTACCCGTGCCTCGAAAGGATTAGTCTTTGACTGTTGGCCGAAAGATACCCTTAATTCAAAAAATAAATAAATAAACAATGACTATATTTTCATAAGGATATGTTTTGTTTGAATTATAAGATATAAATATATAGAAACATAGGAAGTATATTCTTTTAAAAAGCAATAAAATTAATTGTTTTTATTGATATGCGTGATTTGGCTAAATGTGCATTATAATAAGTATTAGAGCAAGTAATTTTCTTTCCACATCTACCATTATTCTTGTATAAAAAGACGTCTTTTCGAGTCAACACATTTATCGTAGAAGTTTTTCTTACACCAGAACAATTGTAGAAGTTTTCCTTGCACCAGAGCAATTTTAGGTTAAATTATTCGAATTTTCAAAATTATTAGCCCCAACCAAATATTACAATATATTATTTCAAATGAAGGAGATCTTTAAAAAATAAATATTAAGAGAACGGTAGGGAGGTCTGTAAACCCATAAACAAATTATAAATTGGTTTGTATCATAATCATGTTGATCAAGCAGACTTATTCATAAATAAAAAATATTTCTAGATAAAACTGAAAATCAACACCAATATCTAACCTTCACCTTAACTATAAGATCTATATTACATAAAAAAAAATTTAAAAGTCAATCAGAATTTCAACATGGTTGATGAAATGAATTGCTCTTTATTATTTTTAAAATATTTAATTTAACACATTTAATCTTCATTAAATTAATTTAAATATATTTATATGAATTATAGTGAACATTAAATTAATATTGAGCGTCCGTGCATCGCATGGGTAAAATATTATTAGTTAGTGTAATTATAATAACTCTAACATTGTAAATGATTGGAGAGATTTGTTTATACCAATTTAAATTATACCAATTTTTATATCATTCATAATTTTTTATACAATGTGAATTTTACTAATTCGTCCATTGATTAATAACTATAAATCATCTAGATCATTTGTGTCAAATTTAACAAATTTACGCATAATTGAATATATATTACAATAGCTTCATATTCATATACTTTTAATGCCTATGATTCGTTAATTTTGACGTATATAAATGAAGTATTAAATGACTTTGAATTTTTATTAAATTTGATATAAAAGATATATAGGATAGAAACTTTTAAAGATAAAGACATTAAAAGATGAGTTTTTCTTTTCAGCCCCCACCCATTTCTCTTGAACCTCAAGAGGCGGAAGTGTAATTTTTTTTGGAAGGCGGAAAAGTCATTAATTTTACACTTCCGCCTCTCAAGAGGCGGAAAAAAATGTAATTCAAGAAAAATGGGTGGGGGCTGAAAAGAAAAACTCTAAAAGATAAAGGCCTAAAGGGACAACAAAGGCCTTAAGGAGAGATTACTAGTTCCTAGTATAGTGATAGTTCCTAGTATAGTGATAATTTTGCTGTATATCAGCAACACCATCAACATGAGTAGCAGCAACTGCATCCACTGCAAGTGAAGGATACTGATTAAATTCATAACCAAATCCCACATTCATGGGATTCAATATTTGAGGAGATTCACCACTTGCACCCATAGAGTTGGATGCCATCCTAAACTGTTGCCCCAACAGTGATCTAGGATGATGCAACTCTTGGTTTGGTCCAAAATAACCCCATGGCATGCCAGACATTTGAACCAATGGTTGCATGGGAATCCCATTATTATAAATGGGTGTCCCAAACAAGGTAAACCGATTCCTCATAGCACCAAGTCTAGAACTAGAAGCACTCATGTCTATGCCTCTTTTTTTCTTCGAGGGGTTCCTTTCGTGCCTGTGCGCATTCTGATGACCATTCAGAGCATTCACACACGAGAATTTCTTGCCACAATGATGGCAAGGAAACTCGATCGCATCCTCAACATCGAGGAATTCCTCGGGGGATGGAGCAACACTAGAATTCTCATCCGCCTTCAAGGATTTGAAGGTGGAATTCGATGAGGATTCATATTCAAGGATGTTGCTGCCTAATCTTAGTGTCAACTCTAAATTTAGTTCAATATTACGTGTTTCTTGAATTTTTCGCTTCATCTTTCTATCATCAAGACCTCCAATAAAGAGTCTGTCCGACATTATGATGAACTACACTCTAAAGAAGATAGAACACTATGTTTGAACAAATTTTTTGTGGGTTTGAGTGAGAAGGGGGGAGGGGGTATTTATTCAAAGAAAAATATATATGATGCATTCCTCAAAAGGAAACATATCTAAGGTAAAATCATCACCTGACCTGGACATTGTAAAGAAGTGAGGAAAAAAAAAAGATAAAGTTTTAGTAAATTAAAACCTGAGGTGTCAAACGTTATTACTAACTATTCATTTATGAAATTTCTTAGTTGATGATGACCATTTGGTAAGTGTAACTTATATTACCTTCTTAGTTTTTATATATCTCAAATAATTTATTCTACTTTTATTTATTTTTTTTTATTGTCCACCCGATTCCTTAGGTACTACCTAAGTACATCCGTATCTGACCCCATCTCTCAACATGATTTTTTTGCATTCATAAAAAATCGAACTCCAGCTTAAGCGAGATCGAGCTGCTTACTATTTGTCCCAACCTATGTTGGTATTCTACTTTTATCTTTCATACGTGTAAATCATGAGCTTTGACATTTTTTAAGTATTTTATTTGAGAAATTATATTAATTATATACATAATAATTTTCGGTTACGAAAAATAAAACTTATCACTTTGCTAATAAACTAATCATTTTGTCAGAATAAAATAAACTAATCATTCTTCCTATGGTCAAAAACATTAATCTATGATCACAAAAAAAAAAACATTAATCTATATAATTTAATTTGAGCGAGAGTTAGCCTTGTCACTTAGTTAGAGTCATATTCCATATCTTGACTACTTAAGTAGTCCCGAATCTAGGACCAATACCTAAAAATTTAATTAATTTATTCAAAAAGTGTACTATGTGATACATGGAAGTACAACCTTAATATCGAAGGAGAGCAGTCTCAATCATTGAATAACATAGGCTCAATTATATTTTTTTTTCTCTTTATGTTATTTTCAAGATTCGATCACTTTTTTTTTCCCATGATCGGAGTATCCACCGCGGACCGCAGTGACTAATCTCCTCGCTGGCTTGTAGGCACCTTTAATGGGTGGGTCAAATTTTATTTTTTAATTTATTTTGGTTTTTTATTTTTTACAAAATAGTCAATATGGTTCTTCTATCTTAATAACAATGTTACTTTTACTCGCTCGAAATATTTATATCCATTATTATTTCATTGATAGAGTTTGACATATATCATTATGACATCATCAAAAGAACTCCAATTGTCATATTCGTTCATATTTATATCACATTATCATCTATGTTAATATCGATCAACCATCACCTCGAGTTAGTTTGTTTTATCAATGCAAAAGCAACACGATTATTCACAGCCTTCATCGGGTGATGGCCTAAAATTTTTCCTGATGCTGACAACATTTTCCTATTTACGATAAGAGTTTAATATGTGTGCACTAACAGTGTAAAGTTTTTTACGCTATCGGTACATCATTCACCATTTATTTGCATTACTTTTATTTAGAAATCAATAACCATACACCCTTGAACTTGAATGGTGGATGATGGGGTGACAATGTAAAAAACTTTTACACTGTCGGTGTACAAACTATTTTCTCTTACGATAATAAGTATGAATATTTCGATCAAATTAACATTGCTATGACGAAAGGACCAAATTGAATTTTTTGAGAAAAAAAATAAAGGACCAAACTAAGTAAAAAAATTAAAGACCAAATTGAATCTTAACAATAAGATAAATGAATAAAAATGTAATTAAGTTAATAAGATACACTAACCGTAATAAAACAAATATGTTAATCTTTGTAAACATAACATAACTTTTTTTTAAGCAAAGCTGTCATAAGATCCAACGTTGGACAATTATTATAAAAAAAAAAAAAAAAATCAAAGTTTCTACATTTTATAATTAGACTAGTTGGTAAACCCGTGAGAACGGGGCGACAATTTTTTGTTGTATAACTTATTTATCTTATGTAATTTAGATATTCTTCCAAGTACCAAAATATTACATCAGTGAAAAGTAAGTTTACATTAAGGTAATCCAAAGATTTAAGAGTGTGAGTACATATTTCTCATAATTGGCATCACAGATATGTCATATTTTACATAGCTTGCACTTAAAAAACTATAAGTCATACATAATTTACAATGTTAATCAAAATACTGCCATGATATTACTTCTAAGATTTAACGGCAGTGAAATCCAAAATAATCTATATGATGTTGCCAAAACATTAGTGCAGCTTTCTGGATTATTGCCATAATTAGTAGAAATATTGTAGTTTATCTCTTGTCAATAACCTCAACTTCAAATTGAAAACTTCTTCAAAGTAAGACCATAGAATTTCATTTAGTCCTTCTATTACAATAGAACATCGATCAACAAATGATTTGCATTGAATTGTATTCAATCATAATACAATCTAGATCTACCAATAGTTGATGGCTTTATGACCAAGGATATTTAAAAGCTATGATTGTAAACCCATGATCATTGTTCTTAGCAATTGCAGCAGAAGATATACATCAATGACCATTTAAGCAGCGAAAACACACTGATCATGCTAAACAGACTTACGGTTGAACAATTAGATAAATTAAAGAAAACTATGGACATATCTTGAATATGCAGCTCTTCTACTTCAAGAAAAATCATGATATCATTTAGGAGTATGAGTACTGGAATCCAAATTAAATGGAAGATCATGAAATACTGACTTAAGAAAAGACTATCATGTCATGTGTAACGATCTAATTTTCATTACATAATAATTATAATTATATATATGTTTGTATCAATTTAAATTATGTGGAAGAGTAATGCGAATTAATCTTAAATGAACCTTTAGATATATTGTTCAAGTTGTTAAGTAAGAAAAGCATGCGAACAAGGATTTATGGGACACCTTAGGTAACAGGAGATGGATGGAAGTTAGCATAAAAGAGTAAGTAAGGAATAATAATTAAGAAATTAAACAAGCGTTCGATCCGGAGAAGTTATCAGAAATTATTCAAGGCGGTTAATCTGGCTAATACTTAAGGGATATAATGACCTAAAACTCTTAATTTGATAATCATAACTATATACGTACGCTTAAGTTAAGTTAAGAGAAATCGAGTAAAGAGAAGTCTGAATAAATAATAATTAGGACAAAGTGTAGTCATTTTCCCGATTAAGATTCATAAGACGAATATAAGAATTGGGTGTGTCCTGTGGATCGTGACCCTAATTAGGTATTAGAAAAGAGAATACCAAATATAGGTTAAAAACCGGAGAAAGGAGCAAGCATTAACTAAGGCATAATTTATTACGATCAGGTGTAATAAAACTTAAGAATCAAGCAAGAATCCAGAAGCTTAGGATATAATCCGACCATTTGATCCCTTCCCAAAGATTAATATAGAGGAAAAAGGAATTGAAGAATTATTCTAAATCATGCGGATAAGAAGAAGAAAGCATCAGTAAGTTCGGAGGCCAATTTATAGGAATTTTCGGAGTTTTGTAATTGGGGTGCTCGATGAAAAGTAACATAACGAAAATAATTAGGAATGTAAATTAATGTTATACAAGTTTGATTTAGTGTTAAGAAGGGTTAAAATCCATTAAAATAAGCTAAAAATTGCGAAAATCGGCTTTCCGGGGCGAACCGGTGAGCCCAGACGCACCGGTGCGGAAATCAGCAACACCAGGCGCGCTCAAGCACAGCAGTCGCGCTCAGGCGCCACGGATCAGCAGCACCAGATTTTTCTCGTGCGCACCAGAATTCTCTAGAAAAATCGGGCGCCCAAGCGCCAGGTCCCGCGCTCAAGCGCGGGGTGCATATATAAGCACGAGGCCGCACCAGAAATCAAACCAGCACGCCCAGCCTCCAAGCCAGACGCACCAGACTCCCTCCAGACGCACCAGATCGCCCAGAAACGCATCAGAAGGCAATTTTCATGTACCAAACTCGAATTCCATGCACCAACCATCTCTTATACACCCAAATCTAACCTATATACCATGGTTTAACATCACCCAACACCTTTTCTTTGATTCCAATCTTTGTTTTTATATTTTCCATCAAATCCCATTTCATTCTTAATCCTCCTCTCTTCCCTAGCCGTAGTTCCTCCATAATCTTGAAGATTATCATTATTCCAACTGCAAGAGGAGAGTTTTAGAAGCCAATTCATATACTCAAGTGCTTTGATCATTGGGTTTTCTTCCCTTGAGGTAAGGGAGGAACTCTTTTCTCTTAGAATAGAATTTAGGTTTTGGAATTAGTAAATACTCACTGAATATTATGAATTAAACCCTAGGATAGTGGATTCTGTGTACCATATGCCTGTGCATATGGAATAAGCCTTTAAAGTCTTGAATTAAATTATAAAACTCACAACTTTAATCAATCCAAATTTAATGTAGACAAGGTGTTCGACGAAATGCCAATACTAATAATTAGTATAAATTTGTTAATTAAAGTACACATAAAAGTATGACCATATACTTACATACATTCTAAGACTATATTTTACATAATGCTTGAAGAATATAATATATAATTAATGATTTCATACTATGAATAAAATATAAAGACCAATGTGAAATTATGAGAATTGAGTTAAAGTGACATAAATGGAATTATTAGTACCATTTTAAAGGGATCATTATCATTGATGGTAAAAATGAACTACAAATATGGAAAAAGAATCAACTAAGAATTCCCTTTTCATAATCAAAAAGGCAAAGACAAAGTCGTATGAATTTAGTAGCTCAATGTGTTGATAATTGAATTCTTGTCAGTATTATTTGCTTAATTTCAATTCTTAATTTCTATTCTATTATGAAAGGATGTTCACTCCCTTATGGTTTAACATTTTAGGTAATTCATGGAGGAGCTAAGAACCAGAGTTTCACATCACAGAAGACGAACAAAGGCCACTTTCTTCCATTCATTGTTCTAATATCAAGTTGTAAATCCCAGATTTTGCTTCGAACCAATTTGTATTTCAATATTTTCATTTATCAGAATTTATATTTTTCTAATTAAATTGGGATGTTACATCATGATTCTCCAAAATCACATCAAAACTTAAAGTAAGAGTTTCTCGATATAGAAAATTCACCTTTTCTTTTTATGCATAGATGGCTTAAGAGAGTTGACAGCCTAAAATTGAACTTTAATAAAAAAAGACTTCACATTACTACAAGGAGATTGAAAGAAGACTTAATTATGTCACAAGTCGAGTACTTTTGTCAGATACCCTTATACATTTTTTTTTCAATGTTTGACTTTCCGAAGTTACTTCTGGGTTTGTCATATACCAATTCTGACCAATTTTGATGACATGTAATATCGGAATCCTGATCAAATGGAAGAGGTTGGTCATGTGGTGCCGCGTGATGTCATTCAGGCGAAGACAACCTCTCTCTTCAATTCTTTTTTTATTTTTTTATTTAACTAAAAATATAAAAATATTAAGTTTTTTTAGTTTTTTAAATTTTAAAAACAAACGATCTTCGGCCACATGGTACCAGGTGCTTAGCCTTTTGCCCCGTGGGCGAAGATCGTTTGTTTTTAAAATTTAAAAAACTAAAAAACTTAATATTTTTATATTTTTAGTTAAATAAAAAAAGAAAAAAAATTGAAGAGAGAGGTTGTCTTCGCCTGTATGACATCACGCGGCACCACATGACCAATCTCCTGCATTTGATCAGGATTCCGATGTTACATGTCATCAAAATGGGTCAGAATTGGTAGTAGGGGTATATGAGAAACCCAGGAGTAACTTCGGGGAGTCAGATATTGGATAAAAAATATAAGGGTATCTTATAAAAGTACTCCAAACCTCAGGGGCTTGTGACATAATTAAGCCTTCTTTCAATCTCCTTATAATTAATTTAAACTTTAGAACACTTGGGAATGACCATTGCTTAAACATTATGAGGAGACTGCACAGAATCTTAACAACATTTGAAATATTTAAGTGGAGATTCAGTTGTTATTGGAGTAATGAATTACAAAGAAGGCCGAGGGGAGTGTGAGGAATTGATTGTCTAAATAGTAGTACTCAAAAAATATCATCCAATGATCCCATGCTCATGAAGCATGTGAAAACTTTTAATTGTTTCCTAATATCCTACAAAATAGTTAAAATTTGCAGGCACTTAAAGAATGGATAGCACTACACGATATAGTATAAATGATCTTCACTAAACTAAACTTTGAACTATTAAAAAAGAAAAAAAATAAGTGAACATATATAAGAGTCTCTAAGATATGAATATGAAACAGTGGGGTTGGTCAAGTGGTAGCTCATTTGGTTCCTTAACCAACTGGTCTCGAGTTTGAGTCTTGGGTATGGAGCAACTTCCGCTGGGAGACCCCTACCGCTTAGTGCGAGCTCAGTTGGGTCGGACCGGATGAATCGGATTCTGGGTAAACCAAATCCGGGTACCGATTGGTGTACACCAAAAAAAGAATATCAAACAGTGGTTGCCTAGTATCAACATATGTCAAGGCTTTTAATGATTTTGAATATATATAAACATACTATGTTTCTATTAATCGTCCAAACATAAAAATATCGACAGATAAAATTGTCATTCAGAACTGAGCATTTAATCATTTCATATATAGATTTGTTCATGTATCTAAAATTTTGAGAATAGGACATGTACTATATAGATTTGACAAAGTACTTCTATATAAGAAGTATTCACACCTTAGCATTTGTAACACCCCAAATTTTAGTCCCTGGTTAATGAAAACTAATTATAAAAGTTTATTTATAATTAATTATTTTTAGTAAAATCCTTGATTATGAAGTGATTTATTATGTATGAAAATATTAGATAAGTTTTAATATGTGAAAATAATGTTTTTGCATAGTAGTCCCTGTTTTAGGACTTAAAAATAATAATAGGAAGATTTTGGATGAAAAGGAAATAAAAATATTTATTTTTACTATTTTGGCAAAAAGACTCGAGTCTTTCTGAAAAGACTCGAGTATTTTGCACAGAGTTGCACTTGTGAGTGCATTGGCTGAGTCATCAACTCAGAAACCTCACGAGTTGACACGTTATCAACTCAGGGACACGACCATGGCTTCGTGTCGACTTGCATGAGTGATTAATCTGGCTATATAAACTCATGGTGTTGATGAATCAAACCATTTTGGCCAATTTGTTCTGGAATTCGAAGTTAGGGTTCCTGAGTTCTTTGATTCGATTCTCTCTTGTTCTTGAGAATTGATACACAAATCATACACCAATACGAAGCTCACATCTCGAGCTTTGTATAAAAACCAAAATTGTGAGCTGAGAGTTTGAGTGCTAGAAGAATCGGAGCTCAAAAGTGGGGGTTTGTTTGCTGTCAACTGGTTCTTGGAGCTCACTTTGAACTTCAATTGTGGTAAGCTCATGAATCCTTTTGATCTCAAATTGGTTTTAATCTCTCATGCATGTTGCAGAGAGTAGATTCTAACCTTTTTCCCCAATTTTTGTGCACAATTACTCACTCAAACAATGTGGTTTTTGGACTCTTCTCACACTGTTTTGCATTTTGGTGAAAGAAGTTATTCGAGCTGGTGTTGGTGGCTGCTGTGTGGCTGCTGCTGTTCTTGGATGTTTTTGAGCTTGTCTAAGTGTTGTCCAAGGTATGGGAGAAGTCATTCATATTGCTAGGATTATAGATTGTGAATTTAGAATTGTGTGTGCTATGTGAATTGGATCAAGACATGCTTGATGGACTTGGAGGTTCAGACAATCACTTGGTCACTTGATTTATAACATGAATAATGTCTGAAATGAATTGATGAAATTAAGCTATAAGAACTTATGAGTTTGGTTGAATTATAATTGACAAATGTGATAAATCATGACCTTGATGAGGTATGCTTTTGGTAAGCCAATAGTGGACCTTGAACAAGTTTGGAGCAAGTTCTAAATATTGCATTTGTGCTGTACAAACTCAGTTTTCATGTTAAATGTGGGTAAATTTGATATTGCTATGTTGCTTTGCATAATATGTGGTTTTGTGCATAAATGGAAGCATGATTAGATTCTTTGTGAATTGTTGTGATCTCTGTGTTGAGACAAGTTTTAAATATGTAAATAAATTTCATTTGACCATTGGATTGAGTTGGAATTGTTCAGAATTGAATTTGACATGTAAAGTTGTTGAAAATGTGATTTCATGCATAATTGGTGCTCAAATTCAATTCTGTGTAATTGGATGTGTTCTAAGTGTTTGAACACGTTTGTTATATGTTATATGAACTTTGTTGATCATTGGATTTGATGAGAAATGGTTAGAATTGAAAATGGTAGGTTAAAACCAGATTTTTAGCCTGTACTGTCTGAAAAGACTCGAGTATATGGCAGGACACTCGAGTATTTCGACCAAACCTGAAACATGAGTTTCTGGAAAATGAAGAACACTCGAGTATTCATGAAGAACACTCGAGTATTTTGGTAAAATATGAAGAACACTCGAGTATTCATGAAGATCACTCGAGTATTTTGGTAAAACCTGGAAAATGAATTTCTGGAAAATAAAGAACACTCGAGTATTCATGAACTACTCGAGTATTTTTTATGAAAAGCATGAACGAATCGAGTAGCCATGAACCACTCGAGTAATCTGGAGAGACTGAAGAACTACTCGAGTATTCTAAAGAACACTCGAGTATTTATGTCCAGAAAATTAGAAATGCCATTTTCAATTCTGAATCATTCTGTTGATACTCAAATGATAATAATCCAAGTGATCTAAGACTTAAAAGAAATTGGTTGATGGTGGTATGAAATTGATGAATTAATAATGTGGAATATTATTAATCCTGATATATCAATCAATTTCCTTTAAGTTATGTAATTGCATTCATTTTGGAGTTAGGATTGAGAGCTAGACTCATACATCATGTCGTTCACTTAAATTGAAAACTTGTATGAACACCTTACTTGCATTAGATACTTGCCTAGTGCTAAATATGATTGTTGAAGATTGCATAAGGGGCATGAACAATTATTTGAGTTTAACCTCTAGATAAGTTGATTCATACGGTATGAGTTGTGGAGTAATCATCATGTCCTCTTTAGATTAAAAATGATCATGTCTATTTTGAGGATATGGAATGTGATTAATAGTTCATGATCTGGGTATGACGTTGAAAAAGGATTTGATAAGCATGATCATGTCTACTTGGTAGTCAATGTCCTAGAACATAAGAAGTTAATGGCTTAAAGGACATTAGAAAGAAATTATTACCTCATGATGATAAATGGAGTAAGTCTAATGCCTCAATCTAAGGATTGTGTGTTTGAT
This sequence comes from Crotalaria pallida, assembly GCA_037953625.1. Lineage (NCBI taxonomy): Eukaryota > Viridiplantae > Streptophyta > Magnoliopsida > Fabales > Fabaceae > Crotalaria > Crotalaria pallida. Next base: position 39,317,217 of record CM075652.1, on the reverse strand, counting down.
AATAAACAATTGAGCCTACGTGATAATTAATGCTTTGGAACATAAGTAGATAATGACTTAAGGAGTATTAATGATAATGCAAGAGTGGTGATGCTTGTTGATTATGAGGATCCAATCCAAATGCGTTAGGGCTTGTTGCTCCAATTCGGATATATGGACGTTGGATAAGTGGGATCACCCTGATTTCCATATGTTATGGACTAACTCCTGCAAGAAGTCATTATGCTAAAAGAATCCGTATAGTACGGTGTGGCCGCTATACGAAGACATGTGGAACGGTGTGGCCGCCATATGTGTGGTAAGTGTGATGGAATTCCGTATAGAACGGTGTGGCCGCTATACGAAGACATGTGGAACGGTGTGGCCGCCATATGTGTGTGATTCCATATAGTACGGTGTGGCCGCTATATGAACGCATGAAACGGTGTGGCCGCCATGTGTATGATGTGATGATTAATATATGTGTGATGCATCTCATGCATGGTGTACAAGGGATCGTATATTAGTGAGGTTCATGCGGGATTGGAAACCATGTAGTACGGTGTGGCCGCCACCGTAGAAATGACAAGGACCTAGAACTATTGGTGGACAATGGTTCAGGGATCATCCCCTTGTATCATTTTAAGATCGTGGTCGATTGGATTCTAGTATAGAACGGTGTGGCCGCTATACAGGTTGTGGAAACATCGAGTGCACGATTGCCTATCCCAGAGTGTTGTTTTCTGGAAGAGTTGATTAAGGAGAAATGATTTGAGAGACGTGCATGCATTGCATGAAAGATTAATGGTTATAGTTTATATTGTTTAATAAGACACTTGAGCATGCATTTTCTATATTGAATTGATATTTGTGATGGTTGTGTTTGACCAATCATATAATCTGCTTAAGCGATATGACAAGTGACTTACTCCCATCTACCTTGTTCGTGGTGGTAGGTTCTCTCAAGGGACAGGATTGAAGCCTTTCCTGTAAGAGTGGAAGTTGTTTAGAAGGAACAGCCAGGATGACGTCTCGTCATCCAAATCCTTTTGCAGAAGGATCGAGTTGTGAAGACCAATGCTCTGGGTGTAAAAAGGGTTTTTGGGGCTTTGAATTATATATGCTTTACACTCAGACTATTTTGTAATTAATTTATTACTCTAATGAAAAGAACTTTTGGTTTTCACTCTCTTTACAGAAAAAGTTTTTGTTAACCCGTATTTTTTCAATGGAGTAGATTTTGGGTCGTTACAGCATTCATGCAGCAGCAAGCAGAAAAACATGGTCACATATTAATAAGAGTGGCCATCCTAGGTATTTTGCTAGCTTAACAACTAAATGGTCACTCCCATGGATGGAATAATATTCAGACAGGATGGTCAGCTTAACATCAATATATAAGGTTTGAAATGCAGATTTGGTGATATTTAGAAACTTTTTGGATGAAGCACCCACCTTCCCTTGCTTAGTTGAATCACCAACACTTATTTTCATTTTCTTCTATGGTTCTGCACATGAAAAAAAAAATCAAATGTCAAGTAACTTAATAAGTTAGCTATGATAAGCTTCTTTTTCAATGCATAGGAACTTGTTGCAAAATTAAAGAATATGGATCTAATCACAGTTGTAGCAGTACAACAATAACTAACAACAGCAGCAACAGGTGCCTCTTGACACAGAAGATTAAATTTTATGTATTAAAAATAAGAAGAAAAAAATAAAAATAGTTCACGATATAATAAGTGGGAAAATTGTAAAATAATGAGGAGAAAAGGAAAAAAGAGGCACCTAATGGTCAAAGTCAGCACGATCATTGCTCGCACATTACTATGAAGCATAAGGTCTATATGCCTTGTGATTTCCTAAGCTGAAGGTTTTAGCAAGCACTAACATAATGGAAATTAGTTACAAAACATGGAACCAAATATGCCACTAAATTGAAGAACTTGTGTGCTTTCCACATCCGCAGTTAGAGTGATACAAAATTCAAACAAAAGACTACCAAAACAAAATGACGTCCTTACCTTTAGTTCATCCATTATCAATGGAACACCTTTTGTGCTATAGGAATCCCTTGCCTCTCTTCTTTTGTTAGCATATCATTTATCTTCTTCACAAATTCTTCCTCTTTCAACTTCCCCCTTTCCTACATTAGCATTCCATAACATATGCTACGTACTATCAAAAGTAAGTGAAAATTAAAAGTTCAAATTTAAAGATCAATCAATTAATCAATTAATGTTGAGCAATTACCTTGGTTCTAAGATTAAATGGTTTTTGGCTTGTGACTTTAATCTACTTCTTCTTCCACCTCCTTCCCCCAAAAGTGCTTGATGATTCAAAATTCTGAAAATCATTTAATTAAAAATCCTGATGGTGAATCATTAAACCGCTCTATGTTTTTTAAATCATAAATTTGATAAAAGTAAGTCAAATTTTACATTTCTTCTACTTCTTCCACTCCCGGTACAAGTCTTGCACGACAAACTACAATTGTAAATAACATAACACACATCAACACATCATTGGAATAATGGACAGAAGTAATAAATATGTTTTCAGAATTAGATTAACAAATTTTGCATTTCCAATAATTTATAATGAAAAATTTGAATTCAAGAACTTAAAGAAAAACTACTACTGTAAAAAAATAAAAAAAGGGGTTTGTATAAGGTACTCATTGAAGTCAAATGAGTTTACATACTCAACGCTTTATGGACGACTGTTATTGATTGAGTGTATTGGATGGCCATGATTTCTCTCCTCCCTCATGGAGTTAATGTATAATTAAAGCACCACATCTTTTTTCGCTGCGGAGTCGTCCCTTCTACGTCATGCACCTCCTCAACCACACCTTACAGAAGCACAGATTCACGACAACCTTCCCACAATGATCTGTCGCCGGAAACACCATTGTGGATGGAGGATTCCAACGAACTTGCTAATTCTTGATAACATTGAGCTCCATCTCCGGCGACACATTCATTGAAGAAATAAGGGAAATATTTTTTGATTTGTATGGGTCCAATGGATTAAGATAAAGGAAAACAGAAAGAACCACCAAATTTCATAATTCAACTCAATTTAATTAATTAACTCATAACCACAAAACAGAGAAAGAGAACTGAATTATTATTATTATTATTATTATTATTATTATTATTAGGCAAAACTATTAGATTGGTCCTGTAAGTTATTTTTTGGTTGCGATTTCGTCCCTTAACTTTTTTTCGTTTCAAATAAATCCGGAAGTTTGTAACTTGTTTCAAATAAATCCTTCCGTCCAATTCTGTTTTAACACCATTAATGGGAGCCTCCTACGTGGCAACCAATGGTCTCACAAGGCTAAAAATCAACGTTAAACCCCAAAATGATGTCGTATGAGACCAAAATAGAAGCTTATTCGGCTATCCCTAACTGTTTTGGTTTTCTCTTTTGGCCACATATGACATTATTTTGGGGGTGTAACGTTGAGTTTTAGTCACATAAGACCAATGGTTGCCACGTAGGAGACTCCCATTAACGATGTTAAGACAAAATGGGATGGAAGGATTTATTTGAAACAAGTTACAAACTTACGGATTTATTTGAAACGAAAAAAAGTTAAGGGACGAAATCGCAACCAAAAAATAACTTACAGGACCAATCTATTAGTTTTGCCTTATTATTATTAGTGTTTTTCCATTGATCCTGAACTTTGATGTCAGCACCGAATTCAATCAAGTACTTCACAAGTTCGCAACTCCAACTCAGCCAGGGAGCGATGCCAAGTGGAGCGGATGTTCGGCTCACCCCATTTCTCCTTCTCTTTCTACTTCGCCGCCATGGTTTCATTGTCGGAAGAATTGACGCCATCGAAACTCATCAATGATGGCTAGTGACTAACACTGTGAATAGATGGAGGGAGAGAACAGTTGGGTTGGTTGTACGTGTTGGTAAAAATTCTTTTTTTTTTGCGTAAAAATAAAAAATATAGGCAGATTATATGGTAAACCAAGTGTACCAATAGTCACACTGAGTATCTAAACTCATTTGACCTCAATGAGTATTGTAAAAGGACCCTAAAAAAAACCCTACCACGCACTGACTAACTTTATAGAGTTAAAGCTACCAACACAACACTATTTGTAGCATGTAGTATAGGTACATGAATTACAAAGCATTTCTTAAAAAGCATTTTGATTTGGGCCTAATATATGATGATTTTGAATGATAATTGATCCCCTTTGATTTGGTTTTTGGTTAGTTTTTCAGGTAATTTAGGGAAATGATTGAGTTTTTATCTACTAATGATGAGGAATGAGATTCTATGGATTTTGTACCTTTTTAGTTTTAATTTCAGGATTAGAAAGCATTAATTGATGATTCTTGTAGTGGACCTATAGTACACCAAACGGTATCCGACTAAAATCACCTTGGTCCGACCAGTCAGATGTTGAAATTAGGCTTACGGTCGGAATGTTACACCGAGCAAACTGGGCTTTATGGAGATGTTAAACGCTTATGAGATTAACCCCGAGCACAGTATTTTCATCCTTATCTCTATCACTTACAGTCTCACTAAGCTTAACGACTTCTCTTAGATTCCCACGACTCTTGGTTAGATAAATACGATATCGGATAAAGGTTTATCACTTACAGGATTTACGAAGGTAATCTTATCATAACCTTTTGTAAGAACCTACAATCGGTGGGTGAAACAACTAGGAGACACTAGGAGAACACCTAGAAGGGGGGGTTGAATAGGTGTTAGATAAACCTTGAAAGATTTTCGCAAGAAACAAATCAAAACGATTAAAACAAATGATTTTCACAAAAATTCTTTAGCCTTAATTGATTAATGACATGAACTAATAAATTAATGCCTCTGTTAATGGATTAATCACTTTTCAATCAAATACGAAAATCAATCAATTAACACATATGATCAGAGATAAAGCGGAATTGAATAACACCAATATTCTTATAGATTAACCTAGGTTATGAAAATGATTTTCCCCAAATCAATTTTGCACAATTAAGATTCAATTCAATCAATTATGAAAAAATCACTTTTTCTAGGTTTTCAACCAAGAACACAATTAATAACAAGAATTGTAAAGAGTAGAGAGTTTAGAGATACGACACAGTGATTTATCCTGGTTCACTTTCATCCACTTGAAAGCTACTCCAGTCCCCTCTTCAACCAAGAGAGATTCTTCACTATGAGGAATTAGAGTTTCTCAAATTACAAGTAAATGTCTCACAAGACTCCCTTCTTGCTAGCCTACAAGAGATACCACACCCTTGCCTTGTAACCCTATTGATATCTAATCTAACCTCTTCTCTTGCTTGCCGATACCCCACAACAAGACTTCCAATTGCTTGCTTCACTACAAGACTTCCAATTGCTTTCTTCACTACAAGACTTCCAAGTGCTTGATGATATGCCACACCAAGGCTTCCAAATAACTTTGCTTGATGAATAACTTCTTCAAGACTTCCTTTGTTGTAGAGTATTTGCCTTCTTTGCAATGATTACAACTCAAATGAAAACAAAATAACAATCCTATGAATCTCTTTCAAAAGCTATGAAAATATCAACGTGAAAGATTCAAGGTTCTTGATCAAAGAATGTAAAATTGAAAGCTTTAATCTTGAGAAAGTGAGAGAGAATAGAGTGGCTTTGATTCTTTGTAAAATGAATATCAAAATGATGGAATATGATCACAAAGATTAGGAATAGGTTTATATAGAATACCCAAAAGTTAGGAATGGTTAAAAATGCTTTTGAGAAGTGAAAAACTCATTTAAAAACCAGTAACAGCTCGTGTTACTCGAGTAGCCAAGTCATTACTCGAGTAATCAGTGTAATCAGTGTTCACTACTCGAGTAATCTAAGTTACTACTCGAGTATTTACGCAAGGCTTCAAAATTCTACTCGAGTAAACAAAGCCTTAATCGAGTATTTGCGCAAGACTGCAAAATTCTACTCGAGTAAACAAGTGGCTAATCGAGTAGTCAGATCAAAAAACACTTAAAAACTTGTTTTCTCAAAATCTAAACCTTTTCTTTCAAACCTTTAAGCCACCTATTGATTTTAGGCAAAGTGAATACTCAAAATATGATATAATCATGCAATCAAAAGAGATTCACTACCCTCTAAGAGACTCTACCCAAACTCATAAACTAAGAGACTTGAGAGGCTAAAGATAAAACAATAAAACATAAACTTCCAAACTAAGTCTTCATGAGTTGGCTCTCTCTTCATCACTTGATGTTTGTTGTTGCTTGTTGAGCTTGAACTTGATCAACACATTTAAGCTTGTTCAAAACCTTTTGGCATTTATCAAAACATTCTTCATGGATCTTACAATCTCCCCCTTTTTGAAAATGACAAACATGTTTTGAAGTTGTGAAGTTGTTGATGCTTGAATCATTTGATCACTTGGTGAGACTCTTGCTCCCCCTCAATTTATGATTTTGACATTTGAAATCTAATTGAGATAAAAGCTTGATTCTCCCCCTATCTCTAACAACTTTGCTCAACCTACATAAAAACAACAAAACAAACCTTTCTCCAAAACAAAATATTATTTCTTCACAAAATAGTCAAAACATACTATTTCACCCCCTTTGGCATTATCAAAAAGAAATATATACCAATTGAAATATAAGATCTAAGCCAAAATAGAGAGATTAATGAGATATAACGACCAAAGCATGATAATCATCTAATGATTACTCAATGATATCAATTATAACAAATTGTATACCAATAGCATGATACCAATTGTAAAACAATTGTAAGAATTTGATACCAATAGTATTTTCTCAATAGTATAAACAATATCACATTATAAAAAATAATACCAATTGAGAGAACTATGAGCAATATCCAACAATATCAAATTGAAGATACCAATTGTATAATATCGAATGTTACCAATTTGTAGGATTTTCTCCTTAATACCAATTGAAGAAGTAAATGAATGAATAACATATGAAAGTCCTTTTGCTCTTCAATCATACCTACAAAAACAATCATGCTTTGCTTTTTGGTATCCAAATGGTTTTGGATCCATTTTTGTTAGTGTAGGGACTCTCACCCTTTTTCACCCAAACAAAATCTCCTTTAGGTATACCATGCACTTTAATATAACACACATTTGAAGTATGTCCATGAGTACCACAATAGAAACATGTTGGTGCATTTGAAAAATCAACTTTAGAAAAATCAACAACATTTCTCTGAGACTTACTCTTAGCATTAGTATAACCCAAACCAAACTTGTTTGAATTTTCTCTTTGAAAATTTAACAATGTGTGCAATCTAATATCACCATTTGTGAAACTTGCAAGCTTATTTTTCAAAATAGCATTTTCATCCTTAAGCAACTTGCAATTCTCACAATCAACCACAATATTCAATCTACTAGCACAATCACGAGAAGAACTAGCATATATAAGATCAAGAGTTTCATTTTCAAGATTAAGCTCATCAACTTGCTTTTGAAGTTCTAAAATCTCTTGTTGAAGTTTCAAAATGAGCTTCTTCCTTTCAATGTTTTTCAAAGCTAGTTTCTTAAATTGTTCATGCATTTCTTCATAAGCATTATATAACATTTCATATTTGGAAGAAATTTCGGATTTAGTAAAACTTACATCGCTTTCGTCGCTTTGTTCACTTGATTCATCATTTGAACTTTCCTCTTCATTTACTAGAGATATCAAGTTGAGACAAGCGGCATCTTCATCATCCGAAGAACTATTTGATGTGCTTTTCTTATCTTCATCATCACTATTCCAAACTATGTATACTCTTTTAGTTTTCTTTTCTTTCTCCTTCTTCTTGAGATACTTAGAGCATGAGTACTTGAGATGACCGGGCTTTCCACATTCATGGCAAACTATACCTTCTTTTGATGTCTTGGTCTTGTAGTGTGGGGAATTCTTCTCTTTACTTTTGTCTTTGTTCATCCTTCCTTTTCTCCTTAGAATCTTATTGAACTTTCTTAGTAGAAGCTTCATCTCCTCTTCATCCATGTCCGAATCGGAATCTTCATTATCATCATTTTCGGAACTCTCTTCCTTTTTATATGACCTTTGAGCTTTAAGAGCGATTCCTTTTCTTTCTTTGTTCTTATCCGACTCTTCATGTATATGCAAACGTTCAAGCTCCATTTCATGTTCTTGAAGCTTTCCGAAAAGTGTTGCTAAGTCCATGGTGTCCAAGTCCTTTGATTCAACAATTGCGGTAACCTTAGGTTGTCATTCCCTACTTAGACATCTTAAAACTTTGTTAACAAGTTCACAATTCAAGAAAGTTTTTCCAAGAGCAATGAGATGATTAACAATATGAGTAAAACGTTTTTGTATAAAACATATAGATTCATTAGGCAACATACGAAACAATTCATATTCATGCATCAAAGAATTTAATCTAGCACGCCTAACTTCACTAGTGCCTTCATGTGTGACTTGCAAGGTGTCCCACATTTCTTTGGCATCACGACATTGGGAGACTCTAAAGAACTCATCATAAGATAGAGCGGAGGTGATGATATTCTTTGCTTTTAAATCATATTGAATTTTCCTTTTATCATCATCGGTCCACTTATCTTTGGGAGTAAGTGTAAGCACACCTTCTACATCTTTTGAGGGAATATAAGGACCATTTTCAATGGCTTCCCAAATGTTCACATCTATAGCTTCTATAAAGATTCTCATCCTAATTTTCCAATAAGCATAACCCTCTCCACCAAACATAGGAGGGCGATTAATTGAAGCACCTTCACCACCAAAGGGTACGAATCCCATTGTAGTTTCCTCAAGGATCTTTGCGAAAAAGCTCTATGCTCGTGTCTTTCGACCGAGCTCTGATACCAATTGTAAGAACCTACAATCGGTGGGTGAAACAACTAGGAGACACTAGGAGAACACCTAGAAGGGGGGGTTGAATAGGTGTTAGATAAACCTTGAAAGATTTTCGCAAGAAACAAATCAAAACGATTAAAACAAATGATTTTCACAAAAATTCTTTAGCCCTAATCGATTAATGACATGAACTAATCAATTAATGCCTCTGTTAATGGATTAATCACTTTTCAATCAAATACGAAAATCAATCAATTAACACATATGATCAGAGATAAAGCGGAATTGAATAACACCAATATTCTTATAGATTAACCTAGGTTATGAAAATGATTTTCCCCAAATCAATTTTGCACAATTAAGATTCAATTCAATCAATTATGAAAAAATCACTTTTTTCTAGGTTTTCAACCAAGAACACAATTAATAACAAGAATTGTAAAGAGTAGAGAGTTTAGAGATACGACACAGTGATTTATCCTGGTTCACTTTCATCCACTTGAAAGCTACTCCAGTCCCCTCTTCAACCAAGAGAGATTCTTCACTATGAGGAATTAGAGTTTCTCAAATTACAAGTAAATGCCTCACAAGACTCCCTTCTAGGTGTTCTCCTAGTGTCTCCTAGTTGTTTCACCCACCGATTGTAGGTTCTTACACCTTTACTAATCCTACTCGAATTCTTCCTCTTCAGAAGCCGTATCAGAAGGGCCCATGACACACAGGTAATCCCCTATAAAAACCACCATGCTATAGGGGCTAAGGTACGTCTTCTCATCCCTAAGTTGACACTAGCACACACATTGTTGACTAGGGAGAACCTGTTTATCCCAACTGGATATACAGAAATCCTAAGAGTCCTACATTAACCTCTTGGTTGATATCATTCCTGAAGTTTTTCCATAGCTTCAAGGTTGATTTCGACTAAGGACACGACAATTCTTGGCAATGAAAAGAATAAGGAGTCTTAAAGCCTGAAGATTGAGGCAAGTAAGAGAAGATTTCGGACAATTTTGAGTCACGCAAACCCAGGCGCAAGGTCTAGCACGCTCAGGCATGCGTGGGATCAGTAGAATTAAAATAGGGGTCAAAAGATCGATTCTCACAGCATTTTCTGCGCCTGGGCGCAGGGTTTGGAGCTACTAGGGGCGCGACTATAAAAATTAGAGATTAAATTTTATCTTTTTAGGATTTGTTTTTAGGTTTTTTAAATAGGATTCATTAGTTCTGGAGTTAGTTAACGAGAGTTTAGAGAGAAATTGTGAGAGCTAGGAGGCAAGCATAGTGTAACATCCCAGATTTTAACCCTAAGAATAATTAGAATAATAATAAGATTAGGATATAATAATTATAGTCAAGAATAACCAAGCTGATAGATTAGGTTTCCTTTGAATGCCAGAGAAGGGTTAAGAAGCATAGGCATCGAATAGGAAATTTAGAGAAGACCAAACGGGTGTTAAAGATAGTATTTTCGGTGTTGGAAACACCTTGTATTAAGAAATTAGAAATAAAGTATCTACAACTTAAAATGTAAATTCCACCGTTGGATGTGAAGATACGTGTCTTAGGAAGCTTGTCTCAAAATTTGAGCAAGATCCGACGGTTAACGAAGAAGAAATAGCGATTTGAGTGCAAGACCTCCAGGCCATGCCCAGGCGCGCCATCACCCACGCCCAGGCGCGCGCCTGGCGCACCCAAAATCCCGCACCATCCCAGTAGTACCCCGCGCGCCGAGGCGCGCACCAGTTTAAAACTGGTGTTGCAGCCCCTTTGCACCAAAAACACGCACCACTCCTTCCCTCTCCCTCAAAACCGAATTCTTCCCCTCCAAACCCTAGGTTCTTCAACACCAAAAATCCACCTAAAAATCCAACAAATCATCATCGAATACTTGATCCCCATCACACATAAATACCCAATCCTTCATCAATCTCTCAATTTCCCTCACAAAAATCATGTCCAAGAGTTAGGGTTCAACACCCATTTTTGATTTCCCTCATTCCAAGCTCAAAGTAAGTTTGATTCAAGCTTTTCTCTTCTCCTCATTCATGTTACACGAATTTTTAACCCACATCCCTTACTAACTATGTCTCTTTTGTTTCATAGACCACTTTCTCTCTCCTCCATAGTTTGGAGCTTTCTCTCTCTACAAGGTTGAGGTAAGAGGGTTGTGTTACCTCTATTTAGGACATGATCTCTAGGTTGTTTATGGTGATGGCTAGGAATAGAAAAGATTAGTTGGGATGATAAACAATAGGGTAGTTAATGTTGCCAATAAGTTTGGGATGCAAATGAATAAAAATGAAAATAAATTGAATGTTATGAATATATGTATTGGATGATGATATTTGTTATGTGTAATGATGTGTATGAGGGGTTGGGATTGGAAATGGAACTAGGATAGGTGTAAGGCTAATGGGTATCAAAAGCTAAGAAATGTAACCAAGAATAAGAGTTAAGTTAATGATGAGGATAATAGAAGAGGATTAAGGGTTGGTAGGAGGAAGATTATTGTGTATGTTGTGTGCATTGAATGTTTGAATTTGTTTGTAACCCATAAGGGATAAGATGAGATTAGCTATGAGAATAATTAATTGAATAGTTGATATTGTCAATAGGTTAAGAATGGAAATGTTAAATGATGGGTAAGAAGGAGAAAATTATAGGAAAATAAAGATAATAAATAGAATAGAAGAATATAGGAAATGACCCACTAGTTTGTTTGTAATACTACGTGAAAATGAATTGTGTTACTGTGATTGAATGAGGGTATGTGTGAAATGTATGTGGGGATTGGGCTTTAAAATGAATTTAGGATATAGTGAATAAATAGGTATCACAAATTAAGGGATGAATCGGGATGCTTGTACTTGTGGTGAATGAATGCATGAAAATGATAATAGGTTACTGATCACTCTCTAGCAAGTATACTAGATCGCAAAGTAATATAGTCGGTTAAGACCAGATATCGTTCCCACTGGGACTCAGAATTGTTCAATCTATCTCTACCTAAGGTAAAATCTAGAATAAAATCTATTAAAATAAAAAATTCAGAATTAAATAAATAAATTAAAAAGAAGAATTATATGCTGAAATAAAATAAAAGAGAAATTAAATGGAAGAACTTGGTTAGGAACTTAGTATCATTGTATATTCATTTATTTATTATAAATCAATATTTTTCATTCAAATCAAGAACAAATCCAGAAAATAGTAATTCCTAGATTCCTCTTATGAAATTACTGTTTATTATTCAACTTATTAAATCCTAATTCCTTAGAAATTTAATTCATTGAATAACCTTAATTAAGAACAGTGAATTATCAAGTTATATAATAATCCAAAAGTATTCCTACAAGTTGAATCATTATACTGTTTAATTGCGTAACCTATTCTAAATCCTAATTTTCCAATTCAGATTTAGAAATCCAAAACATAGATTAGCTACTTCTATGCATAACATTAAAATCACAATTAAACACTCGATTTAAATCTGAAAAACATTAATTCATAAAAATAAATAACAAATACAAATCCACCATGTTCCTAACACAAAAGGTTTAGTTACACATAATGAAAGAGAAGAAGAAAACAAATAACTATGATATTTATCCCTAAATTACCACAGATATGTGCTTTGATTCTTCAATCTTCTCTGGATCCCTCCTTCGAATGCTCCCAAAACTGTGTAAATCTCCTTCAAACTCAATTCTAATCTCTAAGAATGACTAATTATTATTCATCTCTTCTCACTCTATGAAAACTCTCCCTAAAACTCATATTAATCCTAAACTAAATAGATAAAATCCTAATGTTATTAAAATCCTTCAAAACTGATCTGAAATTGGCCCAATTGGGCTTTCTGTAACACCCTAATAAATACTACCCTTAATTCCCAAGTATTAAAAATGTGTACTTAAAAATTCCTTTTTAACTTATGAAAATCAACCGTCAAACGGACGGAGTTTCGTTTGTTTTTCGGACTTTCCAAAATTTAACCTGTATATAACATAATCCATATATATAAAATCAACAGCCAGCAGGGCTGCACCACATGCACATAACAGATAAAAGCCCCACGGGCACAAAATACAACATCCAGTGTCAGTTATCAGAGTGTAAGCGGAATATGTGTACTAGGTGCAACTAGCATGATGCTCAAAAATAGCTATGCCAAAAACAATATCCTAAGCCTCATCAAAAATATATGGACATCACAAATACATCAAAAGAATAAGGAGGCTTAGGTCACATATAGTCCTAATCCCCATAATAACCCTACTCTCCCTGTGAGGGAGAGCACTCCTGCTCGGCCGGGGGCTGTGCTAACTCAATCTCTGTACCTGAAAGATAGTAAGGGAGTGAGCATTGCACATGAAATAGAACAGCAGTTTCTAGATAGACATAACAACTAACCAGGCCAAACACAATTAGCAATTTATTCACATAAATACAAATTCATCACAAGCATACCATATTTTCCAATTCCATTAATTTATCCATGCCGGTTCCCTTTTTAGTTAGTTCCTTTCCACCATTTGGTTCCCTTTTATTTGTTTTCCCCGTTTCCAAAGAAATCCCTTTTTAAAACCCTTACCTTTTACTTATTTTTACAGTGTATGTATGTCTCCACCAAATCGAAGGCCTACATACATACACCAATCACGATGTATGTCTCCACCAAATCGAAGGCCTACATACATACACCAATCACGATGTATGTCTCCACCAAATCGAAGGCCTACATACATCGCGTTTCCATTACCTTTACCTTGTCCAATTTTATTCCCTGTTTCTTTTATTCATTTCCTTTTATTTACGGTGTATGTATGTCTCCACCAAATCGAAGGCCTACATACATACACCAACCACGATGTATGTCTCCACCAAATCGAAGGCCTACATACATCGCTTTTCCTTTACCGTTTACCTTCTTTTATCCATTGTCCTTTCCTTTTTCCTTTTTATTTAGGGTGTATGTATGTCTCCACCAAATCTAAGGCCTACATACATGCACCATCGACGATGTATGTCTCCATCAAATCGAAGGCCTACATACATCGCCCCGTTTACGTTGTATTGTATCCCCCAAATCGAAGGCTACAATACAACACCATTTTACGATGTATCGTCTCCCCCAAATCGAAGGCCTATGATACATCACCATACTTATCCAATGTTAGTTGTCCATATTATATGTCATTAATTTGCCTACCAATTCCATTTAGTATTTACATAATTATTCCAAGCACAAGTACCATCATATTTATAATCAAATAACCACAATTCTCTTTTCACATTAGCAATTAGATTACAAATAATAACAAACATCACCTTTCATGTAATCATGCAACAACCACATTTCTTTTTCACTTGTCCAAATTATTGATTTAAAATCCTAAATTAGGGGTTCATGCCATTTAATTTTCCTCCATAAAAACCTAACCTTATTCTCTAATTCTTAGAGTTCCATAATTATTAATTAAGCCTAATTTCAAGATTTCCCTTAGTTTCTAAATTGGGGTTTCTAATTTCCTACCCTAACACATAAACTCCTAGCCAACCATTATATCTACATACAAACCCTTTCCTAGAACAAGCCAATGCTCACTATATCCACCCCCTTACCTTAACCTTGTAGAGAGAGAAGGGAGTACCAAACCCTAACTCTTTGAAATCCTCCCCTTTTGCGTTTCAATCCAATATCCACCAAATGTGTAGTGAGAGTGAGGAGGAGAGCTTGATCCTACCTCGCCTTAGGTGTAGAGAGAGAAAGCTTCAAAGCTATGGAGGAGAGAGAAAGTGAACCATGAAGCAAAAGAGGTAAAAATAGTTAGAGATGATGGGGGAAATTCGTGTAACATGAAGGAAATGAGGAGGAAAACTTGAATCTCACTTACTTTGATCTTGAAATGGTGGAAATCAAGAGTGGGTGTTCTTGAAGCTTCAAGGATGGAGAGAGAGAGAATTGGGGATTGAAGTGGGTGAGAGGAAATAGAAGAGATTGATGAATGATTATGTGTTAGTGTGTGATGGGGATTGATTTTTGGTAGTTTATTATGGATCTAAGGAAGGATTTGAGGATGAAATTAGAGAGAGAGAAGAGAGAGCTTCGTGCCCTAGAGAGAGAAAGACAAAGGGATGAATGAGGAAGAAGACCCCCAATCACGTTTTATGTTTCTTTTTTTTTTCAGATGCAGTACGCACTACTCGAGTAGTCAGTGGACTACTCGAGTAGTCCAAATTTTCTGGACTTTCTGTTTCCACCAACTACTTGATTACCCAGTGAACTAATCGATTAATTGGTGAATTACTCGATTAATTCAGGTACTACTCGAGTAGTCTGGCCAGTTCTCTTTTTCCTTGGTATTTCAAAATGCCATAACTTCTTCGTTACCCGTCGGATCTTGCTCAAATTTTGACACAAGCTTCCTTACCTATCCTACTTCACATCCAACGGTGGAATTTACGTTTTGAGTTCTAAATCTTTTATTTTGAATCTCCTAATATAGGGTGTTTACAACACCGAGAACATCGCTTCTAACGCTCTTTTGTTCATCTTTCAACCTCCTTTCTGATGCCAATGTTTCTTGACTCCTTTATGGCATGCAAAGAAATCCTAATCCATCATTTAAAATCCTTTTTAGAATAATCTTTACTTCCAACTCTTATCATTATTCTAATTACTCTCAGAATTAAAATTCGGGATGTTACACTTTCTCTCACTTCGCGCGCCTGGGCGTGCAGACCAGCACGCCTGGGCGCGCTATATCTAATGCCCAATTAATCACCGCTGCAAGCGCGCCTGGGCGCGCAGATCCCACGCCTGGGCGTGCTGAGTAACTTTCGACTCCGTTTTTCTCCGTTCTTGTGCCATTTTCAAGGTCTTCTTATGCTCTTTTCAGCTCCAATAATATTTTCTCCAAATTAAGTTCTGAAACACCTGAAACATACCCAAAACGGATCAAAACGTTCAAAGGATTCTAATAAACTAAAAATTCCTAAAACTAATATAAAATACCTATATTTAAAAGAGAAACAAACTAAAACCCAAGCAAAAGGAAGTGAAATTAAGCCTTAAAACATCATATATTAGACCTTCATCAGTTACTAATGAAAGGAAAATGGAAAAATGAAAACGGCGCAGGATGGTTGTGAGACCCTGTGGCCAAATAATAAAAGGTAAATGGCGTAGGATGGTTGTGAGACCCTGTGGCCAAATAATAAAAAGGTAAAACGACGCATGATGGTTGTGAGACCCTGTGGCTAAATAATAAAAGGTTAACGACACAGGATGGTTGTGAGACCCTGTGGCCAAATAATAAAAGGTAAAATGGCGCAGGATGGTTGCGAGACCCTGTGGCCAAATGATAATAAAGGAAAGAAAGAGAATAAAGGAAAGAAATATAATAAAGGAAAGAAATAGAATAAAGAAAAGAATGAGAATAAAGAAAAGAAAGTGAAATGAATGGGAGTGAATGTTTGAATGTTTATGTTGTTGTATGTTAATAATAATGTTAGGCTTAGTTATTACTATGACCTCTTAGAGGTTGTTTCCTAAGTTCTGTGTAATGCTGCCCTTTTTGCTATTTTTCCATAGGTACGGAAGTGAAGCTTACACTGTTGCAGGACGAGCAAGATACTCTCCACCATGTGGAGTGTGTTTATGATACCGCGAGTGAACTGTAGTTAATAATAAATAAGACTTGTTATTTTGGAATTTAAAATATATATTAGCGTATGCCCCGAAATTTGTATTAATCGGGCGTTAGGTTTATCCTGGTTGTAATATTATTAAGTTTTATGTTTAAAAATATCTCTGGTCTGATCAGGTTCAAACAGGAAATTTTGGGGAAGTTCGAAAAACAGAGGAAACTCTACCGGATTTTTGCTGAAATTTTCAAGTTCCGTTTTTAATAAAACTTATTTTAACTAAATAAAAGTGAGGGTGTTACAGTTTGGTATCAGAGCAGTTTCCCCCGGCCTTTGGAGTGTGGACTCACAACTCCAGTGGTTACTCACCAAGCGAGTAACCAATCTGTATAGTCACGTGTCTAAGTTAGACGAATAGGATTCCTATGTAATTAGTTTCTAGTACAAGTATTAACTTGTATCTTCATCAGGACTTGGTCAGTATGTCGTGGTGGCGTGCGGATGAGGACGCAGATCGTATGGCAGCCATCCTCGAGAACCTAGTTTAGGTGAACCTGAATAAGGTGTAGACTATGGCTCAGATGCAGCAGAATCAGGCCGAGAATATAGCGGCAGCAACAGCAGCAGCAGTAGCAGCGCTGAATCCTCAACCCCCAGCTCCAGCCGAGATCGATTGGTTGGCATGATTTAGGAAGAGTGAGCCACCTAGATTCGAAGGAGGCTACAACCCAGATGGGGCTCAAAGATGGCTCCAAGAAATGGAGAAGATCCTCTCCGCCCTGCAACCACCAGCTGATCACAGGATTCGATTGGCTGAGTATGTGTTGACTAGCGAGGCAGAGTATTGGTGAGAGCATCAATGAAGAGACTTGGAGGCATCTAATCAGGCTATTACGTGGGACATGTTCAAGGTCCATTTTCTGGGAAAGTATTTCCCAGAAGACGTTCGCAGGGAGAAGGAGCTGGCTTTTTTGAGTTTGACTCAGGGAGATCTTAGCGTGAGGGAGTATGCAGCTCGTTTTGAGGATTTGATCCGATATGCTGGCCGCTACAGAGATGCTGACGAGAGAGCAAAGTGCATCAAGTTTGAATATGGTCTTCGCCCAGAAATCCAGTTAGCCTTCGAGTATCAAAACATCGCCAATCTTTCTTAATTGGTAAATATGCCCAGCACATACGAAAAGAGTTTGAAGCGGATGGAGGCGAAGGATAAGGGCAAGGGTATTCAAAGGATTGGAGGTCCTATCAGGGAAAAGGGGCCGATTCAAGAAGCAAGTCCATATAATGACTCCAGCACTAGGCCTCCGTGTTCACATTGCGGAAGATTGCATACTCGTAAATGTTGGATGTTTAAGCGGCACAGGAAGGAAGGCCGATGTTTTCAGTGCAGACAACCCGGACACCGTGTTGCAGAGTGTCCTGAGAACACCCTGGAAAAAGAGAACAAACATGGCTAAAGCACGAAGAGCTGAAAGGAGCAACTGAGCTTGTCCAAGGTACTCTTGCACTGATAATGTACCAAATGTTTTAATTAGAGTGTTTCGGCAAGGAACAAGCATGATTTATCTAGTTTAGTAGGAACCAATAAGAGTAGGACATTAGTTGGAAACTAACCAAAACTCGCGATGATGTTGTCGTTTAATAGAATGTAAGATTAGAATAGATCACTCTGATTCTTGCATCTGTTAGATGATGATATTATTAGCAAAATCCGACAATGGTGCGCTGTTGATAGACGTGAGGTAAGGATTGATCACCTCAATCTTTGCATCTATTGGTGGATGATATCATTGCAACCTTTTAAATGAAATCAAGACAACCAGAATAGGAACCCACCAAGATATAGAACCTTTAAGAGAAAATAAGCTAACCGGAAAGTCTTCTTTCCGAACCTTCGCACAGAATCGAGAAGCAGACTTAGAATAAACCATAGGATGAGAACCTTAAGCTACCTTATCTGTTTAAGAATAGCATAACTGGATACTGAATCCTTAAAAGGATGGAGTAAACTCTATAAGAACCACCCCTAAACATCAAGAAAGCCAAGCTGAATTTTGGATAATCCAAAACTTACCGGGAATCTTACTAAGGCTCCTGAAACATCTTATACAGATTCTTGAAGTGACGACCCATCAGAAAAGCCAAACTGACAACTCCATAAAGTCTCCATACTAAGACTAACCAAGTTGAACAATTGACCACCAACGGGTAATCAACCCAACACGGCTCTCGATTTCGAGACTAAAGTAAACCTCAAGAGTGATAAAAAGGTTGGATTCCATTAGCCTTATTAACCTGTTTCAAATTCATCCAAACCTCTCTCAAGATCCAGCTCAAAATAAGTCAAAATGGAATTGCTGACATACACCGAAGGTATGACTTAAGTGTCGTAAATTTCAAATAGTGCCTAATAAAGCATATAAATTTCAAGAGGGTTTGCCTATCCCATCTAGTGGCCACCAAGTGTCACTCAAGGCTTACTTAGTGCTTCAGTTGGACCTAGAACAATGTCGCAATTCTTGCAAAGGAAGATCTTGCTTCTTATTTCTCTTTGGTCTTATTCAGTTCTAAAGTAGCAATTTGATCACCATCAAAGGTTTTCTCGCTCCAACCGACTAAAGATTGTGAACTCACGATCTTCTCCTTGTCTCTCACCCTCGAATATTAATCATTCCGGGGAGTTTTAATCTTGTTTATTCAGTTCGGTTCCTCTTTCAAGAGGAAAGTTCTACCCATAATTTATTGCCTTCTGCGTAAAGTCTTTGGATCACATGATCTTAGGCTATTTTTCTTAAAGCGAAAGCACAAATTCCTCGAGAAATTCCAAAGATTATATTTCCTTTCGTTGTTAGATTCTTACGTTCTTCATTGAAAGTTGTATGAAAGACGATCAGGATCTGACACATTCAATTCCCTACTTCTTGTCATTGATATAACCCGGTATGTCAACGCCATGTTGGGGAGAACTTAGTGACCCAATTAGGTCTTAACGGTGTAACAAGCGGGAACGATAAGGAAAGTCGGGCGAGAGCAAGAAGTGAAGTGTTGACAAAAGATCGGAAGCGTCAAGGGGTATGGACTTAGAAGTATCCTAGGTGGGAGAAAAAAACAAAATAGAATTAAAGCACGTAGTCAGAAACTTTATCAATGGGATGGTTCTCCATTTACGGAACTGAACAGAATTTCGGGGACGAAATTCTAATAAGTGTGGGAAAATTGTAACATACCGGATTTTAACCCTAAGAATAATTAGAATAATAATAAGATTAGGAGATAATAATTATGGTCAAGAATAGTCAAGGTGATAGATTAGATTTCCTTTGAATGCCACAGAAGGGTTAAGAAGCATAGGCATCGAATAGGAAATTTAGAGAAGACCAAACGGGTGTTAAAGATAGTGTTTTCGGTGTTGGAAACACCTTGTATTAATAAATAAGAAATAAAGTATCTACAACTTAAAATGTAAATTCCACTGTTGGATGTGAAGATAGCTGTCTTAGAAAGCTTGTCTCAAAATTTGAGCAAGATCCGACGCTTAACAAAGAAGATATAGCGATTCAAGTGCAAGACCTCCAGGCCACGCCCAGGCGCGCCATCACCCACACCCAGGCGCGTGCCTGGCACACCCAAAATCCCACACCTGGCCTAGCAGTACCCCGCGCGCTAAGGCGCGCCAGACCGCACGCCCTGGCGCGCACCAGTTTAAAACTGGTGTTGTAGCCCCTCTGCACCAAAAACACGCACCACTCCTTGCCTCTCGATCAAAACCGAATTCTTCCCCTCCAAACCCTAGATTCTTCAACACCAAAAATCCACCTAAAAATCCAACAAATAATCATCGAATACTTGATCCCCATCACACATAAACACCCAATCCTTCATCAATCTCTCAATTTCCCTCACAAAAATCATGTCCAAGAGTTAGGGTTCAACGCCCATTTTTGATTTCCATCATTCCAAGCTCAAATTAAGTTTGATTCAAGCTTTTCTCTTCTCCTCATTCATGTTAGATGAATTTTTAACCACATCCTTAACTAACTATGTCTCTTTTGTTTCATGGACCACTTTCTCTCTCCTCCATAGCTTGGAGCTTTCTCTCTACAAGGTTGAGGTAAGAGGGTTTTGTTACCTCTATTTAGGACATGATCTCTAGGTTGTTTATGGTGATGGCTAGGAATAGAAAAGATTAGTTGGGATGATAAACAATAGGGTAGTTAATGTTGCCAATAAGTTTGGGATGCAAATGAATAAAAATGAAAATAAATTGAATGTTATGAATAGGTATTGGATGATGATATTTGTTATGTGTAATGATGTGTATGAGGGGTTGGGATTGGAAATGGAACTAGGATAGGTGTAAAGCTAATGGGTATCAAAAGCTAAGAAGTGTAACTAAGAATAAGAGTTAAGTTAATGATGAGGATAATAGAAGAGGATTAAGGGTTGGTAGGAGGAAGATTATTGTGTATGTTGTGTGCATTGAATGTTTGAATTTGTTTGTAACCCATAAGGGATAAGATGAGATTAGCTATGAGAATAATTAATTGAATAGTTGATATTGTCAATAGGTTAAGAATGGAAATGTTAAATGATGGGTAACGAAGGAGAAATTTATAGGAAAATAAAGATAATAAATAGAATAGAAGAATATAGGAAATGACCCACTAGTTTGTTTGTAATACTACGTGAAAATGAATTGTGTTACTATGATTGAATGAGGATATGTGTGAAATGTTTGTGGGGATTGGGCTTTGAAAATGAATCTAGGATATAGTGAATAAATAGGTATCACAAATTAAGGGATGAATCGGGATGCTTGTACTTGTGGTGAATGATTGCATGAAAACAATAATAGGTTACTAATGAAAGGAAAATGGGAAAAGGAAAAGGAAAACGACGCAGGATGGTTGTGAGACCCTGTGGCCAAATAATAAAAGGTAAACGGCGCAGGATGGTTGTGTGGCCCCTGTGGCCAAATAATTCTGGAAATTGATTTTAATTCTGAAAAAAAATTTATTTTAATAAGGGCGTGTGATTTAAGGTGTATTTTTATGTGTATTTGTGATGTGTTTTTGTGTATATGTAGTTTGTATCATGTATAGTATGAAAATGAAAGTTTTAAAGTGAATAAAATTATGATTTTCTGGAAAATAATGTTGCTGTCCAGATTTGATGTGATTTAGAAAATGTGACTATTTTTCTAAGTTAAGTATATTTCTAAGTTGCAGATTATAAGCCTTTGGGTATAAGTATTAGAACTTGTAAAATATTGATTTTTGAATGAATGCAACCTATTTTGATGTGGCTGTCCAACAAGCTTAAATTATTTAATTAAATCAAACTTTATGTTATTTTTATAATAGTGCTTGTAATTAAGCTATAGGAAAAAAGTGGCATAATTTTTAGATTAATCGTTTAAGAGAAAAGTGATTTTTAAGATTGAGAGCTTATGCTGTCCAAGAATTTTTTTAATTTGATTTCATCAATCTTAGAAATTGTTCTAATGCGACAAAATATGTGATTTTATGTGTTAGGAGTTTAGGTGAATGATATATGTGTACTGCTGCTTGAAAAGTAATTTTATATACTGTTTAGAATTTGTAATAAGATTATGCATCAACTCTAGAAATTATTTTGAGTTTTGAGTACATGAGTTTATGTTCTATATGAATTATGTGTGCTTGTAATGTGGTTTTGTTTTATTTTTTATTTACTGCTTAAATGGATTCAAGTGTTGCATCAAAATCAATTTTAACTCTTGTTGTATGATTTGTCGACAAATGGTAGTTGTTATAAGGTATTTGAAAATGGATTTTTAAGTAAATGAAAAGCTGAGATTTATTTTTAAGGTGTTATGATTTAGTTTTCAAAAAGTATTTTGTGATTTGTAAAGGTTTTCATGATTTATAAAGCTATAAACAAAAAGTGTTCTATTGAAACAGTAATCTGTTTTTGGATTTTCAAAGAGGTTTTAAGTTACTGATATTGTGTAGTGTTCTTAAATTTTTCTAAGTACTTTTGAAAAGTAAAATTATTTCGTTTAATTTATTAAATTAAATATATGTTGATTAGTCCTTTGGATTATGTTTATCAAGTGTCCAAGGTTCAAGTGAAGCAAAATCGGATAATCAGAATCATTAATCTCTAGCTTCACATCCAGGTGAGAGAGAAGCTTTCCTAAGATACAATGGCACTTTGGGTAGCATTAGGATGTTCTTGATCATCTCAAAGATCAGAACTCCATAGTTATTTGTCAATATACGTGACGACAATTGTTTGTGTGTGTATATAGTCGGACGACGTTGAGACAATAACTCTTGTTTGTGTGATTCCCTGTTTATGATTTATCTGTATTATAATTCATGAATATTATATTGATCTGCTTTAAATTATGTTATATCCTGAGCAGTTTTGTTTATCTGCTTTGAATAATGATGTACCCTGGAGAAAATTGATGAAATGATTACTATGCTGAATATCATGTAATATCCGATTGATTCTGGAAAAGAGAATTGTTATCTTGAAAGTATAAAGATTGAAAAGTAATTTTTGCTAGTATCGTCTAAAGTAATAGTATACAGTGATGGTGTAACGTAGCACAGATAACCTTGTGATGTATATCCCCAATCGCATTGTCTTCGGACGTGCTTGATTTTAAGTAGCTGGCCACGTGAATGAAGTGTCGTGGTTGCGAGCTTTGTGGATTCCACTGTATGTAGGGAGGTGTTTGTTCGTTTTCTTTTAGTGGTCGAGACCTGTTAGAAGCGTGGCTTAGAATGGGTCGACCAATGATAGGTTAATAAAGCCAAATCTTTTTCTAAAAGAACCCTGCGTTGAGAGAGAAGTATTGGAGAGAAAAGATACCGAATACTTGGAGGTTTGTACTCTTCGAGTGGTGATTGTGATAAGGGAAGGCAAGGACGGTGAAATGTCAAGAAGCCTTGAGCGCTTCCCTAGGCGGAACAACGTTACAATGGTCCGAGGTCCCTAATAGGCCTCGACCGTAACAAGGACTGCACGATCAACTAGGGATAGAGCTGTCGCCCCCTTGAGCAAATCGGAGATGGTGAGAAGGAATCCGAATCGAGGCTAGAGGTCATCGTTTTTATTTATTGACCCACTGAGTGTGGTCCATTTACTATTTCTTTTGCTGCCCCTTTGTAGTGGTTTCAGCTGGTGCGTACCCTTTGACTATCGATGCTTGCGTGGTTAGGATTCCTGTGCGTCTCATCTGCTTTCCGAACTAGGACGTGGTAGGATATTGAGGAGGAGATGTATCGTGTGTGCTGACTTATTCCCCTGCCTCAATGATTTCCCTCCCTAAATCATTGACGACTATGTTTGAGTTAAAAGAAGAAAATTGAAGAAGATTATTAATATTTTTATTGAAAATCCCTTATGAAGCAAGAGAAATTAGTATTGACATAACATGACATTATGAGGAGATGCTATGAAATGATGATGGTGATATTTATGATCATGAGGTCTTTTGCGAATGGCCACTATTTGCTTATTCCATTTGATGATTGTATATGTATGTGTGTGAATCTTAATGTGATCCCTTAGAGTAAGTCCATGCCGTCGACGATTAATTCGTTCGGATCGCTTACTCTCTCTGCTTTCCCTTCTTCTGTGGACATTGGGAATGATGTCCACAGATGGCAGATCAAGTCATTGTCGTGTGGAAGTTTCAAATAGTGGATAGTGCATTGGGATTATTTTAAAGTGAAGCTGTTTGGATGGCATGTGTTGAGATTTTGATCTGGAGCTGATCATCAGTGGGAGATCGACCCAGATGCGGCATCAGTAATGGAGAGCAGCGACAACGAGAAGTTTTTGTCTTTGGCCTCAATAGTTAGATTGAGTCTGTCTGCTCCGATAGGATTGATTTAATCTCTAGTATTAGCATAGAACTTTTATTCAGTATTTTATTGTATCAAATGTCATGACCTTAGGGGTCGTAACCTTTTTGTAAAACAATTGAATTGATGTAATTGCTCGATTATAAGAATAAATTCTTTTACTTCTCAATTGAAGTCTTTTGTCGAATTTTTAAACGGTAATCAAATGTTTTCCGCAATTAATCCTTAGAGGAAATAATATTTTAAGGAAAGGAGTTTTGGAATGTGTAATGGTAATCTCTCAGTTTGGAATAGAGTAACATCTCGGATATTTTGTAAACAAAGCTAAGTAATGTATATTGGTTAAAGTTAATCTTTTCAAAATAAATTAAAAGGAAATGTTTTAGAAAGGTTATAAAAAAAATGGCGCAATTTTTTATGAAAAATTCTATGTCCAAATTGGGGTGTTACAGCCACAAGTGAAGCAACCTGCACCTTGGGAGGCAGCAATTGAGAAACTAGCACAAACAACAACTAGTTTCATGGAGGAGACACGGGCAAACTTTAAGAACCAAGGAGCGAGTATTCGTAACTTGGAGGTTTATATGGGCCAGATTTCTAGAAGCTATCAGATAGGCCACTGAGGTCTTTTCCTAGTGATACTATTCCCAACCCCAAGGAGCATTGTAATGCCATCATTCTTCGAAGTGGAAAGTCTCTTGAAGAGCCACGGAAAAAGAGTGATGAAGAGGTGACTGAGAAAGCAAATGAGCAAGAGCAAAAATTTGAAGAGGCAATTCCTGAAGTGCAACAAAATGAGAACACAATTGCAACTTAGGGAGAAGAGAAGTAGCCACAAGTTGCCTTAAAGTTTTCATTCCCTCGGAGGTTAAAGAAGGAGGAGACTTGTAACACCCCACAAATTCCTCATATTAATTTAAAACACTAAAGAAATTTATTTTGAGAAAAGAGTTTTGAAAGAATATTTTCTTAAATGATTTTCTTAACATTTATATTTTCAAGATGATGGGTGATTGATAAGGAAATGATTTCCTAAAATAATTTAGAAATTTAGTTTTTTTGAAAAGTTTATATGCTTGGTATTTTTGTAAAAATATTTGTGACCTTGGTGTGAGTCCCTTTGTGATGAATTAGAATTGTTTTCTAGGTGTGTGTATATACGGTCTTGCCATATATAGGAATACTAGGAATACATGAAAAAAATTTAATTATTGGAAAAAGAAATAAAATGAATGTGTAAATGCATGTGCATGTATATTTATATGAGCAATACGTGCATGGGTGTATGATGAATAGGTATGCCTTATTTCATGAAACCATGCCATGTGATCAACATGAAAATGAATTGTATATGAATGTGTGTGTTAAGTGTATGCATGAGTGCATGTTATGTGTTGATGAAATTTTATATGTATGTGTGTGTATGTGAGTGGGTGTTTCGGCCAACATAGGACTAGAAGACCAAATGAAGTAATTTCCTAAAGCCTTAAGAAAATGAAATTTGAATAGAAAATAAGAGGAGAAGTGGGAAGTGTGAGTCATGACACTAGGTGGAGAGTAGGAAAGATGAGTCATGCCCCTAGTGAAGACTTTTTCCACCCTTACCTCCCATGACAAGACCTCCTCCATGCAATTTTGTGGTTGGACCGAATTGTCCCTCCCCCACACCTTAAGACCGAGGCTATGAAGGGAAATTTCCACACCTTTGCCCTTGATCTTAAAACCGTGTAAGGAGTGTTGGCTAGGCTTCATTTCTTCACTTCCCCACCAACACAAACACACCTAGCCCAAGAGCATCATCAAGCTCTTAGATTTAGAGAGAGAGAGGGAGTGAAACCGTGAGGAGGAGAAGAGAGAAAA
Organism: Crotalaria pallida; assembly: GCA_037953625.1. Lineage (NCBI taxonomy): Eukaryota > Viridiplantae > Streptophyta > Magnoliopsida > Fabales > Fabaceae > Crotalaria > Crotalaria pallida. The sequence continues at coordinate 39,291,010 of CM075652.1, read as the reverse complement.
AGAGTAACAACCCCAAAAGTCCTTCACTTAAACTCCTCTAATTTCTTCTCAAACATCTTCTTCTTCTTCGACCAAGAAGAAAAACCCCATCAACCCTAGAAGGAAGAAAGAGACCAAGGCAAACCAAGGAGAGAAGAAGAAGAGAGTAGAAGACCTAAGTTAGGATTTAAGGTAGAAAGAGTTTTGATTGAATGGTTTTGTGTTGTAAAGAATTTATTTTGGACTTTGATTAAATTTTGTGATGCATGTAATTAATTGTGGATGATCTTGAGGTTTAAAAGGTCATGCATGTTATTTTTATGCTTTGATCTTGAATGTTGATGTGAAAAAGTTTTGATCTCTTGCTTGTAAATGTTCTTCATCACGGTTATTGTTGAGGTTGTGTTTAGAGTCCATGAATTACTTTGATTTCCACATGCATGATGATTTTGTGGCCTTGTAATCCTTATTCTTCTTGCATGTTCTCTTTATGTTTTGATCTTGGACTTTTGTGAATTAATGAATTCATAAATCATCAAATCTAAAGCTAAGTGATTCGGTCATGAGTAGAAATTTTAGGTCTTGATGTTTTAATTTGATCTAAGTGATTTCATGCTATTTTTATGTTATTTTCTAAGCTTATTTCTCACGGTTTGCTTGAAGATTTGAGTTTAAGTTTATGTCTTTGCTTTAATTTTATTTTGCATGTCTTGATCTATGATTGATTTTGGGAAACATGAAGCTTGAATTTTGTGTGTCTTATTTGAATGAAAAGTCTTGATTTCTCATATGCATGTAAGCCACGGTTTTCATAAGAAAACAAGCTTAACAAGCTTGTTAAAAATAATTTTTTTTATGAAAAGAAGTTGAATCAAGGTTTGTGTGTGTGTGATGATGATGATTCGGTTCATAGTTGAAAAATGAATGATACTTCTAAGTTTTCATGATATGATCCATGAATTTAGATGTTGCATGTAGAAATGAAATTATAAGACTTTGTTTCCTTGCATGACATCATTCGGTCAAGACTAGGGAGTGTAGGAAATCATGTTTTTCTTACATGCATGTTGAAAACTATCTCACCTAGAAATTTATAGGTGCATGCATGTGTTTGTCTTAGAAGATAAAGACCATGACATGATTCTTGATTTTATTGTGCTAATGAATTAAATGTTTGTTTGCCAAAATTGGAGTGAAGCTCACGGTTTTTATAAAGAAAACAAGAAAACAAGTTTTTGATCCTTGCATTGATCCATGATTTAGATGCATGCATGATGAGTAATTGAAAATTTAAAGTATTGATTTGTTATGATGATGATTCGGCCTAGCTAGGATTGGTGGGCTAGACTCTTTTTCAATGAAAAGACAAAAGAAATAAGTATGTTTTGTGAAAGCATATTAAAATAAATTGTTTTAAAGTTGTGTTGTGATCATGCATTTCTAATCGGTTCTTTATTTAAAGATAAAGGAAATAACCAAATTAAGTTAATATTAGAAGAGTGTTGCATATATATGTGAGTGTGTGTTTGAAGGAATACGTGTAACCGTATGTGCCTAGGTGTTTTCAGTTAGGGTTAAAAGAAAATAGAATCCAAATGCCTAGAATAAAATAAATTGATTCATGTGATTTGAATTGTGATGTTTGATTTATTTCCCTTGCTTTTACTCGGTTATGTAATTTAACTAGGTTTAGGGAGTCTAATTGTATGGATAAAATGTGCATGGAAAATAAATGTCGATGTGTTTGGTTTGAAATTTAATTTCGTTAGGGCCGTGAATACTTACATGCCTAAATGATGTTTGTGGCTGTATGTAGTGTGAATTGTTTGGATGTGTGCATGGCTGTCCAAAGTGTTAGTTTTAATAAAAACAATATGTTTTGCATTATTTTCGAAGTTTTATTAAAGTGATTTTGTAAAACTATTTTGCTGTCCAGAATTACTTGGACGTGCTTTTTATGTTTAAAAATGTTTTCGTGTGATCTAAAACCAAGTTTTCAAGTGATAGTTGATTTTGATTATATTTTCAAAAGTTTTCTCAACAAAAGAAAAGACAAGTATTAAACCAAAGATTTTCTTGAATAAGTTAATAACGTAAAATGTTTTATTTAATATGAGGAATGATATAGAAAAGAGATTGGGGCAGCCGGCAGCAAAAGGACACGAGGAGACGGTACACACTTCATTGCTGGACCTCAGGTGAGAGAGAAGCTTCCCTAAGACACCGTGGTATTTAGGTGATGTATTAGGACGTTCCGTATCATCTCAAAGATCGGAACTTAGTGGTCAAGAGTCAGTAGTATAAGTGGCAATTGTTTGATTGTGTGGCCACTTATACGAAGGTGACTATGACCACACCATTGTTGTGTGATGTTTGTGTGATTGGTAGTATGTTATGTTTATTGCTTTAATCATGTTTAATGATGTTAGTTACTGTTGATTAAAGTAAGTAATACCCCGATGAGCGTCTGTACGTCCTGGATAAAGGAATGAAGAGGAAAAGAATGAGTTGTGAAAGTAATAAGATTGAAAGATATGATGAGAAAAGAATAGTGGGGAAGAGAAAAGAGATAAAGAATTAAGATTAGGGAAAAAGAATGAATGAGAATGTTTGAGAACGAGCCAGAGCTGGGGAGAGTGATGTTGTTTGTTGGAACATGAGATGTGAATTGAGCGGAGCTAGGCTCCCTGGGTTTTGGTTTTAGACTGGGAACTAGTGTTGAGTTGAGCTTGCTCCTCCACTAGCACTCAGCAAAATGGTGTTTTTGAAAAAGAGTTTTAGAAAAAAGGAGTTTTTGAAAAGGAATTCTTATTAAGAGTTGAGAAGAGAAATATTTTCAGAAAAGGGGTTTATGAAACAAATTTTTGAAAAAGGTTTTGAGATAGGATTTTTGTGAAACAATATTTCCAAAGGGTTCTTTTATTTTATGGAACAATCTTTTTGAAATGAGTTTTATGAAATGGATTCGCGAAGTGAAGTTTTTGAAAAGGTTTTCGAAATGGGATTCTTGAAGAGGCTTAAGAGATAAGGTTTTTAAGGGAGCTTTATAATGATTTCCTTTGAAAAGTTTTATCAAAGGATATTTTGAGAAGATTTATTTGAGAGGGTATTTTCGGTAAGAGTGACGAAAGTAGAGTTTGTGAAAACTTTGGAATTAGTATTTCGGAAAGTTTGAAAAGTGGTATCTTTGGAAAGTGGTGAGTTGGATATTTTGAAAAGGATGGTAAAAAGGAAGATTGAGAAACGGAATGAGAATCTGTTGATGTGATCCCAGCTCTGAGCTATGTGAGATTTGGTATGAGAAAGAATTGTGCAAAGTTAGAGATCGGGACTCACTGAAGGGATGCACGAAGGGTGAGCCGATTATTAGGGTAACTAAAAAGATAAAAGATTTTAAAAGACATTAACAATGAACGTAGTGAGATATGAGAGTTAACCCGAAGTAGTGGAGAGGAAGGAACGATAAGTATCTGCGGATACTTAGGACGAGATTGCATTAGGGGAGGACGATGACGGTGAAACGTCAAGAAGTCTAGAGTATTGTTATAGGCAGAACGAACTCCATAAGTGGTGCACTAACGTGGTGGGGACTGGGTCTAATACCGTGGTAAGTTTTGCGCGCGCACTATAACAATACTGTCGCCCCCTAGATTGCAAATCGAGAATAGTGAGAGGGACTGGAACGGGGCATTGTGTTTTGCCACTGCGAGGCAGTGTGCCATGATTATTATAAATTGATATTATTGAGGCTGGGCCTCCTGGTCAGGGACCATTTATGTGTGAGACAGCTGTCGTGCCCGCGTGGTAAAGGTCCTGTACTCCTGTTTGCTTCCGACTAGGTGGATGGTTGGCCGAGGAGATAACTTGAGATGTGAGTGCTAACTACGAAAGAAACGCGTACCTCGATGATCCTTTAACTCCCCCGATCATCGATGGTTATAACTCGATAAGACACTAATTATATTTATGAGAGTAAGAGTTCAATAAGTGCAAGGAATGAATAAGAGATTGAGACTGGACGATGTGGAAAAGATATTGAGATTTGTGAAAGGGGTGAGGAGCAAGAGAGGAGAAATATGAAGGAAATGATGATAAGGTGAAATAAATATGAATCATGAATAATGAGGATAGTATGTTTGCTTGTTGTTATTTGTGTATGTTGTGTGTTATGTGAGTGTGTCCTATTATCTTGCCTACCGTAATTCCACACTGTCGACGCTACGCGTCCGGATAGCTTACTCTCTCCTGTTCGTTGATACATCGGTGTCGCTGGTATCCCAACGAGCAGATGGATCGTCGTTTGGAGATCGTTACTTGGCCTCATAAGGGACGCGGATGGAAAGCTATACGTCGAGGATGGGCATGGTCGGGATGTGCTCAGTTGGTGATCGAAGACCCGGAACATAAGTTGGGTGGATCTACACCTAGTTTATGTTTGGGGAGTATATCCTACATATGTCACAGCTCTGAACCGCCGCCTCGGAATCAAGGGGAGGAGAATCCAGTGAAGCTATTCGGAGTGGAACTTAAACCCAGTTCCGAAGGAGAGCCAAAGAACGCGATCGCATCATCCTCCGGCACAAAGTCACCAGCAAAGAAGAAGAGAAAGTTGGAACCACCATCTTTGAGAGGAAGAGGGAGCCGGTAGTAGAATTAGATTAAGTTGTTGTCTGTATTTTATGATCAGGATTACCTAAGTGGTGAACTATTACTGTATCGACACATGCCCGACTTTTGTGTAATGTATGGACACTTTTATGAAACAAGTCTAAGATCTTTTGACGAAATGAATGAAGTTACTTAAGTTGAAATCAAACGGTTTTCTTAATAAAATGTTTTTGGAAAACAAGGTAAGCGAGTTGTGGTTTCAAGTAACAACTCGGTTTTCGAAAAAGAAGGTTGAAGGATATTAATAACTTTTCAAGAATGTTTCAATCCCTTCAACAATGTTTTACAAAAAAAAAATTTCCAAAAATTTAGCCTCATTTTTGCAACATTAATAAATGAAAGTCAATAAATTCTGGTTTTCGAAAATCGGGTTGTTACAAGACTCAGAAGCAATTTGCTTGGTTCATGGAAGTGTTCAAGAGACTCCAAATCAATATTCCATTTGCGGAGGCTCTTGAACAAATGCCATCCTATGCAAGGTTCATGAAAGACCTTCTGACAGAGAAGAAAATTCCAGAGTGAGGATGTTGGGACACCAGCAAGTATACCGGATCGACAAGTAATACAGTCAGTAAGACCAGTTATCGTCCCTCAGGGATTGCAAATTGTTCAATTAATTCTCACCAAAGAGTAGTTAAAATCGAAATCTATAGGTTTCTAATTAATTACTTAAGATTGAATTGAAATAAAATAAAAACAAAACAGAAAATAAATTAAAAACATAAATTAAATAGAAGTTTTGAGCAATTTAAGAAAACGAGCAAGGAAAGTGGTTTCATTGTAGGCCTTATTTATTTATCATGAATCTCTGTTTTTCCCTAAATCAAGAACAAATTCCTAAGGTAGTAATTAGTATATCCCTATTGTGCAATTACTGTTTATTATTCAATTTGATAACCCTTATTCCCTTAAGTGATTAAACCATTGAATAACCATTAATTAAGAACAGTGGAATTTATAACAAGTTATATAATCCCCAAAAGTATCCCTACAAGTTGAGTAATTATATTGTTTGATTGAAGGCCTATTCTAATTCCCAATCTCCCAATTGAAGAATTAGAGATCCAAAACATAGATTAGCTACTTCCATGCATAACATTGAAAATACAATCAAACACTTGATTTAGAAACGGAAAAACATCAATTCATGAAATCAATAAACTAATCCATACAAATTCACCAATTCCTAACACGAGGGTTTTAGTTACACATTGAGAAAATAAGAACAGAAACAGTAGAAGAGTAATCCATAATCATAGACAATTAGGATTACCGCGAAGAGATCTTCAATCTTCCAATCTTCGATCTTCTTCTCCTCAAAAGCTTTCAAAAATCATGTAATCTCCCTCTCTAAAAGCTTCTGAACCTAATTCTAATCCTAGAATAAATATATAATTACAAAACCTAAGAAAATCCCTCAAAAACGCATCAGAAGTTGGCCCAACTGGGCCTGGATGGGGTACGCGCGCGTGGGTGCCCCAGGCTCCACGCCTGGACGCACCAGGTGCAGATGCTGGTGGACAACGGGGGCTGCGCTCCTGGGCGTGCCAGCTCTGCTCCGACTCCGTTTCGCTCCGTTCTTGCGCCATTTTCAAGGTCCTTTTGTCCTCTTTTCATCTCCATAATTATTTTTCTCAATTAAGCTCCAAAAGTATCTGAAACATACCCAAAACGGATCAAAAGGTTCAAGGGATTCTAAACTAATAACAAAATCCTAAAACTATACAAAAAGTCCGAAGTTTACAAGAGAAACAAGCCAAATACATAGTAAAAGGGAGTCTAAATCATGCTCAAAACATTATATATTAGACCCAAATCACTCCCCCAAACATAGAATTTTGAATGTCCTAGGCAAATGTAAAATAAAAAGTTATAAACTCAAGACTACCTCCTAAATCAAAATGTACACACCTAATCTAGGACTTCGACTCACAGACTCAGACACTTATTTTAACAAGCAATTTATACAATTAAAACCTGGTTAGAGAAACAAATTCCACAAGAACTCAGGACTAATGAACACTCAACCTCACAGTGTGTATCTCTCATGCGTATCAAGGGTCATATATGAATAATGCACACAAGTTCATGCAATGACTAAGTGTTACCATAAGCTTGACCATAGACCAAAATTGCCACTGAAAGTATTGAATGCACAGAAAAATCAAAAGGTCTTATGTTTGGTTGTATGAGGCCATGGTTAAAAGTGTTAGGTGGGATAAAAGAAAGAAGGGATAAAACTAAGGGCTAAATGCAAAAACAAATTTTCCTCAAAAATCACGAATGAGCAATGAATACTTAGAGGACTCACACTCAACTCCCAATTATTCTATTCTTCTTTTCTTTTCATTTTTTTTCCTCTACTCTCTTCCAAATTTCTCTTATTTCATTTCATTTATTTCATGGAAGAGAAGTAGACTCACAACACTTTACACCATTTTTTCACTTTTTGAATCATTCCTCTCAATTGCTCATTCAAAATTCCTAAGGTACTAACAGCAAATCATGAAATTAATGCAGGGTGCCAAAGAAAAATCATATAGTCATTTGGCTCAAAATGGGCAACTAAGGGAAATATGTCAATACAAATCAGTTGAAGGCCACAAAAACACATCCTAAGTGCCTTAATCATCATAATGCATGCAAACAAAAATCAATCTTGAAATGGTCGCAGGTCAAGTTCTAGAACACAAAATCAAAGTGAACAACACTCATGAAAGAAATAGGGATCTCAAAATATTTCAATAAATCACATACCCCTTCAGTGTTTAGGCTCAAAATCTCACTAGGCTAAAGGTCAGTTCACTAATCACAAATTCTCAAAAAGTTTGTCAAAATAACCCGATTTCAAAAATATTTACAGCTCAATCAATTAATATAAAAAAATCAATGAGTCTAATCATAAACTAAGTATTTACACCTATCATCATAAAAACAGTTCTAAGCCTAGAATAATTACCTACTTCTATCAAAATACAAACCAACACTAAAAATGGGAGAAAAATTCAAGTCTGAAAATTTTTTATTTTGTCCACTCCCCCAAACTTAGAGGTTGGCTTGTCCTCAAGCAAACTATTCTAACCTAACTATAAAATAAAAATTAAAAACTACCTAGAAAAACATAACAATATTTTTGCGAAGTACCAGGTATGGGGTAACATATTGGGCACTAATGGGAGCAAATGGGGTCACTCCCCCAAACTTAGATTCTGCACCCTCTCCACGCTTGGGCGTGGCTTGACCTGTGACTTCAATATTTTTTATAAAACTACCTCAAACTAAACTACCCTAAAAAAAATAAAATCTAAGGGAGTTACTTAACATTGGGTTGCCTCCCAACAATCGCTTGTTTAACGTCACGAGCCTGACGGGTCACCTCTTTTCAGAGGTTAGGGTGGTTGCCAAGATCCTTTCAAGGGTCGCACCTTGCTTTTCAAATTCTTTCCAACACTCTCTCCATTCGAGTGTTGAATGCACATGAGAGGAGCGAAGTTCTCCGCTGTGATTGGTGGTTTTTCAAAAATTTTAATTGTAGTTTGCTCATCATTCACTCGAAGAATTACTTCTCCCCTAGGCACATCAATCACTGCCCCTACTGTGGCCAAGAATGGCCTTCCAAAAATTAGAGGAATATTTTCATCCTCTTCCACATCTAAGATCATGAAATCCAAGGGCAGGATAAAATCTTTCACCTTTACCAGAATATCTTCCACCTCTCCATATGGGCGGAGGGTGGCTCTATCAGCTAACTGAAGTAATGTCGGAGTAGGCTTAACCTCTCCTAAATTTAATGCTTCACAGACATACATTGGCATAATGTTTACGCTAGCTCCTAAGTCACAAAGAGCCTTACCTGAGTACTCCTTGTGTATGTTAACTAAAATGGTGAAGCTACCTGGATCCTTCAGCTTTGGTGGAAGGTTGGATTTGATGATGTTGCTGCACTTCTCTGCTATCGGGAATGTCTCCTCGGTGAGCATCCACTTCTTCTTCGTCAGCAACTCCTTCATGAATCTCGCATATAGAGGCATTTGTGCTAGAGCCTCTGCAAACAGGATGTTGATCTGCACCTTCCGTAGCATCTCCAAGAATTTGGAGAATTGCTTCAGGTCATCCTCTTTCTTCAACCTCTAAGGATAAGGAATCCTCGGAGGTAGTGGTGTTGGTTTAGGTGTGCCTTTCTCTTTCTCGAGATCCGCAGGTGGATCCTGCGTCTGTTGCATTGCAGTTGAGCCTCCTCCACTTGGTTGCTTTTGCCCCTCTCCTTCTACTCAACCTCAATTGCATCATCCTTCTTTAATGGCTCCTCATATGACTTGCCACTTCGAAGGGTGACTGCCATGCATCGCTCCTTGGAGTTAGTTATGATCTTTGACATCTGATTGGTCAATTGGTCCACTCGTACCTCCAAGTTATGAATGTTGGCACTGGTTTCGGCTATGAAGGTTCTAGTTCCTGCCGTTAAGCTAGTGTGACACCCTCAATATAATAATCGAAATTAGAGTAATAAATATACTATTACTCGAATCAGTTATGGACTTGTTTAGCATTAGAAAATATCAGGTTAAATTTTTTTCCTTTTTCTTGTCTAAAGCGAGCGGGTGCACAAACCAAAATATGGAATCCTTGGAGTTAAGATTTCGTATCATTTCAAATATTGAATTTGGCGTTTTTCTAAAACAAGGAAATCATTTCACTATCAAGATAGCATCTATTCTTTGAAATTGCGTTTTCTTAAATAAAAACCTAAGAGATGCCACCATGCTTTCTTTTTGCGGAACTGATACCATTTTCAAACATTGTCGCCAAATTCTTTAAATAATCTTTATCAGAGTAAGCGGAAATAATAGGACTATGCACAGTTGTAATATAAACATAAGATATATATATATATATATATATATATATATATATATAAGTCAAGAAATACATAGTCCATAAGTCGTGTCTCCAAGATCCCATACAAGTCCATAATAAAAGATCTATATCAAAAGTAAACCATAACTCTAGAGTTCTCAAAAGCATATCTATAATATACATATACATCTCAAAATATAAACTCTAGAGCTGGTCACATAGATCAGGTAGCAGCAGCAGTAGTAGTAGTAGTAGAAATATCCCAGTAGCAGCAGTAGTCATCATCCAACATCACAGCAGCAGCATCATCTCCTCCACAGCATCCATCACACCAGATCCCCCGATCCTCATCATCTACCATATGCACATACCTAGGGATCATCGTTCCTCCACTGACTCCCGGTAGAGTGCACGATAGGCTCACCTACGCTCTCGTCCTCCACAGGATCCTCCTCGATCTCATCCGAAGGAGTGCGTACCCTACCACTGGGTACAGGGTCAGGTGATAGTGAGACCCTAACAGGGCACCTCGGATCAGATGGGCGAGTCTCCTCGCGGACGACTCTAGAAGAAAAAGGGTGTGAGCGGGTAGGACGAAAACGAAAACGATGATATGGGCGAGCTGGTCGTGTGGGAGGTGGTCCATGGTAAGTGTAAAAGGGTGATACGTGCATAGTGTACATGATGGGGATCCTAAATCTACGAGGACGAAACTGGATAAGCGGGTTGGGGTGATAGAAGGTAACTTCTACCTCACCCTCGAATACCGCTCGGTGATCCTCGTAGATCCATATGCCACTAGGAAGTGGCTGGATCTCGATGCAAGCGATGTAACGTGACATCACCTACAAGGGCACAGGGATAAGCAATTCTATACACATAATAAATAGAGCATAAATAAATGCGCAATATGAATATGTAAACATGCAGCAATAATCAACAACCACATTTAGCACTTAGCAAGTATTTAATGCAAGTAAGATGCTCATACTTATTTCATTTATCAACTTTAGGTTAAATGAGTGGCATGATGTATGAATCTAGCTCTCAATCCTATCTCCATCAATCTATGTCACTCTCTGACGTCCATCCTTTACTTCGTCCAGCACTCAACAGTGCGTTGTACTCCTAGGTGTACAACATTCGTACATTCACCAAGAATGTACACGACAAGCTTGGAAATGGTACATAACATGCCACCCGAGCAACGTCCCGTCATCCAAACGGAATAACCATATCATCAACATCTCACTATGCTGGCCACGTCGTCCACCATAACGTGTCATCAAGCAAGCCGTTAGTTGGCACTCCCTGAGGCCCTCCTCATGTTACCAAAACATGATAAACGATCTAGCATCCGAACTCCAGAATGAATGCAATATCTTAACTTAAAGGAATTGGTTGATATATATATCGTGCCACCCGAGCCATGTTCCGTCATCCAAACGGAATAACCATATCATCAATCAATTTCTTTTACGTCTTAGATCACTTGGATTATTATCATTTAAGTATTAACAGAATATTCAGAATAAAAAATGGTATTTTAATTTTCTGGGCAGAAATACTCGAGTGTTCTTCAGAATACTCGAGTAGTTCTTCAGTCTTTCCAGATTACTCGAGTAGTTCATGGGTACTCAAGTCGTTCATGCTTTTCAGAAAAGTCAGATTTCAGATCCTTAAAAATACTCGAGTAGTTCATGAATACTCGAGTGTTCTTCATCAATTCCAGAATACTCGAGTGGTTCATGCATTACTCGAGTGGTTCATCAAAAAGTACTCTTGTTACATTAGTCCATACTCGAGTTCTAGACCTGATACTCGAGTGTTGGAGCAAAAGACACACTATTTTATCACAAAATACTCGAGTGTCAAGCCAAGTACACGAGTCTTTTCATACAGAACAGACTGGAAACTTGGTTTTAACATACCATTTTCAATTCTAACCATTTTCAATCCAATCCAATGATCAACAGAGTTAATATAACATATAATAAACATGTTCAAGCACTTAGAACACATCAAATTACAGGATTCACAGAGATTCATAAGATTATGCATAAAACTTAGAAAATTCACAACTTAACATATCAATTTGCATAAAACTCAGAATTCTCATGATTTTAAGTTCCAAATAGCTTGCATGCAACATATTAAACTTGCTCAAAACCATTTTAGAGCACAGGATGGTCTCCAAACCAATCTCCCTATTCAAACTAAGCCCTTAGAGCCTCTTGGTGGCTCTCTAATCAAATCCATGCAATTTAAACTCTATCTAGTGAATAGAAAGCTTTCCCCTTGCCTCACAGTTGAGAATCAACAGAAAATTCACAAGAAAAACTCCTTTAACACCAAAAACGACTTCAAGCACCAACATGCAAGACAGTTTGAGCAGGGCACCAAAACCGAATTGGTTGACATAGAAAACAGAGATAACAATTGAGGAAATTAGTATTTCTAAGCTCTATGCAACACATACTAACTATAGAAACCAATTTGAGACTCAGAGAATACGTGAGCTTACGAAAATCAGAGATCAAAGTAAGCTCCCAGAACTGATGACAGCAAACGAACCTCAACTTCCCAGCTTCGATTCTACCAACACACTCACACTCAGCTCACAATTTTTATGTCTATACAAAGCTCATGATGTGAGCTTCGTATTGGTGTATAGTTTGTGGTTCGAATCAACACAGAGAAGGAGAATCGATTGGAACGATTCAGGAACCCTAACCAATGCAGAACTTCACAAATTTGGCAAATGGAGGGGTTGATTCATCAACCAAAGCTTAAATAGCCCTCCACCAAGCTCATGCAGCTCGACACGGAGGCCTGAGACGTGTTGGAGTGGTGATTTCGTGTCAAACGGCGAGAATCGTTGGTGGTGACTCACCAAGACGCACTAACTCGTCCAACTCTGACCAGAATACTCGACTACTCTCAGAAATACTCGAGTATTTTGGCAACTTTTTGAAAAATATATATTTTATTTTCTTTCCCTCCAAAACCTTTCCTATAATACTTCTAGGTCCCCAAACAGGGACTAATGTGCAAAATATTTATTTATGCATAAATATAATTGCCAAATTAAATTCCCACATTCATTAATAACATAAACACAGATTTTAACCAAAGATTAAAATAGAAATAATTAATTATAATAAACTTTATAATTAACATTTCATTAATCAGGGATTAAAATTTTGGGGTGTTACACTACTTCCCCACTTAAAAGGAATTTCGTCCCCGAAATTAACCCTTCAAAATTACACGTTCTCAAAATTTAATAAAAGACTATTCTGATGTTATTATTATTTTTTTTAAATATCATTAGGGAAAATCCTTCCCCACTTAAAAGAATTTCTTATACTTCTTTAAATTCCCTGACTCAAAATATTTCACTAAATATTTGAAATAAAACTTTTCTCGAATAACACCTTTTTCCGGACAAGATGTTTCAAATACATAGCTTAAATAAAAACTTTTCCCAATAAACTTTTCGAGGAAAACTTTTTCTGAACAACACATTTCAACTTCATAATTCTAAATTAAAACATTTTGCAATTACTTCAAATGAAATCTTTTGACTAAAACTTTTTCGAATAATACCTTTTAAATATATATATATATATATATATATATGTAACACCTAAGATTTTTACCCTGAATTCCCCTTATATTAAGATACGGACTTAAAAATTCATTGTTTATTATATTAAAATCACCCGTCAAACGGACGGAGTTTTGTTTGTTTTTAGGACTATTCCAAAATTTAACCTGTGATAAGAAATTTCAATTAAACATCAAGTAGCCAGCAGGGCTTCAGAATATGTATGTCTAATTCATAACAAGGCCCTACGGGCTCCAAATATATCAGAGTTCATTAATTAATCAGAGTATTAGCGGAAATATTAAGTTGGAGCATCGAAAACCAAAACACAATACTTTATCAAAACAAAACATCCTAAGCCTCATTTAAAAAGATTTATAACAAATTTACATCAAAATAGTATAGGAGGCTTAGGTCCATATTATGATCTAAACCCATAACGCCCTACTCTCCCTGTAAGGGAAAGTACTCCTGCTCGGCCGGGGGCTGTGCCAACTCAATCTCCATACCTGAAAAACGTAAGGGAGTGAGCATTGCACATGAAATAGAAGGCAGTTTCTAACTAGACATAACGACCCGCTAGGTCAAGCACAAATAGCAATTAAACAGATATTCACATATTGTACACCATACTCATTATTCATTCCAAATTTCCCTTTTAATTATTCATGTCAACATCCGTTTCCATTATTCATTTCCACATCCATTTTCCTTATTTATCTCAACATCCATTTCATTAATCATTTCGCACACTTACTTTATTTAGGTACATCACCTCAAATCAGAGGCCAATGTACAATTTCATTCAACACGTTTGTCACCTCAATCTGAGGCCCCCATTCTTTTCCTTATTTAAATTATGTGCCCCTCAGGTCAAAGGTCAACACCCATTCATTATAATTCATATTGTGTCCCTCAGGTCAGAGGTCAACACATCAATCTCTTAATTCACGATGTGTCTCTCAGGTCAGAGGTCAACACACCGATACACATTTCATCCGGTATCCCTCAGGTCAGAGGTCAACACCCAACTCATTATTTATTCCAGTGTCCCTCAGGTCAGAGGTCAACACTCAATTAATTTTAATTCATATCGTGTCCCTCAGGTCAGAGGTCAACACTTTATTTCATTCTGTGTCCCTCAGGTCAGAGGTCAACACTCATTCACTTTAATTCATATGGTGTCCCTCAAGTCAGAGGTCAACACCCATTCACTTTATTCCTTTTCGTGCCCCTCAGGTCAGAGGTCAACACACGCTTTCATTCATTTTGTGCCCCTCATATCAGAGGTCAGCCAAATCATCACTTTCCATTAATCGTCACCTCAAAACAGAGGCCAACGCACTTGTTACATTTTCATTTCACATTACCTCACATCAGAGGCAAAATCATACTTTCACCATCTTACACAAACAACTTAGCACATACAATCACAAATACACTTACACACATTTCCCATTCATTCTTTATCCATACTCATTCCCTATATCAATTATCAAATCTTTCCTTTAGTCGTCACCTCAAATCAGAGGCCAACGCATAAACCACATTTTCAGTGTTCGGCGCCTCAATTCAGAGGCCAAGAATTATTCACTTTCTTGTTCAATTAATTGTAACACATTTGAGTACAACAACACACATTCAACAACTAGTCATTCTTGTAGTTTCCTTATTCTTTTCCTTTCTCAATTATCACAATCATACCAAGTAGTATTCTCTTTTATTGCCCAGCATTTAGATTGCCCTTAATTTTAATTTATATATATCATCTTTCACTTTCGTTTACACATAATCATAGAAATCATTTATGTCAACTTCACTTTCACATTACCCAATTCCTCATGTACTTCAATATGATCATTAACCAAGTTTCAGTTATCAAATAATTCATTCTTATATTATTATTGGGTTTCCCTTTCCTAGTCATAACATCCAATCATCATGCACATTTAATTAATTAGAATTTCATATTCAATAACCTAGGGATTTATAATCTAATTTTCCCCCCTAACACATAATCCTAACAAGTATTATATTCTAACTAGAACCTACTCCCTAGAACAAGGTAAAGCTCACTATATCCACTCCCTTACCTCAAATACTTAAGAATAAGGAGATTCCAAATGCCCTATGCTTGAGTTTGCCCACCAAGGAGATACCAAGCCATAGGATTAGGAAGGAACCTAAAATAAAGAGTCATAAAAGAGAGGGATCAACATTTATGCCATGATTCAAGTCAAGCCTCAAATAAAAAGTGAAGTCTCAAGAGCCTAGTGGTGAAAACCACCATTGATGGTGGAGAGGGAGAGAGAAAACGAATTTGGAAGGGAAGGAAATTAATATTATGACATGAAGCTTAACTTACTCCAATAATGGTGGAATTTGAAAACCAAGAAGAGGGAAGGAGGGAGAAATTTGTGAGTCAAGGGAGAGGGAAGGAATGAGACTTCAATCAAAATCCATGATGCAAGCTTGATGGGTTTGGTTGATTTTGGGTTTGAGGTGCCCAAGAATCTAGTGTTTGAGAAGGAATGGTGATGGAGATGTTCTTGGAGTTGAGAGAAAGTTGATGAAGATGATGGGTTGATGAGGGTGATGAAATGAGGAAATGAGGTGCCTAGATGCCCATATGATCAGCCATGAAGCAGCACCAAATCGTGTGGCTTATAATCAAAACTTAGCCACCAAGTTGAATTTTGGACGCACCAGATCTGATCTGGTCTGCGCCGCTCGCTTGGGCGAGCCTTTACTCGCTTGGGCGAGAATCCAGCACCAGTTGGTGCTGCTGACGCGCGCTGGTGTGCACGCTGGTGCGGTTTGGTGGGGGTTTGGCGCGCCAAAATGCGAAACTGGTGCAGCTGGTGCGATTTCCGCCCGCCTGGGCAAATTGGGGCCTCGCCTGGGCGGTTTTTCCACTGGCTGGTGCACCAATGAACAGTGCACGCGCCTGGGAGTGCACCGGTGCGCCTGGGCGTGCACCAGAATTCCAAATCTTCGATTCGCCGTAACTTTTTCGTTAACCGTCGGATCGGGTCCAAATTTTTAGATAAGCTTCTTCACCCCATAAACTTCATATCCAACGGTGGAATTTATTTTCTTAGCATCCTATTATAAATTTCTAATTTTCTCTTTTCGGTCGATTTCTAACATCCAAAACGCCGATTTAACCCCCGATTTCGCTTAGACAACTTTGCTCGATGCTACAAATGCCTTCTATACAACCCCTAGTACTTATAATTACTACTCACCTATCTCCCAAAATTCTTTAAGCAATTAATCTACCCATTTTCTACGCTCTAGGCCTATTAACTCAATATTTCTACTTGGAATTAAATTTGGGATGTTACAATATATATATATATATATATACTCCTCAATTAAAACATTTCCCAAAGATCTTTTTGAGGAAAAACTTGACCCGTTGCACACTCTGATCACCCAAGCACGAGTAAGGAATCATTTGTATGATTTTATTCCTTAACAGTCATAAACATTAGGTTGATCAATCCTAATATTTTAACTATCAATAATAAAATCATCCCTTTCAGATATAATCTTTCTCAAGAAAGACTATACGATATATCTTTTAAGTTGGATGAACTTACAGATAAGGAGTATTATTGTCACTATCAGACATAGACATATTGTCAGTTTCTAGAGACATTTCCGTTGGGGAGACAAATACTTGTCCTATCCTGGTGGTTGTTAATCTCTCTAGTCTTAACTGATCTTTCTCTTTCTGTAGCGCCCAAAGATATTTATCACATCCAACTGTGATAAGGGTTTTGATCACAGAAATTCAAGTCAAAGACCTGCTCAAGTTTTCAGATTACAAAACGATTTAATTAAAGCAATCGAAAACATTGATTACGTTAATTCCGATCAGAGAAAGGATAAACTCAGATTACCTATACTCGAATCTAACTCGCATCCTAGCAGGTTGAACACCTTCTCGATCTTAATTTGTTTGACGTCCATTCCCCTCTTACTCTTAACCCTTGCTGAATCTGGCGAATTAAAACCTCAGTCTCTTACAGCTGCAACCGAATGTCCTCATAGGTACACCATTACTTAGTCCAAAGTGACGCACCTCATACTTTACACATAGAGGTGGGCAAGTTCTTTACTTCTTATTAGCATACTCGATAATCCCCACGATCGGGTTTCTTTAATTTGTCATTCTTCCATAATTAATTCACTTAACCACCTTTCCTCTTCTTCTAATTGAATACTCTTTTGCCCAAGTCCCTCTTATACTGGTTTTGGACATTCATTCTACCAACTTCTTATGCCCTTCCAACGTACTTATAAATTCCACACATTTTTCCAATATCGGGAAATTCCTTATTCGCTGATAGTTGATAGGTGGCTTGAGGTTCGGGCATAATCCATCCTAAACTTCACATATTTGAACCTCCCATCAAGGTTGTTATGAAACATACTTCCTCAATCTTTTAAACTTGGCAATGCCTTCTCCGAAACTAATACTTTCTCATTTTTTTTTATTTTCAGCAATGCAGTCCTTTATATCCTCCTCATGCCTCTTGAGAATTCTCTTAAGTTTCCAAAGACTTCTTTTCGAATGTTACTCAAGCGACGTATCAGTCCTTTATTTCAACATTCGTCCTATACGGTTCCCACAAGTTCTTCGCTATACCACTTAACATAGAAGTGGCATAAACTTCTATCCATCCATCTCTTGTGTGCATAACTCCAAATTTTTCACTCCCAGTTCATGAATCGTTCGGGATGTAAATTCTTGTGTAAAACGAAGAATTTCTTCTGTCCACTTTTTGGTTTTCCCTTTTTTCCGTAAGCCAATCTCTTATTTCTTTTCAACTTCTTTACTTAGAATAGCCTCTTTAGTCACCTTAGAGTTCTCATGGATTGTTCTTCGACCCAATGTTTGTCATTACCTTTCACTTTACTAGGTAAGTAATGGAGCTTGAAATCAAAATTTTCAAACTCCCTCCATTGATGATGACTCTAATTTAATTCCTTCTTCTGATTGAATCAATTCCTTCCTACTCCTTTGGTCTCTAAATTCCCAAGACATAGAGCCCTAGAGATAAAGCCTCCGGATCTTTTAGAGTGAACATACTCGTTGCAGCTCCAAGTCATGCAACAAAAGCTTACCCTGCGTGTCTTCGATCACTTTGATGCATACACACCCACCTTCCTTCCTTAAGACTACTCTCTTCCAGGTCCTTGCCTCGATACATGAAATTATTCTTCAATACCTTCGCATGAAAAGAGCAACGCAGTAGAGGATGTTCGCCTTCCCTTCAATTACTGAAAATCCTCGTTGCATTATTATTTCATATGAAAGGCTAATCCTTCCGGGTTACCTTGGTTAAATGTACTTGACTTAAGGAAGTCCACTTATGGTCCTATAATAGCACTCAATCAGTCGATTCCCAAGATCGCATCCCAATACGATAAAGGTGGAAAGATCAAATCTATTCCAAAGACTAGTCCTAACAACCGTTAGGACTTGCCTTAGAAACAACTACAGGAATGCTCGTAGGAGTTTCTATCATAAAAACATAGAATAGTTCAAATACAGGCAAAGTCGAACGATTCACACATTCATAAGAAGCAAATGAATGCGTAGCACCGAAATCAGACAACACATTATAGAGCTGACCATTTAGCAAGTAATTACCTTGCACAAGATCAGAGGATTGGCTTGCCTCCACACCACTAAGCATGAAAACCCTTCCTTGAACCACGGGCTTGTCAGCTGCCCTTCTTGAATTAGTCTTGGTCAGTTCCTTGCAATCCTTCGCAAAGTGTCCCGGTCTCCCACAATTGAAGCAGTTACTTGTTCCCTAACAAAAACGACCATGATGACGACACTTGCACTTGTCACAGAAGGGAGTCTCACTTCGGAAATTACCTCCATCACTACTTCCAACTTTTCCTTTTCCTTTCCCTCGGCGATCATACGGACCCTTGCCTCGATTATTGAAACCTTTGCGCCTCTGAGGTCCATAACTCTGACTATCTTTCCTTTCTGATGCTTGCAATTCTCTTGCCTTTTTGTCATCCTCATACATTCTACACATGTCTACCAGTGTAGGAAAACTTTGGATCCTTTGATAACTGAAAATAGACTTCAACTTAAGCCTTAAGCCTCCTTCAAACTTGATACACTTGCTCCTTTCATTTGGATTGTTCTGATAATATGGAGAGTACTTCATCAATTCCTTGAACTTGGCTGCGTACTCACCCACACTCATGTCTCCTTGCTTCAGCTGCAAGAATTCCACTTCCTTCTTTCTCCTCAAATCCTCAGGGAAGTATTTATTGAGAAATTTGTCCATAAATACACCCTAGTTCACTTCCCTTCCTTCATAATGCAAAAGCTGAACTTTATGATTTCACCAGTTCTCAGCCTCATCTTCCAACATATAAACTGCATACGCCACCTTTTGAGTTTCCGTGCAATCCAACATTCTGAAGATTTTATCCATGGTATGAATCCACTTATTAGCCTCCTCAGGTTTAAATCCTCCTTCAAACTTGGGTGGATTATAACTCCTAAAATCCACCAAACTCTTAGCCTTGGTATTACCCACATTACACTGGTGAGGTGGATTAACTGGTTGAGGTGGTTGCTGAGATTGTTGTTGCTGCGTAGACTCCAGCACCGCGATAATTCTCTCTAACATCGCGTTAGTATGATTTTGGTTTCTATTTGCCATAATAGACCTGCGCTATGGACTTATGGTCACATATGATGAACTAAAGAAACCTTTACCACACCACCTATACTAAAGCTATAACCAAAACCTCAAACAAAACATTCAATTGTATCTAGTGCTCAAAACAAGAAAGATACTAGCATTCAAAACAATAAATATGCCCTGTGGATACCTGCTTGATGTTGACGACTACCTTTCTGGGACTACTTCAACTACTACAGGATCTGACTTTTGCTCTGATGCCACTCAGTGTGACACCCTCAATATAATAATCGAAATTAGAGTAATAAATGTACTATTACTCGAATCAGTTTTGGACTTGTTTAACATTAGAAAGTATCAGGTTAAATTTTTTTCCTTTTTCTTTTCTAAAGCGAGCGGGTGCACAAACCAAAATATGGAATCCTTGGAATTAAGATTTCGTATCATTTCAAATATTGAATTCGGCGTTTTTCTAAAACAAGGAAATCATTTCACTATCAAGATAGCATCTATTCTTTGAAATTGCGTTTTCTTAAATAAAAACCTAAGAGATGCCACCATGCTTTCTTTTTGCGGAACTGTTACCATTTTCAAACTTTGTCGCCAAATTCTTTAAATAATCTTTATCAGAGTAAGCGGAAATAATAGGACTATGCACAGTTGTAATATAAACATAAGATATATATATATATATATAAGTCAAGAAATACATAGTCCATAAGTCGTGTCTCCAAGATCCCATACAAGTCCATAATAAAATATCTACATCAAAAGTAAACCATAACTCTAGAGTTCTCAAAAGCATATCTATAATATACATATACATCTCAAAATATAAACTCTAGAGCTGGTCACATAGATTAGGTAGCAGCAGTAGTAGTAGTAGAAATATCCCAGTAGTAATAGAAATATCCCAGTAGCAGCAGTAGTCATCATCCAACATCACAGCAGCAGCATCATCTCCTCCACAACATCCATCACACGGGATCCCCCGATCCTCATCATCTACCATATGCACATACCTAGGGATCATCGTCCCTCCACTGACTCCCGGTAGAGTGCACGACAGGCTCACCTCCTCTCGTCCTCCACAGGATCCTCCTCGATCTCATCCGAAGGAGTGGGTACCCTACCACTGGGTACAGAGTCAGGTGATGGTGAGACCCTAACAGGGCTCCTCGGATCATATGGGGGAGTCTCCTCGCGGATGACTCTAGAAGAAAAAGGGTGTGAGCGGGTAGGTCGAAAACGAAAACTATGATATGGGCGAGCTGGTCGTGTGGGAGGTGGTCCATGGTAAGTGTAAAAGGGTGGTACGTGCATAGTGTATATGATGGGGATCCTAAATATACGAGGACGAAACTGGATAAGAGGGTTAGGGTGATAGAAGGTAACTTCTACCTCACCCTCGAATACCGCTCGGTGATCCTCGTAGATCCATATGCCACTAGGAAGTGGCCGGATCTCGATGCAAGCGATGTAACGTGACATCACCTACAAGGGCATAGGGATAAGCAATTCTATACACATAATAAATAGAGCATAAATAAATGCGCAATATGAATATGTAAACATGCAACAATAATCAACAACCACATTTAGCACTTAGCAAGTATTTAATGCAAGTAAGATGCTCATAATTATTTCATTTATCAACTTTAGGTTAAATGAGTGGCATGATGTATGAATCTAGCTCTCAATCCTATCTCCATCAATCTATGTCACTCTCTGACGTCCATCCTTTACTTCGTCCATCACTCAACAATGCGTTGTACTCCTAGGTGTACAACATTCGTACATTCACCAAGAATGTACACGACAAGCTTGGAAATGGTACATAACGTGCCACCCGAGCAACGTCCCGTCATCCAAACAGAATAACCATATCATCAGCATCTCACTATGCTGGCCACGTAGTCCACCATAACGTGTCATCAAGCAAGCCGTTAGTTAGCACTCCCAGATGCCCTCCTCATGTTACCAAAACATGATAAATGATCTAGCATCCGAACTCCAGAATGAATGCAATATCTTAACTTAAAGGAATTGATTGATATATATATCGTGTCACCCGAGCAATGTTCCGTCATCCAAACGGAATAACCATATCATCAATCAATTTCTTTTAAGTCTTAGATCACTTGGATTATTATCATTTAAGTATTAACAGAATGATTCAGAATTAAAAATGGTATTTTAATTTTCTGGGCAGAAATACTCGAGTGGTCTTCAGAATACTCGAGTAGTTCTTCAGTCTTTCCAGATTACTCGAGTAGTCCATGGATACTCGAGTCGTTCATGCTTTTCAGAAAAGTCAGATTTCAGATCCTTAAAAATACTCGAGTAGTTCATGAATACTCGAGTGTTCTTCATCAATTCCATAATACTCGAGTGGTTCATGCATTACTCGAGTGGTTCATCAGAAAGTACTCTTGTTACATTAGTCCATACTCGAGTTCTAGACCTGATACTCGAGTGTTGGAGCAAAAGACACACTATTTTATCACAAAATACTCGAGTGTCAAGCCAAGTACTCGAGTCTTTTCATACAGAACAGACTGGAAACTTGGTTTTAACATACCATTTTCAATTCTAACCATTTTCAATCCAATCCAATGATCAACAGAGTTAATATAACATATAATAAACATGTTCAAGCACTTAGAACACATCAAATTACAGGATTCACAGAGATTCATAAGATTATGCATAAAACTTAGAAAATTCACAACTTAATATATCAATTTGCATAAAACTCAGAATTCTCATGATTTTAAGTTCCAAATAGCTTGCATGCAACATATTAAACGTGCTCAAAACCATTTTAGAGCACAGGATGGTCTACAAACCAATCTCCCTATTCAAACTAAGCCCTTAGAACCTCTTGGTGGCTCTCTAATCAAATCCATGCAATTTAAACTCTATCTAGTGAATATAAAGCTTTCCCCTTACCTCACAGTTGAGAATCAACAAAAAATTCACAAGCAAAACTCCTCCAACACCAAAAACGACTACAAGCACCAACATGCAAGACAATTTGAGCAGGGCACCAAAACGGAATTGGTTGACATAGAAAACAGAGATAACAATTGGGGAAATTAGTATTTCTAAGCTCTATGAAACACATACTAACTATAGAAACCAATTTGAGACTCAGAGAATACGTGAGCTTACCAAAATCAGAGATCAAAGTAAGTTCCCAGAACTGATGACAACAAACGAACCTCAACTTCCCAGCTTCGATTCTACCAACACACTCACACTCAGCTCACAATTTTTATGTCTATACAAAGCTCGTGATGTGAGCTTCGTATTGGTGTATAGTTTGTGGTTCGAATCAACACAGAGAGGGAGAATCGATTGGAATGATTCAGGAACCCTAACTAATGCAGAACTTCACGAATTTGGCAAATGGAGGGGTTGATTCATCAACCAAAGCTTAAATAGCCCTCCACCAAGCTCATGCAGCTCGACACGAAGGCCTTAGACGTGTTGGAGTGGTGATTTCGTGTCAAACGGCGAGAATCGTTGGTGGTGACTAACTAAGACGCACTAACTCGTCCAACTTTGACCAGAATACTCGAGTACTCTCAGAAATACACGAGTATTTTGGCCAGTTTTTGAAAAATATATATTTTATTTTCTGTCCCTCCAAAACCTTTCCTATAATTACTTCTAGGTCCCCAAACAGGGACTAATGTGCAAAATATTTATTTATGCATAAATATAATTGCCAAATTAAATTCCCACATTCATTAATAACATAAACACAGATTTTAACCAAAGATTAAAATAGAAAAAATTAATTATAATAAACTTTATAATTAACATTTCATTAATCAGGGATTAAAATTTTGGGGTGTTACAACTAGTGGTTGAGTTAACTAATGCTTCAATCAACTTCTCCCAACTCTGCTTCTATGGCTCTGGTGTACTGGGTGTTGGGCTGTACCATGAGGTATTGGATTGATTTGTTGGCTCCGGATTGCAAGTGTTTGAGTACGTATTGTTTATAAGTACTCCACAACCCACAACATTAGCTTGCTCCCCAATGGTTGCCTCACCCTTTCTGACTTCGAAAGCGCAATCACCATTCTGGTGACTTCCCCCACAAAAGTCGCACCTCAGAGTAGTAGATGCAACTGACATATTAATCTAGCCCATCTGCTTCATTAATGCAGCAATCTGCTGCTGCATCTGCTTGTTCTGCTGAATCAAGATTTGGGCTTGAGTAGAGTCCAGATCATAACTCTTCAAGACGCTTTGCTCCACCTGGGTCCTTATCTCTGGATGTTGCTGAATGCCATGTTTGCAATAACTTTCTTGGCCTCTTCAACAGTCTTCTTCATCAGCGATCCACCAGCTGCTGCATCAATCATGCTTTGATTGAATCTGCTGTCAGTCTTGCATATATGTTGGGCACTTCCTTAGTAGCTGGTTGTAGCGCTGCCAAGCTTCATGCAACGGTTCGTCGTCCTCTTGCATGAATGAGTGAACATCCTGCCTCAGCTTTGCTTGCTTCCCAGTTGGAATGAACTTATCCATGAATTTGGAGACAAGTATTTCCCAGCTGGAAAGACTCCCTAGTTCTTGGTTGTTCACCCACGTTAGTGTCTCTCCCCTCAGCGAGAGAGGGAACATCCTCATTCTGATGGCCTCCTCCGTAGCACCCTCGATCTTGAACAAATCAAGCATGCCCAGGAAGTTGGCGATATGATCCCTGGGGTCTTGATGCGGCGCACCACTGAACTGATCCTGCATGATTAGGCAGATGTACTGCGGATCAATCGCAAATGCAGTTGCGCTGATGGCTGGCCGGACTATTCTGGAAGCACAGAAATCCGGGTCCACGGTTGCATATTCCGCCAAGGTTTTCCGGGAAGGAGGAGGCGGAGAGGATCCGTGAGACCCTCCACCTTCAACCATCTTCTAAGTTTGTTCCTTTCCCTCTTGTGCTAGTTTTTTGTTCCTCTTTGCACTCAAATAGATAATGCTACCTACAGAGTACAAAAACAACAAAAAGATTACGCAGCACCTGTCGAGACAAGAACACTAAAAAAAAAATTTCACCTAAAACTACTACTAAGTACCGAAAACTAACTGAAACGAATTTCAATCCTCAACAACGGCGCCAAAAACTTGTTGGGACACCGACAAGTATACCGGATCGACAAGTAATACAGTCAGTAAGAGCAGTTATCGTCCTTCAGGGATTGCAAATTGTTCAATTAATTCTCACCAAAGAGCAGTTAAAAGCGAAATCTATAGGTTTCTAATTAATTACTTAAGATTGAATTGAAATAAAATAAAAACAAAACAAAAAATAAATTAAAAACAGAAATTAAATAGAAGTTTTGAGCAATTTAAGAAAACGAGCAAAGAACGTGGTTTCATTGTAGGCGTTGTTTATTTATCTTGAATCTCTGTTTTTCCCTAAATCAAGAACAAATTCCTAAGGTAGTAATCAGTAAATCCCTCTTGTACAATTATTGTTTATTATTCAATTTGATAACCCTTAATCCCTTAAGTGATTAAACCATTGAATAACCATTAATTAAGAACAGTGGAATTTATAACAAGTTATATAATCCCCAAAAGTATCCCTACTAGTTGAGTAATTATATTGTTTGATTGAAGGCCTATTCTAATTCCCAATCTCCCAATTGAAATATTAGAGATCCAAAACATAGATTGGCTACTTCCATGCATAATAGTGAAAATACAATCAAACACTTGATTTAGAAACAAAAAAACATCAATTCATGAAATCAATAAACTAATCCATACAAATCCACCAATTCCTAACACGGGGGTTTTAGTTACACATTGAGAAAATAAGAACAGAAACAGTAGAAGAGTAATCCATAATCATAAACAATTAGGATTAGCGCTGATGCTGGTGGACAACAGGGGTTGCGCGCCTAGGCGCCCCAGCCTGGGCGCCTAGGCATGCCAGCCCTGCTCCGACTCCGTTTCGCTCCATTCTTGTGCCATTTTCAAGATCCTTTCGTCCTCTTTTCAGCTCCATAATTATTTTCCTCAATTAAGCTCCAAAAGTACCTTAAATATACCCAAAACGGATCAAAACGTTTAAGGGATTATAAACTAATAACAAAATCCTAAAACTATACAAAAAGTCCTAAGTTTACAAGAGAAACAAGCCAAATACATAGTAAAAGGGAGTCTAAATCATGATCAAAACATCATATATTAGACCCAAATCAGGATACAATAATGTTGACAGAGGAGTGCAGTGCTATCCTCTAGAGGAAGCTTCCGCACAAGCTGAAGGACCCAGGGAGTTTCACACTGCCTTGTGACATAGGTGGTAAGTTTTCTGGTAAAGCACTATGAGACTTAGGTGCTAGTGTTAATCTCATGCCCTTGTCTATTTTTAATAAACTTGGAATTGGAGAAGCAAATCCCACTTCCGCTACGCTTCAGCTAGCTGATAGGTCAATCCTCCGCCCTTGGGGTGTAGTTCTTTTAAATATTTTAATAACTTTTTATTAACCTAAAATGCAGACGAGTCACCTTTTTACATTCCTTCGATGATCCTCGACCTCTAATAAACATCCTTTTTCCCAACATCCATTCTTTTCCAACAACACTTGCTTACCAAATCAGGGCTCGGATCCACGGCACACAACACACATGGCCAGCACAAATTCAACCTAGAAAGCACAAGAATTCATCTTGGCGCACATCAGGGAGATCCACTTTCACATTTCCACACTATCCATAACACATCTTTATTTCCAAAATTCTTTCCTGTACAATTTCACTTTAATCCACCACTTTCTGTTTCTTAATTTATTCAAACTTTTAACATCAGTTCATCACGTATACTTTCATTTTTCAATGGTCATGCATCATGCTAAACATAATAAAACAGGATGAATAATCATGCATGAGCAGACATAATATATTCATATTCTCATATTCACATAAATCAATCAATAGCAGCACATAAATACAATAGTGATCTTAGCCTTTCGTGTGAGGAGACAAACAATCAAACAGACCAATTGCCCTCACACTAATTGGCCTTCACCTGATCACGGTTCCGATTTAAACAATCAAAACTAAAGTCATTTAATCATGACATACATTTCAAACAAGCTATTATTCTCACCTTGATTACAAACTAAAGCTCTTTGAGGATCCACGAAACTTTGATTCCCACGATCACGATCAAGAGCAATACCTTTAGTTCCTCAAATTAAACAAAATGTATTAATATAAAATTCCAAATAATATATTCGTTCATTATCACTTGCACTAAACTCCAAAACTTTACAATAAGTCTTTTCAGGTAAAACAAAAACACATCTTTTTTCTTAAATCGTTCCAAAGTAAAACGACAACTCAAATATACTAGAATACACTAAAATAATCCACAAATAAATTTTTAAAAGCAAGTACGGGCTGCTAGTCTGTCTTGGGCAGCACCCTATTCATCTCCGAAAAAACCGAAAAAATCAACGTTTTCAATCCGGCTTTTTCCCAAACCAAATATCACTTGAAAGCTATACTTTAAATCACTTGTTGATTTGGGTCTAATATATGATGTTTTTGGGCTTAATTTTACTTCCTTTTGCTATGGTTTTGGCTTGTTTCTCTTGAAAATATAGGTATTTTGTATTAGTTTTACGAATTTTTAGTTTTATAGAATCCTTTGAACGTTTTGATCCGTTTTGGGTATGTTTCAGGTGTTTTGGAGCTTTATTTGGAGAAAATATTATTGGAGTTGAGAAGAGCATGAGAAGACCTTGAAAATGGCATAAAAACGGAGAGAAACGGAGTCAGAAATTACTTAGCACGCCCAGGCACGTGGATGGCGCGCCCAGGCGCGCGTGCAGCGGTTATTTATTGGGCATCAGATATGGCGTGCCCAGGCGTGCTGACCAACACGCCCAGGCGCGCATGACTCGAGTAGGCCCAATTGGGCCAATTTCTTAGCAATTTTGAGGGTTTCTATTAGGATTTGTATTTTAGAGATATATTTATGTGTTTAGGACTAGGTTAGGAAGCCATAATCAGTCATCATTAGAGATTAGTATCAAGTTTGAGGGAGATTACATTCTCTGGAGAGCATTCGGAGGAGGAATCCATTGAAGGCTGAAGATTCAGATCAAGGATTAGTGGTAATTTAGGAATGAATTACTTCTATTTTTATTTGTTTTTCTTCTCTATGATGTGTAACTAAACCCTCTTGTGTTAGGAACATGGTGGATTTGATTATGTAGTTTATTTATATGAATTAATGTTTTTCAGTTTTTAAATCAAGTGTTTAATTGTGTTTTTATTGTTATGCATGAACTTGATCATTTGATGTTATGGATTTTTAGATCTGAATTGGAAAATTAGGATTTAAAATAGGCCATGCAATTAAACAATATAAGGATTTAACTTGTAGGAATACTTTTAGATTTTTATATAACTTTTCATAATTCACTGTTCTTAATCATGATTGTTCAATAGATTAAATTTCTAAGGAATTATGATTTAACAAATTGGATAATAAACAGTAATTTCATTAGAGGAATTTGGGAATTACTAATTTTCTGAATTAGTTCTTGACTTAAATGGAAAACATTGATTTATAATAAATAAATGAAATATTCAATGAAACTAGTTCCTAACCATCATTCACCCATTGTTAATTGTTTTTATTTATTTTTCCAACAGTAAAATATTCTTTTTAATTATAATATTTAATTCTGAATTTTAATAGATTTTACTTTTAATTACTCTTAGGTAGGAATAAGTTAAATAATTTGTAGTCCCTGTGGGAACGATATCTGGTCTTCCTAGACTATATTACTTTGCGATCTAGTATACTTGGTAGAGAGTGAACAAGTTTTTGGCGCCGTTGCCAGGGACTAGAATTTATTTAATTTATTTTTTGTACTTTGTAGTAGTTTTTAGTAGAATTTATTTTTAGTTTTTATTTTTCCTTTTCTTATTTTTCTTTTCTTGACAGGTGCTGCTTAACCCTCTTTTATGCTTTTGCGTTCTGCAGGAAACCGTGGGTGTTGCATTTTGACCCCGACGTGGAGTTGAGTGCAAAGAGGAGGAAAAAGCAAGCAAAGAAAGAAAGGAAGGATCAAGAAAATAAGATGGCTGAACGAACTGCGCAAGGCACCACACCCCCTGCTAGGAAGACACTAGCTGACTATGCCGTCATGGACCCGGATGTTTGCATGTCCAGCATTGTCCGGCCAGAAATCACTGCAACATCATTCGAGATTGATCCCCGTTACATCTATCTTATCAAGCAGGATCAATTCTCGGGTGCACCAAATCAAGATCTCACGGAGCATGTAGCCAACTTCCTGAACATGCTCGATTTCTTCAAGATCGAGGGTGCGTCAGAGGAGGCAATAAGGATGAGGGTGTTTCCTCTCTCTTTGAGGGAACATGCCTACCAGTGGATGAAGAATCAGCCGCCCGGAAGTCTTTCTAGCTGGGATGTGCTTGTCAAGAAATTCATAGACAAGTTCTTTCCAACGGGAAAGCGGGAAAGCAAGCCAAGCTGCGCCAAGACGTCAACTCCTTCATGCAAGAGGAAGGTGAACACTTACGTGAGGCATGAGATCGGTACAATCAGTCGCTGAAGAGGTGCCCCACGCATGCAATTCCAGACTGGATGCAAATCCGGTTATTCTACTTTGGGCTGAGAATGTCGCACAAGATAATGATAGATGCAGCAGCCAGTGGTTCTCTCCTCAAGAAGACTGTTGAAGAGGCAAAGGAGATAATTGAGACAATGGCCTACAACAGCAGTTAATCCGTTTCTGACAAGGTGATTCTGAAGAACACTGATTTGGGCTCAAGTCAAGTGCAGACAATCATTCAACAAAACAAGGAGCTACAGCAACAAATTTCTGAATTGGTGAAGAAGATGGCTCAGACCCAGTTGGTTGCAGTCAACACTCTGGTGTGTGATTTCTGTGGAGGAAATCACCAAAATGGAGAATGTGCACCAGATGTGGGGAAGGCACCGGCTACCATTGAGGAGCAAGCCAAGTTTGTGGGTGGTGGAGGCCAGAGAAACAATATGTACTCCAACACCGACAACCCAGCCTACAGAAATCATCCAAACTTCTCATGGAACAGCCCAGCTCTCAACCCACCAATGAAGACTCAGCAGCCTCAGAAACAAACTTGGGAAGTAGCAATGGAGAAGTTAGCCACTAACACGACCACATTCATGGAGGAGACAAGGGATAACTTTGCCAATCAAGCGGTGAGTATTCGGAACTTGGAGGTGCAAGTGGGCCAGCTTGCAAAGCAGCTATCAGAAAGGTCACTAGGAACATTTCCTAGTGACACTATCACAAATCCAAGGGAGAGTCTAATGGTAGTGACTCTTAGGAGTGGCAAGTCGTATGAGGAGCCACTTCCTAAGAGTTGCCACTCCTAAGAGTGATGCAACTGCATCAGAAAAGAAGAAAGAAGAGGAACAAAAGAAACAAGAAGTGGATAAAGAGCAAGGCAAGAAAGGAGCATCGAAAACGCAGGGTCCACCTGCGGATCACAACCGGGAATCAGTTAAGCCTACTCCACTACCTTTGAGGGTACCTTATCCTCAGAGGTTGAAGAAAGAAAAGGACCGGAGGCAATTCTCCAAGTTCCTGGACATGATCAGAAAGATTAACATAAACATCCCATTCGTAGAGGCTCTTTCACAAATGCCTCTGTATGCGAAGTTTATGAAAGACTTGCTGACAAGAAAGAAGGGAATGCTCTCGAAAGAGACATTTCCGATTGCGGAGAAATGCAGAACCATTATCAAGTGCAACCTGCCACCGAAAATGAAGGACCCAGGAAGCTTCAACCTTACCGTCAGCATTGTCAAGGAGTACTCTGGTAAGGCCCTCTGTGACTTAGGTGCTAGTGTAAATATCATGCCTTTATCTTTTTGTAATGTACTAGACTTAGGTGAAATCAAACCTACTCCTGCGATTTTACAATTAGCTGATAAGTCCATCCTCCGTCCTTATGGAGTGGTGGAAGATATTTTGGTGAAGGTTAATGATTTCAAACTGCCCATGGACTTCATTGTCCTTATATTGATGAGGATGAAAATATTCCTCTGATTTTTGGAAGGCCATTCTTGGCCACCGCCGGGGCAGTGATAGATGTTCCTAGGGGAGAGGTTATTCTCCGTGTCAATGGTGAGCAAAGTGTCATAAATATTTTTGAAAAACCACCATGTACGGCGAAGTACTTCACCTCGCTAAATCTGGTTCAGCATTCAGTTGCTGAAAATTCTCTTAATGCTCAGATGCAGTCCCCTTAGACTCCGAAAGGAGGTGCCCCGTCAGGCTCGTGACGTTAAACAAGCGCTAGTTGGGAGGCAACCCAATGTTTAGGTAGCATTCCCTTAGTTTAGTAGTTTTTAGGAAATTAGTGTAGGTTATTTTTTTTTATTTTGTTATTTTATTTTCTTATTTATTAAAAAAACACCAGTGTACAGGTCTGTCACGCCTGGGCGTGCACTGGGCGAAAATGCCCAAAGGTTAGGGGATTTTTATTCATTGATCAATTTTATACCCTTTCCCCATCAGACCAATTCCTGTACCTGTGCAACAAAAATATGTAATTGCTTTCTAGGATTTTTTTTAGTTTTAATTCTTGAATATTTATTTGGATTATTTGTTATTTGCATCTAGTTATATTTAGTGTCACATATATGAGTTGATATTTCCCCATTAGAGGTGCTATTTTTGGCACTTGTTTCTAATGACTTATATAAAGTTTGGGGGAATGTTTTCTCACTTTTTTTAGTGATGAGTATTTTATTCAGATGTAAGTAATAAGTGTTCCAAATTTATTCCATGTAATTTTTTTATTTTGTAGTTAAGTATGTTTAGTTTAGTTTGCTTGAGGACAAGCCAACCTTTAAGTTTGGGGGAGTGGACAAAATAAAAATTTTTCAGATCTGAATTTTTTCTCCCATTTTTGGTGTTGGTTTGTGTCTTAGGTAGAGGTTTTGTAATTATTCTATACTTATGATTATTTTTATGATGATAGATGTATATACTTAGTTAAGGATTAGACTCATTGATTCATGTTATTTATTTGTTGAGCTGTAAATATTTTTGAAATTTGGTTATTTTGACAAAGTTTTTCAGAACTTGAGATTAGTGTACTGACTTTAGCTTAGTGAGATTTTGAGCCTATTTGATGGGGTATGATTAATTTGAAATATTTTGATTTAAGACCCCTATTTCTTTCATGAGTGTGTTCTCTTTAGTTTTGTGTTCTAGAACTTGACCGGTGACCATTTTGAGATTGATAATTGATTACATGCATGAAAATGATTAAGGCATTTAAGATGGTGTTTTTGTAGCCTTAAGAGATTTTTGTTGGATTTGTTTTCCCTTAGTTGCCCATTTTGAGCCTGAGATAAATATGATTTTTCTTTGGTACCCTGAATTGATTGTTATTTTTGTGAGTACCTTAGGAATTTTGAATGAGCAATTGAGAGAGGGAAATTTCAAAAGTATGAAAATTGTGAAAGTGTTGATTGAGTTACTCTTCTTCCAAAAGAAAAGGAAAAGAAAAAAGTGAGAGAAAGTGGAAATTGATGAATGATAAGAGAAAAGAAATTTTGTTTGGAAGAAGTAGTAGAAAAAAATAGAAAAAAGAAGTTTGAAATAGTTGTGATCTGAGTGTGAGTCATCATAGTATTCATTGCTCATTCATAATTTTTAGAGGGAAATTTGTTTTGCATTTTATCCCTTAGTTTCATCCTTTCTTTCTTTTATCCCCCCTTGACACTTTTAGCCATGGCCACGTTACAACCAAAATTAAGACCTTTTGATTTTTGCATGTTTTTAATAATTTCAGTGGAGATTTGGGTCTATCGTCAAGTTTATGGTAACATTTAACTATTGTATGAACTTGAGTGAATTGTTATAACCCTTGATACACATGAGAGATATATACTAAGAGATTGAGAGTGTTCACTAGTTCTGAGTTCTGATTGGTTTTGTTTCTTTAACCAGGTTTTGATATGTGAATAGCTTGTGTAAATATGTGGCTGTGTTGATGAGTCGAGGTCTTAGATTAAGTGTTGTACATTTTGATTTAGAGGGTAGTCTTGAGTCTATGAATTTTTATTTTACTTTTGCCTGGGACATGCAAAATACTAAGTTTGGGGGAGTGATTTGGGTCTAATATATGATGTTTTTGGGCTTAATTTCACTTCCTTTTGCTATGGTTTTGGCTTGTTTCTCTTGAGAATATAGATATTTTGTATTAGTTTTAGGAATTTTTAGTTTTATAGAATCCTTTGAACGTTTTGATCCGTTTTGGGTATGTTTCAGGTGTTGGAGTTGAGAAGAGCATAAGAAGACCTTGAAAATGGCACAAGAACGGAGAGAAACGGAGTCGGAAATTACTTGGCGCGCCCAAGTCCGCGTGCAGCAGTGATTTATTGGGCATCAGATATGGCGCGCCCAGGCGTGCTGACCAACACGCCCAGGCGCCCATGACTCGAGTAGGTCCAATTGGGCCAATTTCTTGGCAATTTCGAGGGTTTCTATTAGGATTTGTATTTTAGAGATATATTTATGTGTTTAGGACTAGGTTAGGCAGCCATAATCAGTCATCGTTAGAGATTAGTATCAAGTTTGAGGGAGATTACATTCTCTGGAGAGCATTCGAAAGAGGAACCATTGAAGGCTGAAGATTCAGATCAAGGATTAGTGGTAATTTAGGAATGAATTACTTCTATTCTTATTTGTTCTTCTTCTCTATGATGTGTAACTAAACCCTCTTGTGTTAGGAACATGGTGGATTTGATTATGTAGTTTATTTATATGAATTAATGTTTTTCAGTTTTTAAATCAAGTGTTTAATTGTGTTTTTATTGTTATACATGAACTTGATCAATTCATGTTATGGATTTTTAGAACTGAATTGGAAAATTAGGGTTTAAAATAGGTCATGCAATTAAACAATATAAGGATTCAACTTGTAGGAATACTTTTGGATTTTTATATAACTTTTCATAATTCACTGTTCTTAATCATGGTTGTTCAATAGATTAAATTTCTAAGGAATTATGATTTAACAAATTGGATAATAAACAGTAATTTCATTAGAGGAATCTGGGAATTACTAATTTTCAAGAAATAAAAATCACCTAAACATATACACATGCATAACCGAATCTAATCAAAGAAATAGGACAAAAATACAAGCTTTACATGCTTCAAGCAACTTAATCTCCCTTAAGTACCAACATGCAAATTTATTTTCAAGAGATAAAATCATTACATCAAAACACATGCATGGCCGAATTTAGCAAGAAGAAATAAGCTAAAAATCTCAAATACAAGCACTTAAATCATCTTAGTTCATGTCAAGCATTTAAACACAATTTTTATTTTCATGAAACAAAATAATTTTATTCCTTTTTCTTTCTTGGCCGAATATACATACATACATAAACAAGGACAAACAAATTTTTATCAAACAAAATCATTCACTTATTCTCTCATGTTTAGGCCAAATATACATGTACACAAACAAGAGCGTGCACATTTTTTTTTATCAAAGCCAAAATCGTATAGCCCTAAAAATAACAAATCAAAGCAAAATTTCATTTAATCATACATTTTTATTCAAGAACCGAAAATACATCATATAAACATCAAAGATCAACAATTAATACATGCGTTGAGAAGAAAAAAATCATTTTCCCCTTTTTCTAACCCTAGGCTGTGACATGCAATAAGGAAAAGAGAAAAATTTGTGCAAATCAACAACACATAACTCATGAACAACACTAAATCAACTCATATTCAAGCATATAAACATAAATCAAATATCAAAAATTATTTTGAACAAAAAGGGGGTCAAAACCGTGAGAACCAAAGTCATGGTGCATGTCCATTTTTTATATTTTAAACATCAATATATATATTCAAGCATAGAAAATCATAAGGATTCGTAAAAATACACACGCAAGAGCTTAAGACTTCGAACAACAAAAACCCTTCTTTGAAAGCATATAGAGAAACCGAAAAATATGAAGAAAAGAAGAAAGAACAAGAAGTATCAAGGCCATACCTAAGAGGAATCAAAGAAAATGAGCTAAAAAATCAAGTTTCCACCTTCTCCTCCTTCTTCCTTCTCCACGGGTTCTTCTTCTTCTCACCTCCTTATTTCTTTTTTTTTTGTTCTAAGGGTTCATGAAGCTAGGGTGTGGGTCTTAAGACATGGGGTAGTGTAACATCCCCAATTTCCGATGTCCGTTTAGAATAGTTATTAGAGGCAAGTTAGTATGTGTTCAGGTGTTGGAGGGTAGTATTGAGCCAAGAGTAGAGTTGCACGAGGTAGAACTAATTAAAATGGGTTTAAATAGTATAAGAATCAGGTTTGAGTAGTAATCCAAGCTTAGATGAGTATAGGAGCCTAAGGAAGTGAAATAGGGTTAGAAAGTCACCAAATTAGGATTTTGCCTCAAGTAATCGATTATTTTGACGGCTTTAATCGATTACTTGCTCTCAGGTAAAATCACATTCAATGTTGCAGCAAAGTAATCGATTAACTGGGTGAGTTAATCGATTACCTTGTTGATTTCAGTTAAGTAATCGATTATTTTGAAGGGTTTAATCGATTACTTGGCCTCTGAATTTTGTACTAGGTTGTTGCATTGAAGAAGTAATCGATTACGTAGAGGAAGTAATCGATTACTTTAAGCCAAGTCTGATTAAAAACGCGTTTTCCCTTCATTCTTCCCAATTGTTTCTCTCTCCTCACACGTGACTTCTTCTTTTTCTCTCTCGACCTCCATAGTTTCTCTCTCTAGGTTTTGAAGCAAATCTCCATGGAAACACCACAAATCACCAAATCAAAGCCATAAAACACCTCCAAATCAATTCCTAATGAATTCCCCTCTCTCAAATCTCATGATTTCTCCCTCTTTCTCATGAGATCCCAAATCACCCAAAACCCTAAGTTGGGTAATAAACTCATGGAGCCTTTCAATCCTTCAAGGAGTCATAGATCGGGTATAAGAGCATGGAGTAGGAGGCTAGAAGCTAAGGATTGGAGCTTGGTGAGTGGGTTTGGAGGAAACCCCAATTCCTCTTTCTCTCTCCTCAAGGTAAGGGGTGTACTTTGGGTTTAGTATTAGAGAATAGGTTTAATTATAGTAATAGAGTTATAAATAAGTGTATTGATTGTTTGGATAAGTTGAGGGGTAAGAGGGTAGAGTTTAGTTAGAAAACTCTAAGTTCCAATGATATGTTATTTATGTATGTTATGTTAATTGATTTTATAAATTGATAAAGTAGGAAGTGAAGAACCCTAGGAAAGTGACTTAAATTGCAATCCCTGAGACATACCTGAGTATGTCGACTGATTGCCTGGTTGATTTATGATTGTTGATTGATATTGTTTGTATTATTATTATTAAAGTGTATATAAGCAAATTGTAAATGACATTCATATAGTTATGCATCAAATAGGACCAATTATTTCTCAATTGAGTTTAAACCAATTAAATGACATTTTTTCTAAAGAACAAAGAGGGTCTTAAATTCAATTGAGAAACACTTAGAATATTGGATCATGCATGGTGAAAAGGTGGGCGTTAGGAGTAGGGGAAAAACATACGTCGCTTTGCGATTGATGAGGACAAGAGTAAATGTTAGGAATTACTATGGAGGACTTTGATCTTCCAAAGGACATGGGTTCGCCACCCGTGTCGGGGATTGGTCCGACGCAAACCATAGTAATTCTATTTACTTTGGCTCCTTGTGGCTAGTGATAGTGATTTCTGCTAGAGCCAATCTGGGCGAATCAATCCAGATTGTACGTTGTACACTACCCTAGAGGAGTGTGACGTATTTTGCAAGCGGGTGAGCGACATTCCTAAGAGGATGTGAAGCACCCAAACAGGGGTTGAGAAATGCTTCCTCCTGGTCGGTTTTTCCCCAGAGTGGAGGGGGGTTGTGAGGAGGTTGTGTTGTTATTGTTATTGAAAAGGGAAAGTATTATCGGTACATTGTGTGAAGAACCCTCCTTCGGGGAGAATGTGAAGCACAATGTACCCAATTGTTAAAAGTGTTAAAAGTTAAAGTGTTAAAAGTGTATAGGTACATTGTGTGAGGAACCCTCCTTCGGGGAGAATGTGAAGCACAATGTACCCAATCGTTAAAAGTGTAAATTGTTAAAGGTTAAGTGTGAAAGTAAAAGGGAAAGTGTGAATGCATTGTATAGATGTTTTAATTCTGCGAATCCGATCAAAAGTGTTAAAGTGTTTAAATTGAAAGGAAATGTTTAATATCGGATTCAAGGATTAAATCACCTACGTGTGACGTTAGTAGAGCATAATCATGTGATTGTGCATTGATGCATTATATTAAATTTATATATGTATTATAGCTATACTGGATAAAGTTATGACGTTGTACTTGATAGTTGAATTGTGATTTGCTTAATTGTCGATGTTTGTGTATGAATATACCTATTTATGATTTATTATTGTTTTTAAACGTTTTCTTTGATCTAGATTTCAAAGTACTCACCCTTACGGTGGACATATTAGGTACACATTGGAGAAAGGCACTCAATGATGTCAAGGCCAGGCAAGGTATACTCATAGTAGCGAGTATATTGATATTGGTGACCTTATGGTCCCGATTTTAGTGCAACCATTCTTAGGGCTTATACTGTAAAGAATTATATTTATAAAGAGTTGTTTAATCGTTTTTAGTGATTTCATTCATTCAAAAACATTTGTATAATTGAATCATTGTATTTATATCTTTTCATTTTACTAAGTTTAATTGAATCTCCATTGTTGTAAAGGGACTGAATTTACTTTTCTATTTTATAGAAAAGTGTTCTGGACTAACAGGTTTAATATCCTTCGGGGAAGAGTCCAAGTTTTAAAGGAAGCTCTGAAAAAAAATTTATAAACCCCGAATAATTTCTTAAATAAAGGTTAATGAAAGTATTTTCTAAAAGTATAAAAAGTAGGATGTTACAGGTAGTATTTATAGGAAAACTAAGTTGGGGTATATGTCTTAAAATATGGGGTTCGAACATACCAAGAGGCATAAGGGGTTTGTTTGCAATTTTTGATAGTGTAGGTTTGATGACAACTTAACTTAGTGGGAGGCATAATTAAGTGGGGTAATTAATGCTTGGTCTAAAAGTGTTTCATGGAGAAGACAAATAATTAAGACATATTTGAATTTGAATTTGAATTTTTGGCTCTAAGTTTAAAATTTTTCTTCCTATTCTAGGGCTTGGCCATACATCACATTGGAGAAGGGAAATAAAATTTTCCTTCTCTACTTTAAAGGAAGTACAAAATAAAAATCTAATTTAAATAAAATAATTATACTTCCACGGTTTTAATTAAAATAAAAACACAAAAATCCACAAATTTATAATTTCATAAAATATCAAATAAAATACTAATTTAATTAAATTATGGAAATAAAATTTCGTCCAATAAATCAAATAAATAAATTCTATTTCATTTTTCAATAAACAAAATAATTGAGGATATTGCGGGTCTTACAGTGGTCACATTAATCGATTAGTCTGTGTAATTTTACAATTTATATTTTATTATTTTTAACATTTTGGCTGGACTAATCGATTAGTCCGCTAACTAATCGATTAGCCACTGTAAGTTGGCTTTTCATTTTTCTTCTATTTTCCTTTTATTTTCTTCTCGCAATCAAAACGTCATAAATCCTTCGTTAACCGTCAGATCTTGCTCAAATTTAAAAGCAAGCTTCTCTGCATACTCACCTTCACATCCGACGGTGGAATTCATGTTTAGAGTTATAAATCTTTTACTATTAATTCTCTAATATAGAGTGTTTATAACACCGAAAACACTGTTTTTAACACTCGTTTACTCTTCTTTCAATCTCCTATCCGATGTCAATGCTTCCTAACTCCTTCATGGCACTCAAAGAGATCCTAATTCATCACCTTAAATCCTCTTTAGCATAATTATCAATTTTCTAATCTTATTATTATTCTAATTATTCTTGGAATTAAAATTCGGGATGTTACATTGGTGACGAGGAACGAGGAATGCTCTGCATCGACGGAGTGGTGAAGAGGGAGGCCCGAGAGCTCGAGGTTGATGCCGATAAAGATGCGGTCAAAGGGATCGATGCCGGCGAAATCGACGGGAAAGTTGGAGTTAAGGGGACGGGCGAGGGTTTTATGAGAGAGGGAAGGAGATGGGTGAGATTGTTGAATGATTGGGAGTGAAGCATGGATTTTGCTTCTGATGCTGATATTAGGAATCTAGTTGTTGTTGAATCATTCGAAGTTGAATAATTGTTGTTGTTGATCCATTTATGTGAATGAATGAATGAATCATAAAGTTATCTAAATTAATTTGACTAGCTTTGAAGTTTAATAAAAAAAAAGGTGATTGTAGAGGTGGGTCGGTGCTGTACGGTGGTGGTTGGAGCTCTACAATGGTTACTGCTATTAATGGAAGTAAGATAACGGTGGAAGTTAGAGATGAGGATATAATGGGTAATGAACTAAAAAGAGCATTGAAAAAAAAACTCAAACTCTCTATCATAAAATCATCCATGTTTGAATCAAAATTTTAGAGGATAGGCACAAAGTTTTCTTTTGATGAGTTACAGGTTGTATATATTAACTAGCACTCGTTAAACTTAAACTCATAAACAAAGAATCAAAGTAGACAAAAAGCAGCTCATTATATCTCAAATATTATTATGCATAAAATATTGAAAACTTTAATTATAAATTAAAACCTTAAAGTAGCCTAATAGTTTGCCCTTAACATAAATTTAGAATCATGAATTCCCTTTAAGAGAACCAGCAATCACAACAAATCACAAATTTCCAAGTTATATATCATGGTGAAATTTCTTCTGGAGACACCAGAATCTATATTTATCCATAAAAAAAAGAACATAGACTCAAATTCTAAGTTTACAATAAATTTTAAAATTAGAATTTTAGGGATAGAGCCTAATGACCCAGCAAAGTAAACCTTCTTCATAACCATGACATAATTTCCACAAAAACAAAATAACTGAAGAAAAAAAC
This sequence comes from Crotalaria pallida, assembly GCA_037953625.1. NCBI lineage: Eukaryota > Viridiplantae > Streptophyta > Magnoliopsida > Fabales > Fabaceae > Crotalaria > Crotalaria pallida. Next base: position 39,251,119 of record CM075652.1, on the reverse strand, counting down.
AATTAAAAACGTCACAATGAATGATTTGAGAAACACAATGAAGAGTGTTAAAAGGTTAAAAATTATCAACCCTACTAATTAGTATATGCTCATAACTACTCTTTATTTATAACTCTTCAATTAAATCAGTTTCAACATTCAAGTGGAAAAATCCATCTTAATCCTCTTATTCATTTCCATTTTCTTTTATTTTATTAAACAACAATACAATTCATATATATTAGGATTTCTCTCTTCTCTCTCTTCCTCGTCGCGGTACCCTGGTGCCGCCGCTGCCTTCTATGGCTAGGAAGAGGGGTAGGCCCCCGAAATCCCCTTCCTCTTCTTCAAAGACTGAACAGCATGATCGTTCTGAGCCTCTTGATCCTCTATCCCTTGATTGGGAAACCTTGGATGACATTGATTTTGCTTCTCTCAATCCTGATCAAACAAAAAAAATGTTACTTGCATTAGAAGTAATGAAGAATAAATTGCAGCAGCAAGATGTATCAAACAGTGAAGGAGGACAGAAGGAAGGGACTCCATTCAACCCTTCAACTGATAGCCCTAGGCAGCCCCAACAGCCGAATGTTATGGAGAAACAATCAAATGTGTGGGAATCCTTTGATATCACAAAACTCAGGAATGCAGGTGGTAAATTACAGTTCCATCAGCCAACCCTAAAGGATGGAGTCTCGATTGGGAAAATAGATCAGAGTGATGTTGAAGAAGAGATGAAATATTGGCAGGATTCTATTGTCTGCTATGTCCTAGGAGCAAACCCTCCTTACCCAGTTCTCAGTGGATACTTAAAGAAGGTTTGGGGACAGTATGGGATAGATAAAATTCTCATGAACACTGACGGTACCTTTATAGTCAGATTTAACTCAGCAGAAGGGAGAGACAGTGTTTTAGAAGTGGGAATCTTCCACTTTGATAAAAAGCCCCTGATTATTGCCCCTTGGACAGGCAGGAATGTCTCAAAATCTTTCATGGATAGAGTCCCTGTTTGGGTGCAATTCCCTAATCTGAATTTAAGGTTCTGGGGTGAAAAGGCCTTAGGGAAAATAGCAAGTCTGGTTGGAACACCTATAATGGCTGATAAGGTGACAAAAGAGAAGAATAGAATCAGTTTTGCTAGGGTGCTAGTGGAAGTCAATCCTGCCATACTTCCATAAGAAGTCTATTTTGAGGATGAAAAACAGAATGTAGTGGCTCAAAAGGTTAGTTATGAATGGAAACCCACTCTTTGTAGCAAATGTCATTCTTATGGTCATGATGCCAAAGCTTGCAGGAAGGATGTGAAACAGCAATGGGTTGTCAAGAATAAACCAACTCAAGCAGAGATGAATAAATTAGATCAGGCTCTAAAGCTGAAACAAAACATAGAAGAAGGAATTGTTCCAGAAGAGAATGTTGAAGGTGCTATTCAGGCTATTACAGAGGTTATTGATAACCTATCTACATATCAGATAGATAAAGGGAAGCAGACTACTTCTACTGAATCACATCCATCTGAAGAGAGTGGCTGGACAAAAGTGCACACCAGGAGTAAGGCTCAGCAGAGGTCTATTCTGTTGAAGGGGGAATCTTCTAACCACCCTCCCAATGGTTAGAATTGGAGCTTGGAACATTCGAGGGATGAACCACCCTCGAAAACAAAAACAGGTTCAAGAATTGCTTTTTAATTATAGTATTGGTCTTTTTGCAATTTTGGAAAATAAGTTGAGAGTTCAGAACTTCCAACATGTACAGAATAAAATAGCTAATGGTCGGGTCTCTTATATTAATCTGGATGTTTGTCCAATAGGAAGAGTTTGGGTTCTTTGGAAAAAAGACTTTTTTGATGTGCATATTGTATCTACTTCTCCTCAGTTTGTTCACTGCCTTGTCACTTTGAAGCAGACACAGCAGCAATTCTATGCAACTTTTGTTTATGCAGATAATGATATTCAGAGAAGGAAAGAGGTATGGCAGGCTCTCTATGGTTTTAAGGATTCCATTCAAATCCCTTGGGTTATTCTTGGCGATTTTAACTGTTGCCTTGGCCAGCATGAGAAGATTGGGGGTAATTCTGTGGAAGTTAGAGACTATGAAGATTTTCAGCAATGCATCTTGGATTGTAATCTTCTTGATATGAGATACAGAGGTAGTTTCTTTACTTGGACAAACAAGCAGCTAGGGGATGATAGAATTCTTGTTAAATTGGATAGAGCCCTTGTTAATGTGGAATGGTGCAATAGATGGGAGAATGCAGAGACAGATTTCACTGTCCCTGGTCTCTCAGATCATTCGGCCATTATCATTGATTGGGGGGGTGATAATCAAAAAAGAAGACATCATTTCAAATTTTTCAACATGTGGACCAAGCATCAAAACTTTTCTGATCTAGTTTCTAATGCTTGGCAGCATAATCCTAGAGGCAGTCTAATGTTTCAACTCTACATGAAGCTTAATGGTCTTAAAAAGCCTTTAGCTGAGCTGAATAAAAATGCTTTCCCTCAGATTGACTTGCAGGAGAGAGATCTTAAGGCTAAGCTGGATGATATTCAAAGAAATCTTATTTTGAATCCTCTTGATATGGAGCTTCAGATGATGGAAAGGGAGGTTTCCTCTCAGTATAGTACTGTCCAGCAACAGGCTTTCTTATTTTATCAGCAGAAGGCTAAAATTCAGTGGCTTAATGAAGGGGATATGAATTCTAAATTGTTTCATGATTCCATCAGGAAGAGACAGTATAAGAATGCTATCCTCAGACTAATGAATGATAGGGGTGAAATTTTTTCAGACTTGGATTCTATTCAGCATCTTATGGTTGATTACTATCAGAATCTCTTTTGCTCCAATTCATCAGGAAGCAGACTCTCTCAGGAGGTTATTGATCAAGGTGCCATTCTTTCAGTTGAGCATCAACTGAAATTAATCCAGCCTATTTCTAATGAAGAGATCAAGCAAGCCATGTTCTCTATTGATAAAAATAAGACCCCTGGTCCTGATGGCTTTGGATCAGGGTTTTTTCATGCTACTTGGGACTATACAGGATCAGATGTGTGTGATGCAATTAAAAGCTTCTTCCACTCAGGTCATCTTCTCAGGGAAGTCAATCACACAAACTTAATTTTAGTTCCTAAAGTTGATTTCCCTACAAAAGTGAGTGAATTTAGACCTATAGCTTGCTGTAATACTATTCTTAAATGTATTACAAAAATTATTAGTGCTAGACTGTCCTCTGTGCTGCCTTTCTTAGTTCAGGATAATCAGAATGCTTTTATCAAGGATAGAAGTATATTGCACAATATTCTGATTTCTCAAGATCTTATCAGATTGTATGGTAGAAGAGTAATCTCTCCAAGATGCATGCTTAAGATTGATATTAGAAAAGCCTATGATACCCTAGAGTGGAGTTTCATTGAGGATATGCTCTTAGCTCTTAAATTTCCTATGAAATTCACTAACTGGGTAATGGAATGCATTAGAACAGTATCTTTCTCAGTGGTGATTAATGGTCAACAAGGTAACATTTTCAGGGGCACCAGAGGTATTCGTCAGGGTGATCCTATGTCCCCCCCTTATTTTTGTTCTGGCTATTGAGATTCTCACCAGGAAGCTGAGTTTAGCCTCTCTCCAGAGAAATTTCAGATTCCATCCACAGTGTAAGGAGGTCAGGCTAATAAATCTAGCTTTCGCTGATGATTTGATGATTTTTGCTAAAGCTCATCCTGCTAGTGTCCGAATTATTATGGAAGCTCTAGAGGATTTTGGTAACTGGTCAGGTCTTATTGCTAGCCCTGATAAATCTGCTATGTTCTTAGCTGGGATCAATCAAGCAACTAAAGATGAGCTTTTAGCTCTAACAGGTTTCAGATTGGGGACTTTTCCTTGTAAGTATTTAGGTATCCCCCTTGCTGCTAAGAAGTGGAATGCTAATACCTGCCAAGGCTTAGTTGACAAAGTGGTCAACAGGATTAAGATTTGGAAATCTAGAAACTTATCCTACCAAGCTAAGGTATGCCTTATCAATTCAGTTCTAATGAGCTTACATGTCTACTGGGCATCAATCTTTCTTCTACCTGTGTCGGTTATAAGAAGCATTGAAAAGCACTGTAGAATGTTTCTCTGGAATGCTAATGAAGATGGAATCTATAAAGCTAAAGTTGCTTGGAACACTATCTGCAATGATAGAAAATATGGGGGCCTAGGTGTTCATGATTGTTTCAATTGGAATTGTGCTGCTGTGGGTAAGCAAATTTGGCACCTTGTTGAGAAACAAGATTGCCTATGGGTTCGCTGGATTCATGCTTACTACATTGGAGAGCAATCTATCTGGACGAGTAGTTGGAGACAAGGCCAAAGCTGGCACTGGAAGCAGCTATTAAAGATAAGGGACAAAATTCAAGAAGGGTTTCAAAATGACAGATGGGTTTCTTGTTCTGATGGTGTATATACCATTAATTCTGGGTATCGATTCCTTAAGGGTAATCGATCGATTTTCCCTATGCATCGATTTATCTGGAACCGTATAAACATTCAAAAGCACAACTTCATTTCATGGCTTATGGTTCATGATAAACTTCAAACTTTAGATAATATGAAGTGGAGCTACATACCTAACCACTGCTGCTTGTGTATGATGGCTGAAGAAAATCATGCTCATCTCTTCTTTGTCTGTAAGTGGAGCAGAGAATTACTTCGATTAAGCTCAGATTGGTTGAGGCTGACTTCGATCCCAGCTCGTTATGCACACTGGAGTCGCTGGGTTCTTCATGCATTTGGTCGAAAACGGAGATTCAAGGTTGTTGGTGCTCTTCTCACAGCTGTAATTTATGAGATCTGGAAAGAAAGGAATAATCGTATTTTCAGGAACTGTGCTCAAACTCCAGATAATTTGTTCAGTGTTATGAAGAAGAAGCTTACTCATAGATTTGCCTATTGTTATCCAGATTTTAGATTGGCCCATTAGTTTTGGCCCATTAGTCGTTGGTTATTGTTTCTTTTTTTGTAAGGATTTTGTTTTAATTTTGTTTGGAAAAAGAACCCTTCCTAGAAGGTGGCTTTTTCCTGGATTATTCCCTTAGAGACTTATTTTTTGTTTAGAACCCTTCCTAGAAGGTGGCTAAATAAGATATGAGTTGTCTTTTGATGTATTCTCTTTGCATGTGGTAATTGATTTTTTCTTCTACCAAAAAAAAACATTCAACTGGAAAATATAACTTAGAGTTTATATTTTGTCTACTTGAGAAATGATGCAAATTCAATCATTTTCTTGAAATCTACATCTATGTAATCAAATTAAGCATCTATTCACACACCAGAACTCATAACTTTTTGATATAATTACCACCATTGTTATTTAAATACATGCATCAAAAAAAATAAGATTTGGTGTACCACCATAGAATTAGATGATGCTTCTTCTCTGTAATTGATGCTTATTTAATTTGGTATACTAGGTATACCAAAAAAATAACAACATCAAAAATTTATTCTTAGAACTTTTCATAAATACTTGGTGTACATCACAAACAAAAACATGTTATTATTATCAACAACATTATCAAAGCAAAAACAAAATCATTGGATTTACCCCTATACATTCCTTATTATTATATATAGGGTCACTTTTTTACTCTCCAACTCACAAAACCCAAATTGTTAAATATAGTTAATTGACAGCAAAAATACCTTGATGTTGAGAGTGTTTCTTACGATCCTGCAGTGCGTTGAGGATGCACATTGGGGGCAGTGGGATTGACCGAGGAACGCCAGAGTGAGATGAGCTGAGGATGAGAGAGGAACGCGAGTGAAAAATGAGGAAAAGAGAGTGACGTGATAAAAGTGGAGGACATTGTTGGAAAATTGATGGCATATATACTAAAGAGATAAAAACATATTATCTAACCAATACACATTCATGTCAAATCATCAAGAAGGAATGAAGCGGAAGCGTACCTGTATATATTCATGAAGGATCTGATGAACTTAAGCACTTGTCCTTCATCTTGTATCGAAATCCATATCCATGGAAGAATATGAAGGTTGGTTGGTCTTCCAAGTCATCATGCACAATTGCTCTGGATCCTTTCTAATGATGGAATGTTAGAGAAGGGAATTGGATACATATGACTTGGGGACCATAACCTATTTATAATAAGTTCATAGCCTTTCGTGAAGGGTTATAACTATTGAACTTTCTTATTTCTATTTCGGCCCATCAACAATATAGAAATAAGACTTGGGTATCTACACATTATTAAATCCATACCAAATAAGAAGTCCTCAATCCCAATACATTAAGCCTTAAAAGATCACTTTAATAGGGCTAAATCTTTATGATAGCATATAATACATAATCAATGATATATGTAGGCTCATAAATTAGATAAATATCTAACAATCTCCCACTTGAGCCACATATATCGGTATACAATCATGCATTATAAAATAACCTTATGAGCGCTCAAAAATAGCTATCTATACTAAAAGGTCATCTCTAACAATCTTGTCCATGAATCATATCAACATAGGATCAAAGCGATCTTCGTTACATTTATATCGTAACTAGACCCATCAATGGTCACGTATATTAATATAACCAACGACATAGATCAAGTATGGATGTGTAGCATGGAAATTACATGGAATGTGATCTAAATATGTCTATTTCCAACTGGTCCTACTTTATGCTTTAGCGAGATCCCAATGAATAAATGCATAGTGAAGCTAAACCATAAACCTTTTCTGCAGAAAATGTCTATACTAGAAAAGCACCCAAATACAAACTCCCACTGAACCAAAATATCATCAAATGATACAATACCCATATATATGAGCAATGTCATCAAGAAAGACCTTAGATGATAAACCTTTAGTGAGCAGATCTGCAACCATGAAGTTTATTCCTATGTGCTCTATATATACACTCTTAACTACTCTGAACTTTTCCCTTAAGTGAGATATGATACTACTAACATTTGTCACAGTAACTTTAATGGTCTTTCAGTATATCCAAATTTCGCAGCCAAGTGACAATTTCATAGTCATATCCATTTACTAGATGCCTTAAAACAAACCAATACTATATCAAAAAAACTATTAGTGTCTGCTAAGCACTTTACCAAAATAGTTCATCCACCGAACAAAATAAATATAGCATGGCACTACACTGAAATGCATCCAACAAAATAATAATAATAATCATAACAAGAATACCGATGATCTCTTACTGAATCATTGTACTGCATGTCTGCATGTGAGCATATAATTCTTTGTTCTCCTTAAGTACTCTAATGATTTGTCTCTTAATTACCTAAATATCTGCATTATACTTAAGTATGCAATATCCAGATGCATAAAACATATGTATCCATTAAACTCCATAAGCCAATGCATAAGGATTCTTCTGCAACTCTTAAACTTTAAAACTCCATCTCTAGGCACGAGTTGAGACTAAACTTGTCTCCTTTAGCAACGAGGGTTTTACCTAGTTTGCAATCTTTAACATATAGAGCTAACAAAATTTATTTACTCCCACTGAATTATGGTACACCTAATCAACAACTAAACTCACCTCAAAACCAAAAGAGATGATGATTTGATGAAATATATGATACCATTGACAAGAAGCTTACTTAAGCTCATAGATGAATTTCTTTAGTATGCAAGGGATATCTTTCCCATACATCCTTTCACAAAGTTTTATACTTGCGCCATATATATTTTGTTTCATCAATGTTACAATTGAGAAACAAAGTCCTTATATTCATTTATGAAACTCTAAGACCCGAATGAGTAATAAATGTTTGAAAGGGTTTTACTCATAAGGAAGACATTTATTGTAAAGAGAATTTCTCATCAGTTTTAAGGTAGTTGAGTTTGACCTCAAGGATCAATCATGCGGGGATAGCTCAGTTGGGAGAGCGTCAGACTGAAGATCTGAAGGTCACGTGTTCGATCCACATAGAGTTATCTAAATACTATTACTGAGTACTTGGCTATAAAATGCTTGAACACAATTCAGTTAAATTTAGCTACATTTTCAATGGACAAATGATTTCATTAGAAGTCATTTGATACTGTGTTCAAGAAAAGAGTTGAAGCAAGACAAGTCTATTAGTGCTAACTTGGCATCAATGTCTAAAGGTTAAAAGGTACAACTGTGACGTTAGAATGACCTCTCAAACATAACAAATTATCCGTTAGTTTCTCTTGTAAAATTTATTATTCATAAGTTAATTTAAGTTTTGTGTTCACACTCTTGGTGAGTAGCTTAGGTTTTACTACTCACATAAGTATATCTATGTATTGTTGCTTAAATTCTTTAGTGTCACCTGATGCTAAAAGATGCATTAATATGGGTAGTAATAAATAAGTTGAAGTAGGGACAACATCAAATTTTAGGCTATTGGCAAAGTGTAATTATTATTTGGATCTGAAAGGGACATGTGTTGTATTGTCATTTAGACAATTTTTTTTCTTTCTTTAATGAACTAATTTGGTTATGTTGTTCATTTGGAAATAATAAGGTCAGTCCTCAAGATTTAAATTTTATCATTAAAGGTTATTTACTTTGCTTGATCAAGTTATTTTTGTTTGATATTGTTCCCTTATTTAATGTAATCTTGCATTTAAGTTCATGTGACACAAAATGCAAATTAGTGTAACCCCATTATGAATGATGTTTATTGAGAAACGAAACTGAAGTTCCAATTAAAGTAGTAGCAAACACCGTTATGAATTATGGACATCAAAGGCTAGCGTGAAGTATTTTCACAATTGTGGTTGTCCAGTTAAGGTAAGGTCTTTTAGGACAAATGAAAAGAAACAATGAGCTACTACTTTATTGGATATTCTGATTATAGTTGAGAGCTAATGTTTTATGATCCCACTATTAGGTTCTTCGAGACAGAAAATTCTTGAAATTTTAAGATGTTGAGTTTGAAGGGGGAGATAAGGTTAAAAATATTGCTTTCGACGAGGAATTTATTTAGTTTCTCTTCCTACATTTATTATTAATAATGATAAAGTTTGTAATTTTGGCTATGTTTAAATAACAAATCCAGAATTGGGCAATATTGACTAACTCCTCGTTCAAAATCAATAGATTGATCCTTGAGGTCAAACTCAACTACCTTAAAACCTCGAGTAATGCTATTATGTAAATTTATGAGTGAGAGAAGAAATGCACTTGTCGATGACTATATTGTATTTCGTTAAGAACAAAAGGTTGACATTAAGGTGATGAAGGATGATTTAATCAACTTCCTTTGAGCCATGCAAAGTTTTAACTCTCACAAATGGATTAGTGCAATGAATGAAGAGATTAAGACCATGAATGACAATGACATTTAGGATCTTGTTCTTTACCTAAAGGTTTGAAACCCATTGGTAGTAAATGAATATTTAAACCTAAAGGGATTTAAAGGGTAATGTGAAAAAATAGAGTTATCTAAATACTTTTACTGAGTACTTGGCTATAAAATGCTTGAACACAATTCAGTTAAATTTAGCTACATTTTCAATCGACAAATGATTTCATTAGAAGTCATTTGATACTGTGTTCAAGAAAAGAGTTGAAGCAAGACAAGTCTATTAGTGCTAACTTCTATTAGTGCTAACTTGGCATCAATGTCTAAAGGTTAAAAGGTACAACTGTGACGTTACAATGACCTCTCAAAATTATAACAAATTCTCCCATGAGAAAATTAGATTGACAAAGATTATAATCACATGCATGTTTACAACTGTATCAAACATGTGAGACAAACATAATTCTGCATAATATGATTCCAATTTCCAAAAGCAAAAAAAAATGAAAACAATACACATGCGGCAAAATGAATCTTTATATAAGAATGAATAACCATATTTTCAAGAAGACAACGTGCAACTCATTCATCACATGAATGTATTGAAATTTTTATCTTAATGGTTCAACATGAAACCTGGCTCTGATACCACTTGTTGGAAAATTGATGGCATATATACTAAAGAGATAAAAACATATTATCTAACCAAGACACATTCATGTCAAATCATCAAGAAGGAATGAAGCGGAAGCGTACCTGTATATATTCATGAAGGATCTGATGAACTTAAGCACTTGTCCTTCATCTTGTATCGAAATCCATATCCATGGAAGAATATGAAGGTTGGTTGGTCTTCCAAGTCATCATGCACAATTGCTCTGGATCCTTTCTAATGATGGAATGTTAGAGAAGGGAATTGGATACATATGACTTGGGGACCATAACCTATTTATAATAAGTTCATAGCCTTTCGTGAAGGGTTATAACTATTGAACTTTCTTATTTCTATTTCGGACCATCAACAATATAGAAATAAGACTTGGGTATCTACACATTATTAAATCCATACCAAATAAGAAGTCATCAATCCCAATACATTAAGCCTTAAAAGATCACTTTAATAGGCCTAAATCTTTATGATAGCATATAATACATAATCAATGATATATGTAGGCTCATAAATTAGATAAATATCTAACAGACATTCGTTGCAAAGGTGTTGTTGTGGCTGTTTTTTGTTTAGTGGCTGTTTTTTGTTTAGATTTTTGGTGTAGTGCAGAGAGAGAAGAAAGAGAATGAAAGAGAGAGAGAACATCACTTTTCTTTATTTGTTTTCTTTGAACACGTGAGACACGTGGGACATTTTCAAAATCAAATTGGAAAAAATTGAGTGGGTTAAGGGTTTTTTTTGGGGGGGAGGGGGGGATTGGCATAATGGTATAATGGTGTTTTGGACGGAGTGAGAGCCAAGAGAGCTAAGCAAGCAATTTATTGAGACATGTGTAAGGGGTCCACTTGTCATCAACATATTATAAAATAGGAGAAGTTGAGGGTATTTTTTTCATTTTCATTTTCCCTCTTTCATCCTTGTTTTTCCCTCCAAATTTGTTTGTTTGTGCATCGCGCGGGAATAAATATTTATCTTAAGTTATTTTTAGTAAATTTTTATTAGTACAATTTGGATTACACATAAATATAAAAATTGCCCGCAAACATACAATTTGCATTTCGATATTATTACAATTTGCATGGGTTATTAATGATCTTTTCAAAAGGAAATAATTTGAATCAAATATTGACATAAAAAATATATAATGCCTAAACGACCCGTCATATATATATGATAATTAACCAGCAAAAAAAACGAATAGAATGTTGTAATTTCAGAAATTTTAATACAAACAAGTCATAATATAGGCAAATTGGTATTAAACATTTAAACAGAACATCATTATGAATAATAAATTTTGGGTACAACGGAAAAATGGATATATAAGTATTAAATGTGACGCTCTCTTTTTAACTTGAAAATAATTAATATTTCCAAATAATTGAATACTTGCTATCAAAATTTGGGCTAGAAAATTTTTCTCCTTTTTAGAACTAATACTTGCTCATTCATAAACTTTTTTGAACATAAATCATTTTTGAAAGTTCGGCTTAACAACATCTTAGTTTCGAAAAAGCTCTCGAGATAACATTTCCTTAACTATAGAAAATACTCTTCATAGTTAATATTAAAACATACTATTTGCCTCTCGAGTTGAATTTGAATATATAAAGCATAAACTTATCGCCGAATCCTTTCTCAATAGAAATCAGAGTTCGCGGAAGTAAAAGTAATACTTATGGGGCACTGCTGAGGTAAAGAAACATCATATATATATATATATATATATATATATAAGTCATAATATAAACCCCATCAGTACAGTCAGTAACAAGTGATAAAAAGTCGAGATAGCAAGTTTTGATGAAACATATACAGACCAGCTGCATAAAATAAAAGCTCACTCTAAGACCTCTCAGATATATACAATATATATAACAAAATCCAAAATAGAAGTCCCAGAGCAAGTCATCCGTGTCCTCAGCAGCTCCTCAGATCCTCCACAGCTCTATCCCTAGGATCTAGGATCCAAAACATCTATGCTATGCAAGCTCCTATGAACCAGCGGGTCCACCTCTAGCAGAAATAGTCGGCTCAACATGCACCTCCTCCTCGCTCTCATCCTCCACAGGGTCCTCCTCGACCTCGCCCGACTGTGTAGAGACCCCACCACTGGGTCTAAGGTCTGCAGAAGCAGTCCTATCCAAGTCAGTCGGACCAGGAGAAGGAGTCTCCTCAGTGACAACTCTATGGGAGGAAGGATGGGAACGAGTGGCACCTCTAAAACGAAAACTATGAAAACAACGCATAGGTCGAGTCGGGGGTGGTTCTCTATATGTATAAAAAGGTGGAACATGAATAGTGTAGACTAAGGGAATCCTAAATCGACGAGGTCGCACTCGCACCAGAGGGTTAGGGTGGTAGAGAGTGATCTCAACCTCCCCCTCAAAAGTGGCACGATGCTCCTCATACGTCCATATACCGCTAGGGATAGGGCGTATCTCGATGCAAGCTAGGTATCTGGCCATCACCTAAACAGGGCACAGGGAGTAAGTATACACATATACATAATTGATAAAGACTAAAATTACAATCACAAGTATATCATGGACATATCATAATGCAAATACATATGAGCACACCAGTTTTCAACATTATAACTCTTATAATGCAAGTGGCATGATGTATGGTTTTCTATCCACAACTGAGGCCTCTAAAAGTCCATCTTGGACGCCCATCCAATACACCCTTGTGTTCCCGGAACACCGACATTTGTTCCCAGAACATAATGTCGAACCATACTTGGATAATAAGCATCACTCCCGGAGTGTGCACCACATTCCCAGAACGCATACGTTCCCAGAACGCATAAAAACCAGGTCCCGGACACTGGCCACATATCTATAATGTGTCATCAAGTAGGTTATAATTTGGTACTCCCGGAGTACCCTCCTCATATTCCCAGAATATGATAAACGTTCCTACCAACCAGATTTCCAGTCTATATGGATGCACAAATATCAGGGTTGGTTTTATCTTTACATTAATTAATGTGATTTAGAAATATTCCAATTCCCTTTTGAATGATTTATTTGAGGCATACACTTTGGCATAAAATTCTCCTTTGAATTTTCTCAAAACATGCCCTTAAACTTAGATTAGGTAAAACAAAGTCAATGGTATTCAAAAACTTAACTTTTTATTTTTCAGATTCAGGTACTAACCGGTTACAGTCTCAGGCTAACCGGTTAGAATTACAGACCTGAACTGTTTACCATTGAAATTCAGAAAAACCCTCTTTCTTGAATTTGCTACCCAATCCATAAACAGGTTAAACATTGTTTTATGCCTCAACAATTACAGTTTTATCATTCAAAGGTCTAAATCACTTTTCACTTTCCAATGAACATAATTTCCTCTTGAAATTATTTCATTAACTTAAGGCAATAATTCTAATCTTTCAAATCTGAACCTTGACATTATAACAACTCATGTTCAGATCAGGTATAATGAGATTAAAGCATAGATTTGAGCAGAAACCACTAAAATTTCAGAACTGATAAATGAACTGACTTTTCTTTGAAATTCTGCAGTGTCTAACTGGTTACGAATATCGAGTAACCGGTTAGATTATGCAGTCAGTCCATTAAAACAAGAGTTTTAACAATTCATTTTCTTCTTTTCTCAAATCTAACCAAATCTCAATATTCACAGAGTTCATATGCCTTAAGATAAACATGTTTATACCCAGAAACACATTCAACTTGCATGCATCAAGTTTATGATATCAAATTGCATGAAAATTCACATAAACACAATTTAATACAACAAAACTTATAATAGGCATTCAAATCCAGAATTTAGCTTCCATATACTATGCATGCATCAATATAAAGTTGCTCAAAACCACAGTGAGCAAAACTTTGGCCTCCAAGCCTTTGTGCCATATTGCACATAATGCCCTTTTTGAGTTTTGTTAACTCAAATCCTAAATCACTTGAATTTTAGTCTAAATCTAGTATAAGGTAGACTTCTCCCATACCTTAAGACTGATTTTGATGGAGATTGACACAGAACTAGAAGAAAACTCCACAGATTTCTCACAAACTCAAGGTTCTGTTCTCAGCCACGAATTCCACCAACAGGGTCCAAAGACCAGAAGTTTTGACATAGCAAATGGCCAAAGAAATTGGGGAAAACAGTTAGGACTCAAAATAGGTAACATGCACTAGAGAATCAAAGAGGTTTGAGACTTAATGGTGAACTACACTTACCAAAATCAAGGCTGGAATCCAGCTTCCAGAACAGGAATGACCAAGAACTCAGACTTCAACTTCCAACTTCCCAAGTTGATTTCTCCTTCCACACGAACCCTCAACTCACAAACTTGGTGTCTTTACAAAGCTCAAGATGTAAGCTTTGCAATGGTGTATGGCTCTCAGTCTCACTCTCAGAAACAAGAAAGAATTTCTCTGGACGAAAATGGAACCCTAATTCACTCACTCAGCATGAAATCAGTTGCATTAACCCTCCATTCTTCAGAAATTCATCTATTTATAGACAAATTAGGGTTGCATGCAAGGCGACGCGTGGTTCTCCACTAATCCAAGGCTGTAATCGTGGCGAATTCGTGATTAATCAAGCGATTACTCATCAAAATCCACTAACCCAGTTTCTGGGTTCATCGTCTAACCGGTTACAGGGCATTACTAACCGGTTAGATTAGTACAAAATTCAAAAATTAATAATTTTAAATCTTTCCCTCCAAGAACCTTTTTAATATTACCTTTAAGTCCTCATTCAGGGACCAAAATGCAATATCCTTATATTTTGCATTTATTTTCCCTATAAAAATATTTCAACTTATTTTTATTTTTAAGGCTAATTAAATACAAAATATAAACTTGGAAAATTTCTATAAATTAATAATAAAAATTTTTATTATTAATTTCCTATTATTCGGGAGACGAAAATTAGGGGTGTTACATTAAAGATGAGCTATAATTTGGTATAATGATTTAGCTTAATACAATCAAATATTTACTCAGCCATGAATTCAAATTTAAAAAAATCCAAAAATTTATACAATACGTTGCAATTTAAATTGTGAAAAATAATGATGTGTTATTTTATACTTTAGACAATATACTTATTTACAATTATGAAGTTCTAATACAAGCAAGTAATTTGAAAGTTCCAATCATATAAACACGAATTAATTAAAAGTGTGAAAACAAGTCTTATATTTTGGGACAGGTGTAATAATAATAATGATGATGATGATATATATGGTAAAAAAATAGCTGCATTTGGACTTGCAAAACGAATTACTAACAAAATGCATTTGGAATGATGAATTAAATAAAACAAAAATCAAAATGAGTTGGATTTTTTTTTAATATAAGAAATTATGTTGTTAATTAAAATTATAAATCGCATAGTGGATACATTATTAGTTAATTTTTATTAATGAAGAAGTTGGTAGCTGAAACCAGATTCAAAGGTTAATGTTTATGACTATTTATTTTTAAATACATGTAAATCATTTTTATAAAAAGTTCATATTAACTTATTATTTAAAAAGACATATTTCCAAAATCTATAATCAAATTTAAAAAAAAAAATTAAACCCGTGCATCGCACGGGTAAAATTACTAGTATATATATAAAAATGGAGGGAACACTTAAAATTTTCATTGCAAAATTTATGATAATATTGAATATTGATTATGCGTTTTGTTTTATATTTAACTAGGAAATTTAGAACTTATAAACAACCAACCACTTAAATCCATTGAATTATTCTTCAATCTATGAAAATAGATGGTATAATTCACATAATAAAGGGCTTAAATAACAACATGGTTCCTGTAAATATTGATCCCTTTGAAATTGGTTCCTACAAAAAAAATGATTTTGATTCCTACGTTTACAAAACGTTTTGGTTTGGTCTCTCCTAATAAATATAGATGGACAACACTGAATACGGGATGTATTTACATTCTATAAACAATTAAGGATAATATTCTTGCATTAATTCTCAAAGGTAAAAAAACAACTTCAGTTACGTAAGAGAACCAATTCGAAAACCGTGACAATAGAGAGACTAAAACCTATGAAATCTAATAACAAATGGACCAAAACAAACTAACAACATAATTATGGCGACCAAAGTTTAACGGGAGGGACCAAAACCAAAATGTTTTAGTAAATGCAAGCACCAAAACCAATATTTTTTATAGGGACTAATTTCAAAGGAGTCAAAATTTACAGGGACCATTTTGATATTTAAGCCATATTACAACATAATTATAGAGTTTTAATATTTGTATATTAAAAAATATTTGTATATCAAGTTTTTAACATTGTATTTGATATTATGTATATCTATCCTTATCGATCAATTATTATTTTTATTTGTTATATACATGTATTTCAAAAATTACTTTGAAAAGATAATATAAAGTCTAGTCTAATGGTATGTCTCGTATTTGATACCGATCAAGCATCTCTCTCTCTTTCTCTCTCTCTCTCTATATATATATATATATATATATATATTAATTTTAAATACCAAATAGGTTCAGTACAATTTATTGATACTTAAATTTTTTAAGAATGATTTCAGATATTTGATACCTATCATGATGTATATGGAAAAAAAATTATTGGAGAGAAAAAATTTGCATCAATGATAATTTTTTTGTTAAAAAGGGATTAGTGTTCAGCTTTGTGCATATATGCAAAAAGAACCTATGTGCACATCAAAAAATATATTAATTTTAATTTTTGTTCTTGAGTTAGAGAAAATGTACGAGTCGTTATTTTTTTTAGCTTATTTAAGTTTTTGATTTTTTAAAGTTGATCGAGTTTTGGTTTTAGTGCTTATTTTTTATTTGATCGGTTTTAATCCTTAAAAATTTAATTTTTTTTTATTTTGGACCGTTAGGGATCCACTATTAATTGATGACGTGGTTAACGAAGTGTTATACCTCCGTTAATTAGCATTATACCAAACCTTGAAAATCTGAAAAGACTTAGTGCGGAGAAATAACTAAAATAAAAGACAAGATTAGGATAATTATACATTTATGCCGAAAAGGAACAAGCGTTAAAAGAGTATAAATTTTGAGGTTTGAATCATTAATACAAGTATGATGAGACTTGTAAAGTTTGTTAAATCTTCAACTTTTGAAATATGAAAAAAAAAATTTAGAGACCTACTTAAAGAAAACTACATGCAAACCTACATACAAGATTGTGACACTTTCTTATATTTTTTTATTTTATTATTTTAATTTAAAAAATAACGAGTGTCAAAATCTTGTATGTAAGTTTGCATGTAGGTCTCCATATGTAGGTCTCTCAATCATTGCTCGAAAAGAAAAAGAAGATTTTGATAAGTGATTGTTAAGAATCTGGTTAAGACCTAAGTGCGGGAGTCCTTACCCCCAAATTCCAAAATCATCATTACAAGAGTTTTCAAAAGATTTTAGTTTTGAAAAAGCATACTCCACCTACTTGAATAAGATGAATTTCAGGGACGAAATTCATATACAAGTGGTGGAGTATTGTAACATCCTAAATTTTTAAAATGAAAAATATAAATTTTTCAAAATTTTCTAGAAACATTTAAGAAGTTATTAAAAGTATTGAGAAATAAAAAATAAGGGTAAGAAGGTGATATTTTTTCTTTAACCGTTAAGAAATAATAATAATAATAATAATAAAAATAATTTTTGGTTACTTTAATATTAAGAAAAGTAATTGAATAATAAAAGTTAATAATTCAGATCCCTTAAACATTAAGGAAATAAAATAAGATAATTAAAAATAGTGAAAATATAATTAAACATGTGATTTTGATGCCTAGAACCTTCCATAATCGGTTATTGGAGGATGTTAATAACTGGTTATCTAGGAAAATCTGGAATATTCTAGGCTTAGAACAGGCACATAACCAGTTATGCTAACAATATAACCGATTATGCTTCAATGAGAAAGAGGGGCTGATCACAAGGATGAAGCAAGAAAGAGAAGAAGAAATAATTTCCCGCTTCTTTTTAGTGAGAGAGAGTTCAGTTTTTTTCCTTTCACCATATTGTGGAAGAAGCTGAGGCTTGGATTGCTTGGGTGTACTTCACCTATGCAGTCAACCATACTGATGGGAGGGCAAAATAATTAAGGAGATGAACGGTTAGATTTTGACAACACGAATAATGATTATAGACGATAACATGAATCAATGGTGCAAAATGTTTTTCTCATATCCAATAGCTCCAAATGTTTGACATGACATTTTTGAGGAGGAATATATATTTTTTTTTTTTAAGGAAGAGGCTTATGATTGCTCCTATCTCATATAATGTTGATAAAATTTCGAAAGGTATTTAGTTTGGAAGTGTAAACATTTTACCCCCATTTTCCACACATATTTATAATAAATTTATGGCTTAATTATGTCACAAGTCCCAAAAGTTTAGGATACTTTTGCCAGATGTCTTTATTCTTTTTTTTTTTCAATGTCTAACTTCCTGAAGTTACTTTTGGGTTTGTCATATACCCCTACTACCAATTCTGATCAATTTTGCTGATGTAACACCCTCACAGATATTTAGTTAATTTAAGATTTATAAAAATATGGACTTGAAAATTTCGACGAAAATCCGGCAGAGTTTCCTCTGTTTTTCGGATTTCCCCAAAATTTCCTGTTTACACCAGTTCAAACCAGAACAATTTTAAAACATAAACGTTTAATTATTATCCAGAAACAGATCCTAATACCCCAAATATCTCAAATAGGGGCGTACAACTAATATATATCTTTAAATTACAAAATAATAGTTTTTAACATAGCTAAAACTACAGTCCACTCATAAAATAATAAACGGACACTCCACGTAGTGGAGGTTCAACCTGCTCGGCCAGAAACTGTGCAAGCTCCAAGCTAAGTACCTAAAAAATGGTTATAAGGGTGAGCTTTACACATGAAGTAGAAAGTAGTTTCTAACTAGACATAATGACCTACTAAGTCAAACACACTTAGTCATATATCTCATAAATCAACAATTCATTCTCAACCAAATCACATACATGCACACAATGTCAATCGGTTTCTTTTATGTTTCATTAAACCCTTACACTTCATGTATATTTATTTCATTCCAGCTTATCTCTTTTTCATCCCTTTTCGTTTCTTTACATAATTATCATTCTCTTTTCATTACTTTAACATTTCTTTTCTCTTTTCATACTCTTTGAGCTTTTCATAAACTTTAGAAATTATTACGTGGATCCATCATTGCATGCAGTCCCACAACCCGGACAAAACGTCTTACAGCTGCGCACCACATGCGTCTTACGCGATCTATGCGTGCAGTGCCACAACCCGAACAAAACGTCTTACAAGACTTCAAATCAAACCAGTCGATGTGTGCAGTCCTACAACCCGGACAAAACGCCTTACACGACTTCAAATCAAATCAGTCGATGCGTGCAGTCCTACAACCCGGACAAAACGCCTTATACGACTTCAAATCAAACCAGTCGATGCGTGCAGTCCCACAACCCGGACAAAACGCCTTACACGACTTCAAATCAAACCAGTCGATGTGTGCAGTCCCACAACCCGGACAAAACGCCTTACGCGACTTCAAATCAAACCAGTCGATGTGTGCAGTCCCACAACCTGGACAAAACGTCTTGCACGACTTAAATCACACCAGTCTATGCGAGCAATCCCATAACCCGGACAACGTCTTACAAGACTGGCTCACCACTTAACTTGCCTTTAATTTAATCTTTTAAATCATAAACAAATTATTCTCTTATTGTGTCAACTTTAACTAATTCCAAAATTTCCTTTAATCTTGTCATATTTTTCCAAATGCACCATCAAATTAAAAGCCAATAAATAAATACGTACCGCTTCCAATCATCACAATAAATTCACAAAATAATCCAATTCAATGCTCTACATTTATGCTCTTATTCTAATTCATTTTATTCTTTCACTTATCAATTACGTACTTCAACACATAACTCATTTATTCGTTCAAGCACACCGTAACATTTCTCAATCAACATATATTCACAATTATCAACCTTGCACAACATCATATATTCAACCACTCAATTTACCAAGTTCCTACTCTTACTGTTTAATTGTTTCTATTCCTCAATCACCACTTATATGATACACATATATCTCTTTAAATCAACCAAGCATACAAAACGATAATCACTTATAATCCTTCACAATTAACAACCAGAGTCCATGTTCTTCAAATAAACATACATGATAACATATAGCGCTTAGCACTTAGCATGCATATTCAATCACAAGTAACAATTTTATTTTCTAACTTTTTATTCATTCTAAATTAATTACCCGAATAATCAGTCACAAGCATACCCACATATTTTTAGCAAGTATTATATACTAATAAGAAAATACTCTCTAAAGCAAGGTAAAGAACCCCTTACTTTGCGTTTCCTTAGACCTGATTCTTTTCGTGTAATGATGCTCAAACATAACGCGATTCATTGCTTAGCATTGCGGCTGGTCTTAAAGTCCGTCGACATCTAACTATGCCATACAAAACAATAGCAATTACTTTGAAATCACACTAAAGTAAACACTTTAAAGCTTTGCACCCCGGAACTAAAATAAACTAAATATAAAATATTGAAACTTGAAAAGTATTATATTTAATTTCAAATCATAACATTATTTGATTCAAGTTCATAAATCGAGACCAAATAAAATTTAAACTCAAGATCATGCCCTTTTTATTAAGAATAGTATAACTTCTTTGGAAAAATACGCTTAACTTTCGAAACCATCAAAGGTATCGTAATGGGTCGAAATCACGTACCTTTGGCTATTTAAAACTATAAATTCTGAATTAAAAAGAGAGTGGTTTTTGTCCAAAATAAGCAAATCACATTTTCAACTCCAATTAGCTACACTCTACTTCAATCTAGAATTAAAGTTCAAGATAGGTTTAAACTCGGATTAACGTATGTCGAACATATTCGGTTCCTAATTAACCGATGTGTTGTTCAGCCTAGGGACAAGTCCGCCAAGCTAATCAACAACTCACTTACTTAAGAACCCAACACGTTTAACTAAAGTACTCTTTAAAACAATTTATTTAGCATAACATTTAATCCGATATTATCTCAAATCAAAATAACTAATTAAAATCATTAAAAATAATCCTTTAACTAAGATAAACACTAAATCGTAGTACAATTCACTTTTCACAATAATAATAACATACTAAAACAATTTAACACTATATTATTACCACCCATAACATTAAAATTAGTATTAATATTAAAATTAAAACACAACATAGAGCAGCTAAAAGGTATTAGGGATATACCCTCAAATATGATTTTGAAGCAAGAAAGAGGGAAAGCCGACGTTGGTCCTAGCTCCTTCAACAATCATGGGTACGACGATAACGACGTCGGTTCACAAAGCTTCGGCTTAACCCAGCGAACACAGATCTCTTGCCCAGGGAGCAGCAAACGCGAGAACCGAGAAGAGAGAGGGAGACGCCGGTGAAAGAAATGGCTCTGAGATGGTGCCATGGTTAGAGGTTGTGGCGGTGAGAGCAGAGGAGAGGCAACTGGGGTTTGGTGGGTCACGATGACGGCGCAACGGTTGTAGCGCTTGGGACCATGGGAAAAAACGATTCACGAATCCTAGAGAGAGAGAGAGATTGCGTCTGTGGAGGCAGAGGAAGGAGCGTCGTGCCTGGCTCACTTGGCAGAGACGACTCGCGATTGAGAAGGAGAAGAAGAGGACGACAACTTCAAACACTACAGAGGCAGCGGTTCGGTGGTAGCGGCGGCTCATAGAGAGAGAGCTCGAGTGGAATGTGGTGAGAAGGAGGAGAATGCATAAGGAGGGAGATGAGGGTTAGGGCCGGCGGCACATACAAAGAAGGGGATAGAATAGGATTTCCACCCCCATTACCCACAGCACACACGTACACAGTACCCCTTCCCCTTTCTTTTCTTTTTTTTTTGAAACACATACTTTTATTTACTTATTTATTAATTATTAATTATTAATTATAGTAAATAGAAGTCAATATTATTTTTAAGAGCATCTAAAAAAAATAGAATTTAGTCATCAAGTCAAATAAGTAATTATATTTTTAAGAATGTCTTAGAGTCAAATATTTGAAAACACTAAACATAATTCGTTATTGAATATATAAGATTTTAGTAAAGTATCTCAAAATGTTTAGCATTATTAAGATATGATAAATTTTCTTTAAAAGAATTCACTTTAAATATAATCAAATACCCTTTCGTAATTAACATAATGTATTGTAGGAAAATAGCCAACAACTAAGTAATTTATTTCAAGAAACAAATATTTAATTCAATAAAACTTATAATTATATCAGGGATTAAAATTAAGGATGATACAGTTGACATGTAACATTGGAATCCTAATCAAACGCAGGAAGTTGGCCATGTGGTGCCGCGTGATGTTACACAAGCGAAGAAGATCCCTCCCTTCAATCTTTTTTTTCTTTTTTTCTTTAACTAAAAATATAAAAATATTAAGTTTTTTTAGTTTTTTAACTTTAAAAAAAAGGAACTTTGCCCATGTAGCACAACGTGCCTAACTTCCTGTAGTGTCCTAGATCGAGAACAACCCTGTGGTTATGGTGGAACCAGAGGTTTGCTCCCAATCAAGTTTTAATGTCGGACCTCATAGGATTTCTGAATATTCAGTTGGGATAATCAGGATCTCCCTAGTCAACCAGGTGTGTGATTGTTTCAACTTAGGGATGGAGAAAACGTACCTTAACCCCCATAGCATAGTGGTTCTTATAGGGGATTACCTGATACTGATGAGGCCCGTGAGGAAGGAGTGTTTGATTAGGATTAGTGAAGGTGCTGATAAGGTAGTATTCGTTAATCCTGTTGCGGATAAACACTGATTTGTATCCCGTAGTTTATCAAGCTGTGCGGGAGTATAGGAATGTTTGTTAGACTTTTGGGACCGTAGCTGGAGCCGATAAGGATGAGGATCCTGTGCTCGGCTTTGATCCCGTAAGCCTGAAAACCACTCAAGTGTCCCAAGCTCGGTATAAAATGCTTCCGACCAGAGGGTGGTTGGTGTTTTCTTACTCCAATGTTTAACTGGTTGGATCTAATTGATGATGGTCGGATCAGAATCCGGTCCACTGCATAAGCCCCCAAGCTCGGTTTGAGCCTGTGCCGAGTTAAAAGGTGATTCGAGCAGATGACCGATCGTTTTGACTTTCCTAAGGGTAATCCAGTTGTCGAGCATGGTCTGTGCCCCTGACCCTTTGTCTGCATGGAGGTGACGTTTTAGTCTTTCCTTTAGCTTCCACATGTCCTTTATAACATTGGGAACTGATACGTAATAATTTCTTTTGGAAACAGAGAGTCTTGTCCAATAGTCTCCGTGATGGGCTTTAATAGCATTTAGGCTCAACATGTTTTCATAGTGGATGGAAAGTTTAGAAAGAGGGAAACGATTGGATTTCTCAATTCATTTTCGAATTCCCTGTTCATTTCCTTTTGTGCTTTCTCTTTCTTGTGGTTTCCAGAAACGTTCCCCTCCATTGTTGTGATTCTTGTTTTCGTGAGTTCGATCAGAGCCTTCTTGACGGTTCGTGCCACTGCCACTTCCTATCTAAGACTTTCGAAGGTCTTTCTCCAGTTCCAAACTCAGGTATTGAACTTCCCCCTTTCATTAATCTTTGATATTGTTCTTTAAACAATGTTTGCTTCTTTCTGGTTTCTGGGTTTGCATGCGTTTTTCTTTTTCTGGTTTCTGAGTTTGCATGCGTCCGTTAGTTTCCAGCATTTGTTTGACAGCCATGTTTAGACATATTAATATGAATTTTTCAAATTGAAATTTGACGTATTACTTAGTATTTCCAAAATTCAGTACCTATGAGTTTAATTATTTATAAAGTGACATATTATTTTCGCTATTTATAAATTTTTTAAGTAAAAAAAGTATTTTAAAATTTAAATAAATGTCATAGGTCATTTAAAAAAAATGTTAAAAGTGGATCATTGGATGAGACCAAACTCATTTATAAATGATCTTGTTCAATATTTAGGGCAACCATAACAGTTTTATGAGATTCTGGTGGAGTCTTAACATCATATTTTTTTACCAAACTCTCTCAAAACTTTGCTAATCTTCAAAATTTGATAGAGTTTTAAGTCGAGCATGTAAGATAAGAGACTAAACTTAAAATTTTTTGGAACTCAATTTTTTTGTCCTTTCTCTCCTATGTTTTATAATACCCTAATAAATAAATAAACAATAATAATAAAAATAATAAATAAATAAATAATAATAAAAATAAATTAATAATAAATAATATTATTATTATTTTTAAAATAATAAAAATAATATTGTTTTTTAAATAATATTCTTAAATATATGTTTTTTCTCTTTTATTCTTAAATACATTGTCTTGTTATTGAAAAAATAAATAAATATCTTAAATATATGTTTTTTTATTTTTTATTCTTAAAAATATATTGTTTTCTTATGAAAAATGAATAAATAAATAAATATTGAAATAAATAAATAAATATTTTTTAAATATTATTTCAGATTATTTTTTATAAATTTTAGGTAATTAATATTATTGAAATTATAACAAAAAACATTATTGAAATGAAATTGTGTTTAAAATACATGATAATGTAATGTCGATGTATAAATTTGGTGAGCCTGATACTAAATGAAAAATATGAAGTCTGAAGTTGAGTCTAGTAGAAAAATAATATCTTAACGCTAATGTGTTAAAACTCTATTGTGCATATCTTATATATAGAATACAATTAAACGGAACTAGATGCATAAAAAGGATAATTAATTTTTGGCTCTTGCTTGTTAAGAAATCCGTAAGAGGAAAAAATATAACAAAGTCTCTATTTATTTTTTTCTCAAAAAATCTCAAAACATTTGGCAAAAACTTTCTACCACTTTTAACTTTTTAATAAAAGGTTCTCTTAAGAAAAAAAACATCATAAGTCCCGGGTTCTTCTTTTCTAGAAAAAAATCTTATAAGATGTGTTTAGTTAGCATTTTCTTTATTTTTTTTCCCACGCGGTCGCAACCTCGCATCCGCTGACACTTGACATTTCAATATCATTTCCTTCTAGAACATTATCCCCATCAACATTACTTCCCCTCATTTTGGACCGAGAATGAAAAGTCACATTTTTATTTTTCATATTTTACTTTTCATAATTTAAAAACATAATAAAAAAGGAAAAGTGTGTACCATAATTCTGTTTTTTCGTTTTTTGAATTTTCATATCTACCTTTGATCCTGTTCAACCCAGCCACCCATCCTCAAAGTTCAATTCTTTCTGTTTCGATTTCAATCACAAAAGAAGAGGGAGTTGATTGTTTCTCAAGTAATCAAGGTAGCTTTATCATACCATTTTATATAACATACATTTTTCGGTTATGTTGGGTTTTCAATTTTATTTTCTATTATCGTTTTTTTTAATACGATTTTCTTGTAAACCCATCAGATCTGGGTCCTTCATGGAAGAATGTTGGGTTATGAGCTACCTCCTCTTTTTTATTTTATTTTTTTCTGTTTCATTTTGTTGTTTGAATTATAGTTTTGTATCTTCAAATGTTGAAAGATCATAAGAGCACCGATGAATTGATTTTCTTTCCTGCTCTTCAATAAGTTGAGCTATATATTATATTCAATGCACAATTAATATCACTATGATGGGTTAGACCAGTTAGGTTTGAGTTTTTTATATGGAATTATCAACTACTTAAATTTACTACTTATGGAATTCTTTACTTTTTAAATTTTATTCAATTTTATCAGCTTCATTAATTTTTACACATAGATCTCCTTCCATAAACAAGTTTTATTTAACAATTATTAGGAGTTTAGGACTTGACAACATTGTTGAAGTTGTGAATTATGGTTTATTTCTTTGATTTATGATTGCAGGTGAAACGAGAGTATTGTGGTTGTGATACTTGGTGCATAAAAGAAAGGCTATCTCCCTATCTAGTTTCTACCCATGTATTTCCTTGTGTGCAGAATTTGAGAACTAACATCTGTTAGATACAGTCCTCAAATTTTGTGCTGCATGTGGGGTCTCCTTCGCGGGGCAAATTATTCATGGGGGAGTGGATTGTTGGAGCTTTAATCAACCTCTTGGGT
Source organism: Crotalaria pallida (assembly GCA_037953625.1). NCBI lineage: Eukaryota > Viridiplantae > Streptophyta > Magnoliopsida > Fabales > Fabaceae > Crotalaria > Crotalaria pallida. Next base: position 39,224,999 of record CM075652.1, on the reverse strand, counting down.
AGCATTACCATAAACTTTGGAACCAATCTTCTCAAACTTGGTCATAATGAGGTATGACATGCATTTTTTTGGTATATATGTTTCTCTCATTTTTGTAATGATTTTTAGCCTCATCTGCATTTAAGTAACATCATTGATTTGGGTTGCAATGACATAGACAGGATGTAGTTAGCGTGATTTGTTGGATTAGGGACTAATAGGATCTTAAATATTTCTGACATATAATATTACAGTGAAGCACTAAAACTTGCTTATATTTTCAATTCTAAGCAATTCCGTGTTTTAAAATTGTTTAGGTTCATGGCACATGGCATATTTGAGTGTCTGTTACTCTTTCTCAAAAGTTTCAATAACCAATTATATGTGAAATATGAAGTGGTTGACCTATACTTTTGCAGAGAGAAAGACATTTACTTGGAAGTGATGGGTTAAATGGAAGGATGTCTCTGAAGCCTATTGTATGCTTCCAGACTTGGAGAGTTGGTATGGTCTAGTTGCATTAATAAATTGATTTTGCGGATTTCACCTAGCTTGCTGATTAATAATTTTTGTAATGCTTGAATAATTCTTGATATGCAGGTATTATATTTTTCTTTCTTGGAAATTGCCTTAATTTTATTTCCTTTGGGTATGCAGCTCAGGTATGTTTCGAATGATATTATTGAGATTTTAATGAACATATAGTGTAATATGATGATAGCATGGACTAGTTTTATATTTTGTGCATGGTTGGCATATAATAGTGAAAAATAAGTAGTTTTTATTTGATTTGATGGATGTGTTTCCTTTATTTCTGATTACCTATTCTTCTATGCACTGTGCAGTCACTTCTTGCAGCCCTAGGATCTGTTCAGTTTGTATCAAACATTGCCTTTGCTTACTTTGTCTTGCACAAGAGGGTGGCAGTCAAGTATGGTAGATCTGAATTGAGATTACTGTTTGCCATTTGTTTTTCCCCATTATTATCCATTTATGCTGGTGATGTGAATTCTTATGGCTGATTCTTTGGCCATTCATCAGGGTACTGGTTGCTACAGCTTTCATTGTTCTTGGAAACACTTTTTTAGTCGCTTTTGGCAATCACCAATCACCTGGTATGTAATGTGTTACCTAGTGCAATTAAATCTGTATTTGAATTCTTTCATGGGAAAATAACATTAATTAGGCCGATAGTTAGATAGTACTTTAGATTGTATTTAATAATTTCTACAATTGAATAGTTAACTCTACCAAAATGCTCTATTCAGCAAACTGGTGGCCTAAATTAACTAAGCTTTCATATGTGAAAGATAGGCGGAGCATTTATCTAGAAACTTCATTTGAAATAATATGTTCTCTGTTCACTAAATTTAAGATTCTATTTATGCTAAGATCGGATTAGAAATGAGTATATTCGAGAAAAAGTTGGGGTGGCCCCTATTGTTGAAAAGATGGTTGAATCTCGTCTTCGGTGGTTTGGGCATGTGTGGAGGAGACCGGTGGAAGCCCCGGTTAGGAGGGTAGACCAAATGGAGGATACTATAAGGGCTAGAGGAAGAGGAAGACCTAGAAAAACTATAGGTGAAACAATTAAGAAGGATATGACAATCAATGCCTTATCAAAAGATATGATTTATGATAGGCCTTTATGGTGTCGTTTGATCCATGTAGCCGACCCCACCTAGTGGGACAAAGGCTTAGTTGTTGTTGTTGTTGTTATGCTAAACAGTTCAATCATATGATAATGCAATAGTGATTTCAATGGTGCAAACTAATTCCTGGTTAACTGCTTGTATTTCAGTTTATACTCCAGAGCAGTTGGCAGAGAAATATACTAATACTGCATTCATTCTGTACCTTCTTGCTTTGATCTTGATTGTTGCCTTTCATCACTCCATTTACAAGTAAAGAGTAGTAGTTATTTTTTAACTATCTTAAATCAAACAATTTTTCTTCTTTATGATTAACATGTGGAATATGCAGGAGAGGAGAACTTCTGCTCGTGGTATCAGGACATGACCTCAGATCCTATTGGAACATGCTGCTACCCTTTTCATATGCTGTAGTTTCAGGTGCTGTGGGTTCATGCTCAGTGTTGTTTGCCAAATCTCTGTAAGACAGCAGTTACAATATGTATTTATTCTTTTTAACACAATAGCATATACTTGATGCCTAATTTAAACTTTTTGGCAGTTCTAACCTCCTACGTTTGGCCATGTCCAATGGTTATCAGTTGCACAGCTGGTTCACATACTCCATGCTTCTTCTATTTCTTAGCACAGCTGGATTTTGGGTAAGGCCTTTATTGGGGCGAAGGTGTTGGCAAATCTTAATCAATGTCTGCAGATGTTTTGATCTGATAAACTTTTTGGAGTTAATATATGATTAATGTGAATGCTAACCCAATCTGTCCATATGTGTGCAGATGACCAGGTTGAATGAAGGACTGTCCTTGTTTGATGCAATTCTTATTGTTCCCATGTTTCAGATAGTATGGACTTTATTCTCAATCTGTACCGGATTTATATACTTTCAAGAATATCAGGTACTTTCTCTTTCACTTATATTCACAAGTGGTTTTTGTGAGTGGATTAAAACTAGTCTATGGCTTGTACCTTGCTCAAGAGCTGTAAAATTTTTTAATCATATTATTGACTAACGTAATGAAATATCAAATTGCTATTTGATGAAATGGAGTCACTTGATTATATCTTCAGAAAACCTAATTCGTACATAACATAGAAACATCATAGGGACAGGGTTCTACATACCAAATTATGCTTAGATTAGATTAGATTAACTCGGATTGTTGACGTATCTTGCTTCTTATTTGTATACATTTCCTTAGTTGTCTAGAACACAGTAGTTAAGAGTGGCATATAATGGCATTATGGTGGCATTACATGGTGGAGCATGATGCAAACATTAGAGGTATTCAACCTCACCTCAGAACCCAAAATTGAATTGATAGACTCGCCCAAAAGGCCTCCCAAAACAGATTTGAGAAACATAGACCTGTTGATTGTAGAGAACAAAGAAACTTATTTCAGGTTGAACGCTATAAAGACGATTCTTTGGTTTTTTTTATACTGCAGCAATGGCGACAAATTTTTTTTAATTTTAGCCTTAAAATGGCTATTTCTGTTCTTGCATAAAAAACCCTATTAATTAAAAGCCAAGGCTTTCTTAAAAATAATGATACAAAAGGTATGAAACAAATAATACTAAAGGCCTTCTTGTTTGTGTGATCTTCCCAAAGATTTTGCACCAGCTCATTTAATCCCTCTTTGATCCTTTTAGCCTTTGCTATTGTAATTAATCCAATCATGAATGTCAAGTGATCATTTGTAATGGTCTGTATAATATCAGAGGCTAGAGGCTGGTATAGATATCTATCTTGTGTCACTTTACTCTATCACTTGGATTGAGGAGGATATTGTGGCCAATTGCCCCAAACATGGAAAAAAAATCACTATTTAATCTGTCCATAATTGCAATTTCCCATCCATTCTTTTAGCATGAGATGGTCAGTGATATTTGGTTTGAATTATTTCTTTTGTTTGCCTCATGTACATTTTTCTTAAACTCAAGTTTGAATATAATATTTGTAAAGTTTTCTTGTGCATGATACAATTGAAACTGGTTGCTTTTATTTGCGGGAGCTTGAAACTGGTTATCTTCCCATCAATGTGTTTAATAGGGGTAAAAATTGTAAAGCATATTTAAACTTACCTTCTTGAAAGCAGGTCTTTGATGCATTAAGGACTACGATGTTTTTACTTGGAATGATGTGTGTTTTCATTGGCATTTCTTTGCTGGCACCTGATGAATCAAAAGGTATTATATATTTATAATTATTTAGCTTCATGGTTTTTCTATGTTTAAATGGGAAGCACAGGATAATATGTGACTTGCTCTGAATTGCTGCAGGTGCTGAGACTAAGGATAGTTCTTCAGATTCTTTGGTGTCTCCTGCCATTTCAACAGAAGTGAACAGGTACAGTATTAGCTCTCCATATGATGTGGAAACTTAGAACTGTTAGTCCCTTCATTTTCCCATATTTATGAGACATTAATGGTATCATCTTATATTTATGCTGTTGATTTGTTTCAAGTTAATGATATCTAATAAAAAATTGACTGTTAAATTATTCCTTAGCTTAGTTTGGTTACTCCATGATTGATTGGTACACATGCTCGTTATTATTAAATATCATTTATCTTTGTTATAGGCTAGTAGCGTCTTCTGAACACGCACAAAACAAAGACACAAGATCATTTGTCAAAGGAATGCTGATCAAGATTACAGATGTGTTGGTCAAGGCAAAGGTATTACTGGTTGCATTAACATTACTGTAGAGTTTAGATGTCATTACTCATAAGATTTGATAAGTAACAATCTTAGCTTCTATGATTTGCCTGCAGGCTTCTTTTGCATTACATCTTGGTTTTGGGGAAGATACCATCAATGCATCTTCAGTCCTCGTGATGCCAATGATGTCGTCAAGAATGACTGGATTTAGAGGTACTGCTGGGCTTGAACGAGCAAAGATTTTGTCGATGAAAAATTCCGGTTGGAGTAAGATCCCTGTGGATGAAGATGCTGGGAAATTGCTTGAAACAAGTCCACTTGTCCCTCCTAGCCCTTGATAGTGGTAGTTAGCTATATGGATATCCCACGGCCTGGATTTTTTTTGACTTTTGTTTTTATTTTTTTCCATTTTTTTAATGATCGAAACAGTTGAGAGACAAAACCATAATTCATTAATTTGCTCTGTTGAGCATTCATGTAATCCCTCACCATGGGAAAAGAGGACCGAAGATAGTTGTATATTGTATATGTATATACATGTAAGTTTTTGCTTGTATAATTGAAAAGATGTATTTTGTAATGGAACTTATGGGATACCTGATTTTTCGGCCCTTACGATTTTCAGAGTTTATTATCAGTATACTATTAGCATGTTTGGTTTCCATTTCGGAAATCAATTCTGGTCCCAAAATCACGTTGAAGCATAAGCAACTGTTAGTAACGTTGGTATTTGAGAATTGATTCCGGGCTAACTAATCGCTACACTACGTGAATTTTACGTGATAGGTTTTTGAGAAGTAAAGTTAGAGTGTAAGAACATGCATTTTCTTGTTTTATTATCTAAAAAATAAGTGATGTTATGAAGAATGTTGATATAGATTTTTTTTGTATGCCAATATCATTTAGTCTAGATCTTCGTCGTTTCATAGAGATAAATATGCGAGGATCTGTTGAAGTTGATTTGACCAAACACCTTAGTATGTTTCAAATGGAGAGCAAGATTCATAAGGTCGAATGCGATGGACTACACGTGTGTGGGCTGTGGTCGTTTTGGCCATTATCAAGAAGGATGTCCTGAAAAACAAAAAAAGATGGTGGCTCTCGTCTCTTTTCAAATTAGATAGGTAGCAAAGCAGTGGTCTTTTCAAATTAGGTTTTGGCCATTACTGGTTGCTTTGCATTAACATTACTGTCCTGAAAAACAATAATATTTTTTTTTATTTACCCAAAGCAGATTAAAAATAATAAAGCTACCTCTTTAATTTGAAAAGAGACAATTTAATTGATCGGTCTTTAAAAATATCTATTGTGTAACAAAAAGTATCAAAATTCAAATATAAATATATTTTCTCTATCCTAATATCAAACTTGATACAATATAATATTCATAATTTTGAAATAACAAATCCTTAAATGTAAATTATAGTTGTAATATATCAAAATAGTTCGAGAGCTTAAAATAAAATCATCTCAGAATGGTATGAGACTTTACAGGAATATCCAAAATATTAAATTAAACATATTTTTATAAAGGAACAATTTATAAAAATGTCTCTAAGACTTGCTACTTGTGCTTCCTGTCAAAATATTAATCAAACTAAATAAAAGTACTCTTTTATTTTATTTTTTAAAGCGTATGATAACAAATTTATATTTATTTTGACTAAAAAGCATATTCAAATATAATGATGAAATTAGAATTTTATTATGATACTTCGATCTTGAAAACATCATATTAAATCATTAAATTATTTTACTAAGAGTATTAAAAATAGCATGATGTTACAGTCCTACCCATCAACAATTCATGCGGTTGTTTCAGTGGCACAACCTAGTTACTATAACACTCTCGTTCCTCGATGCAGAGAACCTCCACGTCAGTCAGTTCCCATACCCTAACGTCCAACCTTATTTCACCATGTATGATGCATGTATCATTTTCGTCAATACAGTTTCAAAATCCTTAATTGCTTGGGTTCGAATTCACTTTAAAGAGTACATCTCGATAACCACTACGCCTTAATACCAAGGTCACTAGAATGGAATTAGTTCATGGAATTCATTTCACTTTGTATTCATTGGCCAATTATTCTTGATTATCCTTTTTTAATGCCATCTTAACTGATTATTAAAATGATTTAGCCGGTTAAGTTGGAATTAAGACGATATTTTGGATTGGCCACAGATTCCATTACTAATTCCTTTTTGTAGTGGATCTAGAAAATAGAAAATGTAGCTGATCTTTATGACCCTAGGACCAGTGTTTAATGGGCTTCGAATCAGTGAAGAATCAGACAATTTATGTGTGACTAGTATAGAAATATTTGAATATTCAGTTGGAATGCCCAGGATCTCCCCTTGTCAACAAAGTGTGTACAATTGTGACAACTTAGGGATGAGAGGACGTACCTGAGCCCTAGGCAACGTCGTGCCTTTTATAGGATCATACAGATAGAGACTGTATAGAGGCCCTTTTTAGGATTTCCTATGCTGACGTGGAGGTTCTGTAAAATATCTGGGATCCTTCCAAAATATGGACAACACAACATTTTCTAGAACCTGGACAGCACAGCGTTGTTGGAAACCAACAAGCGGGCTAAGCAAATACTAGAGGGGGGGTGAATAGTATTTTGAAGCACTAATACCAAATATTTCGATTGGTAATTGAAGAATGGAGCTAAGACTGAATTTTCTGGAATCAGACACAAAAGACTCGAGTCTTTTGTGAAATACTCGAGTTTTCAGTGATGAACAACTCGAGTCTTTTCTTAAATACTCGAGTTTTTCCTATCAGATAGCAGAAAAACCAGAAACGAAAATTCAGCAATTTTAACTCAAATCAATTCAATATTAAACAGGAACTTATCCAACAGAATAGCAAGCAATCTAAATAACTTTTAAACACAAAGATTCCTTGAACTTGCTACCTAATTGTATAAATCCTAATTGATTGAAATGACTTAAGTCTATTGAGCTAGAAAGTAGATTAAAAGCAATAAACCAACACTCAAGCAATTTTATCCTGGTTCACTCCAACAATGAGCTACATCCAGTCCTCCTAATCACTTAGGAGTTTCTACTAATAATCAAATTGTTAGAAATTACAAAGGATTGCTTGAGAATGGCCTCACTCAACCTAACCCTTCAAGAGTGTACCAAACTCTTGATTTCTACCCCAATTTGATTCCGGTGATTGAAGAACTCTTCACAAAGCTTCCTTGAACTCCCTTCAAGAAACTCCACCGGGCTAGGAACCTCCTAGTCTTGTGCTTGAGAACCTCTCAAGACTTCCAACACCCTAAGCCACTTAGGGTTTGCTTGGGAACAATCCAAGACTTTGAATAATCAAGCTTTTTGTATGTGTATTACTAATCTCACAATGGATTAGCACAAATAAGCACAGCTCAATGTAAGAATTGAGGCCTAAAACTCAACTTGGAATAAAATGACAATATGAGTGAGAAGTTGAGCTTTTTGGGAATTAACACTTGAGAAAAGGAAATTATGAAAGCTTGTGATCAATAATGTGTTGTTGTCTTGTTTGTTCTTTCACAAATTCAAAGAGAAATTTTACAATAAGGTTCTGAATTCTCTCTTGGGGTTGGATGAGACTCAAATGCCCTCAATTGAGTTTTTGAGTCTCTCCAACGTTCATTTTTGCTGACTGGACAAAAATACTCGAGTCTTTTGGTAAAAACTCGAGTCTTTTTGGTCGGTCACGAGTGAATTGGTGCACGAACAAGACTAACGGTCATAATTGCTGACCTGGCACAAATACTCGAGTTTTTCTATAAATACTCGAGTATATACTCGAGTTTTTATCAAAATACTCGAGTATTTTGATCAGATATGGGAAAAATTATTTTTCAATTTTATTTTTCCTCTCAAGTACTAATTTTTGGTCAATCTCAACTTAATAAACATATAAAAATTTATTTCTAGAAGAGACTAACTATTTCTACCCACTCTCAACCACTCTCAACATAAATTAGAAATTTACAATTAATATTTGATTGAGAATGATTGGACACTTGTCTTCTTTTCTTGACTTCTTGTTGATGTTGATGTTGCAATATCTTCAAGGCATGATTTGTTAATTATTTTGTCATCATCAAAACATAATCCACCTAATTAGGAGCATTGAATTCACAATCTCCCCCTTTTTGGTGATGACAAAATAATTAACACTTGTACCATTTGTTGAGCTTGAATCCACTTGAAAATGCAACTCCCCCTCACTATATGATACTTTTCACCTATCTAAAAATTCAGCTTGTGCAAGATGTTATGACAATTTAATTTTAGCACCAAGCCTATGGTATTAGAGTATTTAACAATTATCAGAGTATATACCATAATTAGAGAATTTTAGGTGCAACAATATCAAGACAAGTGTATAATATCTCTCCCCCTTTTTGTCATACGCCAAAAAAGATGTAACAATTTAGGAAAAAGATCAAGGGAGGAGAGGTGCATAATCGGAAAACCCCATAACCAACTATGCAAATAAAACGGAGATATAATAACGATAAAGAGCCCCCCCTGAAGCTTTGCACAAACATCATAATGAAGACCAAATTCATTAACATAAAAACATCATAAAAGGTCCAAATCAAAGGTGCAATAATAAACCCAAAGTCTCAAAACACCAAGTTCTCAAAATACAGAAAATGTAACAAAGACCAACATGATAAAAACAGAATGAAAACTAAGATAAAATCCAAAGGTCAACATCATCAAAACATCGAAGGAGCTGGAGCATCTGGAGGAGAATAAAACCGAGAGAAGAGTTTAGAGGATGAAAAACTAGTAAGATTTGACAAAACTTTGAGGAAAATCTGAGTTTTGAGGAGAGAGATATGAGAAAACCGAGAGAGAAGAGGGTCGCAAAAACTCGAGTCTGAGAGTATATATAAACAGTTCAAAATACTCGAGTATATTCATAAATACTCGAGTTGTTCTTTAGGATATACTCGAGTTTTTGAAAATATACTCGAGTCGATAGTGACTCAGCCCAGATTTTCCCAGAAAACTCGAGTAAAAACTGAAAAACTCGAGTTTGGTCCGAAAGTTCAAATTTCAGGAAAACGCAAAATACTCGAGTTTTTGGAAAATACTCGAGTTTGGTCTGAAAGGTCAAAAATTGGGGGTTTCGAAAGACTCGAGTGTTTTGAAAAACACTCGAGTGTTTTAATAAAGACTCGAGTGTTTGTAGAAACACTCGAGTATTTTTCTCAGACCCTGATTAAAAACTTTTTCAATTTAAAACTGATTTAATTTTGAATTAAAATACTCGAGTGTTTTTGGAAAAACTCGAGTATTTTGACAGAACAGAAAGTAAAAACACAGTTTTAAAAGACCAAACACAAATCAAACACAAATGCTTCACTACCAACTTGGAATACAGTACAGAATCACACACAATTAACACATACAATTTCAAATATCATCAAGAACAATTTAACTAAGAATCAATAACACATTAGAGTAAGACTAATATGGTGATTTTTCAAAAAATGACACACAATGCAATTAGCCTATACTAGCTTCATCTAAAATACCAAGTTCTCTCCTAATATGATAAAAGGTGTCCCTTGGTAGAGGTTTTGTAAAAATGTCAGCTAATTGATTTGTGGTACTGACAAATTCAATTGTGTAATCACCCTTTTGTATATGATCTCTTAAAAAGTGATGTCTTATTTCAATGTGTTTAGTTCTTGAGTGATACACCGGATTCTTAGTCAAATTGATTGCACTCGTGTTATCGCATCTAATCGGAATATTTTCAAGTTTCAAACCAAAATCCGATAATTGTTGTTTCATCCATAACAGTTGAGCACAACAACTACCGGCTGCGATATATTCCGCTTCGGCGGTAGAAAGAGCGACACAAGCTTGCTTTTTAGAAAACCATGACACCAATGAACTTCCCAAGAAATGGCAAGTACCACTGGTGCTTTTGCGATCAAGCTTGCATCCGGCGAAGTCGGAATCCGAGTAACCAACTAAACAAAGATTGGCATCAGCAGGATACCATAAACCAGTGTTAATTGTTCCTTTTAGATACTTAAATATATGTTTAACTGCGGATGGGTGAGATTCTTTAGGATTAGCTTGAAATCTAGCACACATGCATACACTAAACATAATATCCGGTCTAGATGCAGTGAGATATAGGAGACTACCTATCATACCCCTATACTTACTAACATCAATCGGTGTACCTTGTTCATCCTTGTCTAGGTAGCATGATGTGCTCATTGGAGTGTAGGCTTCCTTGCACTTGTCCAATCCGAATTTCTCAAGGAGCTCTTTGCAATATTTCCCTTGATGCACAAATATCCCCTCCTTGACTTGCTTTATTTGTAAGCCTAGGAAGAACTTGAGTTCTCCCATCATTGACATTTCAAATTCCTTTTTCATCAAATTTGAAAACTTTCTACAAAGAGACACGTTAGTAGCACCGAAAATGATATCATCAACAGAGATTTGTACTCACAAAATGTCATCCTTGGTTTTATAAATAAATAGTGTATTATCAACCTTCCCTCTTTGAAACTTGTTTTCTAATAGAAAGGAACTCGATCGATCATACCAAGCTCTAGGAGCTTGTTTCAATCCATAGAGTGCCTTTTTCAATTTATAAACATGGTTTGGAAATTCACTATTTTCAAAACCGGGGGGTTGTTTGACATACACTTCTTCATTTATAAACCCATTCAAGAAAGCACTTTTAACATCCATTTGATATAAAGTGAATTTCATGATTGAAGCATAAGCAAGTAAAATTCGGATTGCTTCAAGACGTGCAACCGGAGCAAAGGTCTCATCATAATCGATACCTTCCTCTTGGTTGTACCCTTGAGCTACTAGTCTAGCTTTGTTTCTTATAATCAACCCGGATTCATCAAGTTTGTTTCTATAAATCCATTTAGTACCAATTATGGTATGATCATCGGGTTTAGGGACTAGATCCCAAACTTCATTTCTTTCAAATTGGTTTAATTCTTCTTGCATAGCAAGAACCCAATGATCATCCTCAATGGCCTTTTTAATTGAATCGGGTTCAATTTGAGAAACAAATGAGACATAGTGGCAAATGTTTTGAATAGACCTACGAGTAAGTACTCCCTTTGACATATCTCCTATGACTTTGTCTATAGGATGAGCCTTGACCGATTTCCAAGTTGGAGGAAGTTCTTCCCTTACTTCTCCTTCATCAACTTTTGAATTCTCTCTCTCTTTTTCTTCTTTTGAAAAGACAATGCCATCTTCACTAGCATCACATAAAACACTATCTTCTTTTGAAGACTCATTAAAAACCACATGAATTGATTCCTCAATAGTTAAAGTTCTTTTATTGAAAATTCTATAAGCTTTACTATGAGAAGAATAGCCTAAAAATATGCCTTCATCGGATTTGGAATCAAACTTGCCAATGTGTTCTTTTCCATTATTTAAAACAAAAACTTGGCATCCGAAGACATGAAAATGAGATATATTTGGCTTTCTTCCCTTGTAAAGTTCATAGGGGGTTTTATCCAAAGAGGGCCTTATCAAAATACGATTTAAAACATAACAAGCCGTATTGACGGCATCGGCCCAAAAATATTGAGGTACTTGAGAATCATTTAACATGGTTCTAGCAAGTTCCTCTAGCACCCTATTTTTCCGCTCTACCACTCCGTTTTGTTCCGGAGTTCTTGGTGCGGAGAATTGGTGCTCAATACCATTTTTAGCACAAAATCTATCAAATTTGTGGTTTTCAAATTCTCCACCATGATCGGTACGAATAATAATTACTTTTTGATTTACTTGGTTTTGCAAAAGTTTGACATGATGTTTAAAAGATTTGTAGGTCTCACTCTTAGTAGTTAAGAATAAAGTCCATGTAAACCTAGAGAAGTCATCAACAATTACCAATGCATAATAGTTGCCACCAAAGCTTTTTACTTGTGATGGTCCAAACAAGTCCATATGAAGCATTTCTAATGGCCTTGATGTGGACATCACCATTTTTGATCCAAAGGTGTTTTTAGTTTGTTTACATTTCTTGCAAGGAGAACAAACACCTTCAATAGAAAAATTTAGCTTTGGTAAACCAACTACTAGATCTTTAGATTGTATTTTCTTCAATTGGTTTACATTAATATGAGCGGTCCTACGATGCCATAACCAAGTGTCATTTTCTTTGCTCACTAAACAAGTAGAGACCAAAGAAGTGACTTTGTTCAAATCAACTAAGTAAGTATTATTTGACCTTCTACCAACAAATTTGATTGATTCATCTTTGTCACTTTTAATGAGGCAATGGGTAGAGGTAAAAACTACATGATTACCAACATCACATAATTGGCTTATGCTCAAGAGATTATGTTCTAATCCTTGAACATAGAGCACATTATCAATAATCAAGTTTGAAGAGTTTCCGATTTTACCAATACCAAGGATTTTGCCTTTGTTGTTGTCCCCATAAGTGACATAACCCTTTTCCTTTGGAGTAAGCTCAATGAAGTGCCGCTTATCTCCCGTCATGTGCTTCGAACATCCACTATCAAGATACCACAATTGTTTTCCCGTTCGAAGGCACACCTACAATATGAAATCACTTGTTCACTTTGGGTACCCAAACAATGTTGGGTCCCTTAGGGTTAGTGTTGGGACTTTCTCCCTTCTTAATCCACATATAAGTGCCCTTTTTCATTTCAAACTTCTTAATGTGGCACTCAATGTTGATATGTCCAACTTTTCCACAATAAATACAAGTTGGTCTCTTTGATGAATTTTTCTTAGAAAATGTTCCAACCACCTTGTACTTTTTGTCCTTTTTATGAACATATCCTAAACCGGTTTTGTTGTAATTATGTCTTTGAGAGTTCAACAACCGGTTGAGGTTTCTATCACTATGTGAGATTGTGAGTTTGTTTTTCAACTCTTTCACTTCTTTTTCAAGATCATCACATCTCTCACATGAAGTGATAATTTCCTCATGATTTGCACAATCACTTTGATGACTAGAATTAATAAGTTCCAAGGATTCATTTTGAAGTTTCAACTCATTTATAGATTTTTGCAATTCATCAATTTCATGTTGAAACTCCAAAATTTTCTTTCCTTTTTCCTTATTAATTTTAGCAAGCCTTTTAAATTGAATTAACATTTCATTGTAAGCTTCTTGCAAATCATCATATGAAATGGAGTTTGAAGATGAACAAGAAGAGCCAGAGGTTACCTCATCATCACATTCACTCATGCCATGATTAGCTCTTGATGAGGACTCATGATTGTTCTTGGCCATGAGACAAAGGTTTGCATTTTCATCACCGGAGCTACTTGAAGATGATTCATTGCTCTTCTCCGGTGCATCCCAAACAATGTATGCACGCTTCCCTTTGGTCTCTTGGGTCTTCTTGTCATTCTTCTTCAAGAATGTGGCACATTCCATTCTTATGTGGCCAACCCCACCACATTCATGACACTTAACTTCATCGTTGGTACTCTTTTCTCTTTGTTTGGAGTCTTTGGTTCTCTTGAAATTGGATGAAGATCCACCTTTCTTCCCTTTGAAGAATTTGTTGAATCTTTTCACAAACATCCCAAATTCTTCTTGATTTGGTTCACCATCGGAATCTCCACTTGTAGAGCATTCTTCAACTTCTTTTGTAGCTTTGGTTGAAGCTTTGAGTGCTATGCTCTTTTTCTTTTTGTCCGATTCCTCATGCATCCCAAGTCTTGTAAGCTCCATCTCATGCTCTTGGAGTTTGCCAAACAAAGTGGCTAAGTCCATGCTATTTATGTCTCTTGATTCCTTGATGGCGGTTACCTTGGGTTGCCAACTCCTACCAAGACATCTTAGAATTTTGTTAGTAGTTTCACCATTGCGAAATACTTTTCCCAAGGAAATTAAATGATTAACTATGTGAGAGAATCGCTTTTGCAAGTCACTAATAGTTTCATTTGGCAACATGTGGAACAATTCATATTCGTGTGTTAGAGAATTCAATCTTGCATCTCTAACCTCACTTGTTCCCTCATGTGTGACTTGCAAAGTATCCCACATTTCTTTTGCCGATTTACATTGGGAAACTCTATAAAATTCATCATGGGATAGAGCCGAAAAGATGATGTTTTTAGCTTTTAAATCAAATGAGACTTTTCTCTTTTCATCATCATTCCAACTACTCCTTGGAATTTCAACAATTTCATCATTTATTTTCTTTTTGGGAATGAAAGGACCATTTTCAATTGCATCCCAAATATCCATATCAATTGCTTCAATAAAAACTTTCATGCGAGTTTTCCAATAAACATATCCTTCACCATTAAATAGTGGAGGACGGTTTATTGAAGCTCCTTCTCCACCAAAGTTATTGCTAGAGCCCATTAAGTTTCCAAAAGGATCTTTTTCGAAAAAGTTGTTACACTCGATCTTTCGACCGAGCTCTGATACCACTTGTTGGAAACCAACAAGCGGGCTAAGCAAATACTAGAGGGGGGGTGAATAGTATTTTGAAGCACTAATACCAAATATTTCGATTGGTAATTGAAGAATGGAGCTAAGACTGAATTTTCTGGAATCAGACACAAAAGACTCGAGTCTTTTGTGAAATACTCGAGTTTTCAGTGATGAACAACTCGAGTCTTTTCTTAAATACTCGAGTTTTTCCTATCAGATAGCAGAAAAACCAGAAACGAAAATTCAGCAATTTTAACTCAAATCAATTCAATATTAAACAGGAACTTATCCAACAGAATAGCAAGCAATCTAAATAACTTTTAAACACAAAGATTCCTTGAACTTGCTACCTAATTGTATAAATCCTAATTGATTGAAATGACTTAAGTCTATTGAGCTAGAAAGTAGATTAAAAGCAATAAACCAACACTCAAGCAATTTTATCCTGGTTCACTCCAACAATGAGCTACATCCAGTCCTCCTAATCACTTAGGAGTTTCTACTAATAATCAAATTGTTAGAAATTACAAAGGATTGCTTGAGAATGGCCTCACTCAACCTAACCCTTCAAGAGTGTACCAAACTCTTGATTTCTACCCCAATTTGATTCCGGTGATTGAAGAACTCTTCACAAAGCTTCCTTGAACTCCCTTCAAGAAACTCCACCGGGCTAGGAACCTCCTAGTCTTGTGCTTGAGAACCTCTCAAGACTTCCAACACCCTAAGCCACTTAGGGTTTGCTTGGGAACAATCCAAGACTTTGAATAATCAAGCTTTTTGTATGTGTATTACTAATCTCACAATGGATTAGCACAAATAAGCACAGCTCAATGTAAGAATTGAGGCCTAAAACTCAACTTGGAATAAAATGACAATATGAGTGAGAAGTTGAGCTTTTTGGGAATTAACACTTGAGAAAAGGAAATTATGAAAGTTTGTGATCAATAATGTGTTGTTGTCTTGTTTGTTCTTTCACAAATTCAAAGAGAAATTTTACAATAAGGTTCTGAATTCTCTCTTGGGGTTGGATGAGACTCAAATGCCCTCAATTGAGTTTTTGAGTCTCTCCAACGTTCATTTTTGCTGACTGGAAAAAAATACTCGAGTCTTTTGGTAAAAACTCGAGTCTTTTTGGTCGATCACGAGTGAATTGGTGCACGAACAAGACTAACGGTCATAATTGCTGACCTGGCACAAATACTCGAGTTTTTCTATAAATACTCGAGTATATACTCGAGCCTTTATCAAAATACTCGAGTATTTTGATCAGATATGGGAAAAATTATTTTTCAATTTTATTTTTCCTCTCAAGTATTAATTTTTGGTCAATCTCAACTTAATAAACATATAAAAATTTATTCCTAGAAGAGACTAACTATTTCTACCCACTCTCAACCACTCTCAACATAAATTAGAAATTTACAATTAATATTTGATTGAGAATGATTGGACACTTGTCTTCTTTTCTTGACTTCTTGTTGATGTTGATGTTGCAATATCTTCAAGGCATGATTTGTTAATTATTTTGTCATCATCAAAACATAATCCACCTAATTAGGAGCATTGAATTCACAAGCGTGTACCCTTCTCATGTATAGACCGTTAAGGATGTAGGGGATGGGTGACGCATGGCCTGTACGGTGTTCCGAGGCCGGATTATCCCTCGTCCTTAGTGGGCCACTCGAGGCTCTTCCGAGGGAAGACCGAGTGTACGGTCGGCTGGTGACTATGTGAGGTTCGACTTGTTCGAAGTCGGTTCAAGTAGGACACTCCCGACATGTTCGAGGTTGGTATGAGCCCTTGTAGTAGCTCGCCCAGAGGTCGTCTAACTAATCGCCTTGGACTTGTGAACTTTATTAGTGGTTAACCCTACAAGCCCCCAAGCTGGTGGAGGGTTGAAAAGCCTGTGCCGAGCATAGTAAGGATGGGTCGACCTTTGATTTAGGGTGTGCCTGCTGCCATTGTCCACCCGTTGATGTAACACCCTGTAATATAATGAATAATAAACAATAAACGTTTGAAAATGAAACATAGGACTTTAAATTTTCTTTTATAAATCAGAGTTCACAAATAGCGTTGGGGGCTTCCATTTACAATATAATAATATACACTTGAGTTCCTTTCTTTCGACTGATCCGCTGAGCACTCTGATCTCCAAGCACCTTGCTCAAGTACCTAAAATGTTAACCACATAAGGGTGAGACCTTTTCACAACACAGTGAATCAGAAGATAACATAAAACTCATAATATAAACTTAAGATTAACAATTAAATTAAGTCAGGGATCAACCCATTCATCACATTCTCGTTTGCATATTACACAACAAATCCATAACCACTTTCATTTTTATTTCCCTTTTTCTTTACCACTTTCGTTATTCATTTCCATTATTCACTTCCCTTTAATTTCCTTATCATTTCCTTCTTTCGTTTCCTTTATTCATTATCAGTTTCCCTTTTTCTTCTTAGTGTGTATGCATCCTCAGGTCAGAGGCCTCCATACACATCCCATTTTATTTATCTGGTATGCATCTTCAGGTCAGAAGCCTACATACCTGCGACTTGATGAATGTATGCATCCCCAGGTCAGTGCCCTACATACATTCATTCCATTTTAACATATTACTTGATAAATGTATGCATCCACAGGTCAGGGGCCTACATACATTTATCCCATTTTAAACATATTACTAAATAAATGTATGCATCCACAGGTCAGGGGCCTACATAAATTTATTCCATTCAATCACATTATTAAATAAATGTATGCATCCACAGGTCAGGGGCTTACATACATTTATTCCATTCAATCACATTATTAAATAAATGTATGCATCCCCAGGTCAGGGGCCTACATACATTTATTCCATTCAATCACATTATTAAATAAATGTATGCATCAACAGGTCAGGGGCCTACATACATTTATTCCATTCAATCACATTATTAAATAAATGTATGCATCCACAGGTCAGAGGCCTACATACATTTATCCCATTTAAACATGTATGCATCCACAGGTCAGGGGCCTACATACATGCCACAATATGAATGTATGCATCCTCAGGTTAGGGGCCTACATACATTCATATTCTTAATTACCATTATATTTTCCTTTTATCATTATTTATTTATTAGCACCAGCTACAGTCAATTATCACATTATAAATTTCCAAACATAAACAAATATCAAACAAGCACATAACTAATAATAGAGCACAACTATCCACACATTCACCTTTATCATTTATCACACCAATCACATAATTCATTTGCTAATTTAGAATCCCAGTTTATTTTATTTAATACAATCTCATTAGTATTCTTTATTAAACAATAATAACACACATAATTTGCAAATAATACATATTTAGCATTTAAGTTGCATAGTCAATTATTACCAGCATCAGATAAACCAGTCGACATACTCAGGTATGTCTCAGAGTGCTTAAAATAAATCAACTCCCTAGGGTTCTTCACTTCCTACTTTAATGATATATAAAAAGAATTAACATAAAAATTATCAATAATTTAACAAAATCAACCAAGAACATAATAATCACCCCAATCAACTCGAATCACCTTTTAATCTGGCACCCACAACCCAAATTAATTATTAAACTCAAATCCTATTATAAACTCTAACTATTCCTAACTCAAAGTGTGGAAAAGAGACTCCCCTTACCTTAGAGAGAGAGAGAGAGAGAGCTCGATTGAAGCTCCAGGGACTTGGATTCTACCCCCGATCTACTCGGATTCCCGCTCCCTCGACCGATCTCCGTTCCGTTCTTGAGATTGGAGGAGAGAGAGCAAAGCCCTAAGAGAGAGAAAGTTTCCAAGAGGGAGGGAGAGACACCATGGAAAGGGGAAAGGAAGAAGAACACATGGGATAGGGGTGGATCTTCATGGAAGGAGGATTTAGAGGGAAGGACTTGGTGTTTGGGTGGGTGATTATTGGTTGTTGATGGAGATTGGGTGGAGGAGGAAGGAAGAGCCATGGAGGAGAGAGAGAAGGAAGGGGGAAGTATGAGGGAGGGAGTGGGTTGCCATGGGAGAAGGTTGGAGGGAAGGATTTGGGGGTTCCATGGAGGTTGGAGGAGGTTTGGGGTGAAGGGAGATGAGAGAGGGGCATAGAAATGGAGGGGAGAGAGGCTGGTGCGCGCTTAAATGCTAGCTGGTGCGGCTGATCTGCGCCCTCGCGCCTGAGCGCGGCATCGCGTATCTGATGCGCGTTTTGGCTCTCCGCGCGCGCCTGGGCACGAGTTGGGCCACGCCTGGGCGAAAAATCCCCTGAGTTGGTGCATCTGATGCACCCTGGTGCGCCTGGGCGTGCCTTGAGGGCCCTGAGTTCAAATCGTCATAACTTCCCCGATAACCGTTGGATCTTGCTCAAATTTTGAGACGAGCTTCCTAATATCCTAAACTTCACATCCAACGGTGGAAATCGGGTTTAGAGCTATGAATATTTTATTCCTAATTTTCTTGCACAGGACGAGTTCTAACACTTAAAACCTTGATTTAACTCCCGATTTCACTTCTATAATTCTACTTCTTGCTACCGATGCACCCTGCGCAACCCCTAGTACTTAAAATTACTAATCACCTTGCTCCCAAAATTCTTTAAGAAGTTAATCTGCCTATTCTCTACACTAAACCTATTAACTCACTAATTAGGCTTGGAATTAAATTAGGGATGTTACAATTCTCCCCCACTTATTGGAATTTCGTTCCCGAAATTCCGCTTCAAAATCCTTGACTGGAGAACCATCCCGGAATAGGGTTTCTAAGCTATGAGGCCTACTTCACTTTGGTTCTACTCCCCCACTTAGAATTTGGCATACCGTTCCGCATGAGTATGCCTCTAAGCTCTTGTACTCATTGAGGAGTACCGCCTATGGTTTAATTTAGTCCGCCTCAAAACGAAGATCCTATCGGGTTTTCTAAGATCAGCTGGGTTTCCCTTCGAAATTCTACATCGAAGGTTGGAAAGGGTACTAATGCGCTCTAAACACTATTACCCTCAAGGGTTGGTTATAATCTAGCTCCAAAATCTAACACTTATCTTATTCCTAGGCCCTTAACAACCACATGCATCAATCAAACAAACATAAGGCACATAGATGTCATTCACATATACATACACAACATTCTACATCAGCATACATTTCAAGCACAACAAGACTCCACCCTACTTCCTTCTAAGCTATTCTTTATCTACCTTGCCTAACTTAGGGCTAATACTTACCTCTACATACACATTCATAAAGATCAATATACATTTTTTTTGAAAGACGGTTAAAAAGGGATTCGGGGAATAGGACTTATATGTTTGCAACCAAAATGCATTTTTATCAATTTAATTTCTTAAGGTTTTTGAAAAATTGGAAGATAGTGTCCCTGATCATAATAGAACATTATAGTAAATTTTCAAGTCAATCAGAGTTTATTAGGTTCACTTTTGACCCTACGACCATTTTGTAAAAGATTTGCAATGATCGGGGTGAACCTTCGTCAAATTCACTTAAAAATAATAGACAAACTCCGATTGGCCTCAAAATTTAAAGGGACAACACTTATACATAGCCCCAGGTTGTGTAAAATTATCAAACCGATTAGAGCACATTAAATGCACTTTGTTTAAAACAAAAGCTTTCTCCAATTGGCTCGAAATGTTACATAAAACAACAATTCAACCTTAGGGTGCTTATATCAATTCTTCCAAGTCAAACAAATAGCCTTAAACCCAAAAACTTGGTTTTTCACTTTATACAAAAACCCTGACTACCCCACAACCACTTAACTATATACACATGCATTTTTAAAACCTTCGGTTCGGAAAATCACTAGATATGGGGATTTAAGATGCGGAAAGAATATCCCATACTAGTAGAATGCTTAGAAAAACAACTTTACGTTTATATAAAAAAAAGACAAGATTTTCTTTGCAAATGATGTTCCTCTCTTGATGAGGAACGATTTGCTTCATTTGAAAATTCGATTAAACTTTTAAATCATGAACCTCTCCATGAAGAGCTACCTCCATCTAATTTCATAAGAACCTAGATGAAGGAGTGAAAGGGCACTCAAGATGGGTAAACTCAAAGAAAAAGGAATATGCCTTGGATTTGGAAAAAATTTTAGTTTAATTCATCTTCAAAGGTTGAAACAAACATATCCCCTTGACTTTAAGTTTGAAAATTGAGTTTCATTCCAAATTGGCTTGGGTTTGTATGTGTAGAATTCCTATTAAATTGACGGGTGACTCGATTAAAACAATCGAGTTAATTCACCGGTCGATTATTTAGAAATCCTCACATCTTTTATTATTTTCTTAAAAATTTGTCGTGTAACCTCACAATCCATTTAGAATGATTGTGGTTCGGTGCACTCTTTTGAAATTCATTCTGATCACTCACATTATCAAACACATGAATCATTCAGACAATCACAGCTATGCACAAATCATAATCCTATCTATCCTAGGATTCACAACCACTAACTATAATGGAATAATGCATTTATACGAATAGGTCAACAACTTAATAGCATTAGGAAATAGTATGCATGGACATAATACGTATGAATAAACAAACATATGCAATGCAACATGATCATTTCGTAAGGACATCTAGTATTTATAGCTATATCATTCAATGTAATACGCATACACACATGCAGATAATCCACATACATATACATGTAAATCAATACATACACATGTTTGTAAATACACACATATACTATTTTGGACCTAATCCAAAACTTGTGCAAAGATCTCCCGATTGAATTTAAACCCTTGGTGCTGATTGAGTAAAAGCTCTTGTCATTCAAAAATCCAATTATTGTCACTTGGGTTTAATTTCAATCGATAGGACTCCATACTTATCTTTCGTTTAGTATTAAAGTTATCAGAATTAAATTAGTGGTGGAGTCAATTACAAATCTGATATAAAAGTTGTTGTTGTTCGTGGATTCTAATTTAAGCGATGTGAAATAAATCACTCGTTTAGATTAGAATCGGGCAAGAAGTTATTTCAATTCTCCTGATTCCACCTCTAATTTCCATCCCCTTGCTTTAATGCTAAACTATTCCGCATATAATCATATTGTGAGAACCTTTCGATTGAATCCAAACCGCTTCCCCAAGTTAGGCAAAAGTCCTTTTATATTCGTAAATCAAATTGGTGCGGTTCAAATTCAATTGGTCAGTACTCAATGCTTGTTTCACCTTTGGGGTCACAGTTAATTGAATCGAGATTAGCTATGGAACCCACTATTGCTTTACTTTAAACATTATTTTTCGCTCTCCTAGATACTAGTCTAATCAATGTGAATTTAATCACTTGGTTAGATTAGCATCGAGATCGTAATCTATTGGATTTGTGCGGCTCCATTTCTAACCCCTGTCCAATTACTTTGATACCAAACTAGTTGTCAAACACATATATTCAAAACATAGACAATTAAACATAGCAAAGAAAAGAGAAGCATATCATTGGCATTAAGGTTTCATACATAGGAAATCGTTTACAAATTCACGATAGTGCACAAACTTTTGAATTTCGGTGACTTCACCTCCCGTTAGATATAATGTCGGATTGGCCATTTCCAACACTACATTTAATCGGTGGTAGTAGCCCTCGCAATTCGGTTGAGTTCCTGCACTACATGTTCGAATGCACTGACATTAACTAGATTTCCTTTGTATAAAACTTTAACTTTCGATTAATCCAAAAACTCAACATTTACGCTCTCGACTAATCGTGTTCATACCACTTAGGTTTCCTGTTTGCAATTGGGTGAATACTCAGAATATCCAATTCTTTGAATCACTAAGGGATCCTGCTTAGTTTCCAAAGAATTCTATTCTCTTTGGTTTCCATAAATGATTTCTTTTACATTGTCAATTGTCGGTGTTCCCTATGCAAACATAAACCCATTCGGTTCATTGCAAATATACACAACCATAGTATCAAACATATACAAATCCACTTGTTATTCAAAAGTTTTCACTTGCATGGGTCTCACCTCTGGTCAAGAAGCTTGAGATGAGAGTGTTGCAGCGGGATCGAGATTACTTTCCCTCAGGTCGAAAGGAAAGAACTGCTCTGATATCATAAATGTAACACCCCGTAATATAATGAATAATAAACAATAAACGTTTGAAAATGAAACATAGGACTTTAAATTTTTTTTTATAATCAGAGTTCACAAATAGCGTTGGGGGCTTCCATTTACAATATAATAATATACACTTGAGTTCCTTTCTTTCGACTGATCCGCTAAGCACTCTGATCTCCAAGCACCTTGCTCAAGTACCTAAAATGTTAACCACATAAGGGTGAGACCTTTTCACAACACAGTGAATCAGAAGATAATATAAAGCTCATAATATAAACTTAAGATTAACAATTAAATTAAGTCAGGGATCAACCCATTCATCACATTCTCGTTTGCATATTACACAACAAATCCATAACCACTTTCATTTTTATTTCCCTTTTTCCTTTACCACTTTCGTTATTCATTTCCATTATTCACTTCCCTTTAATTTCCTTATCATTTCCTTCTTTCGTTTCCTTTATTCATTATCAGTTTCCCTTTTTCTTCTTAGTGTGTATGCATCCTCAGGTCAGAGGCCTACATACACATCCCATTTTATTTATCTGGTATGCATCTTCAGGTACCATAGAGATAGTGCCTCCAAATCTTTAAAGCGAAGAAAACAGCTGCCAGTTCTAAGTCATGAGTTGGATAGTTCATTTCATGAACTTTTATCTGTCTCGAGGCGTAAGCGACTACCTTTCTATCTTGCATCAAAACACTCCCAAGTCCTTGTTTCGATGCATCACAGTACACCTCGAAATTCTTATGTGGATCAGGCAAAATCAACACAGGAGATGATGTCAATCTCTCCTTCAACTCTCGGAAACTCCTTTCACACTTCTCATTCCATATAAATGGTTGATCTTTCCGAGTTAGCTTCGTCAATGGTAGAGCAATCTTCGAGAAACCTTCGATAAATCTTCTATAGTAGCCAGCCAAACCAAGAAAACTTCTCACTTCCGTGACCGACTTTGGTTGTTCCTATTGTAAAACTGAACTTACTTTCGCTGGGTCAACCGCTATCCCCTTGTTTGAGATCACATGCCCTAAAAACTTAACTTCCTCCAACCAGAACTCACACTTTACAAGTTTGGCGTACAGTTGCTTCTCCTTTAGGACATTCAACACTATTCTCAAGTGTTCAGCATGCTCCTCCGGGTTCTTGGAATAGATAAGGATATCGTCAATGAACACAACCACGAATGAATCTAAATAGGGTCTGAGGATTCGATTCATGTAGTCCATGAAAATAGCTGGTGCATTAGTCAATCCGAATGGCATCACAACATACTCATAATGCCCGTATCGGGATCGAAATGCAGTCTTAGAGATATCCTCTTCTCTAATCCTGATCTGATGATACCCCGATCTCAGATCAATCTTGGAAAATACTGAAGCCCCACGAACTTGATCCATAAGGTCATCTATCCTTCGTAAAGGATACTTGTTCTTGATTGTGACCTTATTCAATTGCCGGTAGTCGATACACATCCTCATACTACCATCTTTCTTTTTGACGAATAAAATCGGAGCACCCCAAGGCGATACACTTGGTCGGATTATCTGCTTCTGCAACAATTCCTCAATCTGTTTCTTCATCTCAGCCATTTCCGGTGGTGCCATCCTATAAGGAGCGATAGAAATGGGACCAGTTCCCGGAACTAAATCAATTCCAAATTCAATCTCTCGCTTTGGTGGCAAACCCGGTATCTCGTCAGCGAATACCTCAAGAAAATCTCTGACAACGAAAATCTCTTCAATTCTTGGGCCATTCTCTTCCACTTCAGCGTTGAACAAACACATATAGCCTGAAGGTTTTGGGTTTCTATAGATCACTACTTTTCTATCACAATCAATGATCACTTGGTTTCGGCTTAACCAGTCCATTCCCAAGATCACATCTAACTGCGATAAGGGTAAACAGATCAAATCTACCCTAGAGGGTTGTTCTAACACTTCTATACAGCAGTTAAGACATGCTCTAGAAACAACTACAGGAGAATTAGTAGGGGTTTTTACTTTAAGAGTGTATGATAACTCAGATATGGGTAAACTCAAACGATTTACACATTCTTATGAAACAAATGAATGCGTTGCACCAGAATCAAACAACACATTACAAAGCTGACCATTTAGCAAGTAATTACCTTGCACAAGATCGGAGGATTGGCTTGCCTCTACACCACTAAGCATGAGAACCCTTCCTTGAACCACGGGCTTGTCAGCTGCCCCTCTTGAATTAGCCTTGGCCGGTTCCTTGCAGTCCTTTGCAAAGTGTCCCGGTTTTCCACAATTGAAACAACCACTTGTCGCCCAACAAATACGACCATGATGGCGACGCTTGCACTTGTCACAAAAGGGAGCCTCACTCCGGAAATTCCTTCCATCACTACTCCCAATCTTTCCTTTGCCTTTCCCTCGACGATCATATGGTCCTTTGCCTCGATTGTTGAAACCCTTGCGCCTTTGAGGTCCATAATTATGGCTATCTTTCCTCTCTGATGCTTGCAATCCTTCTGCCTTCTTGTCATCCTCATACATCCTACACATGTCCACTAGTGCAGGAAAGCTTTGAATCCGTTGATAGCTGAAAATAGATTTCAGCTTAGGCCTTAGGCCTCCCTCAAACTTGATACACTTTCTCCTTTCATCAGGGTTGTTCTGGTAATATGAGGAGTACTTCATCAATTCCTCGAACTTGGCTGCGTACTCACCCACACTCATGTCTCCTAGCTTCAGCTGCAAGAACTCCACTTCCTTCTTTCTCCTCAAGTCCTCAGGGAAGTATTTATTGAGAAATTTCTCCATAAATACACCCCAATTCACATCCCTTCCTTCATAATGTAGGAGCTGAACCGTATGGTTCCACCAGTTCTCAGCCTCATCTTCCAACATATAGACTGCATACGCCACCTTCTGAGCTTCCGTGCAATTTAATGTTCTGAAGATTTTATCCATGGTATGAATCCACTTATTAGCCTCCTCAGTTTTAAATCCTCCTTCAAGCTTAGGTGGATTACAACTCCTAAAATCTGCCAAACTCTTAGCCTCGGTATTACCCACATTACACTGGTGAGATGGATTAACCGGTTGCGGTGGTTGCTGAGATTGGTGTTGTTGCATAGACTCCAGCACCGTGGTAATCCTCTCTAACATCGCGTTTGTATGATTTTGGTTTCTAGTTGCCATAATAGACCTGCGCTATGGACTTATGGTCACATATGATGAACTAAAGAAACATTCATCACACCACCTATACTAAGGCTATAACCAAAACCTCAATCAAAACATTCAATTGTATCTAATGCTTAAAATAAGCAAGATACTAACATTCAAAACAATAAACATGCCCTGTGGATACCTGCTTGATGTTGATGACTACCTTTCTGGGACTACTTCAACTACTACAGGATCTGACGTTTGCTCTGATACCACTTAGTGTGACACCCTCAATAGAACTCAAGTAATTAATATAATAAATATACTCTTACTCGAATTAGTTATGGACTTGTTAGTATTTATAAAACGTAGGAAATAAAATTTTATTTTTATTTTGTATAGAGGCGGGTGCACAAACCAAAACATGGAATCCTTGGAGTTAAGATTTCGTATCTTTTCAAATATTGAATTCGGCGTTTTTCTAAAACAAGGAATTCATTTCATTATCAAGGTAGCATCTATTCTTTGAAAATTGCGTTTTCGTAAATAAAAACTGAAGAGATGCTACCATACTTTTTTTTTGCGAAATTGATACCATTTTCAAACTTTGTCGCCAAATTCTTTAAATAATCTTTATCAGAGTAAGCGGAAATAATAGGACTATGCACAGTTGTAATATAAACATAAGATATATATATATATATATATATATATAAGTCATGACACACATAGTCCATAAGTCGTGTCTCCAAGATCCAGACAAGTCCATAATAAAAGATCTATATCTAAAGTCAACCATAACTCTAGAGTTCTCAAAAGCATATCTAAAATATACATATACATCTCAAAATATAGACTCTAGAGCTGGTCACATAGATCAGGTAGCAGCAGTAGTAGTAGTAGACATATCCCAGTAGCAGCAGTAGTCATCATCCAACATCACAGCAGCAGCATCATCTTCTCCACATCATCCATCAAATCGGATCCTCCAATCCTCATCATCTACCATATGCACATATCTAGGGATCATCGTCCCTCCACTGACTCCCGGTAGAGTGCACGACAGGCTCGCCTCCGCTCTCGTCCTCCACAGGGTCCTCCTCTATCTCATCCGAAGGACTGGTTACCCTACAACTGGGTACAGGGTCAGGTGATGGCGAGACCCTAACAGGGATCCTCGGATCAGATGGGGGAGTCTCCTTGCGGACGACTCTAGAAGAAAAAGGGTGTGAGCGGGTAGGTCGAAAGCGAAAACTGTGATATGAGCGAGCTGGTCGTGTGGGAGGTGGTCCATGGTAAGTGTAAAAGGGTGGTACGTGCATAGTGTATATGATGGGGATCCTAAATCTACGAGGACGGAACCAGATCAGCGGGTTGGGGTGGTAGAAGTTAACCTCTACCTCACCCTCAAACACCGCTCGGTGATCCTCGTAGATCCATATGCCACAAGGAAGTGGCCAGATCTCGATGCAAGCGATGTAACGTGACATCACCTACAAGGGCACAGGGATAAGCAATTCTACACACATAATAAATAGAGCATAAATAAATGTGCAATATGAATATGTAAACTTGAAGCAATTGTAACACCCCAATTTGGACTTAGAATTTTCACTAAAAATTTGCGCCCTTTTTTTTATAAACATTATACATTTCCAAAATTAGTTCATTTTAATTCTTTTACCAAAAGGGTTTTCTTAAAACGATTTAAAAATGACTTGATACTTAGACTTGTGTCATCAAATTCTATTTCCAAAAAGAGATGTTACCATCCAACACATTTCCAAAAATTTATTTTGTTTACGTCATATTTAGTCGATGGTTAACTTGCGGAAAATAGCTTAAGTACTTATGAACATATAACATAAAGAACTTCTTTCATTTCAAAATAATCCTTCATTACAATAGGGGTTACATTCGGGGTAGAGTAATTATGTCCTACCCATCATAAGATGGAATGCAAAACAAAGATTATCCTATCCTACTAGTCTTCATCACTATCTTCTATAGCTGGTGCTTCAGCTGGATCAAATTCCCACTCATCTGGTTCTTCTACGAGAACCTCATCTGCTTCTGGCTCCTCTCCATCCATTTCATCATCTGGGTCCACTTCGAATACCTCCAAAACTTCTTCCTCATCTTCCATAAAAGCTAGGAGATCATCCTCCGGTTCGGGAATATCCTCAAAGGTAAGCTGTCTCAAAGCCGGATGTACATCGTGGTAGGTTACTGGTCCACCCAGCACCCTATCCTTCAAATATAAGTGGCTAAATAAGACCTCATCCATCGATCCTGTGACTACCGTAGCTGGGTCCATGATTTCAACTCTAGCCGGACCCGTCCAAATCCATCCCTCTCGGTTGACTTCCCACTGTCCAAGGTCATTGGCATCTATGATTCCAACATGTGAAACTTTGACACGACACACTATTAGATCTGCCATCTGTGGCCATCATTCATAACGACCACAGGAAAGAGAAAAGAAAGAGAGAGTCAACAATCCGGACGAAATAATCGTCGACGACATGGACTTACTCTAAGGGATCACATTAGGATTCAAATACATACAACTTAAACAAAGCATAAGCTTTACATTATGACATTATCCCACTAACATCTCATAATTATCATGTGTTCACCATATCATATCATTACCATGTTATCCTTATAACTTTATCATTATAACTTTATCATTACAACTTTGTCATCATAACTTAATATCATTACTCCAGGGTTCCATACTCATAATCTTTCCACTAAGTCTTTTCACAACCATCAATGATTTAGGGAGGGAAATCATTGAGGTAAGGGTAGATTAGCACACACGATACATCTCCTCTTTCAATATCCAGCCACAACCTAAGTCGGAAAGCAGATGGGATGCACAAGAATCCTAACCATGCTGACATCGAAGCCAAAGGGTACGTACCGGCTGGAACCACGCCTTGTTGGCCAGCAAAACAAAATATCATTTCATAATTTCCCAAATATCATTTCATAATTTCCCCATTTCACAAAAACAATGGCTTCTAGTCCCATTTGGATTCCCTCTACACCATCTAAGACTTGCTCAAGGGGGCGACAGCTCTATTGTAACAGCCCGATTTTCGTAAACCAAAATAATTAACTTTTATTCATTAAGGTTGCAAAAATGAGGCCAAATTTTTTTTTTTGTAAAACATCGTGAAGTGTTTGAAAACGTTATTGAAAAGTTCTTGGTGATCTCAACACCCTTCACCGAAAACCGAGTTGTTACTAAAACCTTCCTTTTCATAAAACATTTGGTTCCATAAAAGAACTTGATTCCAAAAGCGTAGTGATTCATTAAACAAGGTATTTCCATAACATAGAATTAAAGTTAGCTTAGTTACATAGATGGTTCTTCGCTTGGTAATCCTTCACACATAACACAAACAATTAACCTAAACTAGATACACTACTTTCGCTTCCTTCTGATGAAGACCACCGGATTCGGCTCCCTTTCCTTTTCTGCTGATGCATTTTCACCGGAGGGTGATACTGCCTCGGTTGCTGCCTCTCCTTCAGAACTTGGCTTGAGCTCCACACCGAACAACTTCACCGATTTCTTCTTAGCTCCATCCCGTGGCGGTGGTTCATTACTATCATATCCCATTAGGGAGACGCTTCCCAAACACGATCCCAATGTCGATCTGCTTAGCTTGTGTTCTGGATCCGCAATCAACATCTAAGTATACCCCATCCACGCCCATCCATAGCGGGTGGGTTTCCGGCCGCTTCCCCGTCGACGCCATGTGGTAATCTCCAAGCGATGCTCCATCTGCCCGTTGAGATACCAGCAAGACCGATATACCAACGAATAGGAGAGAGTAAGCGATCCGAACGACGCATCGTCGACGATGTGTGTAACACCCCGCATTTTTCCCGTACGTGCTAGAACGAATTTTGTTGAAATAAATCCTGAAGTTCTATTTCATAAAAGATTTTTGGAAAAGTATTTTATGTGAGAGAGAAATAAAGTATTGATTTTCATGGATTTTATAAACAAAATGTTTTTATAAGAAGAGAAGTGAATGATTTTGTTAATTTGAAATGAATTGTGATTTTCTTAAAAAGTGATTTTTATTTGAAATGGAGTTTTCGAAGTGTTATCTTGAAAAATTTGTATCTTTTTAACCGTAACTCGGATTTTTACGATCTTTATATCAAAACGATCGTCTTAAAACGTAGATTTTGAAAATGTGATTTTTGGATTTTTCTGGGTTGATTTACAAAAATTTATTTTCAGAACTAAGAAATACGAATTCTTGGAATTTGTATTGTAAGAAAATGAATTTATTAAGTTGACTTGAAATTTTTATATGATATGTGTTTGATTTGAGGTGTGTGTACTGTGTGATGCATGAAATTAATTGTGTGAGTGTGATTCCTTATTAAATGATTGCATTATTGAATGAATTAATAATTAGGATGTTTAAATAAATAAGATTAAGGAAATAAAATGTAAAGTGTATGTGTGTGTGTGTATGTATGTGATCATACGTGTATGTGTGAGCTAGGATGTAGGAATTTCTAGAAGCTTAGTGAGTAAGTAAAATCCTAACCAAACTAAACTAGAACCATGAACCAAAACCAAACTAAGTTAGTAAAAGAAACCAAACCCTAACTAAACACTAACTAATACTTAAACCTAAAGTAACCCCTAAAAAACCTAGCCATGCTACCTTGTCCCCTTGCATTTGATAACTTCCATCCATGCAACTTTTTGGAAGCCCAAAATTACCCTCCCAAATGGTGTATAGCCGAACCAACAACCAAGGGCACAAGAGGGAAAATGGAATTGCCTACAAATAGGATGAGCCTTAGTCCATTTTCATTCCACCCATTTTGTAACAGCCCGAATTTCGTAAACCAAAATAATTGACTTTTATTTACTAAAGTTGCAAAAATGAGGCCAATTTTTTTTTTTTTGTAAAACATTGTTGAAGAGTTTAAAACCGTTGTTTAAAAGTCCTTGGTGTTCTCAACACCCTTTACCGAAAACCGAGCTGTTACTCAAACAAATCTTTACTCACTCAGGTTTCCAAAACATTTGCTAGGGAAAACGGTTTGATTCAATTTTTAAAATAGTTCCTTGCATTCCCCCAAAAGGGATCATTAAACATTTCTCATGAGGATGTCAAAAGTCGGGCATGCTTTAGAATAAGTTAAGTTACATCAATAGATCATCACTCAGGTAATCCTTAACACAAACACTCACTACAATATAAACTATCCATGCTAACTTTAAGCTACCCTATTGAAGGCAATCGGGTGGAGGTCCTCCTTCTTCTTGGATCCTCTTTTCGCTTTCGAAGATGAAGTCGTCCACGTAGTTGTCTCGGTATTGTAGTTGGGCTCCAACTTCACTCCTTCTTTGGTGGTAGACTTCCACTATTTCTCATATTGCACCTTCTCCTTGTAGTTCTTATACCCTCGCACGGTAACTTGCCTCAAGCGCGACCCCAGATCAGATCCGCTCAGTTGATGTTCCAGGTCGGGTATCACAATCTGAGTATGGCCGACCCATACCCAGCCTCTTGCGGTTCGCTTCCATCCTCTTCCATATTTACTCCACGTGGTGATATCCATACGACACTCCATCTGCCCGTTGAGATACCAGCAGCACAATATGCCAACGAACAGGAAAGAGTAAGCGATCCGAACGACGAATCATCGACGGTGTGGGATTACGGTAGGCAAGATAATAGGACCACACAAGCACATAATACAACACACAAGCACACAACAATCAGGTGTATTATTGACATCATTATCATTATCATCTTGTATTTTCATAATTATTATTGTCCTTCATTATCATTCCAACTTAATTTCACTTCTCATGATCATTCTTTCTTTTTCAATCCTTTTCCTTCTCATGCGCATACTTTCTTCTTTCACAATATCATCGGGGTACTCATTTAGTTCTCGGTTATCACTCACGTCTACATCTCCTCGGTCATCCACCCAACCTAGTCGGAAGCAAACAGGAGTACAGGACCTTTACCGTGCGGGCACGACAGCTATCTCAACACATAAATTGTCCCAGACCAGGAGGATCTCGTCCTCAAATCAATTCAATTTCATAATATCAAGGCTCACTGTCTCACAGTGGCAAACAAATTGCCCCACTCCAGTCCCTCTCACTGTTGTCAATTTGCAATCTAGGGGGCGACAGTATATTTCTAGTGGGCCCGCAGAACTTGCCACGACATTAGACCCAGTCCCCACCATGTTAGTGCGCCACATGTGGAGTTCGTTCTGCCTAGAAATATACTCTAGACTTCTTGACGTTTCACCGTCATCGTCCTCCCCTAATGCAATCTCCTCCTAAGTATCCGCAGATACCTATGGTTTCTTCCTCTCCACTACTTCGCACTCTCATACCTCACCGCGTAAGTCTTTTAAAGTCTTTTAATCTTTTTAATTATCCTAAGGTCGGCCCGTCCTTCGTGCAACCCTTCAACAAGTCCCGACCCCTAACTTTGCACAGCCTTTCTCTC
Organism: Crotalaria pallida; assembly: GCA_037953625.1. Taxonomy (NCBI): domain Eukaryota; kingdom Viridiplantae; phylum Streptophyta; class Magnoliopsida; order Fabales; family Fabaceae; genus Crotalaria; species Crotalaria pallida. The sequence goes on along the minus strand of CM075652.1, from coordinate 39,192,463 downwards.
ATCATTTCTCACTTAGCACAGAGCTGGGATCACATCACAATCTCAAATCTCATTTCCCAAACTTTCTCACATTCTCAATCTCCTTTCATACTCTTTCCTCAAAACCATATTTTCACAAACTTTCTCAAATACCATTTTATAAACTTTCACAAAACCTCATTTCACCAAGTTTCTAAAATCTCTTTTCTGCCTTCCACAAAACTTCTTTTCAAAAACTTCTTTGAAATTACCTTTTTATAATGTTTCTCAAAACCTCTGTTCAAAACATTTTCAAAAGAATTTCTTTTCACAAACCCTTTCTAAAAGTTTCCTTTCACCATTTCTACACGATCTCTTTTCAAAAATCTCTTCGAAAATTTCCTTTCAAAAATCCTTTTGAAAATTTCTTTTCAAAAAAGTTTTCAAAAACTGCTTTTCGAAAACCTTTTCAAAATTACGTCTTTGCTGAGCGCTAATGGAGGAGCAAGCTCAACTCGACACTAGTCCCAGACTAAAACCAAAACAAAAGGAGCCCAGCTCTGCTCAAACCACATCTCATTATCATAATCAACATCAATTTCCCCCAAGCTCTGGCTCGTTCTCAACATTATCATTCATTCCTTCCCCAATCTCAATTCTTCATCTCTTTCTCAATCAATCTCTTTCTTGTGTCTTTTACTTTACATTCTTACTCATTTCATTTTATTTTCAGGACGTAGCAGACGTCCATCAACATATTACTCTTTAACCAACATCAGTAAATATCATCATGCATAAATAAATAAAAACATACTATCACACACAAACATCACACAACGATAATGTGGTCATTGTCTCCTTCGTATAAGTGGCCACACAACACAAACAATTGCCACTTATACTGCTGACTCTAACCACTTAGTTCCGATCTTTGAGGTGATACGGAACGTCCTAATAAATCACCTAACTACCACGGTGTCTTAGGAAAACTTCTCTCTCACCTGAGGTCCAGCTATTTAATGCGTACCGTTGCCTCGGATCCGTTGTGCTTCAGGCTGCCCCAATCCCTCGTCTTTAAGGTTCCTCGTACTAAATAAAATACACTTAGGTTATTAACTCGTATTAAGAAAATATTCTCCGGAACTTAGACACCTTTTATTCCTCGTCGGAAAACTTAAAACATAATTGTTTTCTTTTAGGCAACTCTAATATTTTATAATACCTTAAGTAATTTCGAAAACCATTTTGAAAACATTTCATAAGGTAAATTTAAAGCATTCATTTTAGTTGCTGGTCCATTTTGGACAGCACCCTACACATGTTAAAAAACACCGAAAAATTTACCATTTTCAATCTGGTTTTTCTTAAATCAATTATCGTTTGGAAAATTATACTTTAAATCACTTGGACACGTTTTTAGAGTTAAGAAACATTTTAAATATTTCTGGACAGCAAAGAGTTATTTTGTAAGTCTATTTTAATAAAACCCGAAAACGTCGTAAAACACTTTTTATTTCAAACCCATTACACATGCAAATATTTCCAAACATTAACTACCACACAAACAACAACAATAACATTTAGATGGATTAAGCCACATAAGCAATTATACAACTCACAAATAATTAACTTTCATGACACAAAACACCTAGACATGCATAAATTCACAAACCACATTGAACCAAAGATGTAAATCAGGCCCATTTAATTTTCTTACTTTAAACAACTTTATTCTTTTCAAAAATCATTATTTAAATTTAATTTCATGCAACTAAACTTCCTAGACTTATTTGCACTATATGGCCGAATGAAATCAAGGAAAATAAGCCAAGAATTACAAATATAAAACACACAAATCAAGTTAGTTTATCTCCAGCACTTAATTCCTATTTTCTTTCTCATGCAACCAAAATTATTTACTCTTTATTTCTTCTCAACCGAATAAACCCACTCACACATATATTCAATTAAACACAATACTTTACCAAAAATCATTTAATTTAGTTACTTATTTCCCTCTACCTTTAATTGAAACCGAATAAAATCACAATTTCAAACACATAAACTTAACAATATTCTTCGAGACATACTCATTGCTATAAGTCAATTCATGAGAAAAAGAACCCTAGTCTATCTAGCATGCATGGCCGAATGTCATCATGATTAAAACAAGGTCTTTGGGTTCATTTTTCTACATGCAAAAACACAAGGTTCTTAAATCAAAAGAAATTAACATGCATGGATCTTTTTCATGAAAACAAATCATGGTTTCCTTATTCTAAGCCTAGACCTTATGCTCATCATCATAGATCAAAGTTTTACTTTCAATTCTTTCACATGCACGCACATAAAACATGAGTCAAGACAAAAAAAATCATTTTTTTAAAACTCATTTCTTTTGGTTCCTTTACAAAACCGTGGTGATCCTTAAGGAAATAAATTTTTTTTGTTCAAAAACCACATGCATGGACCTAAATCTTATAGATCAAGTCATGGAATCAATCATAATGACATAAATCAAAGATAAAAATCATTTTGAGTAAGAAGTGGTCAAAACCGTGGCATGAAATAAAGAAGGATTAAATCTTTTTGGTTCAAAAGCAACATGCATGTATTAAAACTCAAGACTTGTCCATAGATCAACACAAAATCAAAACTTTTTATTTATAATTTCATGAAAAGAATTCAAGAACCAAACTTTTCAAAGATCAAAACAAAATTAAAGCTTTATTAAGATCAAGTTAAAATCAACCACTTTCAACCACTCAAATCAACTTTTCTATTCATAAGATTAACATGCAATGACTTGAATTAAATTAAAAAGCATCAAGACTCCTAGATCTAGTCAAGGCCGAATCATTTGGCTCTTGATCTAGGGTTTTACAAGTTCATTTATTCTTAAAAATTCAAGATCAAAGGTTAATTAACACATGCATGAACTTAAATCATCAAGATCATCAACAAGTCAACATGCAGCACCAATACATCTTTAAATCACGGTTTAAGAAAGAAAATTCAACATACAAAGAGATTTACTTTTAAACTTTACAAAAATCCCATCAAACCTTTTGGTTTAGAAGATTTAGTTTAAAAAGCTTTAGGATCCTTTATGAAAAACTTTAAACGAGTTATGAAATCCGTTAGTTAGACATTTACAAGTTCCTTTAAGCTTGAAAATCCATGATCAAGCACAAACATACTTGTGCTCATCATTTAAGCTTGAAAAAAATTAACATGCAAAGAGGTTTGCTTTAAACTTTACAAAAATCTTAACAAACCTTTAGATCTTTAGGATTTATGTTGAAAAACTTTAAGATCTTTCATGAATACCTTAATTGAGTTATGAAGTCCATTAGTTAGACGTTTATAAGTTATTTTTAATCTTAAAAGTCCAAGATCAAGTATAAATGTACTTAGAAAATCAACATGCAAAGAAGAAAGAAAAGAAAAATTACAAGATCAAAGAAAACTAAATTATTACAATTTCCTATATAACTTCGAGCTACCCACCAAAGGAAGGGTTGATCTCCTAGCTTCTAATGTCTTGAAAGTTCAAGGAATGGCTTGAGTTTTTGAACTTGGTTTCTTCTTCTTCCTCTCCCTAGCTCACGGCCTCTTTCTTTTCTTGGTGTGTTGAGAGCTTGATTTTGCTCTTCAACAAATGTGTTTGAGAGATGAAAGGAATGAAAGAAGTGAATGGAAAGTGGGTGAAGGAACTAAGGGTGAAAGCTTATATAGACAACTCATAAATCTCCCTTTTACCCTTGTATAAATTCGGCCAAGGTGTGATCAAAGGGGGTAATTTTGGCATTCCAATTTGTTGCATGGGTGGTGTTTAGCAAATGAAGGGGACAAGGTAGGGAACATTAGGTACTTAGGGGTTACTTAGGGTGCAAGACTTTTTTTTGACACTCCATTAGGGTTTTCACCATTTAGTTAGGGCTTGGTTAGGGACTTAGTTAAGGTTTAGTTGGGACTTGGTTACTTGGCTAGCCCTTAAGGAAAATTCTAGGCTTCTCTTCACTCACACACATACACACAGAACACACATATTTTCTCATACATACACACACTTTCACGTAGTACACACATATATGCATACACATATCATATTAACACACACATTCATGCATATATAATTCATCATATTCTTTCACTAATTAAATTTCACATAATTTTAAGCCTACACAAACACATAAGGCCGCACATACATATACGCATAAACAATAAATCATTCATGCCTAAAAATTATAATGACACCAGAGTATCAAACACACCTATTTATAAGAAGTAAAACACATTTCCATAAAATAATTTCTCCTTGAAAAATAATTCACCATTTTACTAAAAGAATTTTAAACACATAATTATTTCCAAGACTCAACTTAAAATTCACAACTTGATTCCATGAAAATCATCCTTTTAAATCATTTGCCATCTAGAAAACGTGATTTAAGGATTTATTTAAGAAAGTACTCTTTCAAAAACACTTTTCTCAAAATAATTCTTTTTAGGTTTTAAAAACAGTACGAGGATTTTGAGGGGTGTTACACTTCTAGTGTTGTGAATGTGTAGGAAATTAAACCGTAGGAAGAACCAATTGGACAAGGAAAGGGGATGTCAATGAAAGTTATGGGTAAATGGTCCAAAAACAAACAATATGTTCAAAGGAGGAAGATTCTCCCAACCAAAGATTCTCTCGTGCCAAAAAGTAAATTCATAAGGTCAAGGACCTCAAGCAAGAAGCAATGGCATATATCAATGACTATACAAAGGTATATTTGGACTATTCTAAATTGAGTAATATGTCAGATTAGTCCCTGACTTTGTAAGGGTCGGTCAAGTTAGTCCCTGACTTTATCGAAATAGCAATTTAGTCCCTGAGATAAGAGAACGTCGATCAAGTTAGTCCCTGCCGTCACTACCGCAGGGATGTATTTGCTTTAAAATGGGATAAAGATAGGGACGTATATGAATTAAAATGAAATATCAGGGACTAAATTGCTTTCGATAAAGTCAGGGACTAACTTGACCAACCCTTACAAAGTCTGGGACTAATATGACATATTACTCATTCTAAATTCTGTTCATACTAAGGTGGATCATGAGTACTAAATTTTTTTTAAATATTTTTAATTATCATGATCACTCCTTAGTTGAATTAAATCATGTGTGCTTTACAGCTTTTTTTAAAAAATTCCTTTTAGCACATGATTATTTTTGGTATAGTCCTAGATATCTGTTACATATAGTGTGTTATATCATGTGTGACTAAAATTTTGTTGTTATCTTATATCACATGATTACACTTTATATGTAATGATATTGCATTGATATATGAGGACATGCTTGTATTTGTAAGGACATGTTTGGTAAGACGTGGACTTATAACATAAGCATGTTGTTATCCCTTTTATGATTAGTGCATATGCTTAAATTGTTTATTCATATTTTGCCTCCACAATATCTTTGATATTTGTTAGGAGATGTAACTAATCATAGAGGATCCAAGTCTTTGGATACCAAAAGAAATGTTCCTAAGTATTTCTACAGGTAATGCCTCAAGTACAAGTGATGTTATACGTATTGAAATTAAAAGAAAGAATTCCATAGGAGGAATTAAGACTCTCTCTCATCATGATGCTTGAGGAAAAATACTAAAGAAGGGGAACATATTAAAAGGGTGGAGACTTCCCTCAAAAACAAATAATGGTGAAACTCCTTAGGGAAGAACTTCACTAGTACACAAGCTTATTACATGAGATAGCATCTCCTACGATAAGTATCAAACACATGATATTTATCTTTGTGTCACACATGTTTATCTTGGTGCTAAAATTTTATTTATTCCTTCTTCGATATGTTTGTACAAAATTTTTTGAAGAATAAATTATTTTTTCAGCATACACTATTTTCATGTGTTACTAATTCCTAAGGATCCAATTAACTTGGATACCAAGAGATACATGTGCTAATTAGTTTTGGAGGTATTCCTACAAGTATCAGTATGCAACGTCCTCTACAAACTTGATTAATGGATTCAAATGAAAAGAGAACTGGGCAATACTCGAATACTTGAAGGTGATACGACAATATCAAGATGATCTCTTGGAATGGAAAAAGGTTCAACACATTGAACAAGAGGAGACCATCCTTCAAAATGCTACATGATGAATTTATCAATAGAAGGAACTCCAAAGCTCTCGCTTTCAATCATCACTATAAGTATCACTGATCTTTTAATTATTTTAATCATTTTGTGAAGTTTCTACTTATGATATGTGCTACATGACATTTTGTGCTGAAGTGCATTGAATATTTATTGTCATGGCATATAGGACTCTCAAATTTTTGTGATGATAGTAAGAATACACATGTTTTTAATGATGCATTTGATCTCCCTTTATAACATTCTTGGTTGAAACATTCTTTTAGAAAGGGGGAGAAAAACTTTTTCAAATCTGCATAAAAACATGTTTCGCTTCTTCACTCTATCTTGACATCATGCGACTCTTTAACTATGTATTGGGATAAAAAAATTTTCCATAACTCCTTGTGCCGATGTCAAATATGGGAAGAAAAGTGTTCATATGAAAGTCTCATACTTTAATCCCATCCAAATCCTCGTCGCTGAAAGAAATTTGAATATTTTTTTAGGACCTCTTCTTGATCGACTTCTGGCTGACTGCGAGGATCTGGATAATGTATTTCTTTCTATTTGACCTCCTCTCACCTACCCCACAAAACCTCCATCCATGGTTGTAACTAGGAAATCCTTGCGAGATTTGTCAAAATCATTAACAGCCACCAAATCAACCTTCTACTGACCAGAATTCTTGTCATCGGGGGACGAGCTTCGCCGACGTTTAGCCTTATGAGAGGAAGGTGATCTTTTTCTTGGCCTTCGACAGATAGCATCTCTAATGTATTGTTGAAGTTTACCTTCTCTGATCATTTCCTTGATCAGGTCTCTGAGCCAGATACATTCATCAGTGGTGTGGCCATAACCATTATGAAAATCACAGTATTTGGACCTATCACGCTGTGAGCCCTTCCTCAGCGTTGGAGGCCTCTGAGCTGCCCGTAAGTCGGTCTTCATTGTCTCTCGCAGTATCTGACTCCTGGGGACAGTTAAAGGAGTGTACTCCTTAAACTTATTCTTAGGGGGTGGTCTCCGATCCCGATCGTTGCGATCGCCTCTGCCATCAAACCTATCGTTATGTCTGGATCTGTTTTGCCCTTGAGACTCGGCCCTTTGTCACTCCTCTCTAGTTCTTTGACCTTTGTTGAACTCTTCCAGATTAATAAATTTATTGGAGCGTTGCCTTAGTTCGGACATGTCTCTTGGTGGCTTTCCGATCAAGGAATTACGGAAATCTCTAGGTAATAATCCTTGGGTAAATAATAGTACTGTCACACTTGCTTCCAGTTTTGGCACCGAGCTGGCTTCCGTGTGGAAGCGTGATAGGTAATCCCTTAATGATTCATCAAACTTTTGAGTGATCACGGCCAGTGTGTGGTCGGATTTCGGTTGAATGCAACTGGTCGTGTATCTGTTTAGGAAGACCCTTTTCATTTCTTCCCATGAATTGATCGAATTTCTTGGGAGGGATGAGTACCAATGCAATACAACAGGTTTTAGGGTCATCAAAAACGCTCGGCACTTCATTCAATCGCCACCTCTGTAATAGTTCATGGCTCCCTCGTAGGATACGTTGTGGTCTAAAGGATCAGTCTGACCGTTGTAATGGGGAACATTAGCTGGACCTAAATAACCTTGGGGTGTTTCAAGATCCATGGTGTATAGGGTGAATAGGTGGCCAGGGTGGTAATCCCCTTGGTCTTGATCAACGGTAGGGTTGGTTTCTGGAAGTGGAGGTGTGGGGGAAAGGGGATTTGCAAGGGTATTGGGGGATTAGTAATATGACCATATTGGGGCATGGGGCTCGGTCCGTGTGAAAGTGGTCAGGGTGTTGGGTTTGGTCCTATGGTTTGTGATTGGGGACCTATGGGTTACTCAGAAGGATGTGGTTAGTGTGTTGGGGGTGCCTTCTCGATTATCCTGGCCATAGCCTACTATTGTAGCTCGGCAATGGCCCTTCCCTGTTGTTGCAGGAGTGTTGTTTGTTGTTTTAGTATGTGCATCATCTCTTGCTCACGCTGCCTAGCAGAGGTAGTTTTTGCGTACGACCTGTTAACAAAACACGCTCGGTGAGAAAGACTCGGGGAACGGCGAGGGTTGTCACGAGCGGCTGGTATGTTCGCTCCTTTGGTTGGGTATTATCTCTCTTCATCTAGGATTGGGTTGAGGTTGGGGAGTCCGATCTATGTGTCCAGAGCGACGTCCATGGTTGGTTGCCGTAGAATTCTCACCATGATTGCATCTGGCTTCTCTTGAATCCGCTGTATCACGGATCAGTGGCACATTGTTGCCAGAATCCCCTTGGAAGGATCTCACAGTATAAGGACCACTGTGAGTCTTGGATGGCATACAAGGGGAGGGAGCCTCCTTTGAGGAGGAACAATATCTTCTAGTGGTGGTGGATTTGTGGGAGGTGAATGTGATGATTGGGGGGATTCCCCTCCCTGTTATGGTTAAGATGATCACGGAGATCACTGTCAGCAGTGGTGTGGGGTTCCGGGGTCTGCCAATACATTTGCGGGCAATATGGTCCCGGAGGTCCCCTGCATTGCTTCTGGTATGAACCATGGTGGTGGTGGAGGTGAACTATTAATTGATTCCCACAGACGGCGCTAATGTGGTGTTCTGAACCAGGATTAGCCTTAAGGTTATGAGGAAACCTAAGGGCAGAACCCAATTGAGTATTGTTGTGGGACTTCTTAGGATTTATTATTATCCAGTTGGGATAACCAGGGTCTCCCTATTCAACAAAGTGTGTCATTGTGTCAACTCAGGGATGAGAAAACGTACTTTAGCCCCTATAGCATGGTGATTCTTATAGGGGAGCCTCTGGGTGCGTGTTTATGTTGGCTTCTTTGTGGACCTGTGAGGTGGAAGTGTTTGACTAGGACTAGGAAAGATACTGCTTTAGATAGCCTTTCTGGATTCTGTACCAGATAAACACAGGTATATATCCCTTATGTTCTCAAGCTGTTACGGGAATATAGGAAAGAAGTTAGGACTGTTGGGATCGTAACTGATAGGATGAGGATGAAGATCCTGTGCTCGGTTGTGCCCCGTAGTCTTTAATCCCTATAAGTATCCCAAGCTCGGTTTGTCTGTTACCGACCAGGTGGTGGTCGGTGTTCAATGGCTTTCTTGGTCGGTCGGTCTAAAGCGTTCTTGGTCGGACCAAAGTCTGGTCCACAACAAGTTTTAAGCAAGATAGCCTTAAAACATGTCTCCCCTTCTTGTCTTGGGTATAGTTGTAATTTCAATTCCTTGTTTTATCACTTAAATTCATATATATCTTTTTTTACCCCAATTCATCGCCAGCAAATTATAGCCTTTCTCTCTTCACATGTTTCTCAATCATTCTTACTTTGTTTTTTGTGATATTATAGGTTAACATTTCAGTTTCTTCACAAAGTTGATGATACAACACGAGGAAGTTTTTAAAATACAATTAATCTGTGTGTTTTGTTTTTTCAACTATTTTACACTCACATGGAATTAGTTGTGTTTCCTTATATTGTTTTACTCCTTTTTTTTTATTCTCAACTAAAATTAAGTTATTTTAAAATACTGTATTTATTTTATCCGTTAATTTCTTTAAATTAATCAATATGTTGATTGATTAATTAAAAAAAAACTAATCTAATAATGTTTGTGTATATCTCATGTCATGTGTTCAGAGCAAGCATTACCACATGCTACAACGTTTCATATATCCCAAGAACTTGAGTCCAGTTGGTTAGAATAATTCCAAAATATCACTATTAATAAATACAAGCAATTCTGTTCAAAAAATGTTACAGCTGAGTCTGATCCAAAATATCATTGCTAATAAATACAAGCTTCTATGCATAAACGATACAATTGAGTCTTGAAAATTAAAAGAAAAACGTGAAGTGTGTGAGCTGGGGCGTGAATATTAAGGTTACATGCTCAGTAAATTTATTTTTTTTTTTATAAATAGGCGACAAAGAAAGGCAAAAGCAAAAATTGTGACAGAAGAATAGAAACCTCTTTTGAGCACATGAGATTCTTCTATTTCCTCTTCCTCTGATCTTCATGTTCCTCTTCCTCTTCTTGTTCCTGTTCCTCTTCTTGTTCCTCTTCTTCTGATCTTCATGTTCCTCTTCCTCTTCTTCTTCTTCTTCTTCTTCTTCTTCTTCTTCTTCTTCTTCTTCTTCTTCTTCTTCTTCTTCTTCTTCTTCTTCTTCTTCTTCTTCTTCTTCTTCTTCTTCTTCTTCTTCTTCTTCTTTTGCTTCTTCTTCTTCTACTACTTCTTCTTCTTCGTCTTCCTCGTCTTCGTCTTTGTCTTCGTCTTCCTCATCCTCACTGTCATCCGCTTCATCTTCTTCTTGTTGTTGTTGTTTCCACCTTCTCATACCTTTTTCAATCTTTACATACATTGCTTGTTAATCTCTCTTCTTGTTGCCACCTTCTCATACCTTTTTGATTCTTGACAAACATTTCTTTCTAATCTCATCCAACTCTGATCCAATGATTCTTATTTTTCATTTGTATTTTTAAATCTCAAACAACTACTTATTCAGAGTACGTTTCAGATAATTGAAACAATTATAATGTTTCAATTATAATGGGTTATAAACTGAAACTTTTTGTGTTTGCAACTGTGTGTTGAAATCAATTTTTATGTATTGAATTTTATTGGAATAAATTTATTTTTGAAAAATAATAATATGTTTTTGATGATTAATTAAGTCATGTTTTAATTTTTAATACAATCTTACACTAAAGTATTCTTGCTATTTTTGTTGTTGTGCAGATAAAAATAAAGTGTGAAGATGTTTACATGCACGTCCTATAAGAAGCAAACCTCGAATGACAAGGAAAATGTTACTGATAATGGCACGCCAAGAAAAACCACCAAAAGCTTCACTGCACAGGTTCTTAATCCCACCAACAAACTTAACTTTTGTAGGTTTTTTCTTTTTCATCTTGGTTAATAGCAACGAAACCAACATTATATGCTAGGATTACTCTTTCAATGCATAACAAATATGTACATATATACATGCCCATCATACACCTAGATATATCTTATGTTTATCTAATCATATATCACATATTCTCAGTTGCATACGCTTTTTATCTTACTTTTCCACTTCTTCCACATATCTTCTTATGTTGTAAATAAATGTGTACATTTTGAAATGCCAAATTCCCATAAAAAGACTAATTGTCCACTACAATTAAAAATACTTTTAGATTATTTCACTTATTATCGGTCACAAATATATGTAATTCAAATTTATATTTTTGGGGTGTTTTATAAATAAAAAAGTGGTAATCTATTTTAAAGAATAACATCTTCAACCAAAAACGACTTGTCTTAATATTTTGATAACAATTCCTAAACCCCAAAATAGATAATAGATAAATTTTTATTTTTATCATTATTTTTTCATTAACCAAAAGTTGATTCACGTATCAAATAATAGTCGTCATTATTTTTTTTATATAATATGCATGATTTAAACTTTTAATGCCTTCACATTAATCTGATTTTTGTTTTGTATATGCAGATTAAAGACATGGCAGGTAAAGTATCAAGCTCTTTGCAGTTCAAACCCTGCATATGTTCCTCAAGTCATACCTTCGAAGGAGTTCAGTCCCCACAAATGAAAGATGTTAGCATACAACCAACCTCCCCTTTAAAATTTAGTGGCTTAAACTACCATGGAGAAAGTTTTGGAACAAGAGTCATAGTGGGATCTACTAGAAACCAGACTCGGAGAAGGGATGAGGCGACAACATCATCATCTCGAAGGGAACTCGTTGGTTTACAAACCCCTAGACACATTTCATCATCGACAAGTAAGATAGCGGAGGAGGGCCAGGGTGGATCAAGGGAATGGATGGCTGAAGTTGAGGAAGGTGTATACATGACCTTTATGACTCTTCTTGAGGGAGGATCTGAACTAAAACGAGTTCGGTTCAGGTATTTAAGTGATAAAAAGACTTCACCTCAGTTTTACATTACAAGTTTGATTAGTCTATGTCGTTTATGAGTTTTTAGACTGAATTATGTATGCATACACGAATACACACACACACACATATATATTAATTCCTCATGATCAAAGGCATTGATTATACTTTCCATTCATATTCAAGCCAAGATAGGTTCAACCGGAGGGAAGCTCAAACACGGTGGGTGGAGAACTACGATCGGATCATTGAGCTTTATAACATTCAGAAAATCCATCGACAATATCTAAACATGAAACCCCCTCTAACTTCTCCTCAACTTGAGGTAAGTGATAATATACCATTATATGATGAAGGGTGTGTTTATTTGGTTAGATTTTACTTTTCTTTAAGTATTTTGATGCAGTTTTGTCTCTGTGCTTGTTAATTTGGGAATATTTTCACTTGATGTTTCCTTTAGTGAGTTTTATCAAGTAGATTAAGCCTTAATCAACTCATTTTATTTTGTAGGATTGAAGGATGTGAGTTCGAAGATTGATGATCAAAGAAAAGTGAAGAAACTCCTAAGAAGTGCTTTTGGATTTGGTTTAATTCATTTATTATATGCTAAATGTTGAGGCTGAGCGCATACTTAGTTTAAATAAATTTCACTCATTTTGGAGAGATCTCTTTCAACGTCCCTTCATTTTCTTTCAATTTCTACACTAAATTTGAAGACCTATGGTGTAAATCAAGAAAATATTGGGAACTCAAGCTTTTTCTTCAACAATCATGGAGTCTAGCTTACTCTCTCCTTTTATGTTATTATTTCTTTGGTTTTGAACTTGTGTATTTGAATCGACTTTGTTGGCGTTTGATGTTGAGCATTATGGATTTCATTTGTATTTGAATGGGCTATTAATTCATGCTTCAATCTCCTTTATGAGTTGTTAATCTTTATCCTTAATGTTATCTTAGATTTTTCTATCCTTCGGTAGGTATGTTGAGTGTGCAAACAGTTGGAAAACTAATGTCTAATTGTGTTTATTGAGATTAATGATCTTGTGATCCATTGATCCAGGAGTAGATATTGAATTCTTGCAAACTATAAATCCTTATGCTTACTATTGTTTTTGTCATCATTAATTCACCTATGGAATAATTATGATTCTAACATAGGATTAAGTCCTAAATACCTAAGGAATTGGGCATTGCGTATTATTGTGAATTTGGTTTTCATAATTAAGAGTTTGAACTTCTATTGATGCCTTGTCATTTTAATTGATATGTTTTTGTGAAGTCTATCCTCAACATCTCCATCCATTACAACTTTTACTCTTAATTTTCACTCCAACTGTTTGATAAATTGCTGCCAAAAAAATACCAAGAATATTTTTCTATATTTTTTTTATTGTTTTAATTGGTGATATGCATAATTAATTATGCAATATTTAATGGTTTAAATACGAAAATGGTCCCAATAAATATTGACGTTTTTGAAATTGGACCTTGTAAAAAAAATTTGGTTTTGGTCCCTGCATTTACAAAACGTTTTGGTTTTGATCTCTCCTGTTAGACGTGGATGGAAATGCCATAAACGTAATGTACTACATTCTATGACCAATTAAGAATGATATTATTGCATTAATTCTCAAGGGTAATAAAAACAACTTCCACTACATTAGAGAACCAATTCAAAAACCATGATAGTAACAGAGGGACCAATACCTATCCAATCTAATAATATAGGGATCAAAACAAACTACTAATATAATTATGGGGACCAAAATATAATAAGAGGAACCAAAACCAAAACGTTTTGTAAATGTAGGGACCAACGCCAATTTTTTTTATAGGGACCAATTTCAAATGAGCCAACTTTTACGGGGACCATTTTCATATTTAAGCCATATTTAATTATGCATATCATCATCTTGACAATAGTTCAATATACGAAGTGGTACTTGCTTTCAACCCTATTTTGAACTCGATTTACTTATCTTTATTATTACAGACGACTCGGTACACTTACCGATGAGTGCCATGTTTTTGACATTGTTGCATCCATGGTTTATGTATGCATGAAAAACTATATAATGGGTGATTGAGATGAAAATCAAACTTATAGAGACATGGTTTTGATGTTTGCAAATGGCTGATACACTTACTCATATACTCCCTTCGTCCCAAAAAGATGGTAAAAAAATATACAAATTACTTCAAAAAATTACAGTTTATTTTTTTGGGATTGAGGGAATATGCTTGAATGAACGAAATAACTGGTATTATATTTCAAGAGTCCATATTAAATGAATTTGTTATAATATTTCAATTATACTCAGTTATATGCTAAAACTTTTGTGTTGCACATGTTTGTTGAAATCAATTTTCATGTACTGAATTTATAAGAAATAAATTTATTTTTGAAAATTAATAATATCTGACGAATAATTAAGTCATTTTTAATTTTGGATACAATCTTTCATTAAAGTGTTCTTACTATTTTTGTTGTTGTTTAGATAAAAATAAAGTGTGAAGATGTTTATGTGCATGTCCTGTAAGAAGCAAACCTCAAACCTCGAAATAGGGGAAAATGTTAGTGATAATGGCAGACTAAGAATAAAAACCAGAAGCTTCACTGCATAGGTTCTTAAATCCCACCATCAAACATAACTTTTGCAACTTTTTTCTTTTTCATCTTGGTTAATACAAGCAAAACCAACTATAATGGACCATAATTGACTAACCGAGCCGAGCCCACAAAGTCGACCAACAGGCCCTCATCGCTCCTTAATTCCAGCTCATCATAAGCATCAAATAACTATTCAAAGGAATATTCTCCATATTATACTCCTTTTATCTGCCTATCAGGCCCAACTAAACTAGGTCTACCTACTTCCCCTTATAAGTATAACGCTTATGACAGGGGTCAAGCCAATCTAAGCCAACTCGGTACACATTAACATATACGTTGCGTACCGCTCAGGTTCACTAAACCTTATTCCTAAGAACTATGTGTGCCTTGATTCCTTTTTCACTGGGGATACGTAGGACCGGGGTCACCCTCGTCATGTACAACAACCCACCAAACACGTTGTGGTGTATTCACAATATTAGAACACTACATTGGCGCCATCTGTGGGAATCAATAAACTTTGACTCCCATCCACTATTCAAAAACCATGTTCTATGAAACCATCAAACCTTGTTTCATGGTCTTCGAGTAGTAAAAAAATATGAGAACCCCCAATCACTGCAATGAAACGCATTCAAATTCGTGAAAATCCCCACCGTACGAGGGTCTCCATGGTTTGCTAGCTTCTAAGCGCAGGGGGGCCGCCGCAATCCAATCTACATGACATGACGCCTTCGGCCATGTGCTACAACCTGACCGTGACTCCACGTCAGTAGCTTCCAACCCCATCTCCGGTTGTAACGACCTTTGTCATGACTCCTATCACTGGCCACGTGCGAGCTGTCATTGACGAGGACAACCTCTTGTTGTGGATCTAGCACCTAAGGCCACCAAGCCGCAGCCAATGCACACCTTATGCAGTCATCGCACTTTGGCGAAATCAAATAGCTACTCACGATCCGCTATGGCTTGTGTCTCTCCTCATGTTCCCAATTTCGTGGGAAAGTTTATTGTGTCACCATTATACCTATTTTGTTCAGTAACGGGGATGACTCCCGTTTCTAGTGTTCAAAAATCTCAGGAGGAAGATGGAGGAGGCACGACCCCACAATTCATGCGGTGCATTATAAAATGAAACTTAGCCCAAAGGCCCATAGAAATGAAAAAGCCATTGAAATTAATCATGTTGTGTGATTTCAGCTAGTAATGTTGCATGGATTCATTCAACACAATGCACTGTGGGACCCAAGGCAAATATGTTTCGGCCTTCAACAACTATACCATGGCCAACCACTCTTGATTATCCCATTTCAATGTTATCTTAATCGGTTATTAAAATGGATTAACTAGTTAAGTTAGAATTAAAGTGGTATTTTGGGTTGGCCATCGATTCATTTCTAATTCCGTTCTAATGAATTTGGTGCAAGTGAACATATTATCCCTAAATGCATTTCTACATGGCATGTTTTTGTCATTCACATCATCAATAAGCAGCATACTCCATCATTCAACAACAATATCACATTCACAATATCATCCACTCATGGTTCTTGTATAATTCATAACGATTTTCCTTATTCACTTATTCAATATTAGCTTGGTTATCACATAAACATACAAATCAACATGAACCACCAAGTTATCATATCACCAAGTCTTTCCATGTTAACAAGTTCATGATATTCATTTCACTTTATAAGCATATACTCAATAACACTTATTCAATAGCATAACATTCATTCATACATTCCAATCATTACACATCACACGGTATTTTAGTCAACACACTCAGGTATGTCTCATTTCTACCAGATAAATCAATTACCCTAGGGTTCCATGAATAAAATCATAATTTATTTTAGTCAACACACTCGCTCTAGCTTTCCCTCATCAAGATCCCAAGCCATTGGTGTTTCCCCACTTGATTTTCCATAGATCTAAGTTCCTTGGTGTTGTTCCCACTTGGTTCCCTTGGTTTTTCACTCCATTGATGGCGTTCTTGGTGAGACTGAGAAAGATGAGGAGAGAGAAGTGTGGTTTGGGGTTTTGGGTGGTGATGGGTGTTGAAGATGGAGTGATTAAAAGATGGATTTGGAGTATGGAGGTAAGAAGAAGAAGGGATTTGATGATAGGGAGCCCTTGGGAGATGTTGGGAGAGGGATTTTAGGGTCTGGGGTGTTTTGGGATGAAGGGGGTCGAAAATGAGGAAAATCTCAAGTTCTCCTCTTAAATAGCCCTCGGATTTTCGCGCGAAAACTCAGGATCTGCTCACTGAGTCATTTTTTCTTAAGCGAAAATCCCTCGCTTGAGCAAAAATGGCACATTAGTAATAGTTTCAATCCTGTGATTTTTGCTTCAGTGAAAATATTTTCAGATAGTTTTAAGAAAGGAACAGGAGCAACTTTGCAAAGGTGCTAATTGAGGTTGATCTAGCTGTTTTGCCTGATGAGGTTTTCTTTGAAGATTATAAAGGCAATGTTCTCACTCAAAAGGTGTCTTATGAGTGGAAACCTGTGCTATGTGGTAAGTGCTCAATGTATGGTCATGATAGCAACATGTGTAGGAAGAAGATGAAACAAGAATGGGTTGTAAAGCAAAAACCAACCAAAGAGGATGTTGAGGATATTGATAACAGACTGAAATTGAAGAGAGACTTGGAGGAAGGTTTAATTCCAGAGGAGTATAGAGAGAGTGCTCTTAAATAAGTTCATGAGTTAATTGATGCTAACCCTGAAGCTGTTGTAGGCATTGTTGGTGCATCACCTTCTGGTGCAGAATATGGTACAGTTGTGGTTGATACAACCTGTGATGCAGTGGCTATTAATTCTGGTGCAAATGCTAGTATTTCTTTGACCAGTGGTGATGGAATCCAGAATGAAGAATTGACTCAAAATGATAAGGGAGACCCCTGGACTCCAGTTAAGACCAGAAGTAAAGCTCAGCTAAGAGGTGAGGTTTCTCACCTTAAGCATCATGGATAACATTGCCTACTGGAACATTAGAGGGATTAATAGGCCCTCTAAGCAAAAAGAAGTTATGAACTTCTATAAAAATCATAATGTTGGTTTATGAGGGGTGTTGGAGAATAAATTAAGAAGCAATTCTTGTGATTTAGTGATCAATAATGTGGCACCAGGATGGGGAAGCTTTTCTGATGCTGATATTTGCACCATTGGCAGAATTCTAGTGCTTTGGAAAAAGGATATGTATGATGTTATGGTAATGGTAAGGTCTGGTCAGTATACTCATTGTTTGGTTACTGAGAAGTTAAATAATTCCACTTTCTTTGTGACTTTCATATATGCTTTTAATGATGCAACTGAGAGGAAAGAACTTTGGGAGATCATTAAAGGAATTAGCAATTTTGTGGTTAGCCCTTGGATTCTGTTTGGTGATTTCAGTGCTATGACAGGGCCTTATGAGAAGCTAGGTGGATTATCTCTTGGGGTTTGTCAGTATGATGAGTTGAGGGACTGCTTGCAATTCTGTCAGCTTTTGGATTTAAAAGCTAAAGGGCAATTCTACACTTGGAGTAATAAGCAAGAGAGCTCTAATAGAATCTATTAAAGTTAGATAGAGCTGTTGTTAATCATGAATGGTTAGACAAATGGCCTGAGATCGAGGCTAATTTTTTACTGCCTGGCTTATCAGATCATTCTCCAGTCCTCATTGAATGGAAGCAAGCATCTCATTTTAGAGGCTCAGGTTTTAAATTTTTCAATATGTGCACTTGTAGTGTTGAGTTCATGGACATTGTTAAGGATGGTTGGAGCAGGAATGTCTCTGGTTCTAATATGTATCAAATCAGTAAGAAGCTATATTTTATGAGACACGATTTTCATAAGCTTAATCAGATGTGCTATGCTAATATTGTCCAACAAGAAAATGCTGTTAGGCAGGATCTTGAGGAAATTCAGAGGAGATTGAGTCTGTATCCATCAGATATAGTGTTGCGGCAGTAACCGTGTGGGTAATCGTGGAAGTAGTAGTGGTGGAAATCGAGCTAATCATGGAGGAAGTCAAGGGAGCGTGGCCCCTCGTTGCAATCAGTGTGATCGGAATCATTTTGGACTGTTGTTCCCTGCAACTTATCCGAATTGTTTCAATTGCAACAAGCCGGGTCATATTGCTCGTTTTTGTCAGGAACCTAGGAAGGCACCTAGTTCTGGGAATGCTGCAAAGCCAAGTAAACAAGGAAGAGTCTTCACGATGAGTGGAGTGGAAGCTGCTAAGGCTACCAATCTAATGCAAGGTGAGTGTTTATAGCTAGTGATGTGGTGAAAAAGTTAAATTTGCAATAAGAATTGTTACCCTTTGATTTGCTTGTGTCTACCCCGACCAGTGACCCTATCACAGTGTCAACCTATTTTCCTATGTGTCCTGCAGAGATTGATGGAAGAACCTATCTTGTTGATTTGATTCAGTTACCCCTTTCCCAAATAGATGTTATATTAGGCATGGATTGGCTTATTGGGAATCGTGTTCTTTTGAACTGTTCCGACAAGTCACTCTTGATTAGTGAACCCAAGGTAGGTGATTCTGACCCTGAAGGTTTTGAGCACATCTCTTCCAAACAAATCTTTGCTTCATTGAAAGATGGAGCCATAGCTTACATGTTTGATCGAGGCCGTACCCGATCAAAATAAAAGGGATTTAATTCTGTAGTACTAGGAAGGTGATCCTAGGTTGTTTCCCAGCGAATATCGGTTTAGGCAAAGTATCAAACACGTAGTGTGCAGTAAAATGGGGGGATTTTTGTATGTATCAAATGTGAAGAACAAAACACAAAACAGAATATTAAAACTAGGAAAATCAGAAACAAAAGCGGGCAAACCCCTTTGGCTACGTACACTACTGATCGAGGCCGTACCCGATACAAATAAAAACAGTTTAAATATAGTACTAGGAAGTGACTCCTAGGTCGTCTCCCAAGGAATATCTTATCAAGCAAAAGGTCGAACACATAATATGCATAGAAAACAGGGGGGGATTTGTATTGAATGTTGAATAATTGAAATCAAAACAGAATTAAATCAAAACGAAGTAACAGATCAGGAAAAGCGGATAAACCCCTTTGGCTCGCGTTCACAACTCTATCATCGGTCACAAAAGATCAATTTCTTTCCTCTTCACTGTCCAACTCGTGAGAATTAAATACTAAGCGAAAATTCAATTCTCACCCCAAAACCCAAACCTCTAATTAAGCATTAAAAGCCAAAGCATGGAGTTTTTACGAGTTTGCATAAATTAAGCATTCATACACATGGATTATCTCTATAGAATGGAACTAAGCGAACCATAACATATCAATAAGCATGAAAACAGTGAATAAAAACGAAATAGCATTAAGAATAAAACCTCAAGAGTATGTGATACATTACCAAAGGGATTTAACCTAAGAGTTTAGCCTTCCATGAAGAAAAATACCAAAAACGTGTAGAAAGGGAAGAGAGAGAAACCCTAGCAGCCACCACAAGCTTGGAGAGCAAAACTAAGCCTTCTCTATGAGAGAGAATATAAAAAAACGTGGAATGATTAGTGGCTGCTAGGGTTTACACGAATTTAGCTTTTTAAATCTCAAAACGGGCCTAAATCATGGGCCCAAATCCTAAGGAAAGCTTATCTCTAAATTAAATATAAAAATATCCTATAGATAAAATCTAAATCTTAAAATATATAAACTAAATCTCAAATAATCCTAAAGATAGATTACAATCTTCACTTCATCATATATCTTCTCTTCCAAAATTAAATCTTCACTCCCAAAATTAAATCTTCACTCCCAAAATGTCCAAAAAGCCCTTGTGCCAAATATGACCTGAAAATAGAAATAGAATTAATTAGGCTAAATTATCTCAAATTAAACAATATTCAGAATATTAGTCCAATAAACTCTAAATCACTAAATCAAGCTAAACAATGTCAAATAGGCAACAAGTATCAATAATAGGAGTGAATTAATGCAAGGAATAATGGGAAATAAAATGCTCATCAAACATGAGGAAACCGCAATTGGTGGTTGAAACAACTAAGGAACCCTAGGAACACACCTAGAAGGGGGGGTTGAATAGGTGTTTAAGAAACCTTGAAAGATTTTCGAAAGAAATAAATCGAAACAATCAAAACAAATGATTTTTGCAAATTTGTACTGTCTTAATCGATTATTCTGAAGTTTAATCGATTAAGCCTGAAAGTTCAAAAGTCCTTAATCGATTATGAATATGCTTAATCGATTAAATTTATCAGAAACTGAAAAATCACTTTTCAATCGCATACGAAAATCAGAAACTGAAAAATCACTTTTCAATCGCATACGAAAATCAATCAATTCACACGTATAACCAGAGATTCAGCGGAAACAATTAACACCTATATTCTTATTGATTATCCTAGTTATGAAAATGATTTTCCCTTTATCAATTTGAACAATAAAGATTCAATTCAATCAATTATGAAAATCAATCTTTTTCTAGGTTTTCAATCAAGAACACAATCAATGACTTGAATGTAAAGAGTTAAGGGTTTAGAGATACGACACAGTGATTTATCCTGGTTCACTTTCATCCGCTTGAAAGCTACATCCAGTCCCCTCTTCAACCAAGAGAGATTCTTCACTATGAGGAATTAGAGTTCTCAAATTACAAGTAAATGCCTCACAAGACTCCCTTCTTGCTAGCCTACAAGAGATACCACACCCTTGCCTTGTAATCCTATTGATCTTCTCTCTAATCTAACCTCTACCCCTTGTTGATAATCGACACAACAAGTCTTCTTTTCTTGATGATAATCCACACACCAAGTCTTCACTTTGCTTGATTCACAACCAAGACTTTCTTCTTCTCCAATGAGATTTGCTTGATGATAATCGACACACCAAGTCTTCTTGTTTGTTGTAGTTGGCTTTCCTTCTTGCAAAGATTACAACACAATGAATACACATGACACTCCTATGAATCTCATTCAATAGCTATGACAAATCAACATAAGAGATTCAAAGGTTCTTGATCAAAGAATATGAAAATATGAAAGCTTTGATCTTTGAAATTGAGAGAGAATAGAGTGGCTTGATTTCTTGTAAAACTTGTATGAAAATGATTCTAGATAATCATAATAATTGGGAAAAGGTTTATATAGAATACCCCAAACTTGTAGCACTTGAAAACTGATTTTGAGAAGTGAAAATCGTATTTTAAAAATCAGATCTACAGTACTTAATCGATTAAATCCCTTCTTAATCGATTAGTAATCGATTAACAATGTTCTTAATCGATTAGACACTGATGAAACTTGATTAAAACTTGTTTTCTCAAAACCAAACCTTTCCTTTAAAACCTTTAAGCCACCTATTGATTCTAGGTTAAGTGAAAACTCAAATTATGATTTAATCATGACTATGATAGAGATTCACTACCCTCTAAATAATCTACCCAAATAAAAGACCTAAGAAGCTTGAGAGGCAAAAGATAAAACAATTACAATTACACTCAAACTAAGTCTTCATGAGCTTGCTTTCTCTCTTCTTCATTTGATGTTTGTTGTTGCTTGTTTAACTTGAACTTGATCAACACATGATAGCTTGTTCAAAACACTTTGTCATTATCAAAACATTCATCATGGAACTTACAATCTCCCCCTTTTTGAAAATGACAAACCATGTTTTGAATTTGATTGAAGTTGTTGATGCTTTAACAATTTGATCACTTGGTGAGAAACTTGCTCCCCCTCAATCAATGCATTTGATATTTGAAATCCAATTGATTGAAGCTTGATGCTCCCCCTATCTTCAACAACTTAGTTCAACCTTCATAAAAACAACAAAACAACCTTTCTCCCAAAAACATATCATTTCTCCCATTTTTCAAAACATACCATTTCTCCCCCTTTGGCATTATCAAAAAGTAATATATATACCAATTGAAATATAAAATACTAAGCCAAAATAGAGAAATTCACATTTATTTCTTCAAAGTAATATATACCATTATCAATGTTGTGAAGAAATAACAATATAACACCAATAAACTTTGAAATATAACAAGTACTATACTTTGAAATGTGATACCAATTGGCAAGAAAATATAACAATGAATTATGAACCAATAGAAATATTAAGAAGTCATAATACCAATTGAGATATCATCAATGTAAAGAAATATCACAACAATAATAGCATGATAATCATCTAATCATCAAAATTAGTAGCATTGAGTGATCAATATCAATTATACCAATTGAACTTTAGAAAAGTAATATTATTTGAGAACAATTCAATTATACCAATTTAGGAGACTAAACAATTGTAAATATTCAACAATATCATTTTACCACTTTGTAGGACATTCACTTGAGATGCAAATGTAATACCAATTGAAGATGCAAATGTATGAATAACATTTGTAAGCCCTTTGCTCTTCAATCATACCTACAAAACAATCATGCTTTGCCTTTTGGTATCCAAATGATTTTGGATCCATTTTTGTTAGTGTAGGGACTCTCACCCTTTTTCATCCAAACAAAATCTCCTTTAGGTATACCATGCACTTTAACATAACACACATTTGAAGTATGTCCATGAGTACCACAATAGAAACATGTTGGTGCATTTGAAAAATCAACTTTTGAAAAATCAACAACATTTCTATGAGAATTACTCTTAGCATTAGTATAACCCAAACCAAACTTGTTTGAATTTTCTCTTTGAAAATTTAACAATGTGCGCAATCTAATATCACCACTTGTGAAACTTGCAAGCTTATTTTTCAAAATAGCATTTTCATCTTTGAGCAACTTGCAATTCTCACAATCAACCACAATATTCACTCTACTAGCACAATCACAAGAAGAACTAGCATATATAAGATCAAGAGTTTCATTTTCAAGATTAAGCTCATCAACTTGTTTTTGAAGTTCTAAAATCTCTTTTTGATGTTTCAAAATGAGCTTCTTTCTTTCAATGTTTTTCAAAACTAGTTTTTCAAGTTGTTCATGCATTTCTTCATAAGCATTATATAACAATTCATATTTAGAAGAAATTTCGGATTTAGTATGACTTACATCGCTTTCCTCGCTTTGATAACTTGATTCATCATTTGAACTTTGTTCTTCATCATCTACTAGAGTTATCAAGTTGAGACAAGCGGCTTCTTCATTATCCGATGAACTACTCGATGTGCTTTTCTTGTTATCTTCATCACTATCCCAAACTATGTATGCTCTTTTAGATTTAGAATTTTTCTTGTCTTTCTCCTTCTTCTTGAGATACTTAGAGCACGAATACTTGAGATGACCGGGTTTTCCGCATTCATGGCAAACTACACCTTCTTTTGATGTCTTGGTCTTGTAGTGTGGAGAATCCTTCTCTTTACCTTTGTCTTTGTTCAACCTTCCTTTTCTCCTTAGAAACTTGTCAAACTTCCTTAGTAAAAGTTTCATTTCTTTTTCATCAACATCCGAATCGGAATCTTCACTATCATCATCATCGGAACTCTCTTTCTTATTGTATGATCTATTGACTTTAAGAGCAAGTCCCTTTCTTCCATTGTTCTTATCCGACTCTTCATTGATACTTAATCGTCCAAGCTCCATTTCATGTTCTTGAAGCTTTCCAAAAAGTGTTGCTAGATCCATAGCATCCAAGTTCTTAGATTCAACAATAGCCGTTACTTTTGGTTGCCAATTCCTGTCTAAACATCTCAACACTTTGTTAGAAAGTTCACCTTGTAAGAAAGTCTTACCAAGAGCAAGTAAATGGTTAATAATGTGAGTAAAACGCTTTTGCATATCATTAATAGATTCATTTGGAAGCATTTGAAACAATTCATAATCACGCATTAAAGCATTCAATCTAGCTCTCCTAACCTCACTAGTTCCTTCATGAGTCACTTGTAAAGTGTCCCACATTTCCTTAGCACTAGAACATTGGGAAACTCTAAAGAACTCGTCATAGGATAAAGCAGATGTGATGATATTCTTTGCTTTATAATCATATTTTACTTTCTTTCTATCATCATCTTTCCACTTGTCCTCGGGGATCAATTGTACTACACCTTCAACTAAACTAGAGGGGATATGAGGGCCTTTTTCAACTATTTTCCAAATTTCACTATCTATGGCTTGGATAAAGATTTTCATTCTAACTTTCCAATAAGCGTAGCCTTCTCCGGCAAACAATGGAGGACGATTTATTGAATAACCTTCACCACCAAAGGGATTCGTAGAACCCATTGCGATTTTCTTAAAGGATCTTTACGAAAAAGCTCTTATGCTCGTGTCTTTCGACCGAGCTCTGATACCAATTGAGGAAACCGCAATTGGTGGTTGAAACAACTAAGGAACCCTAGGAACACACCTAGAAGGGGGGGTTGAATAGGTGTTTAAGAAACCTTGAAAGATTTTCGAAAGAAATAAATCGAAACAATCAAAACAAATGATTTTTGCAAATTTGTACTGTCTTAATCGATTATTCTGAAGTTTAATCGATTAAGCCTGAAAGTTCAAAAGTCCTTAATCGATTATGAATATGCTTAATCGATTAAATCTATCAGAAACTGAAAAATCACTTTTCAATCGCATACGAAAATCAATCAATTCACACGTATAACCAGAGATTCAGCGGAAACAATTAACACCTATATTATTATTGATTATCCTAGTTATGAAAATGATTTTCCCTTTATCAATTTGAACAATAAAGATTCAATTCAATCAATTATGAAAAAATCAATCTTTTTCTAGGTTTTCAATCAAGAACACAATCAATGACTTGAATGTAAAGAGTTAAGGGTTTAGAGATACGACACAGTGATTTATCCTGGTTCACTTTCATCCGCATGAAAGCTACATCCAGTCCCCTCTTCAACCAAGAGAGATTCTTCACTATGAGGAATTAGAGTTCTCAAATTACAAGTAAATGCCTCACAAGACTCCCTTCTTGCTAGCCTACAAGAGATACCACACCCTTGCCTTGTAATCCTATTGATCTTCTCTCTAATCTAACCTCTACCCCTTGTTGATAATCGACACAACAAGTCTTCTTTGCTTGATGATAATCCACACACCAAGTCTTCACTTTGCTTGATTCACAACCAAGACTTTCTTCTTCTCCAATGAGATTTGCTTGATGATAATCGACACACCAAGTCTTCTTGTTTGTTGTAGTTGGCTTGCCTTCTTGCAAAGATTACAACACAATGAATACACATGACACTCCTATGAATCTCATTCAATAGCTATGACAAATCAACATAAGAGATTCAAAGGTTCTTGATCAAAGAATATGAAAATATGAAAGCTTTGATCTTTGAAATTGAGAGAGAATAGAGTGGCTTGATTTCTTGTAAAACTTGTATGAAAATGATTCTAGATAATCATAATAATTGGGAAAAGGTTTATATAGAATACCCAAAACTTGTAGCACTTGAAAACTGATTTTGAGAAGTGAAAATCGTATTTTAAAAATCAGATCTGCAGTACTTAATCGATTAAATCCCTTCTTAATCGATTAGTAATCGATTAACAATGTTCTTAATCGATTAGACACTGATGAAACTTGATTAAAACTTGTTTTCTCAAAACCAAACCTTTCCTTTAAAACCTTTAAGCCACCTATTGATTCTAGGTTAAGTGAAAACTCAAATTATGATTTAATCATGACTATGATAGAGATTCACTACCCTCTAAATAATCTATCCAAATAAAAGACCTAAGAAGCTTGAGAGGCAAAAGATAAAACAATTACAATTACACTCAAACTAAGTCTTCATGAGCTTGCTTTCTCTCTTCTTCATTTGATGTTTGTTGTTGCTTGTTGAACTTGAACTTGATCAACACATGATAGCTTGTTCAAAACACTTTGTCATTATCAAAACATTCATCATGGAACTTACAAAACACCCCCACACTTATCCTTTTGCACTCCTGGGCAAAACTAAGAAATATGACTGAGAAGATCAATATGCACCAAAGTGAATCATGCAATGAGATTACTACAACTAATGAATGCAAACCTAAGAGATCACATACTTCACAATGAATTCTAGGAAATGCAAAGAAATGGGCAAAATCGAGCACACGAAGAGAATAAGGACCAAAGAATCAAGGCATCCATGAACATCATCCAATTATTTCAAATATGCAAAGAAAACCAATGACATCAAGAGGGTAGTCACAAAGATGATAGAAACTCACAAGGATCACTCAAAAGTGTTTACACTCAAGTGTTTAAGGTTAATCAGTGTTTACACTCAAGGCACATCATGAAAAACAAACACAACCATAAGCTTGACAAGCCTCTAACATCAACAATCAACACACATGCACATTAAGATCAAAAGGTCTTTTCAGGGTTGTAATGGGGCCAAGGACAATGTAGGATAAAAATATGGGAAATGTAGCTAAAACCCAAGGGAATAGAGGAGCAATGGGGAATAAGTAAAAAATATAAGCACAATCCACCCCAGAATGAAATGATAAACATAACAACAACCTCTAATTCCAATCCTCTATGCCTCAATCAACCTTTTATTCCATTTTTTTTCCTTTTTTTTTCCTTTTTTTTTGCATTGCAGAACTTCATGAACGAAAGGAAAGAAGAAACAACAAAAATGGCATAATGAGATAAAGCCATAATTACATCACCGACCATAGAGGCAAAACCCAGAACTCACAAGAGATGAAGAACAAAGCACCCTCGCTTACTTAATACCCATTCCCAAAACAATTCCAAAGCTCCAACATTCCCTAAGGTTAGGATAATCATGGTTTTTCAGTCATAGGCTTGTAATGAGCTAAAGAACAAAGAAAAGGGATATAAAGGCTCAAAGGGGCTATCAAAGGATAAATTCATTCAAGGTAGGCTCATATGGCTAGTGGCTTATTCAAGAAAAAACAATGCCTAAATCATTTCAAAATGTGCATGGGAATATCAAGTATCAACAAGAGTCAAGTCAAGTTCTAGAGTGCAAGTAATCCAGAGTGCAATCACACATGAAAGAAAATTAGGTGGCATATATAGCAATCCACCCACAATTAAGGCTCAAATCCTCACAAAAGGGACAATTCTATCACAGTGTTACCACCTCTTAATTATCAAAAGCAACTTTACACACAGAAATGCATGAATTCAGACACAAGATACCAAGACTCTACTAAAATGAAGCAAAAACATGCAAGAAAATGCCCAAAACTTAGCAAAACCAAAAAAAAAATCAAAGCAAAAATATGCAACCTAAACTACTCTCCCCCCCACACTTAAATCACACATTGTCCTCAATGGAACACAAATAGCAGAATCAGATAGATATAGACAAGTGTAATAAAAGTAGTAAAGAAGGAGAAAAGAAGACTCCCGAAATCATGGTGGGTCAAAAGTGGGGTCGACCAATGAGGCCTCCTCCACAAGTGCATCATCCAAAGAAGGGGTAGTGAGGAAGGGCTTGAGTCGGTGGCCATTGACTTTGAAGATCTTGTCTATGGACTCACTCTTGATCTCCACAGTGCCATAAGGAAACACCTGGGTGACTACAAACGGTCCAATCCACTTAGAGCGGAGCTTTCCACTCATGAGTCCAAGCCTAGAGTTGTAGAGCAACACTTTTTGACCAACCAAGAACTCCTTTCTGGAAATTGAGCTATCATGGAGCTTCTTGGTCTTCTCTTTGTAGAACTTGGAGTTCTCATAAGCCTCCAAACGGATCTCATCTAGCTCACTCAACTGCAGCTTCCTCTCCTCACCCGCTTGATCAAGAGCTAAGTTACATTGCTTCACAGCCCAATATGCACGGTGCTCTATCTCCACAGGCAGGTGGCATGCCTTACCAAAGACAACCCGATAAGGTGACATCCCTATGGGTGCCTTGTAAGCAGTCCGATGGGCCCATAAAGCATCCTCCAATCGTGTGCTCCAATCCTTTCTATTAGGCTTCACCATCTTCTCCAAAATCCGCTTGATCTCTCTGTTTGAAATCTCAGCTTGCCCATTGGTTAGGGGGTGATATGGTGTAGAAACTTTGTGCACAACCCCATACTTCTTGAGCAAAGCTTGCATGGATCTATTGCAGAAGTGTGTGCCTTGATCACTGACTATGGCTCTAGGTATGCCAAACCTGCAAAGGATATTAGACCTGACAAAATATACAACAACCTGAGCATCATTAGTCCTGGTGGCCTTAGCTTCCACCCATTTGGATACATAATCCACAGCAAGTAAGATATAATAAAAACCAAAAGAAACAGGAAAGGGGCCTATGAAATCTATACCCCAGACATCAAACACCTCACAGAACAACATAGGTTGTTGCGGCATCTGTTGCCTCCAAGATAGGGCGCCTCCTGCTCTTTGACATTGCTCACATGAGCTGCAGATATTGCTTGCATCCTTGAAGATGGTAGGCCAATAAAATCCAGAATCCAGCACCTTTCGTGCTGTCCTTTGAGTGCCAAGGTGGCCTCCAACTGGTGAAGCATGGCAAAACTGGAGAACCGATTGGATCTCATGATCTGGAATGCACCTGTGAATGACCTGATCACTACAAAAGCGCCACAAGTAGGGGTCATCCCATACATAATACTTGGCATCGCTCTTCAATTTGTCTCTTTGAGCTTTGGATGCCAAGGGTGGAAAAACAGAAGCAACCAGATAATTAACAATATCAGCAAACCAAGGAGTAAGGGGAGGGGGATATGAAACATGCAAAGCTAAAAGATGCTCATCCGGGAAGTCATCCCGGATAGGAAATGCATCCTCCTCTCTCTCTATTCTGCTCAAGTGGTCTGCGACAAGGTTATGCGCACCACTCCGATCCTGAATCTCAAGATCAAACTCCTGGAGGAGCAACATCCACCTAATCAACCTAGGTTTGGAATCTGTCTTTTTCAAAAGATACTTCAGAGCAGCATGATCAGTATACACTACAACCTTAGAACCTAACAGATATGATCTAAACTTATCAAGTGCAAAGACAATGGCTAACAACTCTTTTTCAGTTGTGGTGTAATTAACTTGTGCTGAATCTAAAGTCCTAGATGCATAATAAATCACATGAGACAGCTTACCAACCCCTTTGGGAGAGAACTGCTCCCAAAGCATAATTCGAGGCATCAGTCATGAGCTCAAATGGGATGGTCCAGTCAGGTGGTTGGATGATGGGAGTGGTGGTGAGTGCTCTCTTTAGATCATCAAATGCCTTCTTGCATTGGTCTCCAAACTCAAATGTGGTATCCTTTTGAAGCAAGTTGGATAGTGGAAGGGCTACCTTGCTAAAGTTCTGAATAAACCTACAATAGAAACCTGCATGGCCAAGAAAAGAACGCACCTCTCGCACGCAAGAGGGGTAAGGCAAATGTGATATTACACGCAGCTTAGCAGGGTCAACCTCTATGCCCTTATGCGAAATAATGTGCCCTAAGACTATGCCTTGTTCTACCATAAAATGACATTTTTCAAAATTCAAGACAAGGTTAGTCTCAATGCACCTATTAAGCACCTTAGACAAACTATCAAGACATGCATCAAAAGAGGAACCATATACACTAAAATCATCCATGAAGACCTCTATGCAATGCTCAAGTAAGTCATTAAAAATACTCATCATACATCTTTGAAAAGTGCCAGGAGCATTGCATAGGCCAAAAGGCATCTTCCTATAAGCAAATGTACCAAAAGGACAGGTAAATGTGGTCTTATGTTGGTCCTCTGGTGCAATACAGATTTGAAAATAACCAGAGAAACCATCTAAAAAGCAATAGTGAGATTTACCTGCCAGGCGCTCCAACATCTGATCAATGAAGGGAAGAGGAAAGTGATCCTTGCGGGTCGCCTGGTTGAGCTTCCTATAGTCAATGCAGACTCTCCAACTGTTCTGCACTCTAGTGGGAATTAGCTCATCCTTCTCATTTTTGACAACTGTCACCCCAGACTTCTTGGGAACTACTTGAACCGGGCTTACCCAAGTGCTGTCCGAAATGGGGTAGATAATACCAGCTTGCAGCAGCTTGGTGACCTCTTTCTTCACCACATCAAGAATCTGGGGGTTAAACCGTCTCTGGGGTTGTCTCACTGGTTTAGCCCCATCCTCCAATAAAATCCGATGCATGCACATGGAGGGGCTAATACCACGTATGTCTGCCAAAGTCCATCCTATTGCCCTTTTGTTTGCTCTAATCACATCCAGCAGCTGCTTCTCTTGATCAACAGAAAGGGAGGTAGAGATGATCACTGGAAGTTTCTGCTCATCCTCCAAGTAAGCATATTTGAGATGAGGAGGAAGGGGCTTCAGGTCCAATAAAGGTGCCTGCATCACAGATGGAACTAAAGGAGCAGCAGAATTGGATTCTGCCGCCTACACCTGAACAAATGGATTACACTCATGCATAATAGAAATGGGGTTAGGGTTAGCATGATCTGAATCTATATCATATGAATTAACAGATGCAGTAGCAGAATTTAAAAACTGGTCAATTTCAATGCATGCAGTGCACATTTCGGAATCAGAACATGCAGAACAAGTAAATGAGCTAGTGAAAGATGGCAAATCATAATCATGCAAAAAGTCTAGAACATGCTCATCAATCAGATCATCAAGCAAGTCAACATGAAAGACAGAGTGGTCATCAGAAAAATGTTTCATAGCATCAAAAATATTGAATCGAACCACACTGTCATCAAATTCCATGGAAAGTGTACCTGCATGCACATATCTTGGTTCGGGCTGTTTTCAAAAATGGTCTCCCTAATATGATAGGGGCAGCACTACGAGAGGTGTCCTCTTCCATATCAAGAATATAAAAATCAGCAGAAAAGATAAGCTCTTCAACCCGAACCAAGACATCCTCTATCAAACCTGCGGGGTAGGCAGTAGATCTATTTGCCAAATGAATAACCACACCCGTAGGTTGAATAGGTCCAAGTGAAAGAGACTTGAAAACAGACATAGGCATAACATTAATAGATGCTCCTAAATCTAGCAAAGCATTCTCAAATTTAGTATTACCTATGATACAAGGCACAGAGAAAGTTCCAGGATCCTTACACTTTTCAGGAATATGAGGGACGGGTTTACCTATAAGAGCAGAGACATTTCTTCCTATGTTGATCCTCTCATTGCCCTTGAGCTTCCGTTTGTGTGTGCATAGATCCTTCAAGAACTTTGCATACCTTGGAATCTGCTTGATTGCATCAAGAAGGGGTATGTTGACTTCCACCTTCCTGAATGTGTCAAGTATCTCTTTGTCAATCTCTTCCATTTTCTTGCTTTGAGTCACCCCCCTTGGTGGGAAAGGTAGAGGAATGGGGGGTGGTTGTTGGGTAGCAGCAGGTGTTGTGCTTGTGGAAGACTGAGCTGGATGGGATTTTCTAGTACTTGTGTGCTCACTCTCCTCGACCATTTGGCTCTTCTTGTTGGGTGAAACTAGATCATCTTTGTTGAGGTCAGATTCTGGTGTGGGTGTGACAATCTGCTTCCCTGACCTTAGACTAATGGCACTCACATTCTGTTTTGGATTGATCACTGTTTGGGATGGCAACTTGTTAGAATTCTGAGATTGCATAGTGTTGATTGCTGTTGCCATTTGTCCCATCTGATTGGTCAAAGATTGAATGGAGGCCTCTTGTCTTTGAATGGATGCTCTAGTTTCCTGTTGGAATTGGAGATTTTGCATGGTCATCTATTTCATCAGCTCTTCCAATGAAGGCTGCTGCTCAGTACTAGGAGCTGGTGGTGCAGAATTAGCCTGTTGTTGTCTCTGTTGCTGGACTGGAGGAGGTACATATGGTGGTCTAGAATTGTTCTGAAATTGAACCTGTGAAGGTTGCTGCTGATCAGACCATCTCAGGTTGGGATGGTTCCTCCAACCAGGGTTGTATCTATTTGTAGAGAGATCAAAGTTCTGTGGCTGCTGGTTTCTACTGTTGAAGATGTTGGCGGCATATGCCTCAAGTTGGTCAGCACCAGTCGTTGGTTGCTGCTGCACAGAAGGGCATGCATCTGTGGGGTGCTCAGCGGATGTGCATATGCCACATAATCTAGCAGGCAGGGACAACTTCTTCTGGTTGATGGCCAATTGAGTGACCAAAGTTGTAAGTGAATCTATCTTCTGTTCAAGCCTCTCAACCTTACCAAAACTTGTGCCAACATCATTCACTCCTCTCACTACGATTGCATCGCTGTTGCCCCTTGCATGGAATTGTTGACAATTGGAAGCAATCTTCTCAATCTTGGCTCTGGCTTCTAAAGGTGTCATGTCTCCTAGGGCACCACCACTTGCAGCATCAAGCATGTTTCTCTCCATGAGGTTGAGACCTTCATAGAAATATTGAATAAGCAGCTGCTCTGAGATCTGATGGTGGGGGCAGCTCGCACACAGTCTCTTGAATCTCTCCCAATACTCGTAGAGACTTTCTCCACTTTGTTGCCTGATGCCTAATATATCCTTTCGGATTGCTGTTGTTCTGCATGCAGGGAAGAATTTCTCCAAAAATGCCCTCTTCAGGTCATCCCAGCCTGTGATAGAACCAGGGGCCAGATCGTACAACCAGTCCTTGGCTAGCCCCTCTAGGGAGTGTGGGAATGCCTTAAGACAAACATGATCCTCTTGCACATCACGTGGTTTCATAGTACCACACACGATGTGGAACTGCTTGAGATGTTTATGAGGATCCTCACCTGCAAGACCATTAAACTTGGGCAACAAATGAATTAGTCCAGACCTTAGCTCATACGGGTCATCGGGATACTGGATGCACAAATCTTCAATAGTGAAATCAGGTGCAGCCAGCTCCCTCAATGTCCTCTCACGTGGTGGAGGTTGAGCCATATTTTCAGAATGATCAGAATAAGAATCAGAATAAGAATCAGAATTTATAGGAATAGAAGAAAAAGAAGCAGACTCACTATGTAAAGACTCAACAGACTCACTACCTATGGACTGGTTCCTATTTTGTCTAACTAGTCTGTGTTAAGTTCTATCAATTTCAGGGTTGTATGGATGCAAGTAGCTTGGGTTGCCCCTAGTCATGTACTGAACAGAACACCATTAAGCTTAGCAAACTGTCACTAATATGCATGACCAAAATAGGCAACAAAATTTTTTTATTTTTTAAAATTTTTTTCTTTATTTTTTTCAGCACCCTAAAATCATGAAAACATATCACAGAAAGTTTGAGGACAAAATTCAAAAAGGAACCAAGTCAAACAATTAAATCAGAGACCAAAAACTAAGAAAATAAAACTTGTAAAATAAAAAAGAAATAGTAAAACGGCTTTTTCAGGGTCCAGACGAAGGAGTTTTCTAACAAAGTGAGAAAAATCAGATTATTCAGAAAATTCCCTTCGATTTGATATAAAATTCGTCAAATTCCGAGTTACGGGTCAAAAGTTGCGACGATTTGAAGAAAGTGCTGCTAAAACTTGGAAAATTTTTCTGGAACTCACAACCAGTGATGATCTGAGTGATCGTGGTGCCTCAAAACCTTTTTATATGATAAAAGTAGTGTGGATATAAATTTTCGTGCAAAAATTCCACCCACAACTATGTGAACTAGCAACCACAGAATCAATCAAATACACTAATTGCAACAAAATAGCAAAACAGCAAACAGTGCAACTTCAACCAATTATCAGAATTGACTTCTAGACCCTAAATCAGACACGACACACTATAATAACTATACTAACTATGACACTAACTAACTACTAATGACCTTTGGCAAGAACCGATAATCCCCGGCAACAGCGCCAAATTTGATCGAGGTCGTACCCGATACAAATAAAAACAGTTTAAATATAGTACTAGGAAGTGACTCCTAGGTCGTCTCCCAAGGAATATGTTATCAAGCAAAAGGTCGAACACATAGTATGCATAGAAAACAGGGGGGGTTTTGTATTGAATGTTGAATAATTGAAATCAAAACAGAATTAAATCAAAACGAAGTAACAGATAAGGAAAAGCGGATAAACCCCTTTGGCTCTCGTTCACAACTCTATCATCGGTCACAAAAGATCAATTTCTTTCCTCTTCACTGTCCAACTCGTGAGAATTAAATACTAAGCAAAAATTCAATTCTCACCCCAAAACCCAAACCTCTAATTAAGCATTAAAAGCCAAAGCATGGAGTTTTTACGAGTTTGCATAAATTAAGCATTCATACACATGGATTATCTCTATAGAATGGAACTAAGCGAACCATAACATATCAATAAGCATGAAAACAATGAATAAAAACGAAATAGCATTAAGAATAAAACCTCAAGAGTATGTGATACATTACCAAAGGGATTTAACCTAAGAGGTTAGCCTTCCATGAAGAAAAATACCAAAAACGTGTAGAAAGGGAAGAGAGAGAAACCCTAGCAGTCACCACAAGCTTGGAGAGCAAAACTAAGCCTTCTCTATGAGAGAGAATGTAAAAAAATGTGGAATGATTAGTGGCTGCTAGGGTTTACACGAATTTAGCTTTTTAAATCTCAAAACGGGCCTAAATCATGGGCCCAAATCCTAAGGAAAGCTTATCTCTAAATTAAATATAAAAATATCCTATAGATAAAATCTAAATCTTAAAAGATATAAACTAAATCTCAAATAATCCTAAAGATAGATTACAATCTTCACTTCATCATATATCTTCTCTTCCAAAATTAAATCTTCACTCCCAAAATTAAATCTTCACTCCCAAAATTAAATCTTCACTCCCAAAATGTCCAAAAAGCCCTTGTGCCAAATATGACCTGAAAATAGAAATAGAATTAATTAGGCTAAATAATCCCAAATTAAACAATATTCAGAATATTAGTCCAATAAACTCTAAATCACTAAATCAAGCTAAACAATGTCAAATAGGCAACAAGTATCAATAATAGGAGTGAATTAATGCAAGGAATAATGGGAAATAAAATGCTCATCAACTACTCAATCCTAGCTCACTAAAGATCGATTCCTCTCCTCTCCTCTGTCCAACTCGTGACAACCAAATACTAAGTGAAAATTTAGTTATCACTCTAAACCCTAGCTTCTAATTAAGAATCAGAAACCAGAATTGGAGTTTTTACGAGTTAATACAAATTAAGCATTTATATTCATGTATTATCTCTACGAAATGGAATTAAGCAAACCACTACACATTGATAAACATGAAAACAGAGGAGAGAAAACGAAATTGCATTAATAACAAGATCTCAAGAGTAGATAATACAATACCAAAGGGATTAACCCTTGAAGTCTAGCCTTCCATGGCCATAAATGAAGAAAAATGAGTAGAAATGGGGAAAAACAAAACCCTAGCAACCACCACCACTTGGGAGAGCCAAGAGAGAAGTTCAAACCTAGAGAGAGTGAGAAATCTGAAATAGGAGTGTGGTTCTAGGTTTACACAAGTTCCCCCTTCTTAAGTCACAAAATGGGCCTAAAACATGGGCACAAGTCCTAAGAAACACTATTCTGAAAATTACAACTAAAAAGGGACCTAAATCCAAATTACAATCTTCACTTCAATACTTCAATCTTCATTTCCAAAATTCCCAAAGTGTCCTTGTGCCAAATATGACCTGAAAATAGAAATAGAATTAATTAGGCTAAATAATCCCAAATTAAACAATATTCGGAATATTAGTCCAATAAACTCTAAATCACTAAATCAAGCTAAACAATGTCAAATGGACAAGGATTTGGTTTGTTTCTGTAACATCCCCATTTTAATTCCAAACATAATAAGAGTAATAAAAAAAAAATAGCACTAACTAATTGATTATTGATATGGCTAAGTGGTTAGTTCAATTAAAATAATTATACTATTTGAAAACCATGCTTTCTATACTTTAATATATTTTGACATTTTATATGTTGAACTTGTTTTAAGAATTTTAAGATTCTTAACTTGATAATTTTATATAAGTACTTACTAAATGCTTACATTTTATTATTAGTATTTTTTTTTTTGAGATTTACAATAAACAAATAAAGAAAAATAATAATAATAATAATAATAAATAAATAAATAACAGTAGTAATAATAATAATAATAATAATAATAATAATAATAATAATGTAATAATAATTATATTAAAAAAAAAGAAAAAAAAAATAAAACAGTGGAGAGGGGTTCGAATACCCCCCCATCTTCTTCAACCAAGGGCCGCCGGCCCTAACCCTCCTCTCACCCACGCAGCGCCGTCCCTTCCTCTCCTCCTAGCCGCAATCAGCCCCACGCCGCCGCCCCTCATCTCCTTCTCTCTCTCCCTCCATCGCACGTTCTCTTATTTTTCTCTTCGCGCCACCGTCAACCAGGGGAGTCGCGAATCGCGACTCGCCTTCCTCCACGCACGGAGCCGCCGCTCTTCGCGGTCGTTGTCGCCACCAACAAATGCCACCTCCGTCGCTGTTGGTTCCTTCATCTCTCTCTCCTTCGATTTGCTATTGTACCGTGCATTCCTTGCCGCCGCCGTCGCGTTTCTTCTTCCTCAGCCGGGTCGTGATTCCGCCGCCGCTCTCCTTCACTGGTTGTGCAAAGGAAGTCGCCGCCGTTCCTTTCTCATTGGTGCCGCAGTCGATTCGAAGCTCACGAACCAGGGAGACTTGGATCAGCCACGGTCTCTGCTTCTCGCATCGCCGCTGGTCCGCTGAAGATTCAGACCGAACCGTTAGTCCTTTTCTTGCCATGATCGCTGGGTTGATGGTCCAAACGGTTTGGACCCATGTGCAGCGAACCGAACCGACGCCGTTATCGTCATCGGCCACGGTTGTGGGTTCGAACCAAACCGCCATCACCAACATAGTCGAGGAGTCAGACCGACGCCGGTTGTGTAAGCCGTAATTGCCGCTGGTGGATTTGGACTAGTTCGACATAAGCCGCAACGGGATCGCCTCACCGAGCCGTAAGCCAGGTTCTAATAGGACCCTGAGGTAAGGGGTGTTTTACCTTGCTCTAGAGAGTCCTTTCTAATTAGTTATAATACTTGCTAAGAATATATGGGTTTGTTGGTGATCGAATCTCAGGGTAATTAATCGAAATTAAAAGTAAAGGATAAAAATAAACAAAAGAAAATCTAATTGGATAGCGTGATTTGAAATATGTGTTTTAAGTGTAAATTGTAATTATGCTAATTAAAAATAAAAGGGGAAATTGAATTATAATAGAATATGTGCAATCAATTATGTGTTATGGTGTGATGTGGATAACTGTGAACATTTCAAATGTTTGACTGACTAATTGCAATACATGTGTAAATGTGAATATTTGTTATTTGAGGTGATGGTTTGTTGTTGTACAATAAGGATAAGTAGCAATATTATAAGGCTGGAATGACTAATTGAATTGCAAGTATTGTGATAATTATGCCTAGGTAACTGTAATTATGTGTAAGTTGTACGTATACATGTTAAGTGATGATGCATACCTTTGGATTGATGTACGTGTTTGAATAATGTATGTTGAGATGATATGAGGTACCTTCCTGTGTGGAGGTGAAGTATCATCAGGCCAAATTGTATGAGGTACCTTCCGGTGTGGAGGTGAAGTACAATGGTATGAGGTACCTTCCGGTGTGGAGGTGAAGTATCCATAGGCCACATTGTATGAGGTACCTTCCGGTGTGGAGGTGAAGTACAACGGTATGAGGTACCTTCCGGTGTGGAGGTGAAGTACCCATTGGCTAATTTGTATGAGGTACCTTCCGGTGTGGAGGTGAAGTACCCATTGGCTAATTTGTATGAGGTACCTTCCGGTGTGGAGGTGAAGTACAATGGTATGAGGTACCTTCCGGTGTGGAGGTGAAGTACCCATAGGCCACATTGTATGAGGTACCTTCCGGTGTGGAGGTGAAGTACAAGGGGATAAAATACATAATAAAAATGAAATGAAAGAGAAAGTGAAAAGAATGAAAAGTAAATGAAATGGAATAATAAAGAAAAATGGAAATGAAAACGAATATTGGTGGTGTTAAAGTAAAAATGTGAGAAGGGAAATATGCACATTGAAATGTAATGTAAATGTTTACCCATGAATTAGAATGCTATTTTGTGCGATTTTGATAATAGAGAAAGAAAAGGTGAAATTTGTAATTTGGATGATAACTGGCATATGTGTGATAGGGTATTCTTTAGAAAGTTGATAGGAGAATGAGATTAAGGAGAAAATATGGAATACCTAATATGGACATAATGAACAAGAGATGAGCAAATGAGATTATTGTGTGTTTGAGCATGCTGGTTTGTCTAAATGGAAATATATGTACTATGTGCTAATTGTGTTTGACTTGGTAGGTCATTATGTCTAGTTAGAAACTATTTCTCTATTTCATGTGTAAAGCTCACCCTTGCAACCATTTTTACAGGTTCAAAGTTTGAGCAGACACAGTAATCCGGCCGAGCAGGGGTACACTCCACATCGTGGAGTGTAATTTAGTTAAAAGGAAATTATATTATTTTTATTATAATTAATTTAATTTTGTGATGAAACAATTCGTTGTAAGCCCTGAGTTTTGTTTTATTTTGTTAGCAGGGCATGAAAAACAAATTAGTATATTTATAAATATTTTCTGAACTGTACTGGTTTGACAGGTGAAAACTTTAAATTTTTGGGAAGTCCGATAAACAGAGGAAACTCTGTCCATTTTTCCGAAAAAATATTCTTAAGTATTTTAATTTAAAAAGAAATTTTCAAGTACCATTTTTATTAAAATTCAAAATTAACTAAATAATTGTGAGGGTGTTACATTATGATATCAGAGCAGTTTTTCCTCGGCCTTGGAGTGTGGACTCACAACTCCTTTGGGTTACTCACCAAGCGAGTAACCGATAGACAGTTAAGTCAGATGAATAGGATATATATATATATATATATATATATATATTTATTTATTTATAGGGAAACACGTATTATAATTATAGGAACTAAGTGATAAGATTTGGAAGCGTAGTGATAGCGTTAAGCCATGGAACACAGGTTTAACTTTAATTGAATTCGGCGATGGTGTTTTCGTTTGATGGAATGTGAGGTCAGAACCGATCACTCTGATCTTTGCATCTGTTAAGTGATAATATCATCAATAACCGCTCCAATGATGTTGCTATTGATAGATGGGAGATTGGGACTGATCACCTCGATCTTCGCACCTATTCATGGTCGATGCCATTGGAAGCTCCTAACTAAAACAAAAACCGATCCGAAATAGAATTTCCCCAAGAAGTACAACCTTTAGGAGCAAGGAAGCCAATCAGACAGTGCCTTTCGAACCCTTCATGCAGCATCCTGGAGAAAACCAAGCTGGCCTTAGGAACCCCTTCTAAATTGCATGAAGAACCAAATCAAATATTGCTAGCAAAAAAAAAAAAAAAAAGAGAAGTTTTGACAATTCCATAAAGTCTCCACGCTGAGACTAGATGATCTTAGCAATTGAGCACCAATAGGTAGT
The DNA here is from genome assembly GCA_037953625.1 of Crotalaria pallida. Taxonomy (NCBI): domain Eukaryota; kingdom Viridiplantae; phylum Streptophyta; class Magnoliopsida; order Fabales; family Fabaceae; genus Crotalaria; species Crotalaria pallida. The sequence goes on along the minus strand of CM075652.1, from coordinate 39,152,409 downwards.
AAGCTTAACCTGATCCTTAGTCTTGGAAATGATGTAAACCCTTAAGAGTGTTGGCCTACCTCGATCCATGGGCACTAAGTGTCATTCAAGCTTTATTCGTGTTTCGTTGAACCGTAAGTAATGATTCCATTCGTGCGAGTAAACCTCCATCTTCTTATTTTGATCTTTGTGGTTCTGAACCAAATTTGATTCAACGATTTCAATCCTAACCAAGTGCATTCGTGTTTCAACCAACTAAGGTTGGTGAACTCTTGATTTTCCCTATGTTTGTCTTTGGTGAATATCATACGTTCATGGAGTTCTAGTTTTGTCTACTCGATTCGGTTACCTCGTATGAATAAAGCTGGACCACTGCACGAGGTACCCTCACCGAGATCGATCAAGTCAATCATCGCTCTGTAAAAAGTACATCTATTAATGATTCCTTAATGAAAGTGCATTCTCTAGGATAATCTTCTTCATCTTCTTGCTTGACATGTATCTAATCATGCTATCGACTCCAATGCCTGTATCTACCCGATTCTTGTCATGTTGGCGACCCTCTTGGACCCGCTAATCACCATAAAGTATGGAGAAAACCATACGCGGTCAGACACCACAACCTTCTCAAACTCGTCAACCCATCACGACTCTCGATTTCGAAAGAAGTGCAAGTCTTAAGGTGATAGAAATGTCAAATTCCATTAGCTTTCTTGTTCTGTATCAAGTTCATTCAAGCTTTCCTTAAGGTTTAACTCGAAGAAGGCTGTAAGGGATTGCTGACATACACCAAGGTATGTCTTGAGTGTCGTTGGTCTAAAATAGTGTTTAATAGAATGTTCAGACATCATGAAAACTTGCCAACCTCCAACCTTTGACCATCGAAAATCGTTTAAGAATTTAATAGTAAATCTGAAAGCCTTAATTAGTACCCCAATTCGTGCAAGTAGATCCCTTCCTCCTCATTCTTCTTGATTTGACATGACCTCGAAGTAGCGATTTTTGATCACGAATCAAAGATTTTTCGCTCCAATCTACTCAACATTGAGAATTTATGATCTTCTCCTTGTTTCTTATCTTAGAATATCCATCGTTCCTGGAGTTCCAGTCTTATTTATTCGATCAGATTCCGGGAAATTTCTAGCCATAAGTTGCTACATTCTGCGAGGAGTCTTTGGATCGCATAATCTTATACTATTTTCTTAAAGCGAAGTCGCAAATTCCTCGTGAATTCCAAAGATTATATTTTTTGTTGTTGTTAGATTCTTGCAATCTTTATTAAGAATCGTATGAAAGGCAATCAGGAGCCGACACGTTCGATTTCTTACTTCCTTGCATCAGAGTAAGCAGGTAAGTTGATGCTAAGTGGGGGAGGATTTCAACCCAAGAAATGGAAGATGGAACTTTAATAATAAGGGAATGGTGAATCCTGTCGCGATAGAGGAGATACGTAGGGTCCGAGGACAGACATGACAATACTAAGAAGAATGGACCTAAACACATCGGAAGTAGGGAAATAGAACCGACAGGAACCCCATTAGCTGGATGATTCTCCGCGTTACAAAGTAACCCGAATTTCGGGGACGAAATTCTTATAAGTGGGGGAGAATTGTAACATCCCCATTTTAATTCCAAACATAATAAGAGTAATAAAAAGAAAAATAGCACTAACTAATTGATTATTGATATGGCTAAGTGGTTAGTTCAATTAAAATAATTATACTATTTGAAAACCATGCTTTCTATACTTTAATATATTTTGACATTTTATATGTTGAACTTGTTTTAAGAATTTTAAGATTCTTAACTTGATAATTTTATATAAGTACTTACTAAATGCTTACATTTTATTATTAGTATTTTTTTTTTTTGAGATTTACAATAAACAAATAAAGAAAAATAATAATAATAATAATAATAATAATAAATAAATAAATAACAGTAGTAATAATAATAATAATAATAATAATAATAATAATAATGTAATAATAATTATATTAAAAAAAAGAAAAAAAAAATAAAACAGTGGAGAGGGGTTCGAATACCCCCCCCCCATCTTCTTCAACCAAGGGCCGCCGGCCCTAACCCTCCTCTCACCCACGCAGCGCCGTCCCTTCCTCTCCTCCCAGCCGCAATCAGCACCACGCCGCCGCCCCTCATCTCCTTCTCTCTCTCCCTCCATCGCACGTTCTCTTATTTTTCTCTTCGCGCCACCGTCAACCAGGGGAGTCGCAAATCGCTACTCGCCTTCCTCCATGCACGGAGCCGCCGCTCTTCGCGGTCGTTGTCGCCACCAACAAATGCCACCTCCGTCGCTGTTGGTTCCTTCATCTCTCTCTCCTTCGATTTGCTATTGTACCGTGCATTCCTTGCCGCCGCCGTCGCGTTTCTTCTTCCTCAGCCGGGTCGTGATTCCGCCGCCGCTCTCCTTCACTGGTTGTGCAAAGGAAGTCGCCGTTGTTCCTTTCTCATTGGTGCCGCTGTCGATTCGAAGCTCACGAACCAGGGAGACTTGGATCAGCCACGGTCTCTGCTTCTCGCATCGCCGCTGGTCCGCTGAAGATTCAGACCGAACCGTTAGTCCTTTTCTTGCCATGATCGCTGGGTTGATGGTCCAAACCGTTCGGACCCATGTGCAGCGAACCGAACCGACGCCGTTATCGTCATCGGCCACGGTTGTGGGTTCGAACCAAACCGCCATCACCAACATAGTCGAGGAGTCAGACCGACGCCGATTGTGTAAGCCGTAATTGCCGCTGGTGGATTTGGACTAGTTCGACATAAGCCGCAAGGGGATCGCCTCACCGAGCCGTAAGCCAGGTTCTATTAGGACCCTGAGGTAAGGGGTGTTTTACCTTGCTCTAGAGAGTCCTTTCTAATTAGTTATAATACTTGCTAAGAATATATGGGTTTGTTGGTGATCGAATCTCAGGGTAATTAATCGAAATTAAAAGTAAAGGATAAAAATAAACAAAAGAAAATCTAATTGGATAGCGTGATTTGAAATATGTGTTTTAAGTGTAAATTGTAATTATGCTAATTAAAAATAAAAGGGGAAATTGAATTATAATAGAATATGTGCAATCAATTATGTGTTATGGTGTGATGTGGATAACTGTGAACATTTCAAATGTTTGACTGACTAATTGCAATACATGTGTAAATGTGAATATTTGTTATTTGAGGTGATGGTTTGTTGTTGTACAATAAGGATAAGTAGCAATATTATAAAGGCTGGAATGACTAATTGAATTGCAAGTATTGTGATAATTATGCCTAGGTAACTGTAATTATGTGTAAGTTGTACGTATACATGTTAAGTGATGATGCATACCTTTGGATTGATGTACGTGTTTGAATAATGTACGTTGAGATGATATGAGGTACCTTCCTGTGTGGAGGTGAAGTATCATCAGGCCAAATTGTATGAGGTACCTTCCGGTGTGGAGGTGAAGTACAATGGTATGAGGTACCTTCCGGTGTGGAGGTGAAGTATCCATAGGCCACATTGTATGAGGTACCTTCCGGTGTGGAGGTGAAGTACAACGGTATGAGGTACCTTCCGGTGTGGAGGTGAAGTACCCATTGGCTAATTTGTATGAGGTACCTTCCGGTGTGGAGGTGAAGTACAATGGTATGAGGTACCTTCCGGTGTGGAGGTGAAGTACCCATAGGCCACATTGTATGAGGTACCTTCCGGTGTGGAGGTGAAGTACAAGGGGATAAAATACATAATAAAAATGAAATGAAAGAGAAAGTGAAAAGAATGAAAAGTAAATGAAATGGAATAATAAAGAAAAATGGAAATGAAAACGAATATTGGTGGTGTTAAAGTAAAAATGTGAGAAGGGAAATATGCACATTGAAATGTAATGTAAATGTTTACCCATGAATTAGAATGCTATTTTGTGCGATTTTGATAATAGAGAAAGAAAAGGTGAAATTTGTAATTTGGATGATAACTGGCATATGTGTGATAGGGTATTCTTTAGAAAGTTGATAGGAGAATGAGATTAAGGAGAAAATATGGAATACCTAATATGGACATAATGAACAAGAGATGAGCAAATGAGATTATTGTGTGTTTGAGCATGCTGGTTTGTCTAAATGGAAATATATGTACTATGTGCTAATTGTGTTTGACTTGGTAGGTCATTATGTCTAGTTAGAAACTATTTCTCTATTTCATGTGTAAAGCTCACCCTTGCAACCATTTTTACAGGTTCAAAGTTTGAGCAGACACAGTAATCCGGCCGAGCAGGGGTACACTCCACGATGTGGAGTGTAATTTAGTTAAAAGGAAATTATATTATTTTTATTATAATTAATTTAATTTGGTGATGAAACAATTCGTTGTAAGCCCTGAGTTTTGTTTTATTTTGTTAGCAGGGCATGAAAAACAAATTAGTATATTTATAAATATTTTCTGAACTGTACTGGTTTGACAGGTGAAAACTTTAAATTTTTGGGAAGTCCGATAAACAGAGGAAACTCTGTCCATTTTTCCGGAAAAATATTCTTAAGTATTTTAATTTAAAAAGAAATTTTCAAGTACCATTTTTATTAAAATTCAAAATTAACTAAATAATTGTGAGGGTGTTACATTATGATATCAGAGCAGTTTTTCCTCGGCCTTGGAGTGTGGACTCACAACTCCTTTGGGTTACTCACCAAGCGAGTAACCGATAGACAGTTAAGTCAGATGAATAGGATACATATATATATATATATATTTATTTATTTATAGGGAAACACGTATTATAATTATAGGAACTAAGTGATAAGATTTGGAAGCGTAGTGATAGCGTTAAGCCATGGAACACAGGTTTAACTTTAATTGAATTCGGCGATGGTGTTTTCGTTTGATGGAATGTGAGGTCAGAACCGATCACTCTGATCTTTGCATCTGTTAAGTGATAATATCATCAATAACCGCTCCAATGATGTTGCTATTGATAGATGGGAGATTGGGACTGATCACCTCGATCTTCGCACCTATTCATGGTCGATGCCATTGGAAGCTCCTAACTAAAACAAAAACCGATCCGAAATAGAATTTCCCCAAGAAGTACAACCTTTAGGAGCAAGGAAGCCAATCAGACAGTGCCTTTCGAACCCTTCATGCAGCATCCTGGAGAAAACCAAGCTGGCCTTAGGAACCCCTTCTAAATTGCATGAAGAACCAAATCAAATATTGCTAGCAAAAAAAAAAAAAAAAAAAGAGAAGTTTTGACAATTCCATAAAGTCTCGACGCTGCGACTAGATGATCTTAGCAATTGAGCACCAATAGGTAGTAAGCTTAACCTGATCCTTAGTCTTGGAAATGATGTAAACCCTTAAGAGTGTTGGCCTACCTCGATCCATGGGCACTAAGTGTCATTCAAGCTTTATTCGTGTTTCGTTGAACCGTAAGTAATGATTCCATTCGTGCGAGTAAACCTCCATCTTCTTATTTTGATCTTTGTGGTTCTGAACCAAATTTGATTCAACGATTTCAATCCTAACCAAGTGCATTCGTGTTTCAACCAACTAAGGTTGGTGAACTCTTGATTTTCCCTATGTTTGTCTTTGGTGAATATCATACGTTCATGGAGTTCTAGTTTTGTCTACTCGATTCGGTTACCTCGTATGAATAAAGCTGGACCACTGCACGAGGTACCCTCACCGAGATCGATCAAGTCAATCATCGCTCTGTAAAAAGTACATCTATTAATGATTCCTTAATGAAAGTGCATTCTCTAGGATAATCTTCTTCATCTTCTTGCTTGACATGTATCTAATCATGCTATCGACTCCAATGCCTGTATCTACCCGATTCTTGTCATGTTGGCGACCCTCTTGGACCCGCTAATCACCATAAAGTATGGAGAAAACCATACGCGGTCAGACACCACAACCTTCTCAAACTCGTCAACCCATCACGACTCTCGATTTCGAAAGAAGTGCAAGTCTTAAGGTGATAGAAATGTCAAATTCCATTAGCTTTCTTGTTCTGTATCAAGTTCATTCAAGCTTTCCTTAAGGTTTAACTCGAAGAAGGCTGTAAGGGATTGCTGACATACACCAAGGTATGTCTTGAGTGTCGTTGGTCTAAAATAGTGTTTAATAGAATGTTCAGACATCATGAATACTTGCCAACCTCCAACCTTTGACCATCGAAAATCGTTTAAGAATTTAATAGTAAATCTGAAAGCCTTAATTAGTACCCCAATTCGTGCAAGTAAATCCCTTCCTCCTCATTCTTCTTGATTTGACATGACCTCGAAGTAGCGATTTTTGATCACGAATCAAAGATTTTTCGCTCCAATCTACTCAACATTGAGAATTTATGATCTTCTCCTTGTTTCTTATCTTAGAATATCCATCGTTCCTGGAGTTCCAGTCTTATTTATTCGATCAGATTCCGGGAAATTTCTAGCCATAAGTTGCTACATTCTGCGAGGAGTCTTTGGATCGCATAATCTTATACTATTTTCTTAAAGCGAAGTCGCAAATTCCTCGTGAATTCCAAAGATTATATTTTTTGTTGTTGTTAGATTCTTGCAATCTTTATTAAGAATCGTATGAAAGGCAATCAGGAGCCGACACGTTCGATTTCTTACTTCCTTGCATCAGAGTAAGCAGGTAAGTTGATGCTAAGTGGGGGAGGATTTCAACCCAAGAAATGGAAGATGGAACTTTAATAATAAGGGAATGGTGAATCCTGTCGCGATAGAGGAGATACGTAGGGTCCGAGGACAGACATGACAATACTAAGAAGAATGGACCTAAACACATCGGAAGTAGGGAAATAGAACCGACAGGAACCCCATTAGCTGGATGATTCTCCGCGTTACAAAGTAACCCGAATTTCGGGGACGAAATTCTTATAAGTGGGGGAGAATTGTAACATCCCCATTTTAATTCCAAACATAATAAGAGTAATAAAAAGAAAAATAGCACTAACTAATTGATTATTGATATGGCTAAGTGGTTAGTTCAATTAAAATAATTATACTATTTGAAAACCATGCTTTCTATACTTTAATATATTTTGACATTTTATATGTTGAACTTGTTTTAAGAATTTTAAGATTCTTAACTTGATAATTTTATATAAGTACTTACTAAATGCTTACATTTTATTATTAGTATTTTTTTTTTTGAGATTTACAATAAACAAATAAATAATAATAATAATAATAATAATAAATAAATAAATAAATAACAGTAGTAATAATAATAATAATAATAATAATGTAATAATAATTATATTAAAAAAAAAAAGAAAAAATAAAAAATAAAACAGTGGAGAGGGGTTCGAATACCCCCCCCCCCCCCATCTTCTTCAACCAAGGGCCGCCGGCCCTAACCCTCCTCTCACCCACGCAGCGCCGTCCCTTCCTCTCCTCCCAGCCGCAATCAGCCCCACGCCGCCGCCCCTCATCTCCTTCTCTCTCTCCCTCCATCGCACGTTCTCTTATTTTTCTCTTCGCGCCACCGTCAACCAGGGGAGTCGCGAATCGCGACTCGCCTTCCTCCATGCACGGAGCCGCCGCTCTTCGCGGTCGTTGTCGCCACCAACAAATGCCACCTCCGTCGCTGTTGGTTCCTTCATCTCTCTCTCCTTCGATTTGCTATTGTACCGTGCATTCCTTGCCGCCGCCGTCGCGTTTCTTCTTCCTCAGCCGGGTCGTGATTCCGCCGCCGCTCTCCTTCACTGGTTGTGAAAAGGAAGTCGCCGCCGTTCCTTTCTCATTGGTGCCGCTGTCGATTCGAAGCTCACAAACCAGGGAGACTTGGATCAGCCACGGTCTCTGCTTCTCGCATCGCCGCTGGTCCGCTGAAGATTCAGACCGAACCGTTAGTCCTTTTCTTGCCATGATCGCTGGGTTGATGGTCCAAACCGTTCGGACCCATGTGCAGCGAACCGAACCAACGCCGTTATCGTCATCGGCCACGGTTGTGGGTTCGGACCAAACCGCCATCACCAACATAGTCGAGGAGTCAGACCGACGCCGATTGTGTAAGCCGTAATTGCCGCTGGTGGATTTGGACTAGTTCGACATAAGCCGCAACGGGATCGCCTCACCGAGCCGTAAGCCAGGTTCTAATAGGACCCTGAGGTAAGGGGTGTTTTACCTTGCTCTAGAGAGTCCTTTCTAATTAGTTATAATACTTGCTAAGAATATATGGGTTTGTTGGTGATCGAATCTCAGGGTAATTAATCGAAATTAAAAGTAAAGGATAAAAATAAACAAAAGAAAATCTAATTGGATAGCGTGATTTGAAATATGTGTTTTAAGTGTAAATTGTAATTATGCTAATTAAAAATAAAAGGGGAAATTGAATTATAATAGAATATGTGCAATCAATTATGTGTTATGGTGTGATGTGGATAACTGTGAACATTTCAAATGTTTGACTGACTAATTGCAATACATGTGTAAATGTGAATATTTGTTATTTGAGGTGATGGTTTGTTGTTGTACAATAAGGATAAGCAGCAATATTATAAGGCTGGAATGACTAATTGAATTGCAAGTATTGTGATAATTATGCCTAGGTAACTGTAATTATGTGTAAGTTGTACGTATACATGTTAAGTGATGATGCATACCTTTGGATTGATGTACGTGTTTGAATAATGTATGTTGAGATGATATGAGGTACCTTCCTGTGTGGATGTGAAGTATCATCAGGCCAAATTGTATGAGGTACCTTCCGGTGTGGAGGTGAAGTACAATGGTATGAGGTACCTTCCGGTGTGGAGGTGAAGTATCCATAGGCCACATTGTATGAGGTACCTTCCGGTGTGGAGGTGAAGTACCCATTGGCTAATTTGTATGAGGTACCTTCCGGTGTGGAGGTGAAGTACAATGGTATGAGGTACCTTCCGGTGTAGAGGTGAAGTACCCATAGGCCACATTGTATGAGGTACCTTCCGGTGTGGAGGTGAAGTACAAGGGGATAAAATACATAATAAAAATGAAATGAAAGAGAAAGTGAAAAGAATGAAAAGTAAATGGAATGGAATAATAAAGAAAAATGGAAATGAAAACGAATATTGGTGGTGTTAAAGTAAAAATGTGAGAAGGGAAATATGCACATTGAAATGTAATGTAAATGTTTACCCATGAATTAGAATGCTATTTTGTGCGATTTTGATAATAGAGAAAGAAAAGGTGAAATTTGTAATTTGGATGATAACTGGCATATGTGTGATAGGGTATTCTTTAGAAAGTTGATAGGAGAATGAGATTAAGGAGAAAATATGGAATACCTAATATGGACATAATGAACAAGAGATGAGCAAATGAGATTATTGTGTGTTTGAGCATGCTGGTTTGTCTAAATGGAAATATATGTACTATGTGCTAATTGTGTTTGACTTGGTAGGTCATTATGTCTAGTTAGAAACTATTTCTCTATTTCATGTGTAAAGCTCACCCTTGCAACCATCATTTTTACAGGTTCAAAGTTTGAGCAGACACAGTAATCCGGCCGAGCAGGGGTACACTCCACGATGTGGAGTGTAATTTAGTTAAAAGGAAATTATATTATTTTTATTATAATTAATTTAATTTGGTGATGAAACAATTCGTTGTAAGCCCTGAGTTTTGTTTTATTTTGTTAGCAGGGCATGAAAAACAAATTAGTATATTTATAAATATTTTCTGAACTGTACTGGTTTGACAGGTGAAAACTTTAAATTTTTGGGAAGTCCGATAAACAGAGGAAACTTTGTCCATTTTTCCGGAAAAATATTCTTAAGTATTTTAATTTAAAAAGAAATTTTCAAGTACCATTTTTATTAAAATTCAAAATTAACTAAATAATTGTGAGGGTGTTACAGTTTCTCTTGCAAAATTAGGACTTTTTGTATATTTTTAGGAAGTTTAGGTAATTTAGAATCCTTTGAAAGTTTTGATCCGTTTCGGGTTTGTTTCAGGTACTTTTGGAGCTTAATTGTAGAAAATAATTTGGAGCTGAAAAAAGGATGAAAGGATATTGAAAATGGCGCAAGAACGGAGCGAAACGGAGTCGGAAGCAGGCTGGCACGCCCAGGGGTGGAGCTCCCCACGCCCAGGCGCGCAGCCCACGAGAAGCCAGCACCAATCAGACCTGCGCTCCCAGGCGTGTGGCCTTGGGCGCCCTGGCGCACGTCCCCAGTAGTAAGCCCAATTGGGCCACTTTTTGATCAGATTTGCTTCGATTCAATTAGGATTAGTTTTAGACTTTAAATATAGGTTTTTCCATTAGGTTTTGTAGACTTTTTAGAGGCAATTAGAGATTAGAATAGAATTTAGGATTAGAGAACAGAGGCTAGTTCTGCAATTGAGAGCAAGGAGGCAAGGCACAAGGATTGAAGATCAACATTTCTGGAGGGATCCACTTGATGATTAAAGATCTCTTGGGGGTAAATTCATTTTTGTCTATGATTATGAGTTTTTCCCATTCCTATATCTTCTTCTATCAATAAGTGTAACTAAACCTCTTGTTAGGAATAGGGTGATTTGTATGGATCTTAATTTGACTATTTATTCATGAATTAATGTTTTTCCTTTTAAAATCAATTGGTTGGTTGCGTTTTAATTACAATTCATAGAATTGGCCACTTTATGTTTTGCTTTGGTAATCTGAACCTTGATTGGAAGATTAGGATTTGGATTAGGCCTTTCAACCAAACAATATAATTATTCAACTCATAGGAATACTTTTGGATAATTGTATAACTTTCATAAACTAAAACTCACTTAAGGGATTAACGGGTAAAGTTTAGTGAGAAACGTAAAAGGCATGAGGGATCTAGCTTTTATTGTTTCTAAAGTTGTTGATTTATTGGAAAACAATTTTTCATAATTAATAACCTGATCCTACAATGAAACCAAGTTCCTAACCTTTTCCATATTTGTTTCTAAACCCTTTTTATTTTCTTTTTTGTCTCATTCTTTTAATTATACACTCCTATCTAAAAACTCAAAACCAATACAAGTTTCACATAGTAATCGAAATTAGGTGAAAGAAATTAGGAACAATTTGCAATCCTCGTGGGAACGATATCTGGTCTTATTGACTATATTACTTGTAACACCCCAAAATTTTAATCCTTGATTAATGAAATATTAATTATAAAATTTATTATAATTAATTATTTCTATTTTAATCTTTGATTAAAAATCCGTGTTTATGTTATTAGGGAATGTGTGAATTTATTTGGTAAATATATTTATGCAAAAAATAAATATTTTTCATATTAGTCCCTGATTTGGGACCTAGAGGTAATTATAGGAAAGGTTTTGGAGGGAAAGAAAATAAAATTAATATTTTTCAAACACTGACCAAAATACTCGAGTATTTCTAAAAAGACTCGAGTGTTCTGGTCAGAGTTGCACAAGTTAGTGCGTTTGGTGAGTCACCACCAACGATTCTCCACCGTTCACACAAAATCACCACCCCAACACGTCCATGGTAGTCGTGTCGAGCTGCATGAGCCTCCAACCAGTCTATATAAGCCAATTAAACTCAAATTTGTGAAGCATTTGGCCAAATTCGTGTGTGTTGCTTGAGTTAGGGTTCCTGAGTTCTTCACTTCGATTCTCCCTCTGTGCTTTGATTCGAGTCGCAAAATATACACCAATACAAAGCTCACATCACGAGCTTTGTATAGGCATTAAAATCGTGAGCTGAGAGTGTGTGTGGTGGAAGAATTGGAGTTTGGAAGTTGGAGCTGTTGCTGTCAAGTTGGTTCTGGAGCTTACTTTGATCACTGATTGTGGTAAGCTCATGCATCTCCTGAGTCTTAAGTTGATTTCTATAGTTAGTATGTATTGCATAGAGTTTAGAAATACTAATTTCCCCAATTGTTATCTCTATCTTCTATGTCAACCAATTCAATTTTGGACCTCCACTCAAACTGCTCTGCATGTTGGTGCTTGAAGTGGTTCTTGGTGCTGAGGAGCTTTTCTTTGCAATTTCCTTGTTGAGTCACGTCTGTGAGGTAAGGGGAAAGCTTCCTATTCACTAGATAGAGTTTAAATTGCATGAATTTGATTAGAGAGCCACCAAGAGGCTCTACGGGCTTAGATTGAATAGGGAAATTGGTTTGGAGACCAACCTGTGCTCTAAAATGGTTTTGAGCAAGCTTAATATGTTGCATGCAAGCTATTGGGAACTTAAAACCTTGAGAATTCTGAGTTTTATGCAAATTGATATGTTAAGTTGTGAATTTTCATGTTTTATGCATAATCTTGTGATTCTCTGTCAAATCTATAATTTGATGAGTTCTAAGTGTTTGAACATGTTCATTATATGTTATATGAACTCTGTTTATCATTGGATTGGATTAGAAATGGTTAGAATTGAAAATGGTATGATAAAACCAAGTTTTCAGTCTATTCTGTATGAAAAGACTCGAGTAATTGGCTTGGCACTCGAGTATTTTGCACTAAAACAGTCTGTCTTTCTGCTACAACACTCGAGTACCAGGTCCATAAACTCGAGTATTAACTGATGCAACAAAAGTACTTTCTGATGAATCACTCGAATAATGCATGAATCACTCGAGTAATCTGGAATTGATGAAGAACACTCGAGTATTCATGAACTACTCGAGTACTTTTAAGATCTGAAATCTAACTTTTCTGAAAGCATGAACGACTCGAGTACTCATGAACTACTCGAGTAATCTGGAAAGATTGAAGAATCACTCGAGTATTCTGAGGAACACTCGAGTATTTCTTCCCAGAACATTAAAAGTGCCATTTTTAATTCTGAATTATTCTGTTAGTACTTAAATACAATAATCCAAGTGATCTAAGACTTAAAATAAATTGATTGATGTTATGGTTATTTCCTTTGGAAAATGGGACGTTGCTCGGGTGGCACGTTAGGTATTATTAAAAGAGATACATCAATCAATTCCTTTAAGTTAAGATATTGCATTCATTCTGGAGTTCGGATGATAGATCGTTTATCATGTTTTGGTAACATGAGGAGGGCCTCTGGGAGTGCCAATTAACGGCTCGCTTGATGACACGTTATGGTTGACGACGTGGCCAGCATAGAGAGATGCTGATGATATGGTTATTTCGTTTGGATGACGGGATGTTGCTCGAGTTGCACGTTATGTACCATTTCCAAGCTTGTCGTGTACATTCTTGGTGAATGTACGAATGTTGTACACCTAGGAGTACAACGCACTATTGAGTGCTGATATGAAGTAAAGGATGGACGTTAGAGAGTGTCATAGATTGATGGAGATAGGCTTGAGAGCTAGATTCATACATCATGTCACTCATTTAAAATAATGTTGATAAATGAAATAAGTATGAGCATCTTACTTGCATTAAATACTTGCTAAGTGCTAAATGTGGTTGTTGATTATTGTTGCATGTTTACATATTCATATTGCGCATTTATTTATGCTCTATTTATTATGTGTATAGAATTGCTTATCCCTGTGCCCTTGTAGGTGATGTCACGCTACATCGCTTGCATCGAGATCCGACCACTTCCTAGTGGCATATGGATCTACGAGAACCACCGAGCGGTGTTCGAGGGAGAGGTAGAGGTTACCTTCTACCATCCCAACCCGCTGATCCGGTTTCGTCCTCGTAGGTTCAGGATCCCTATCATATACACTATGCACGTACCACCCTTTTACACTTACCATGGACCACCTCCTGAAGAAACCGCAATTGGTGGTTGGAGAGACAAAGGAACCCTAGGAATACACCTAGAAGGGGGGGTTGAATAGGTGTACAAGATACCTTGAAAGATTTTCGAATGAAACAAATCTAAACAATCAAAACAAATGATTTTTGCAAATTCTACAGCACTTAATCGATTAACCTGCAATTTACTCGAGTAGTACTCGATTAAACTTGAACTTAATCGATTAAATATGACAGAAAACAGAAAAATCAATTTTTCATTCGAATACGAAAATCAATCAATTCACATGCAAGATCAGAGATTCAGCAGAAATGATTAACACCTATATTCTTATTGATTAACCTAGTTATGAAAATGATTTTCCCTTTATCAATTTGAACAATTAAAGATTCAATTCAATCAATTATGAAAATCAATCTTTCTAGGTTTTCAACCAAGAACGCAATCAAATGACTTGAATATAAAGAGTAAGGGTTTAGAGATACGACACAGTGATTTATCCTGGTTCACTTTCATCCACTTGAAAGCTACATCCAGTCCCCTCTTCAACCAAGAGAGATTCTTCACTATGAGGAATTAGAGTTCTCAAATTACAAGTGATTGCCTCACAAGACTCCCTTCTTGCTAGCTTACAAGAGATAACCGACACCCTTGCCTTGTAATCCTATTGATCTTCTCTCTAATCTAACCTCTACCCCTTGTTGATAATCGACACAACAAGTCTTCAATTGCTTGATGATAATCCACACACCAAGGCTTCACTTGCTTGATTCACAATCAAGACTTCTTCTTCTTCTTCAATAAGAATGCACTTGCTTGATGATAAAATCGACACACCAAGACTTCTTGTTTGTTGTAGTGGCTTGCCTTCTTGCAAAGATTACAACACAATAGAAAACACAAAACAATCCTATGAATCTCAATCAAGAGTTATGACAATTCACCATAAGAGATTAAAAGGTTCTTGATCAAAGAATATGAAAATATGAGAACTTTGATCTTTAGAAAATGAGAGAGAATAGAGTGGCTTGATTCTTTGTAAAACTTGTAAGAAATGATTCTAACTCTATCACAAATAATTGGAAAAGGTTTATATAGAATACCCAAAAGTTGTAGCACTTGAAAACTGATTTTGAGAAGTGAAAATCGTATTTTAAAAATCAGTTCAGCAGTACTTAATCGATTAAGCAAGTCGTGTACTCGAGTAGTACTCGATTAAGTTAATCACTTAATCGATTAAGTTGGTACTGCACATGTTCAAAACTTGTTTTCTCAAAAATCCAACCTTTCCTTTAAAACCTTTAAGCCACCTATTGATTCTAGGTTAAGTGAAAACTCAAATTATGATTAAATCATGACTTATGAATGAGATTCACTACCCTCTATAATAATCTACCCAAATAAAAAACCTATGAAGCTTGAGAGGCAAAAGATAAAAGAAATACAAATACACTCAAACTTAGGTCTTCATGAGCTTGCTTTCTCTCTTCTTCATTTGATGTTTGTTGTTGCTTGTTGAGCTTGAAACTTGATCAACACATGTAGCTTGTTCAAAAACACTTTGTCATTATCAAAACATTCATCATGTTCATCATGGAACTAACAATCTCCCCCTTTTTGAAAATGACAACCCATGTTTTGAAATTGCTTGAAGTTGTTGATGCTTGAAACATTTGATCACTTGAGAAGACTCTTTCTCCCCCTCAATCAATGCTTTAACACTTGAATCCAATTGAGATAGAAGCTTGATTCGAGATAGAAGCTTGATTCTCCCCCTATCTTCAACAACTTAGCTCAACCTACATAAAAACAACAAAACAACCTTTCTCCAAATATAATATCATATTTCTCCCATGTTTTAAAAACATACCATTTCTCCCTCTTTGAGAAACATTTCATTCAATTCAAAACATAATATTTCTCCCCCTTTGGCATTATCAAAAAGTAATATATACCAATTGAAATATAACATCTAAGCCAAGGTAAGAAATCAATGATCATTTCTTCACAACATTGATACCAATTGAACAAATACAATAGAGCTTTACTTTGAAATGTGATATCAATTGGTAAGAGAATATAACAATGAAATATAATACCAATTGAGAACTAAAAAGATCATAATATCACTTAACAAAGAAGATATCAATTGTAAAGAAGAATCAATAATCACAAAAACATGATAATCAACTAATAATCTCTCAATGATACAAATTGAATTAACTAAACATTTAGAAAAGTAATATCAATTGAGAAGATACCAATTAAGATAATATATCAATATCAAATATTACCACTTTGTAGGACATTCACTTGAGATGCAAGTGTGATACCAATTGAAGATGTGAATATAGACATTCATAGTTGAGACCAATTGAGAACATGTGTCATTCATTTGCATCTTCAATCAAACCTACAAAACAATCATGCTTTGCTTTTTGGTATCCAAATGGTTTTGGATCCATTTTTGTTAGTGTAGGGACTTTCACCCTTTTTCATCCAAACAAAATTTCCTTTAGGTATACCATGCACTTTAACATAACACACATTTGAAGTATGTCCATGAGTACCACAATAGAAACATGTTGGAGGATTTGAAAAATCAACTTTAGAAAAATCAACAACATTTCTATGAGATTTACTCTTAGCATTAGTATAACCCAAACCAAACTTGTTTGAATTTTCTCTTTGAAAATTTAACAATGTGCGCAATCTAATATCACCATTTGAGAAACTTGCAAGCTTATTTTTCAAAATAGCATTTTCATTTTTAAGCAACTTGCAATTCTCACAATCAACCACAATATTCAATCTACTAGCACAATCACAAGAAGAACTAGCATATATAAGATCAAGAGTTTCATTTTCAAGATTAAGCTCATCAACTTGTTTTTGAAGTTCTAAAATCTCTTTTTGATGTTTCAAAATGAGCTTCTTTCTTTCAATGTTTTTCAAAGCTAGTTTTTCAAGTTGTTCATACATTTCTTCATAAGCATTATGTAACAATTCATATTTAGAAGAAATTTCGGATTTAGATTCACTTACATTGCTATCCTCGCTTTGATAACTTGATTCATCATTTGAACTTTGTTCTTCATCATCTACTAGAGTTATCAAGTTGAGACAAGCGGCTTCTTCATCATCCGATGAACTACTCGATGTGCTTTTCTTGTTATCTTCATCACTATCCCAAACTATGTATGCTCTTTTAGATTTAGAATTTTTCTTGTCTTTCTCCTTATTCTTGAGATACCTAGAGCATGAGTACTTGAGATGACCGGGCTTTCCACATTCATGGCAAACTACACCTTCTTTTGAAGTTTTGGTCTTATAGTGTGGGGAATCCTTCTCTTTACTTTTGTCCTTGTTCAACCTTCCTTTTCTCCTTAGAAACTTGTCAAACTCTTTTAACAAAAGTTTCATGTCTTTTTCATCAACATCGGAATCGGAATCTTCACTATCATCATCATCGGAACTATCTTTCTTTTTATATGCACTTTTGACTCTAAGAGCAAGTCCTTTCCTTGATTTGTTCTTATCCGACTCTTCATTGATACTTAATCGTCCAAGCTCCATTTCATGTTCTTGAAGCTTTCCGAAAAGTGTTGCTAGATCCATAGCATCCAAATTTTTAGATTCAACAATAGCCGTTACTTTTGGTTGCCAATTCCTGTCTAAACATCTCAACACTTTGTTAGAAAGTTCACCTTGAAGAAAAGTTTTACCAAGAGCAAGTAAATGATTTATAATATGAGTAAAACGCTTTTGCATATCATTTATAGATTCATTTGGAAGCATATGAAACAATTCATAATCACGCATTAAGGCATTCAATCTAGCTCTCCTAACCTCACTAGTTCCTTCATGAGTCACTTGTAAAGTGTCCCACATTTCTTTAGCACTAGAACATTGAGAAACCCTAAAGAACTCATCATAGGATAAAGCGGATGTGATGATATTCTTAGCCTTATAGTCATATTGTACTTTCTTTCTATCATCATCCTTCCACTTATCCTCGGGGATCAAATGTTCTACACCTTCAACTAAACTAGAGGGGATATGAGGACCTTTTTCTACTACTTTCCAAATTTCACTATCTATGGCTTGGATAAAGATTTTCATTCTAACTTTCCAATATGCATAGCCTTCTCCGGCAAACAATGGAGGACGACTTATTGAAGCACCTTCACCACCAAAGGGATTCATGGAACCCATTGCGATTTTCTTAAAGGATCTTTACGAAAAAGCTCTTATGCTCGTGTCTTTCGACCGAGCTCTGATACCAATTGAAGAAACCGCAATTGGTGGTTGGAGAGACAAAGGAACCCTAGGAATACACCTAGAAGGGGGGTTGAATAGGTGTACAAGATACCTTGAAAGATTTTCGAATGAAACAAATCTAAACAATCAAAACAAATGATTTTTGCAAATTCTACAGCACTTAATCGATTAACCTGCAATTTACTCGAGTAGTACTCGATTAAACTTGAACTTAATCGATTAAATATGACAGAAAACAGAAAAATCAATTTTTCATTCGAATACGAAAATCAATCAATTCACATGCAAGATCAGAGATTCAGCAGAAATGATTAACACCTATATTCTTATTGATTAACCTAGTTATGAAAATGATTTTCCCTTTATCAATTTGAACAATTAAAGATTCAATTCAATCAATTATGAAAATCAATCTTTCTAGGTTTTCAACCAAGAACGCAATCAAATGACTTGAATATAAAGAGTAAGGGTTTAGAGATACGACACAGTGATTTATCCTGGTTCACTTTCATCCACTTGAAAGCTACATCCAGTCCCCTCTTCAACCAAGAGAGATTCTTCACTATGAGGAATTAGAGTTCTCAAATTACAAGTGATTGCCTCACAAGACTCCCTTCTTGCTAGCTTACAAGAGATAACCGACACCCTTGCCTTGTAATCCTATTGATCTTCTCTCTAATCTAACCTCTACCCCTTGTTGATAATCGACACAACAAGTCTTCAATTGCTTGATGATAATCCACACACCAAGGCTTCACTTGCTTGATTCACAATCAAGACTTCTTCTTCTTCTTCAATAAGAATGCACTTGCTTGATGATAAAATCGACACACCAAGACTTCTTGTTTGTTGTAGTGGCTTGCCTTCTTGCAAAGATTACAACACAATAGAAAACACAAAACAATCCTATGAATCTCAATCAAGAGTTATGACAATTCACCATAAGAGATTCAAAGGTTCTTGATCAAAGAATATGAAAATATGAGAACTTTGATCTTTAGAAAATGAGAGAGAATAGAGTGGCTTGATTCTTTGTAAAACTTGTATGAAATGATTCTAACTCTATCACAAATAATTGGAAAAGGTTTATATAGAATACCCAAAAGTTGTAGCACTTGAAAACTGATTTTGAGAAGTGAAAATCGTATTTTAAAAATCAGTTCAGCAGTACTTAATCGATTAAGCAAGTCGTGTACTCGAGTAGTACTCGATTAAGTTAATCACTTAATCGATTAAGTTGGTACTGCACATGTTCAAAACTTGTTTTCTCAAAAATCCAACCTTTCCTTTAAAACCTTTAAGCCACCTATTGATTCTAGGTTAAGTGAAAACTCAAATTATGATTAAATCATGACTTATGAATGAGATTCACTACCCTCTATAATAATCTACCCAAATAAAAAACCTATGAAGCTTGAGAGGCAAAAGATAAAAGAAATACAAATACACTCAAACTTAGGTCTTCATGAGCTTGCTTTCTCTCTTCTTCATTTGATGTTTGTTGTTGCTTGTTGAGCTTGAAACTTGATCAACACATGTAGCTTGTTCAAAAACACTTTGTCATTATCAAAACATTCATCATGTTCATCATGGAACTAACACCTCCCACACGACCAGCTCGCTCATATCACAGTTTTCGTTTTCGACCTACCCGCTCACAATCTTTTTGTTCGAGAGTCGTCCGCGAGGAGACTCCCCTATCTGATCCGAGGAGCCCTGTTAGGGTCTCACCATCACCTGACCCTGTACCTAGTGGTAGGGTACCCACTCCATCGGATGAGATCGAGGAGGACCTTGTGGAGGACGAGAGCGGAGGCGAGTCAGTTGTACACTCTACCGGGAGTTAGTGGAGGGATGATGATCCCTAGGTATGAGCATATGGTACATGATGAGGATCAGGGGATCCGGTGTGAGGGATGCTGTGGAGGAGATGATGATGCTGCTGCTGTGATGTTGGATGAGGACTACTGCTACTACTTCTTGGAGACTTCTACTACTACTACTGCTACCACCTTATCTATGTGACCAGCCCTAGAGTCTTATATTTTGAGATGTATATGTATATATTGTAGATATGCTTTTGAGTACTCTAGAGTTATGGTTACTTTTGGACATAGATCTTTTATATGGACTTGTATCGAATCTTGGAGACACTTTGGACTATGTATTTCCTGACTTACTTATATATATATATATATATACCTTATGTTTATATTACAATGGTGCATAGTCACACTATTTCCGCTTACTCTGATATAGATTATTTAAAGAATTCGGCTACGATAATTGAAAATGGTATCAGTTCCGCGAAACGAAAGATTGGATGGCATCACTTAATTTTTACTATGTAAAAACGATTTCAAAGTATCGATGCCATCTGGATTGCGAAAAGATTTTCTTGTTTTAAAGAATGTCGAACTCAATATAAAGTTTAAAATGATGTAATTTACATTCTCCAAGAGTTCCAAGTTTTGGTTTGTGCACCCGCCTCTATTGAAAATAAAAAGAAAACTTTATTTCCTGTATTTTCTATATACTAACAGGTCCATAACTAATACGAATAATAGTAAACTTATTGCAATAATTACTTGTATTATATTGAGGGTGTCACACTACTTGATGACCCGGTATACTTGCCGGTAGTCCAACATGCTTTTTGCGCCGTTGCCGGGGATTGAAATTCGATTCAAATTTTTTTTTGTACTTAATTGTAATTACTTGTGTAACTTGTACCTTTTCTTGTATAACTATTATTTTAATAATGATTTCGATTGTGATAGATTTATTTCGGATCCCCTTTTTTCATACTATTATGCACAAAACATAAGTGATAGGAAGGCCCCATGGGAAATAGCTTTAGAAAAATTACAAACTTCAATTGAGGAATTAAAGTCTCATGTGGAGCCAATTCCTGTGGAGAAAGCAGCTCCATGGGAAATAGCTTTAGAGAATAATGATCAAATCACTAAGTATTTTTTTGAACAATCTAGAAACAATTTTCAAATCCAAAGTGATTGTTTAAGTAACCTTCAAATTCAAGTTGAACACATTTCAAAGCAGTTAAATGAAGAGTCACAAGCATCACCAACAAATTTTGACTCTCTTCAAAGAGAGGAAAAAGTGGCGGTGATGGATGTGACCAATGATGAAACCCCTATGGTGGAGCAAGTAAATGAAAATGTGCATAATAAGTTTGAGGAAGTGGACCGAAATAAAACAATAGAAGGTTTGAATATGGTAGAAAAATTTGATGCACCCTTGCATGATGAATTTCTTGCACTAAAAAATTTGGTTAAATCTATTGCATGCTTGGATGAATAAAATTTTTTCCACTATATTCAACCTCTGTGCTTTCATGAAAAATCTAAAAATCAATCTTAATCATTGTTAAACAATAGAGAGCCTGAAAAGGTAGTTTTCCTAATTCATGGAATTCACACCTTCATGAATGGGGAAAAAGATAATTTTTTTGAGATGATGCATGGTGTAAGGAATATACCTTTTGACCATGGTGGGATTGAACTCATTTTTAAAACTTCCTTACTCCACCATCATCCAGGGTTTGTCCCATGGGATGTGGGAATAACTTGTTATTGTTGCATCACATTGGATTTAACCTATAGAATTTGGGATCCTGGTGGATTCTTTGTAAATAATGTAGTAGTGTAGGTGATGAAGGTCTAATATATGATGTTTTAAGGCTTAATTTCACTTCTTTTTGCTAGGGTTTTAGCTTGTTTCTCTTGTAAATATAGGTATTTTATATTAGTTTTAGGAATTTTTAGTTTATTAGAATCCTTTGAACGTTTTGATCCGTTTTGGGTATGTTTCAGGTATTTCAGAGCTTTATTTGGAGAAAATATTATTGGAGCTGAAAAGAGCATAAGAAGACCTTGAAAATGACACAAGAACGGAGAGAAACGGAGTCAAAAATTCCTCAGCACGCCCAGGCGCGGGAATGGCGTGCCCAGGCGCGCTTGCAACGGTAATTTATGGGACATCAGACATAGCGTGCCCAGGCGTGCTGGTCTGCACGCCCAGGCGCGCAAAGTGCGTGAAAGTGACGTTGTTCGGTATTTTGATCATAACTTGAGCTACGCTTATCCAAATAAGGCTATCTAGGTATCATTTTAAAGCTAAGAAAGAGATCTACAACTTTTCCAGAAATAGGATTGCTCATATTCGTCCATCTTGCGGGTCAAAATCAGTGCCGAAATTGCTGTCAGACACAAATACGGGATTTAGAAGGATTTTAATAATAAATTCTATTTGTAGATAAGATTTTTAAAGATTAGATTATTCTAATAGGATATTATCATATCAATTCAATTAGGATTAGTTTTAGAGTTTAAATATAGGTTTTTCCTTTAGGTTTGGTAGACTTTTCAGAGCCAAATAAGAGATTAGAATAGAATTAGGATTAGAGAAGAGAGGATGTTATGCAATTGAGAGCAAGGAGGGAAGGCACAAGGATTGAAGATCAACATTGCTGGAGGGATCCACTTGAGGATTGAAGATCTCTTGGGGGTAAATTAATTATTGTCTATGATTATTAGTTTATTCCATTCCTTCTTCTTCTTCTTCTCTAAATATGTATAATTGAACCTCTTGTTAGGAATAAGGTTGATTTGTATGGATCTTAATTTGGTTGTTTATTTATGAATTAATGTTTTTCATTTCAAATAAATTGGTTGGTTGTCTTTTTAATTACAATTCATAGAACTCGCGACTTTATGTTTTGATTTGGTAATCTGAACCTTAATTGGAAAATTAGGATTAAGATTAGGCCTTTCAACCAAACAATATAATTATTCAACTCGTAGGAATACTTTTGGGTAATTGTATAACTTTTATAAATTAGAACTCACTTAAGGGATTAAGGGGTAAAGTTTAGTAAGAAACATAATTGTCATGAGGGATCTAGCTTTTATTGTTTCTGGAGTTTTTGATTTATTGGAAAACATATTTTCATAATTAATAACCTGATCCTACAATGAAACCAAGTTCCTAACCTTTTCCATATTTGCTTCTAAATCCTATTTAGTTTATGAATTGTTTAATAATTTTAATTCTACACTCCTATCTCTTAAACTCAAAACCCATACAAGTTATACATAGTAATCGCAATTAGGTGAAAGAAATTAGAAACAATTTGCAATCCCCGAGTGAAACGATAATTTACTTACTCTTTATTACTTGTGCGATCGGTACACTTGCCGAATTGCCAACAAGTTTTTGGCGCCGTTGCCGGGGATTGAAATTCGATTCTAATTTTTTCCAGTACTTATTTGTAATTATTTGTGTAACTTGTACTTTTTCATGTCTAACTATTATTTTAATAATAATTTTGATTGTGATAGATTTATTTCGGATCCTTATTCTCCATACTATTATGCACAAAACATAAGTAATAGGAAAACTTCATTAGAAATAGCTTTAGAGAAATTAGAAGCTACAACTAAGAAACCATTTTTTGTAGAGCCAATTCTTGTGGAGAAAGCTCAATGGGAAATAGCTTTAGAGAAATGTGCTCAAAACACCAAAAATTTATTGAAGAATTCAGAACCTATTACCCGATTCAAGGTTCCAATATAAAGAACCTTGAAATCAAAGTTGAACACATTTCAAAGCCGTTAGATGAAGAGTTACAAGCATCACCAACAATTTTTGACTCTCTTCAAAAAGAGGAAAAAGTGGTGGTGATGGATGTGACTATTGATGAAACTCCTATGGAGGAGCAAATTGAGAAAAATGTGCATAATAAGTTTGAGGAAGAGGACCGAAATAAAACTTTAGAAGGTGTGAATATGGTAGAAAAATCTGATCCACCCTTGCATGATGAATTTCTTGCAATTAAAAATTTGGTCAAATCTATTGCATGCTTGGATGATTCAAATTTTTTCCACTATATTCAACCTCTGTGCTTTCATGAAAAATCTAAAAATCAATCTAAATCATTATTGAACAATAGGGAGCCTGAAAAGGTAGTTTTCCTAATTCATGGAATTCATACTTTCATGAATGGGAAAAGAAATAACTTATCTGAGATGATGCATGGAGTAAGGAATGCACCTTTTGACCCTGGTGGGATTGAGCTTATTTTTTAAATTTCCTTACTCCACCATCATCCAAGGTTTGTCCAATGGGATGTGGGAATAACTTGTTATTGTTGCATCACATGGGAATTAACCTATAAAATTGGGATCCTGGTGGATTCTTTGTAATTATGTAGTAGTTTAGTTTTTTTATTTTTTTTAGTTAGTTAGTGAATAAAGAGTTTAGAGCTTTCTTTATGTAACTGCTAATGAGGTGCTTCTAGCACTATTTTTAGTTATTCATGTGACACAGGTGAATAAGTTTGGGGGAGTCTCCTCCATTGTGCATAAGGAGAGAATGCTGTGCTACAAAGGGAAGTCTCTAACTCCTTGTTTTTGTTTTTAAATTTTTATTTTTTAGTTAGGTATGTTTAGTTTAGTTTGCTTGAGGACAATCCAACCTTTATGTTTGGGGGAGTGGATACAAAATAAAAAAAAATTCAGATCTGAATTTTTTCTCCCATTTTTGGTGTTGCCTTGTGTCTTAGGTAGAGGTTTTGTAATTATTCTAGACTTATGATTATTTTTCTAATGATAGGTGTATATACTTAGTTTAGGATTAGACTCATTGCTTCATGTTATTTATTTGTTGAGATGTAAATATTCTTGAAATCTGGTTATTTTGACAAAATTTTTCAGAATTTGAGATTAGTGAACTGACTTTAGCTTGGTGATATTTTGAGCCTATTTGATGGGGTATGATTTATTGAAATATTTTGATTTGAGACCCCTATTTCTTTCATGAGTGTGTTCACTTTAGTTTTGTGTTCTAGAACTTGACCGGTGACCATTTTGAGATTGATAATTGATTGCATGCATTAAGATGATTAAGGCACATGGGATGTGTTTTTGTGGCCTTCAACTGTTTTGTGTTGATAATGTTCCCTTAGTTGCCCATTTTGAGCCTAATGACATTATGATTTTTCTTTGATACCCTGCATTTATTGAAATATTCTTTGTTAGTACCTTGGGAATTTTAAATGAGGAATTGAGAGGAATATAGAAAGAAAAGGTGAAAGTAATTGGTGAAAAGTGTATGAGTTCTATTTCTCTTCCAAGAAAAAAAATTTATTGAAAAAGAAATAAATGTGAAAGGAAGAGAATAGAAGAAAAAAATGAAAAGAAAAGAAGGATAATAATGATTTTGGAGTTGAGTGTGAGTTTTAATTGTATTCATTGCTCATTCATAATTTTTAAGGGATGTTGTTTGATTTCATATATTTAGCCCTTAGTTTTATCCTTTCTTTCTTTTATCCCACCTTAACACTTTTAGCCATGGCCACGTTACAACCAAATTAAATACCTTTTGATTTGTGCATGTTTTTAATAATTTCAGTGGAGATTTTGGTCTATGGTCAAGCATATGGTAACACTTTACTATTGAATGAACTTGAGTGAATTGTTAAAACCTTTGATACACATGAGAGACATACACTGAGAGGTTGAGAGTGTTCACTAGTTCTGAGTTCTGATTGATCTTGTTTCTTTAACCAGGTTTTGATATGTGAATAGCTTGAGTAAATATGTGGCTGTGTTGATGAGTCGAAGTCTTAGATTAAGTATTGTACATTTTAATTTAGATGGTAGTCTTGAGTTTATGAATTTTTTATTTTACTTTTGCCTGGGACATGCAAAATGCTAAGTTTGGGGGTGTGATGAAGGTCTAATATATGATGTTTTAAGGCTTAATTTCACTTCCGTTTGTTAGGGTTTTAGCTTGTTTCTCTTGTAAATATAGGTATTTTATATTAGTTTTAGGAATTTTTAGTTTATTAGAATCCTTTGAACGTTTTGATCCGTTTTGGGTATGTTTCAGGTATTTCGGAGCTTTATTTGGAGAAAATATTATTGGAGCTGAAAAGAGCATAAGAAGACCTTGAAAATGACACAAGAACGGAGAGAAACGGAGTCAAAAATTCCTCAGCACGCCCAGGCGCGGGAAGGGCGTGCCCAGGTGCGCTTGCAACGGTAATTTATGGGGCATCAGACATAGCGTGCCCAGGCGTGCTGGTCTGCACGCCCAGACGCGCAAAGTGCGTGAAAGTGACGTTGTTCGGTATTTTGATCATAACTTGAGCTACGCTTATCCAAATAAGGCGATCTAGGGATCATTTTAATGCTAAGAAAAAGATCTACAACTTTTCCAGAAATAGTCTTGCTCAAATTCGTCTATCTTGGGGGTCAAAATCAGTGTCGAAGTTGCTGTCAGACACAAATACGGGATTTAGAAGGATTTTAATAATAAATTCTATTTGTAGATAAGATTATTAAAGATTAGATTATTCTAATAGGATATTATCATATCAATTCAATTAGGATTAGTTTTAGACTTTAAATATAGGTTTTTCCTTTAGGTTTGGTAGACTTTTCAGAGCCAAATAAGAGATTAGAATAGAATTAGGATTAGAGAAGAGAGGCTATTATGCAATTAAGAGCAAAGAGGGAAGGCACAAGGATTGAAGATCAACATTGCTGGAGGGATCCACTTGAAGATTGAAGATCTCTTGGGGGTAAATTAATTATTGTCTATGATTATTAGTTTATTCCATTCCTTCTTCTTCTTCTCTAAATATGTATAATTGAACCTCTTGTTAGGAATAAGGTTGATTTGTATGGATCTTAATTTGGTTGTTTATTTATGAATTAATGTTTTTCATTTCAAATAAATTGGTTGGTTGTGTTTTAATTACAATTCATAGAACTCGCGACTTTATGTTTTGATTTGGTAATCTGAACCATAAATGGAAAATTAGGATTAAGATTAGGCCTTTCAACCAAACAATATAATTATTCAACTCGTAGGAATACTTTTGGGTAATTGTATAACTCTTATAAATTAGAACTCACTTAAGGGATTAAGGGGTAAAGTTTAGTAAGAAACATAATTGTCATGAGGGATCTAGCTTTTATTGTTTCTGAAGTTTTTGATTTATTGGAAAACATATTTTCATAATTAATAACCTGATCCTACAATGAAACCAAGTTCCTAACCTTTTCCATATTTGCTTCTAAATCCTATTTAGTTTCTGAATTGTTTCATAATTTTAATTCTACACTCCTATCTCTTAAACTCAAAACCCATACAAGTTATACATAGTAATCGCAATTAGGTGAAAGAAATTAGAAACAATTTGCAATCCCCGAGTGGAACGATAATTTACTTACTCTTTATTACTTGTGCGATCGGTACACTTGCCGAATTGCCAACAAGTTTTTGGCGCCGTTGCCGGGGATTGAAATTCGATTCTAATTTTTTCCAGTACTTATTTGTAATTATTTGTGTAACTTGTACTTTTTCATGTCTAACTATTATTTTAATAATAATTTTGATTGTGATAGATTTATTTCGGATCCTTATTCTCCATACTATTATGCACAAAACATAAGTAATAGGAAAACTTCATTAGAAATAGCTTTAGAGAAATTAGAAGCTACAACTAAGAAACCATTTTTTGTAGAGCCAATTCTTGTGGAGAAAGCTCAATGGGAAATAGCTTTAGAGAAATGTGCTCAAAACACCAAAGAATTTATTGAAGAATTCAGAACATTTTACCCGGTTCAAGGTTCCAATACAAAGAACCTTGAAATCAAAGTTGAACACATTTCAAAGCCGTTAGATGAAGAGTTACAAGCATCACCAACAATTTTTGACTCTCTTCAAAAAGAGGAAAAAGTGGTGGTGATGGATGTGACTATTGATGAAACTCCTATGGAGGAGAAAATTGAGAAAAATGTGCATAATAAGTTTGAGGAAGAGGACCGAAATAAAACTTTAGAAGGTGTGAATATGGTAGAAAAATCTGATCCACCCTTGCATGATGAATTTCTTGCAATTAAAAATTTGGTCAAATCTATTGCATGCTTGGATGATTCAAATTTTTTCCACTATATTCAACCTCTGTGATTTCATGAAAAATCTAAAAATCAATCTAAATCATTATTGAACAATAGGGAGCCTGAAAAGGTAGTTTTCCTAATTCATGGAATTCATACTTTCATGAATGGGAAAAGAAATAACTTATCTGAGATGATGCATGGAGTAAGGACTGCACCTTTTGACCCTGGTGGGATTGAGCTTATTTTTTAAATTTCCTTACTCCACCATCATCCAAGGTTTGTCCAATGGGATGTGGGAATAACTTGTTATTGTTGCATCACATGGGAATTAACCTATAAAATTGGGATCCTGGTGGATTCTTTGTAATTATGTAGTAGTTTAGTTTTTATTTTATTTTTTTTAGTTAGTTAGTGAATAAAGAGTTTAGAGCTTTCTTTATGTAACTGCTAATGAGGTGCTTCTAGCACTATTTTTAGTTATTCATGTGACACAGGTGCAAAAGTTTGGGGGAGTCTCCTCCATTGTGCATAAGGAGAGAATGTTGTGCTACAAAGGGAAGTCTCTAACTCCTTGTGTAACATCCTCAATTTTTATACTTTAAAATATATTACTTTTTCTAGGATTTAATCTTAAAATACTTGGGGTTTTATAAAAATTTTGGCGGAGTTTCCTCTAAAATATGGACTTTCCCCAAGTTCATTATTCACCTGTCAGTCCAGAAAAGTTTATTTAAAACAAAATTGTAATTACATTATAAAAGGTTGTGACTTATTTTTGAAACAACTTAAAAAAAAGATATTTATATATCCTTCACAACCTTTAACACATTTAATCAAAATAAATGTCCTTATAGGGTTCTTTTTACAAAAACAGAAGTGTTCTTAACTTACAATAAATAAAAAGTTTACATTTAAAACAACCTTAATTAATAATACATTTTTCGTTACATGATCCTAACAATGTTTGCAATTCATAATGAGACCACCAAGGTCTCAACAATTAGGGCACTCTCATCATGTGAGAGTACACTTTCTCGGCGCTGGAGCAATGAACTTCTTTTCCACTGGTACCTAAAATGGTCAACTTAAGGGGTGAGTAATTTGAGAAATAATCAAAGAAGACACTTAAAATAACACTAATAGCATATAACTAGACATACCCACACACATATATTCATACTCACATTATTCCAATTAACTATATATATTCCTATACCTTAGCATTCGACTATTTTATCACACTAAGCCAATACATTTCCTTATACAAAACCAAATACATAACAATGCTTTTATGCTCAATCATATGAGTATGAATGCACTTTATACTATTATGATTTAATCCCTGAATCCAATGTACACATTCCATTTAACTTTAACCACTATAACACTTTAACACTTTTATTGGATTCAGTGAATTAACCAATTATATATCCATGTATGTACTTCTCCATATCCAATAACAATAACACTTAACAATCGGGTACATTGTGCTTCACATTCTCCCGAAGGAGGGTTCCTCACACAATGTACCAATAACACTTTTCCCTTTGTAATAACAACACAACCACCTCACAAACCCACCCTCCACTCTGGGGAAAAACCGACCAGGAGTAAGTATTTCTCAACCTATAGTTGGGTGCTTCACCTCCACTTAGGAAGGTCCCTCGCTCACCCGCTTGCACAACACTTCACCTCCACTTAGGAAGGTCCCTCATGTAATTCGGATTGATTTGCCCGAATTGGCTTTAGCAGAAATCACCCTCGACTGGCCCAAAGAAACTAAAGTAAATAGAATTATTATGGTTTGCCTAGGACCAATCCGCAACATGGGAATCAAACCCATGTCCTGTGCAAGATCAAAGTCCTCCATAATAATCCTCCTAATTTACTTTTGTCCTCATCAATCGCGAACGACGTGTGTTTTTCCCCGTACACCTAAGGTCCACCTTACTCTATAATGCACGCGTTTCTAATTCAATTTATGTGGTTTTCAATAGTTGAACCTTTAATAATTATATCCAATTGGTTGAGTTTTCTAACTTAAAGCTTTGGCCATAATATACATATAGGGAGACAATCATAATCAACAACCATAAGGATCACAATCATACCATTTATTTAATTAGTTTCCTAACAATTTTAGCAACTTATTTCTAGCAATAACTTAAGTTCACAACGTATATGTACTCACATTCAACATAGAGAACACACCAATCATACCAAAATCAATATTCATACTCATATTAATCATTTAATCATTTATTTCGATGTCAATTCAATAGTCAATATTACTAAGCAAATCCCTAAGTCATAACATATATTTTCATATTCCATCACAGCACTATCAAGCATATAAATTAAACATACACACAAAATACATCTAATTATAACCCTATTACTATTATTAAATCCCTTCCCTAATTAGAACCAAAGTACTCCCCCTTACCTCTTGAAGAGAAGAGGAGACAATGGGGTTTCATGAAGCACCAACACCTAGCCTTAGCCAAGCTCCCAAGCCTCCTATTTCCTTGTCCTAGAACACTTTCCAACACTTCATGAAGATTAGAAGGCTCTATGTGCAAGATTGAAGAAGTTGGGGTTTAGGGTTTGATTTGGGGATTTTGAGGGAAAGAGGGAAAATGAGATTTGAGAGAGGGAAATTAGTAGGGAATCATTAGGGAGATGATTGGTGTTGATGATTTGTTGTTATTTTGTGTTGTTTTGTTGGTTTGTAAAACCCTAGAGCAGAGAGAGAAAGGAGCTTCGAAGAAGAGGGAGAAGAAACAAATGAAAATAATGTTGAAAACTCGTGCTGTTTGACTGATATAACAGGGGTTAATCGATTAATTCGACCCTTAATCGATTAACATGACCATTAATTGATTAGTTACGAAAGAGCATAAAAATTTAATCGATTAATCTGTCCCCTAATCGATTAGATCCGAATGATGCTTAAATTCTAATCGATTAAGGCCCTTATTTAATCGATTAACTCAGTGCAAAATGGCTTTCTTTCACTCTTTTAAGACTCTTAGGCTTTCACAACTCTTTCTAACTTAACTTAACACCAAAACCTACACTCTAAACACAATCTAACCTATTCTTAACTCAATCCAACTTACACTTAGCTAGATTTCTAATCCTAAACAAGTCTAAACAATTCTAAACAATCATAATAATTCTAAACACTTACAATACTAACACTAATCAACACTTCTAAAACTCCCTTCTAAACTAATTCTACTTCATCAAACCTACTCTTGCTAATTCCTACATCCTAAACACATTCTAAACATACTCAAAAACTTGGAAATAACACTACTCTTATCAAAATCCTATTAATTAAGGCACCTAATAATTGGGGAAAAATCGGGGATGTTACAATCTCCCCCACTTATATGAATTTCGTCCCCGAAATTCGGCTAAGCTCAAAGAACTAAAAGAGACATAGAGATACATGCCCTAGTCATAAGATGAATCCTATACTAGGTTATGGAATGGTTATCACTTTTGGGGATTGCTCCCCCACTTAAACACAACTCGGGTGGATCTCAATGATAGAACTATCCCACTACTACCTAGACTTCTTCTTACACTAAGTCTTACTATCCTATTGAGGTTTATTCCTAGGAAAACTAACCTATCTCCAACAACTCAGAAAAACAAAAGTCTTAAATTTCCCTAGGGCACATCATTCTTCACGAAACCCAAACATCAACATCAGAAAAAAAACGTTTTAAACAACAAGCACAGATAGTATATTCAAAAAGGAACAGAACAGGAAGCATTTAACGATCAAAAAGAAGTAACACAACAAAATCCAGTTCATACACAATCAATAGAAACAACAGCATATATCAAGAATTTAAAATATTATTTGTTTAACTAAATCAATTTCAAAGAACATCATTCTTAAAACCTTATCAAAGAGTATACCTTTGAAAGAAAAGTAAAGCATTAACTCAACACAAGTAAGTATAAATGGTCAATGCATAGCAAAATAGTCTTGCATTGGATTGAATTGAGTAAGAGTTTTGAAAAGATGCTGGGTATTCATTAGATGCAGGGGTAGGCATCTAGCAATTTAAAAGTAGATAATACCTACACATATAAGATCACCCCAAAATAGAGTTGGTTTCAAATTTCAGCCCAAAGTTATTCAATATAAAAGAAAATAGGATTAAAGTCAAAGAATGCATTATTCATGGATGCGGTTGAAAATAGGAATTAATAATGTCGGGTAATTACAATGGTGGTCTTTTGAAAATCTAGTTTGGTACCTGTTTAAAACTTAGATTGAAAGTACTACATAAAAATATGTTTCATTTCTATATACATATATGTATAGAAATGAGTAGTCCTTTATATAAGGACTTAGTTTGCCAAAATTATAAGTTTGATCATTCACACAATTTTCTCTAAGGAAAAGATTTCCTTTAAGAATATAGATATCATAAGAAAAGATTGAAGTTAAGAATAGCCAGGCAAAATGCAAGGCAACTTGTTTTGAAATTTTCATTTGATTCTTAATAGATAAAGAATAATTTAGTGTCTTTACAAAATCACATTCACCGGAAAAAGAAAATTTTCTTTATTTAAAACCGTCACCAGATAGTACACAAGGTATATAAAAATACTTAGAGTTGGAACTTGTGAGGAACATACAAAACAAATAGCTCCAACAATAGTTTTGATTTAATATATAACCATAGCAAATTTAAAATTATAAATATACTTGTATGCAATTCAAACACATGCTAATCAACCACTCTTAGCATAAACAAAATCTTATTCCTACATAACCCTATATATGTACCTATACCTAAGGCTTAAGCTCGGACACTCAACCAACCCGGACTTAAATCCTATCACTTAATCTATTCCTCAGACTATCGGGGTTCCACTACTAAATTCTAAGCGAAAATCCTACAAGCTTCAGACTCTTACTAGGCCTATGCTCGTCTATCGCTCACATGAGGTTCAGGGTTCTTATCTGGTTCTTTGGGTTAGGATTTCGCCCAACTGTTTTCTATCTTAGAACCCTAGTTGAAATTCTCTTATTGCTACCTAGACTCTGGGGCTAAGACTATTATAATGGATGTTAGGATCGGGACTTTGATACCCAACAAATTACATTCCAGGGAATAGTTAACTTTAATCTAAAAATTAGTTGTGATTCCGAAATGTAGTTTGTTCAATAACAATCACACATTTCCCTTGAGTTCTACGTGAACTTAAAAGAAATGCCATAACATCCTTTTCCTCAATTGAGATTCTAGACTTGAATCTCACTCTAAGTGTAATACATTGCCTTTGACTCACTTGGTTATCGTCACTTGTATTTTCTCAATCCCACTTTGCAACAAAAACAATGAAGTTCTAATTTGTGAAGAAAAGATTTGTTCTTTGGTGATAAAGAATTTCCAAAAATTATCTCTTTCCGAAAATAGAGAAAAACTCTTTATAATTCATAAATCAGTTTCATTTCAAACTTTAACAAAATTAGTTGATAAGAGAAAACATGTCAAGCACCCAAAAATTTAAAAGTATTCATCGCGATTTTCAAAATCGTTTCACATTGGTTTTCAAATTAATTCAAAAGTTTGAGGACTCCTTTAACAAAGAAAGGTAGGATCCTCTATGACCATCAAACTCAAATAAAAAGAATTGCATGTATCGGTTGAAATTTAAATTTTTAAATTCTAATACATGTCTTTCCTTTTATTTCAACCTTGAAGTTCAATTCTCATTTCAAATTGACGTATGTCACATTCGGTGAATTCCTATTAAATCGGCGATTGGTGTAATCTAATAGTAAACTACACCATTCTCCCATTACTTAGGAACTCATTTTGTTAACAGTCTATATTTAAAAATCACTATTGTGACATTCGGTCAATTTCCAAAGTTGGAATCAATTCCAAACTTAAGAAAATAATAGAATACTTATATGCTTGACGTTCATTAGAATTCATGCTATTAATACTTTTCAAAACTAAGTCTTAAAATAGTTTGATGCTAAAACACACTTACACTTTATAAATTTAGTAATGTATTTATCACCAAACATAATGTGGAATTGTAGAAAGGACTTAAATCTTTTTTTTAGAGACGACACTTAGTTATCAAAGTAAAAGGCAAGTACATCGGGTTGACGCCTATTCACTTCCGCTGCGCACTCTGATAAAGAATGCCCGGAGTGTCTATGCGCACTCTTGTTAGGAATAAGGTTGATTTGTATGGATCTTAATTTGGTTGTTTATTTATGAATTAATGTTTTTCATTTCAAATAAATTGGTTGGTTGTCTTTTTAATTACAATTCATAGAACTCGCGACTTTATGTTTTGATTTGGTAATCTGAACCTTAATTGGAAAATTAGGATTAAGATTAGGCCTTTCAACCAAACAATATAATTATTCAACTCGTAGGAATACTTTTGGGTAATTGTATAACTTTTATAAATTAGAACTCACTTAAGGGATTAAGGGGTAAAGTTTAGTAAGAAACATAATTGTCAGGAGGGATCTAGCTTTTATTGTTTCTGGAGTTTTTGATTTATTGGAAAACATATTTTCATAATTAATAACCTGATCCTACAATGAAACCAAGTTCCTAAACCTTTTCCATATTTGCTTCTAAATCCTATTTAGTTTCTGAATTGTTTCATAATTTTAATTCTACACTCCTATCTCTTAAACTCAAAACCCATACAAGTTATACATAGTAATCGCAATTAGGTGAAAGAAATTAGAAACAATTTGCAATCCCCGAGTGGAACGATAATTTACTTACTCTTTATTACTTGTGCAATCGGTACACTTGCCGAATTGCCAACAAGTTTTTGGCGCCGTTGCCGGGGATTGAAATTCGATTCTAATTTTTTCCAGTACTTATTTGTAATTATTTGTGTAACTTGTACTTTTTCATGTCTAACTATTATTTTAATAATAATTTTGATTGTGATAGATTTATTTCGGATCCTTATTCTCCATACTATTATGCACAAAACATAAGTAATAGGAAAACTTCATTAGAAATAGCTTTAGAGAAATTAGAAGCTACAACTAAGAAACCATTTTTTGTAGAGCCAATTCTTGTGGAGAAAGCTCAATGGGAAATAGCTTTAGAGAAATGTGCTCAAAACACTAAAGAATTTATTGAAGAATTCAAAACCTATTACCCGGTTCAAGGTTCCAATACAAAGAACCTTGAAATCAAAGTTGAATACATTTCAAAGCCGTTAGATGAAGAGTTACAAGCATCACCAACAATTTTTGACTCTCTTCAAAAAGAGGAAAAAGTGGTGGTGATGGATGTGACTATTGATGAAACTCCTATGGAGGAGCAAATTGAGAAAAATGTGCATAATAAGTTTGAGGAAGAGGACCGAAATAAAACTTTAGAAGGTGTGAATATGGTAGAAAAATTTGATCCACCCTTGCATGATGAATTTCTTGCAATTAAAAATTTGGTCAAATCTATTGCATGCTTGGATGATTCAAATTTTTTCCACTATATTCAACCTCTGTGCTTTCATGAAAAATCTAAAAATCAATCTAAATCATTATTGAACAATAGGAAGCCTGAAAAGGTAGTTTTCCTAATTCATAGAATTCATACTTTCATGAATGGGAAAAGAAATAACTTATCTGAGATGATGCATGGAGTAAGGAATGCACCTTTTGACCCTGGTGGGATTGAGCTTATTTTTTAAATTTCCTTACTCCACCATCATCCAAGGTTTGTCCAATGGGATGTGGGAATAACTTGTTATTGTTACATCACATGGGAATTAACCTATAGAATTGGGATCCTGGTGGATTCTTTGTAATTATGTAGTAGTTTATTTTTTTTTAGTTAGTTAGTGAATAAAGAGTTTAGAGCTTTCTTTATGTAACTGCTAATGAGGTGCTTCTAGCACTATTTTTAGTTGTTCATGTGACACAGGTGAATAAGTTTGGGGGAGTCTCCTCCATTGTGCATAAGGAGAGAATGTTGTGCTACAAAGGGAAGTCTCTAACTCCTTGTTTTTTGTTTTTAAATTTTTATTTTTTAGTTAGGTATGTTTAGTTTAGTTTGCTTGAGGACAAGCCAACCTTTAAGTTTGGGGGAGTGGATACAAAATAAAAAAAATTTCAGATCTGAATTTTTTCTCTCATTTTTGGTGTTGGCTTGTGTCTTAGGTAGAGGTTTTGTAATTATTCTAGACTTAGGATTATTTTCCTAATGATAGGTGTATATACTTAGTTTAGGATTAGACTCATTGATTCATGTTATTTATTTGTTGAGCTGTAAATATTCTTGAAATCTGGTTATTTTGACAAAAATTTTCAGAATTTGAGATTAGTGAACTGACTTTAGCTTAGTGAGATTTTGAGCCTATTTGATGGGGTATGATTTATTGAAATATTTTGATTTGTGACCCCTATTTCTTTCATGAGTGTGTTCACTTTAGTTTTGTGTTCTAGAACTTGACCGGTGACCATTTTGAGATTGATAATTGATTGCATGCATTAAGATGATTAAGGCACATGGGATGTGTTTTTGTGTCCTTCAACTGTTTTGTGTTGATAATGTTCCCTTAGTAGCCCATTTTGAGCCTAATAACATTATGATTTTTCTTTGGTACCCTGCATTTATTGAAATATTCTTTGTTAGTACCTTGGGAATTTTGAATGAGCAATTGAGAGGAATATAGAAAGAAAAGGTGAAAGTAATTGGTGAAAGTGTATGAGTTCTATTTCTCTTCCAAGAAAAAAAATTTATTGAAAAAGAAATAAATGTGAAAGGAAGAGAATAGAAGAAAAAAATGAAAAGAAAAGAAGGATGATAATGATTTTGGAGTTGAGTGTGAGTTTTAATTGTATTCATTGCTCATTCATAATTTTTAAGGGATGTTGTTAGATTTCATATATTTAGCCCTTAGTTTTATCCCTTCTTTCTTTTATCCCACCTTAACACTTTTAGCCATGGCCACGTTACAACCAAATTATAGACCTTTTGATTTGTGCATGTTTTTAATAATTTCAGTGGAGATTTTGGTCTATGGTCAAGCATATGGTAACACTTTACTATTGAATGAACTTGAGTGAATTGTTAAAACCCTTGATACACATGAGAGATATACACTGAGAGGTTGAGAGTGTTCACTAGTTCTGAGTTCTGATTGATCTTGTTTCTTTAACCAGGTTTTGATATGTGAATATCTTGAGTAAATATGTGGCTGTGTTGATGAGTCGAAGTCTTAGATTAAGTATTGTACATTTTGATTTAGAAGGTAGTCTTAAGTTTATGAATTTTTTATTTTACTTTTGCCTGGGACATGCAAAATGCTAAGTTTGGGGGTGTGATGAAGGTCTAATATATGATGTTTTAAGGCTTAATTTCACTTCCTTTTGCTAGGGTTTTAGCTTGTTTCTCTTGTAAATATAGGTATTTTATATTAGTTTTAGGAATTTTTAGTTTGAACGTTTTGATCCGTTTTGGGTATGTTTCAGGTATTTCAGAGCTTTATTTGGAGAAAATATTATTGGAGCTGAAAAGAGCATAAGAAGACCTTGAAAATGACACAAGAACGGAGAGAAACGGAGTCAAAAATTCCTCAGCACGCCCAGGCGCGGGAATGGCGTGCCCAGGCGCGCTTGCAACGGTAATTTATGGGGCATCAGACATAGCGTGCCCAGGAGTGCTGGTCTGCACGCCCAGGCGCGCAAAGTGCGTGAAAGTGACGTTGATCGGTATTTTGATCATAACTTGAGCTACGCTTATCCAAATAAGGCGATCTAGGTATCATTTTAAAGATAAGGAAAAGATCTACAACTTTTCCAGAAATAGGCTTGCTCAAATTCGTCCATCTTGAGGGTCAAAATCAGTGCCGAAGTTGCTATCAGACACAAATACGGGATTTAGAAGGATTTTAATAATAAATTCTATTTGTAGATAAGATTATTAAGGATTAGATTATTCTAATAGGATATTATCATATCAATTCAATTAGGATTAGTTTTAGACTTTAAATATAGGTTTTTCTTTTAGGTTTGGTAGACTTTTCAGAGCCAAATAAGAGATTAGAATAGAATTAGGATTAGAGAAGAAAGGTTGTTATGCAATTGAGAGTAAGGAGGGAAGGCACAAGGATTGAAGATCAACATTGCTGGAGGGATCCACTTGAAGATTGAAGATCTCTTGGGGGTAAATTAATTATTGTCTATGATTATTAGTTTATTCCATTCCTTCTTCTTCTTCTCTAAATATGTATAATTGAACCTCTTGTTAGGAATAAGGTTGATTTGTATGGATTTTAATTTGGTTGTTTATTTATGAATTAATGTTTTTCATTTCAAATAAATTGGTTGGTTGTGTTTTAATTACAATTCATAGAACTCGCGACTTTATGTTTTGATTTGGTAATCTGAACCTTAATTGGAAAATTAGGATTAAGATTAGGCCTTTCAACCAAACAATATAATTATTCAATTCGTAGGAATACTTTTGGGTAATTGTATAACTCTTATAAATTAGAACTCACTTAAGGGATTAAGGGGTAAAGTTTAGTAAGAAACATAATTGTCATGAGGGATCTAGCTTTTATTGTTTCTGGAGTTTTTGATTTATTGGAAAACATATTTTCATAATTAATAACCTAATCCTACAATGAAACCAAGTTCCTAACCTTTTCCATATTTGCTTCTAAATCCTATTTAGTTTCTGAATTGTTTCATAATTTTAATTCTACACTCCTATCTCTTAAACTTAAAACCCATACAAGTTACACATAGTAATCACAATTAGGTGAAAGAAATTAGAAACAATTTGCAATCCCCGAGTAGAACGATAATTTACTTACTCTTTATTACTTATGCGATCGGTACACTTGCCGAATTGCCAACAAGTTTTTGGCGCCGTTGTCGGGGATTGAAATTCGATTCTAATTTTTTCCAGTACTTATTTGTAATTATTTGTGTAACTTGTACTTATTCATGTCTAACTATTATTTTAATAATAATTTTGATTGTGATAGATTTATTTCGGATCCTTATTCTCCATACTATTATGCACAAAACATAAGTAATAGGAAAACTTCATTAGAAATAGCTTTAGAGAAATTAGAAGCTACAACTAAGAAACCATTTTTTGTAGAGCCAATTCTTGTGGAGAAAGCTCAATGGGAAATAGCTTTAGAGAAATGTGCTCAAAACACTAAAGAATTTATTGAAGAATTCAGAACCTATTACCCGGTTCAAGGTTCCAATACAAAGAATCTTGAAATCAAAGTTGAACACATTTCAAAGCCGTTAGATGAAGAGTTACAAGCATCACCAACAATTTTTGACTCTCTTCAAAAAGAGGAAAAAGTGGTGGTGATGGATGTGACTATTGATGAAACTCCTATGGAGGAGCAAATTGAGAAAAATGTGCATAATAAGTTTGAGTAAGAGGACCGAAATAAAACTTTAGAAGGTGTGAATATGGTAGAAAAATTTGATCCACCCTTGCATGATGAATTTCTTGCAATTAAAAATTTGGTCAAATCTATTGCATGCTTGGATGATTGAAATTTTTTCCACTATATTCAACCTATGTGCTTTCATGAAAAATCTAAAAATCAATCTAAATCATTATTGAACAATAGGGCGCCTGAAAAGGTAGTTTTCCTAATTCATGGAATTCATACTTTCATGAATGGGAAAAGAAATAACTTATCTGAGATGATGCATGGAGTAAGGAATGCACCTTTTGACCCTGGTGGGATTGAGCTTATTTTTTAAATTTCCTTACTCCACCATCATCCAAGGTTTGTCCAATGGGATGTGGGAATAACTTGTTATTGTTGCATCACATGGGAATTAACCTATAGAATTGGGATCCTGGTGGATTCTTTGTAATTATGTAGTAGTTTAGTTTTTTTTATTTTTTTAGTTAGTTATTGAATAAAGAGTTTAGAGCTTTCTTTATGTAACTGCTAATGAGGTGCTTCTAGCACTATTTTTAGTTGTTCATGTGACACAGGTGAATAAGTTTGGGGGAGTCTCCTCCATTGTGCATAAGGATAGAATGTTGTGCTACAAAGGGAAGTCTCTAACTCCTTGTTTTTTGTTTTTAAATTTTTATTTTGTAGTTAGGTATGTTTAGTTTAGTTTGCTTGAGGACAAGCCAACCTTTAAGTTTGGGGGAGTGGATACAAAATATAAAAAAATTCAGATCTGAATTTTTTCTCTCATTTTTGGTGTTGGCTTGTGTCCTAGGTAGAGGTTTTGTAATTATTCTAGACTTAGGATTATTTTCGTAATGATAATTGTATATACTTAGTTTAGCATTAGACTCATTGATTCATGTTATTTATTTGTTGAGCTGTAAATATTCTTGAAATCTGGTTATTTTGACAAAAAAATTCAGAATTTGAGATTAGTGAACTGACTTTAGCTTAGTGAGATTTTGAGCCTATTTGATGGGGTATGATTTATTAAAATATTTTGATTTGAGACCCCTATTTCTTTCATGAGTGTGTTCACTTTAGTTTTGTGTTCTAGAACTTGACCGGTGACCATTTTGAGATTGATAATTGATTGCATGCATTAAGATGATTAAGGCACATGGGATGTGTTTTTGTGGCCTTCAACTGTTTTGTGTTGATAATGTTCCCTTAGTAGCCCATTTTGAGCCTAATAACATTATGATTTTTCTTTGGTACCCTGCATTTATTGAAATATTCTTTGTTAGTACCTTGGGAATTTTCAATGAGCAATTGAGAGGAATATAGAAAGAAAAGGTGAAAGTAATTGGTGAAAAGTGTATGAGTTCTATTTCTCTTCCAAGAAAAAAATTTATTGATCAAAAAGAAATAAATGTGAAAGGAAGAGAATAGAAGAAAAAAATGAAAAGAAAAGAAGGATGATAATGATTTTGGAGTTGAGTGTGAGTTTTAATTGTATTCATTGCTCATTCATAATTTTTAAGGGATGTTGTTAGATTTCATATATTTAGCCCTTAGTTTTATCCCTTCTTTCTTTTATCCCACCTTAACACTTTTAGCCATGGCCACGTTACAACCAAATTATAGACCTTTTGATTTGTGCATGTTTTTAATAATTTCAGTGGAGATTTTGGTCTATGGTCAAGCATATGGTAACACTTTACTATTGAATGAACTTGAGTGAATTGTTAAAACCCTTGATACACATGAGAGATATACACTGAGAGGTTGAGAGTGTTCACTAGTTCTGAGTTTTGATTGATCTTGTTTCTTTAACCAGGTTTTGATATGTGAATAGCTTGAGTAAATATGTGGCTGTGTTGATGAGAAGAAGTCTTAGATTAAGTATTGTACATTTTGATTTAGAAGGTAGTCTTGAGTTTATGAATTTTTTATTTTACTTTTGCCTGGGAGATGCAAAATGCTAAGTTTGGGGGTGTGATGAAGGTCTAATATATGATGTTTTAAGGCTTAATTTCACTTCCTTTTGCTAGGGTTTTAGCTTGTTTCTCTTGTAAATATAGGTATTTTATATTAGTTTTAGGAATTTTTAGTTTATTAGAATCCTTTGAACGTTTTGATCCGTTTTGGGTATGTTTCAGGTATTTCAGAGCTTTATTTGGAAAAAATATTATTGGAGCTGAAAAGAGCATAAGAAGACCTTGAAAATGACACAAGAACGGAGAGAAACGGAGTCAAAAATTCCTCAGCACGCCCAGGCGCGGGAATGGCATGCCCAGGTGCGCTTGCAACGGTAATTTATGGGGCATCAGACATAGCGTGCCCAGGCGTGCTGGTCTGCACGCCCAAGCGCGCAAAGTGCGTCAAAGTGACATTGTTCGGTATTTTGATCATAACTTGAGCTACGCTTATCCAAATAAGGCGATCTAGGTATAATTTTAAAGATAAGGAAAAGATCTACAACTTTTCTAGAAATACGCTTGCTCAAATTCGTCCATCGTGATGGTCAAAATCAGTGCCGAAGTTGCTATCAGACACAAATACGGGATTTAGAAGGATTTTAATAATAAATTCTATTTGTAGATAAGATTATTAAGGATTAGATTATTCTAATAGGATATTATCATATCAATTCAATTAGGATTAGTTTTAGACTTTAAATATAGGTTTTTCCTTTAGGTTTGGTAAACTTTTCAGAGCCAAATAAGAGATTAGAATAGAATTAGGATTAGAGAAGAGAGGTTGTTATGCAATTGAGAGCAAGGAGGGAAGGCA
Source organism: Crotalaria pallida (assembly GCA_037953625.1). Lineage (NCBI taxonomy): Eukaryota > Viridiplantae > Streptophyta > Magnoliopsida > Fabales > Fabaceae > Crotalaria > Crotalaria pallida. The sequence goes on along the minus strand of CM075652.1, from coordinate 39,110,349 downwards.
CAAGGATTGAACATCAACATTGCTGGAGGGATCCACTTGAAGATTGAAGATCTGTTGGGGGTAAATTAATTATTGTCTATGATTATTAGTTTATTCCATTCCTTCTTCTTCTTCTCTAAATATGTATAATTGAACCTCTTGTTAGGAATAAGGTTGATTTGTGTGGATCTTAATTTGGTTGTTTATTTATGAATTAATGTTTTTCATTTCAAATAAATTGGTTGGTTGTGTTTTAATTACAATTCATAGAACTCGCGACTTTATGTTTTGATTTGGTAATCTGAACCTTAATTGGAAAATTAGGATTAAGATTAGGCCTTTCAACCAAACAATATAATTATTCAACTCGTAGGAATACTTTTGGGTAATTGTATAACTCTTATAAATTAGAACTCACTGAAGGGATTAAGGGGTAAAGTTTAGTAAGAAACATAATTGTCATGAGGGATCTAGCTTTTATTGTTTCTGGAGTTTTTGATTTATTGGAAAACATATTTTCATAATTAATAACCTGATCCTACAATTAAACCAAGTTCCTAACCTTTTCCATATTTGCTTCTAAATCCTATTTAGTTTCTGAATTGTTTCATAATTTTAATTCTACACTCCTATCTCTTAAACTCAAAACCCATACAAGTTATACATAGTAATCGCAATTAGGTGAAAGAAATTAGAAACAATTTGCAATCCCCGAGTGAAACGATAATTTACTTACTCTTTATTACTTGTGCGATCGGTACACTTGCCGAATTGCCAACAAGTTTTTGGCGCCGTTGCCGGGGATTGAAATTCGATTCTAATTTTTTCCAGTACTTATTTGTAATTATTTGTGTAACTTGTACTTTTTCATGTCTAACTATTATTTTAATAATAATTTTGATTGTGATAGATTTATTTCGGATCCTTATTCTCCATACTATTATGCACAAAACATAAGTAATAGGAAAACTTCATTAGAAATAGCTTTAGAGAAATTAGAAGCTACAACTAAGAAACCATTTTTTGTAGAGCCAATTCTTGTGGAGAAAGCTCAATGGGAAATAGCTTTAGAGAAATGTGCTCAAAACACTAAAGAATTTATTGAAGAATTCAGAACCTATTACCCGGTTCAAGGTTCCAATACAAAGAACCTTGAAATCAAAGTTGAACACATTTCAAAGCCGTTAGATGAAGAGTTACAAGCATCACCAACAATTTTTGACTCTCTTCAAAAAGAGGAAAAAGTGGTGGTGATGGATGTGACTATTGATGAAACTCCTATGGAGGAGCAAATTGAGAAAAATGTGCATAATAAGTTTGAGTAAGAGGACCGAAATAAAACTTTAGAAGGTGTGAATATGGTAGAAAAATTTGATCCACCCTTGCATGATGAATATCTTGCAATTAAAAATTTGGTCAAATCTATTGCATGCTTGGATGATTGAAATTTTTTCCACTATATTCAACCTATGTGCTTTCATGAAAACTCTAAAAATCAATCTAAATCATTATTGAACAATAGGGCGCCTGAAAAGGTAGTTTTCCTAATTCATGGAATTCATACTTTCATGAATGGGAAAAGAAATAACTTATCTGAGATGATGCATGGAGTAAGGAATGCACCTTTTGACCCTGGTGGGATTGAGCTTATTTTTTAAATTTCCTTACTCCACCATCATCCAAGGTTTGTCCAATGGGATGTGGGAATAACTTGTTATTGTTGCATCACATGGGAATTAACCTATAGAATTGGGATCCTGGTGGATTCTTTGTAATTATGTAGTCGTTTAGTTTTTTTTATTTTTTTTAGTTAGTTAGTGAATAAAGAGTTTAGAGCTTTCTTTATGTAACTGCTAATGAGGTGCTTCTAGCACTATTTTTAGTTGTTCATGTGACACAGGTGAATAAGTTTGGGGGAGTCTCCTCCATTGTGCATAAGGAGAGAATGCTGTGCTACAAAGGGAAGTCTCTAACTCCTTGTTTTTTGTTTTTAAATTTTTATTTTGTAGTTAGGTATGTTTAGTTTAGTTTGCTTGAGGACAAGCCAACCTTTACGTTTGGGGGAGTGGATACAAAATAAAAAAAAATTCATATCTGAATTTTTTCTCTCATTTTTGGTGTTGGCTTGTGTCTTAGGTAGAGGTTTTGTAATTATTCTAGACTTAGGATTATTTTCCTAATGATAGGTGTATATACTTAGTTTAGGATTAGACTCATTGATTCATGTTATTTATTTGTTGAGCTGTAAATATTCTTGAAATCTGGTTATTTTGACAAAAATTTTCAGAATTTGAGATTAGTGAACTGACTTTAGCTTAGTGAGTTTTGAGCCTATTTGATGGGGTATGATTTATTGAAATATTTTGATTTGAGACCCCTATTTCTTTCATGAGTGTGTTCACTTTAGTTTTGTGTTCTAGAACTTGACCGGTGACCATTTTGAGATTGATAATTGATTGCATGCATTAAGATGATTAAGGCACATGGGATGTGTTTTTGTGGCCTTCAACTGTTTTGTGTTGATAATGTTCCCTTAGTTGCCCATTTTGAGCCTAATTACATTATGATTTTTCTTTGGTACCCTGCATTTATTGAAATATTCTTTGTTAGTACCTTGGGAATTTTGAATGAGCAATTGAGAGGAATATAGAAAGAAAAGGTGAAAGTAATTGGTGAAAAGTGTATGAGTTCTATTTCTCTTCCAAGAAAAAAAATTTATTGAAAAAGAAATAAATGTGAAAGGAAGAGAATAGAAGAAAAAAATGAAAAGAAAAGAAGGATGATAATGATTTTGGAGTTGAGTGTGAGTTTTAATTGTATTCATTGCTCATTCATAATTTTTAAGGGATGTTGTTAGATTTCATATATTTAGCCCTTAGTTTTATCCCTTCTTTCTTTTATCCCACCTTAACACTTTTAGCCATGGCCATGTTACAACCAAATTATAGACCTTTTGATTTGTGCATGTTTTTAATAATTTCAGTGGAGATTTTGGTCTATGGTCAAGCATATGGTAACACTTTACTATTGAATGAACTTGAGTGAATTGTTAAAACCCTTGATACACATGAGAGATATACACTGAGAGGTTGAGAGTGTTCACTAGTTTTGAGTTCTGATTGATCTTGTTTCTTTAACCAGGTTTTGATATGTGAATAGCTTGAGTAAATATGTGGCTGTGTTGATGAGTCGAAGTCTTAGATTAAGTATTGTACATTTTGATTTAGAAGGTAGTCTTGAGTTTATGAATTTTTTATTTTACTTTTGCCTGGGACATGCAAAATGCTAAGTTTGGGGGTGTGATGAAGGTCTAATATATGATGTTTTAAGGCTTAATTTCACTTCCTTTTGCTAGGGTTTTAGCTTGTTTCTCTTGTAAATATAGGTATTTTATATTAGTTTTAGGAATTTTTAGTTTGAACGTTTTGATCCGTTTTGGGTATGTTTCAGGTATTTCGGAGCTTTATTTTGAGAAAATATTATTGGAGCTGAAAAGAGCATAAGAAGACCTTGAAAATGACACAAGAACGGAGAGAAACGGAGTCAAAAATTTCTCAGCACGCCCAGGCGCGGGAATGGCGTGCCCAGGCGCGCTTGCAACGGTAATTTATGGGGCATCAGACATAGCGTGCCCAGGCGTGCTGGTCTGCACGCCCAGGCGCGCAAAGTGCGTGAAAGTGACGTTGTTCGGTATTTTGATCATAACTTGAGCTACGATTATCCAAATAAGGCTATCTAGGTATCATTTTAAAGATAAGGAAAAGATCTACATCTTTTCCAGAAATAGGCCTGCTCAAATTCGTCCATCTTGAGGGTCAAAATCAGTGCCGAAGTTGCTGTCAGACACAAATACGGGATTTAGAAGGATTTTAATAATAAATTCAATTTGTAGATAAGATTATTAAGGATTAGATTATTCTAATAGGATATTATCATATCAATTCAATTAGGATTAGTTTTAGACTTTAAATATAGGTTATTCCCTTAGGTTTGGTAGACTTTTCAGAGTCAAATAACAGATTAGAATAGAATTAGGATTAGAGAAGAGAGGCTGTTATGCAATTGAGAGAAAAGAGGGAAGGCACAAGGGTTGAAGATCAACGTTGCTGGAGGAATCCACTTGAAGATTGAAGGTCTCTTGGGGGTAAATTAATTATTGTCTATGATTATTAGTTTATTCCATTCCTTCTTCTTCTCTAAATATGTATAATTGAACCTCTTGTTAGGAATAAGGTTGATTTGTATGGATCTTAATTTGGTTGTTTATTTATGAATTAATGTTTTTCTTTTCAAATCAATTGGTTGGTTGTGTTTTAATTACAATTCATAGAACTTGCGACTTTATGTTTTGATTTGGTAATCTGAACCTTGATTGGAAAATTAGGATTAAGATTAGGCCTTTCAACCAAACAATATAATTATTCAACTCGTAGGAATACTTTTGGGTAATTGTATAACTCTTATAAATTAGAACTCACTTAAGGGATTAAGGGGTAAAGTTTAGTAAGAAACATAATTGTCATGAGGGATCTAGCTTTTATTGTTTCTGGAGTTTTTGATTTATTGGAAAACATATTTTCCTAATTAATAACCTGATCCTACAATGAAACCAAGTTCCTAACCTTTTCCATATTTGCTTCTAAATCCTATTTAGTTTCTGAATTGTTTCATAATTTTAATTCTACACTCCTATCTCTTAAACTCAAAACTCATACAAGTTATACATAGTAATTGCAATTAGGTGAAAGAAATTAGAAACAATTTGCAATTCTCGAGTGGAACGATAATTTACTTACTCTTTATTACTTGTGCGATCGGTACACTTGCCGAATTGCCAACAGTAGGTTTTAATTTTTTTAGTTAGTGAATAAAGAGTTGGAGCTTTCTATATGTAACTGCTAATGAGGTGCTTTTAGCACCATTTTTAGTTGTTCATGTGTCACAGGTGAATAAGTTTGGGGGAGTCTCCTCCGTGGTGCATCAAGAGAGAATGTCGTGCTACAAAGGGAAGTTTCCTAACTCCTTGCTTTTGTTTTTAATTTTTATTTTTTAGTTTTAGGTTAGATTAGTTTGCTTGAGGACAAGCCAACCACTAAGTTTGGGGGAGTGGTACAAAATAAAAAATTTTCTGACTTGAATTTTCTCCCATATTTAGTGTTGGTTTGTGTCCTTGGTAGGATTAGGTAAATATTCTAGACTTAGGACTGTTTTTCTGATATTAGGTGTAAATACTTAGTTTAGGATTGGACTCATTGACTTTTGATATTGAATTGATTGAGCTGTGAATATTTTTGAAACTTGGTTATTGTGACAAATTTTTGGAGAATTTGTAATTAGTGAGCTGACCTTTAGCCTAGTGAGTTATTTGAGCCTAAACACTGAAGGGGTATGTGATTATTGAAATTTTTGATTTGAAACCCCTATTTCTTTCATGAGTGTGTTCACTTTGTCTTTGTGTTCTAGAACCTGACCTGTAACCATTTCAAGATTGATTTTTGTTTGCATGCATTAAAATGATTAAGGCACTTCGGATGTGTTTTTGTGGCCTTCAGATGTTTTGTATTGATATATTTCCCTTAGTTGCCCACTTTGAGCCTAATGAATTATGATTTTTCTTTGGTACCCTGCATTGATTGCATAATTTTTGTGAGTACCTTAGGAATTTTGAATGAGCAATTGAGAGGAATTGTAACACCCTATTTAAATTTTACCCTTAATTAATTTTTTTGACTTGAAAATGTTTCTTTGAATAACATAATAACTTCATTTGCATTAACAGTATTCAGAGTGCCAGTCAAAAATGCATTTTCACATAAAGCACTGAAGTGCACAACAGTAGAGTTTGAAACATTCCCTTTTACATAACCAAAATAAATAAAACATCAGTGTTTTCTCATCGTCCAGAGGACCAAGGACATGGACCAGTGTCCGACTAAAAGACCTACTCTCCCTATGAGGAAGAGTGAACCTGATCGGCCGGGGAACATCTTAACCCGTAGTCCCTTGAACCTCTTTTGTGTCGCCTTAACAGAGTCCTAGAAACGTCAAGGAAAACTTGAAGCTTAAGAGGAAGTGGAAGGAAAGATCCTTGGTTCCTAGAAATGGTGAAGGCTTAGAGAAAGTAGAGAGTGAGAGTGTAGTCTGTGAGTAAAGGTGTTGAGGATGGTGTTTGTCACTGCAACCCTAAAGAGAGATGGAATAAACGAAGAAGAGGTGTATTACGTATGTTCATGTGTTGGTCTTGGCCTTGCTTTTATTTCCCTTTGAAAAGAAATGTGTGGTCCTGGTGAGAAGCTTCTTTGGGAAGCTTTAGGAACATGTGGCTATGATTCATTGGCTTCTTGGAAGCCACCAATAGTTGTAAGGCCCAGATATTTTAAATAAAATAAATATATGTTTATGATTAAATAAAATAATGAATTTTCTGAAATTTGGTTAAAATACTCGAGTATTTTGGAGGAGACTCGAGTATTGTAACTAGCAGTTAGAAATTTGAATTTTTGGTTGGAATACTCGAGTATTCCATGAAATACTCGAGCATTTCGTGCAGTGGCTGTGTGTGTATAAGTTGGTTTTGATTCAAACTTCGAACCAAAACGAAATTCCCTTGGTTCCAAGCACAGAGCTGGACATTACTTCGAAGTAAGGTAACCTTGGACTATAAATAAGTGAATTGGGGAGCCCCAAAACTCAACTAAATCAATCAAATCCGAAATTCTGTCAAGTTTTCTCTGTTTTGAGGTGCTGACTTTAATCCATTCGTTCTCTCTCAATTCTCATCAAGTACCCTACTTTCTTGAATCCGTTTGGTAAATCCAGGAACTCTTTCGATTTCAAACTTGCTTCTATTTGAAGTTGGCATTTCCTAGTTTCTAAAGCTAACTTGTTTCATTCTTTTTCATGTCTTATTCATTGTGAAATTGATGACCAAAGTCAGCCAAGTGCAACAGTTTTGATTCAACCCCTTTTCTTTGCAACCAATCTTTTCTTTAGCTTCCTATAGGTGAGGGAGGAGTTACCTAAATACTAGAATGAGTAATTTCAAGCTAAAAATGTAGGAACCATTAAAGGTTCAAAGAGGGATGCAACTTGAATTGGGATTCTGACATGGAGGTCAGAAGCCCATGATTTTATGATTCAAACAAGTTTAAATGAACCTAATAAAGCTCACTGTAATGTGTTTCGAATTTAAAATCAAGTGGAAATGAATTTCACAATTTAAAATGGATATTTTCAAGTTTGAATGCAATCTGTGATTTGATGCTATTTGATGTTGTTTCAGTTGTGTTTAAGTGTTGTAACATGTTTGTTTTATGTGCCTAAGTTGCTGTTTTGCATAGGAATGGAGAAATAAAGCAAGGAACTCGAATTGGTATTGAAAGTGCAGAAAAACTGGTGCTGTTGCAGCAAAAAGACTCGAGTATTCTGGAAACTGGAAGAACGACTCGAGTGGATCTTTAAAGACTCGAGTATTTTTGCATGAACTACTCGAGTAGTTCATGAACTACTCGAGTAGTCTGAACAATTTTTCAGAAAACACTTACTTTCTAAAATTTTCTTATAATTAACTCGTTTAATATTGATATATCTTAACCCCGTTGGTTGATAGTTATCCTGGAGGTGTCCTACTGGAATTTTATTCAGTGGTTGATTATTTCCCTACAGGAGTCCCAACGGAAGTGCGTACACTCATTCGGTTGATATTATCCCTAGATGTCCCAGTGAAAGTTTTACTCACTTGGTTGATATTTTTCTATGGGAGTCCCAATGGGGTCGTTGCAATAAAAATCCACCAATAGGAGGTTGTGCCCCGATGGATTACTAAATAAATGATTATACGCTATTTCTAAAACCATCACAGTGGCTGGGCCGCTGATGGATTTTTCTGAAAAGAGAATTGAAAGTAAGTGCACCCATCACAAAGTGGCTATGCCGCTGATGGTCTTTTTCGAAAAGCACGAGCACCAGCTAAATGAAAGTTAATGAAATGAAATGCTGATGAGAATAATGAAAGAAAAGAAATGAAATGCTGATGAGAATAATGAAAGAAAAGAAATGAAACTCTTATGTGACATTATCATGCATGGGGTTGCTCCGATTTCGATTGTGGAAATCTAGCACAGGATAGAATGTGGATACCATGGCCTAGAGTTCTATGATGACTTGGATACCATGGCATAGAATGCTATGAAGGCTAGTTCCCAATCAATCGTGATGCATGAGAGATGGATACGCTCCAGTTCGAAGAAAACATAGGTTTGAAATGGATACCCGAAAGGATGCCGAACTGTGAAGCATGAATGAGGAGTAGGCATGCATCATGTCACTAATGAAATTAAATATGTGTTAAATGAGTTTGAGCATATATATATACTTGCATTCTGGACTGATTATATGTGCTTGTTATTTTTAGCCTCTGATGTGCTCATTTGTTATTGTATTTAGCTATGACTCACTCCTAATCCCTTGTTGTAGGACATGGCACGGAATCTGATGTGCTTGGAGATGAGGCCGCTCCCTAGTGGGGAGTGGAATTTCGAGGAGCGTCGGGCCACTTACGAAGGGGACGCGGAAGTCACTTTCCGTCACCCAAATCCATGGTCCCGGATGCGTCCGCGTCGTACGAGGATCCCAATGGTGTACATTATGCATATTCCACCTCATTTTGTGTTTCGCCATAGAACACCACCACCACCACCAAGACGTTTTCTGAGACGCACCCTTCCACCAAGTCCATCACCCTCTGAGGAAAGAATCATTTTGGAGGTTCCTGCTCCCTCTCGTCCTTCCACTAGAGCCCGATCTCGGACTCCAGTTTATGTGCCATCTGATCCGGCACATGAGGAGGAAGAGGAGGAGGAGGATCCCATAGAGGATGAGGACCCGGTGGACGATGCTAATCCGGTGGCGGATGATGAATTCATGGAAAACTCAACTGGAAGGCGGTGGGGAACTGATGACTGAGTTGAGTTTTGGATGATGGAATGTGGATAATGCAACTCATCAGGTTTCTCTTACTTATGCTATGTTATATTTTGAGTTTCGAACCAGTTGCTCTAGGTTGTTATATGTTTTGTTGTAATATATGTAATATAATGTAATAACCTAGAGTATCTAAGTTAAGTTTAGTGTTTTTAACTTTTATGTTCGATGTAATGGAAAAATGTACTCTTTGACTTGAAAATGAAATATGAAGTTTTGAAGTTTTCCTTCATGACATCTTTGAATGTTTTTCTGCAAGAATTGAAAATGATGATGACTTGACTTATGGAAAAAAATGGTCGTATTTTTAATTCTGAATTATTCTGTTAGTACTTAAATACAATAATCCAAGTGATCTAAGACTTAAAAGAAATTGATTGATGTTATGGTTATTTCCTTTGGAAAATGGGACGTTGCTCGGGTGGCACGTTAGGTATTATTAAAAGAGATACATCAATCAATTCCTTTAAGTTAAGATATTGCATTCATTCTGGAGTTCGGATGATAGATCGTTTATCATGTTTTGGTAACATGAGGAGGGCCTCTGGGAGTGCCAATTAACGGCTCGCTTGATGACACGTTATGGTTGACGACGTGGCCAGCATAGAGAGATGCTGATGATATGGTTATTTCGTTTGGATGACGGGACGTTGCTCGAGTTGCACGTTATGTACCATTTCCAAGCTTGTCGTGTACATTCTTGGTGAATGTACGAATGTTGTACACCTAGGAGTACCACGCACTATTGAGTGCTGATATGAAGTAAAGGATGGACGTTAGAGAGTGTCATAGATTGATGGAGATAGGCTTGAGAGCTAGATTCATACATCATGTCACTCATTTAAAATAATGTTGATAAATGAAATAAGTATGAGCATCTTACTTGCATTAAATACTTGCTAAGTGCTAAATGCGGTTGTTGATTATTGTTGCATGTTTACATATTCATATTGCGCATTTATCTATGCTCTATTTATTATGTGTATAGAATTGCTTATCCCTGTGCCCTTGTAGGTGATGTCACGCTACATCGCTTGCATCGAGATCCGGCCACTTCCTAGTGGCATATGGATCTACGAGAACCACCGAGCGGTGTTCGAGGGAGAGGTAGAGGTTACCTTCTACCATCCCAACCCGCTGATCCGGTTTCGTCCTCGTAGGTTCAGGATCCCTATCATATACACTATGCACGTACCACCCTTTTACACTTACCATGGACCACCTCCCACACGACCAGCTCGCTCATATCACAGTTTTCATTTTCGACCTACCCGCTCACAATCTTTTTGTTCGAGAGTCGTCCGCGAGGAGACTCCCCTATCTGATCCGAGGAGCCCTGTTAGGGTCTCACCATCACCTGACCCTGTACCTAGTGGTAGGGTACCCACTCCATCGGATGAGATCGAGGAGGACCTTGTGGAGGACGAGAGCGGAGGCGAGCCAGTTGTACACTCTACCGGGAGTTAGTGGAGGGATGATGATCCCTAGGTATGTGCATATGGTACATGATGAGGATCAGGGGATCCGATGTGAGGGATGCTGTGGAGGAGATGATGATGTTGCTGCTGTGATGTTGGATGAGGACTACTGCTACTACTTCTTGGAGACTTCTACTACTACTACTGCTGCTACCTTATCTATGTGACTAGCCCTAGAGTCTTATATTTTGAGATGTATATGTATATATTGTAGATATGCTTTTGAGTACTCTAGAGTTATGGTTACTTTTGGACATAGATCTTTTATATGGACTTGTATCGAATCTTGGAGACACTTTGGACTATGTATTTCCTGACTTACTTATATATATATATATATATATATATATATATATATACCTTATGTTTATATTACAATGGTGCATAGTCACACTATTTCCGCTTACTCTGATATAGATTATTTAAAGAATTCGGCTACGATAATTGAAAATGGTATCAGTTCCGCGAAACGAAAGATTGGATGGCATCACTTAATTTTTACTATGTAAACACGATTTCAAAGTATCGATGCCATCTGGATTGCGAAAAGATTTTCTTGTTTTAAAGAATGCCGAACTCAATATAAAGTTTAAAATGATGTTATTTACATTCTCCAAGAGTTCCAAGTTTTGGTTTGTGCACCCGCCTCTATTGAAAATAAAAAGAAAACTTTATTTCCTGTATTTTCTATATACTAATAGGTCCATAACTAATACGAATAATAGTAAACTTATTGCAATAATTACTTGTATTATATTGAGGGTGTCACACTACTTGATGACCCGGTATACTTGCCGGTAGTCCAACATGCTTTTTGCGCCGTTGCCGGGGATTGAAATTCGATTCAAATTTTTTTTGTACTTAATTGTAATTACTTGTGTAACTTGTACCTTTTCTTGTATAACTATTATTTTAATAATGATTTCGATTGTGATAGATTTATTTCGGATCCCCTTTTTTCATACTATTATGCACAAAACATAAGTGATAGGAAGGCCCCATGGGAAATAGCTTTAGAAAAATTACAAACTTCAATTGAGGAATTAAAGTCTCATGTGGAGCCAATTCCTGTGGAGAAAGCAGCTCCATGGGAAATAGCTTTAGAGAATAATGATCAAATCACTAAGTATTTTTTTGAACAATCTAGAAACAATTTTCAAATCCAAAGTGATTGTTTAAGTAACCTTCAAATTCAAGTTGAACACATTTCAAAGCAGTTAAATGAAGAGTCACAAGCATCACCAACAAATTTTGACTCTCTTCAAAGAGAGGAAAAAGTGGCGGTGATGGATGTGACCAATGATGAAACCCCTATGGTGGAACAAGTAAATGAAAATGTGCATAATAAGTTTGAGTAAGTGGACCGAAATAAAACAATAGAAGGTTTGAATATGGTAGAAAATTTTGATGCACCCTTGCATGATGAATTTCTTGCACTAAAAAATTTGGTTAAATCTATTGCATGCTTGGATGACTAAAATTTTTTCCACTATATTCAACCTCTGTGCTTTCATGAAAAATCTAAAAATCAATCTTAATCATTGTTAAACAATAGGGAGCCTGAAAAGGTAGTTTTCCTAATTCATGGAATTCACACCTTCATGAATGGGGAAAAAGATAATTTTTTTGAGATGATGCATGGTGTAAGGAATATACCTTTTGACCATGGTGGGGATTGAACTCATTTTTAAAACTTCCTTACTCCACCATCATCCAGGGTTTGTCCCATGGGATGTGGGAATAACTTGTTATTGTTGCATCACATTGGATTTAACCTATAGAATTTGGGATCCTGGTGGATTCTTTGTAAATAATGTAGTAGTGTAGGTGATGAAGGTCTAATATATGATGTTTTAAGGCTTAATTTCACTTCTTTTTGCTAGGGTTTTAGCTTGTTTCTCTTGTAAATAAAGGTATTTTATATTAGTTTTAGGAATTTTTAGTTTATTAGAATCCTTTGAACGTTTTGATCCGTTTTGGGTATGTTTCAGGTATTTCGGAGCTTTATTTGCAGAAAATATTATTGGAGCTGAAAAGAGCATAAGAAGACCTTGAAAATGACACAAGAACGGAGAGAAACGGAGTCAAAAATTCCTCAGCACGCCCAAGTGCGGGAATGGCGTGCCCAGGCGCGCTTGCAACGGTAATTTATGGGGCATCAGACATAGTGTGCCCAGGCGTGCTGGTCTGCACGCCCAGGCGCGCAAAGTGCGTGAAAGTGACGTTGTTCGGTATTTTGATCATAACTTGAGCTACGCTTATCCAAATAAGGCGATCTAGGTATCATTTTAAAGCTAAGGAAGAGATCTACAACTTTACCAGAAATAGGATTGCTCATATTCGTCCATCTTGGGGGTCAAAATCAGTGCCGAAATTGCTGTCAGACACAAATACGGGATTTAGAAGGATTTTAATAATAAATTCTATTTGTAGATAAGATTTTTAAAGATTAGATTATTCTAATAGGATATTATCATATCAATTCAATTAGGATTAGTTTTAGAGTTTAAATATAGGTTTTTCCTTTAGGTTTGGTAGACTTTTCAGAGCTAAATAAGAGATTAGAATAGAATTAGGATTAGAGAAGAGAGGCTGTTATGCAATTGAGAGCAAGGAGAGAAGGCACAAGGATTGAAGATCAACAAGGGATCCACTTGAAGATTGAAGATCTCTTGGGGGTAAATTAATTATTGTCTATGATTATTAGTTTATTCCATTCCTTCTTTTTCTTCTTCTCTAAATATGTATAATTGAACCTCTTGTTAGGAATAAGGTTGATTTGTAAGGATCTTAATTTGGTTGTTTATTTATGAATTAATGTTTTTCATTTCAAATAAATTGGTTGGTTGTGTTTTAATTACAATTCATAGAACTCGCGACTTTATGTTTTAATTTGGTAATCTGAACCTTAATTGGAAAATTAGGATTAAGATTAGGGCTTTCAACCAAACAATATAATTATTCAACTCGTAGGAATACTTTTGGGTAATTGTATAACTCTTATAAATTAGAACTCACTTAAGGGATTAAGGGGTAAAGTTTAGTAAGAAACATAATTGTCATGAGGGATCTAGCTTTTGTTGTTTCTGGAGTTTTTGATTTATTGGAAAACATATTTTCATAATTAATAATCTGATCCTACAATGAAACCAAGTTCCTAACCTTTTCCATATTTGCTTCTAAATCCTATTTAGTTTCTGAATTGTTTCATAATTTTAATTCTACACTCCTATCTCTTAAACTCAAAACCCATACAAGTTATACATAGTAATCGCAATTAGGTGAAAGAAATTAGAAACAATTTGCAATCCCCGAGTGGAATGATAATTTACTTACTCTTTATTACTTGTGCGATCGGTACACTTGCCGAATTGCCAACAAGTTTTTGGCGCCGTTGCCGGGGATTGAAATTCGATTCTAATTTTTTCCAGTACTTATTTGTAATTATTTGTGTAACTTGTACTTTTTCATGTCTAACTATTATTTTAATAATAATTTTGATTGTGATAGATTTATTTCGGATCCTTATTCTCCATACTATTATGCACAAAACATAAGTAATAGGAAAACTTCATTAGAAATAGCTTTAGAGAAATTAGAAGCTACAACTAAGAAACCATTTTTTGTAGAGCCAATTCTTGTGGAGAAAGCTCAATGGGAAATAGCTTTAGAGAAATGTGCTCAAAACACCAAAGAATTTATTGAAGAATTCAGAACCTATTACCCGGTTCAAGGTTCCAATACAAAGAACCTTGAAATCAAAGTTGAACACATTTCAAAGCCGTTAGATGAAGAGTTACAAGCATCACCAACAATTTTTGACTCTCTTAAAAAAGAGGAAAAAGTGGTGGTGATGGATGTGACTATTAACGAAACTCCTATGGAGGAGCAAATTGAGAAAAATGTGCATAATAAGTTTGTTGAAGAGGACCGAAATAAAACTTTAGAAGGTGTGAATATGGTAGAAAAATCTGATCCACCCTTGCATGATGAATTTCTTGCAATTAAAATTTGGTCAAATCTATTGCATGCTTGGATGATTCAAATTTTTTCCACTATATTCAACCTCTGTGCTTTCATGAAAATTCTAAAAATCAATCTAAATCATTATTGAACAATAGGGAGCCTGAAAAGGTAGTTTTCCTAATTCATGGAATTCATACTTTCATGAATGGGAAAAGAAATAACTTATCTGAGATGATGCATGGAGTAAGGAATGCACCTTTTGACCCTGGTGGGATTGAGCTTATTTTTTAAATTTCCTTACTCCACCATCATCCAAGGTTTGTCCAATGGGATGTGGGAATAACTTGTTATTGTTGCATCACATGGGAATTAAGCTATAAAATTGGGATCCTGGTGGATTCTTTGTAATTATGTAGTAGTTTAGTTTTTTTTTGTTTTTTTTAGTTAGTTAGTGAATAAAGAGTTTAGAGCTTTCTTTATGTAACTGCTAATGAGGTGCTTCTAGCACTATTTTTAGTTATTCATGTGACACAGGTGAATAAGTTTGGGGGAGTCTCCTCCATTGTGCATAAGGAGAGAATGCTGTGCTACAAAGGGAAGTCTCTAACTCCTTGTTTTTGTTTTTAAATTTTTATTTTTTAGTTAGGTATGTTTAGTTTAGTTTGCTTGAGGATAAGCCAACCTTTATGTTTGGGGGAGTGGATACAAAATAAAAAATATTTCAGATCTGAATTTTTTCTCTCATTTTTGGTGTTGCCTTGTGTCTTAGGTAGAGGTTTTGTAATTATTCTAGACTTATGATTATTTTTCTAATGATAGGTGTATATACTTAGTTTAGGATTAGACTCATTGCTTCATGTTATTTATTTGTTGAGCTGTAAATATTCTTGAAATCTGGTTATTTTGACAAAAATTTTCAGAATTTGAGATTAGTGAACTGACTTTAGCTTGGTGATATTTTGAGCCTATTTGATGGGGTATGATTTATTGAATTATTTTGATTTGAGACCCCTATTTCTTTCATGAGTGTGTTCACTTTAGTTTTGTGTTCTAGAACTTGACCGGTGACCATTTTGAGATTGATAATTGATTGCATGCATTAAGATGATTAAGGCACATGGGATGTGTTTTTGTGGCCTTCAACTGTTTTGTGTTGATAATGTTCCCTTAATTGCCCATTTTGAGCCTAATTACATTATGATTTTTCTTTGGTACCCTGCATTTATTGAAATATTCTTTGTTAGTACCTTGGGAATTTTGAATGAGCAATTGAGAGGAATATAGAAAGAAAAGGTGAAAGTAATTGGTGAAAAGTGTATGAGTTCTATTTCTCTTCCAAGAAAAAAAATTTATTGAAAAAGAAATAAATGTGAAAGGAAGAGAATAGAAGAAAAAAATGAAAAGAAAAGAAGGATGATAATGATTTTGGAGTTGAGTGTGAGTTTTAATTGTATTCATTGCTCATTCATAATTTTTAAGGGATGTTGTTTGATTTCATATATTTAGCCCTTAGTTTTATCCCTTCTTTCTTTTATCCCACATTAACACTTTTAGCCATGGCCACGTTACAACCAAATTAAAGACCTTTTGATTTGTACATGTTTTTAATAATTTCAGTGGAGATTTTGGTCTATGGTCAAGCATATGGTAACACTTTACTATTGAATGAACTTGAGTGAATTGTTAAAACCTGTAACATCCCGAATTTTAATTCTAACAATAATTAGAATTATAGTAAGATTTGGAAGAAAGGATTTTCATAGAAGGTATTTAAAATGATGGATTAGGAGTGCTTTGAGTGCCATATAGGAGTCAAGGAGCATTGGCATCGAAAAGCAAATTTAAAGAAGACCAAATGAGTGTTAAAAATCGAGTTTTCGGTGTTATAAACACCCGATATTAGGAAATTCAAAATAAATGATCTACAACTCTAAACACAAATTCCACCGTTAGATGTGAAGTAGGATATGTGAGGAAGCTTGTGTCAAAATTTGAGGAAGATCCAACGGTTAACGAAGAAGTTACGGCCGTTCAAAGTCGGGGTGCTGAAAACCCTACAACTTAATCGATTAAGTTGCAGCTTAATCGATTAAGCCTGAAGGGGGGGAGGTTTTAATCGAGTAATACTCGATCAAGGGCTGCTAAAACTGAAAAAAATAAAAGCGTTTCATGTGTGCTTTTGGCCATAATGCACGAAATTTCTCTCTCTAGGGCACACAATCTCTCATCCCAAATCCATCAAGCTTCAAGGGAATCACTCCAAGGTCCCCCATCAAGTCTCCCTTGGTCTCTCCAAGTAAGTATCCATGATTATTGAAGTTCCTCTCTCTCTCTAATGTGGATTTTCTCTCTCTCTCTCTCTCTCTAATGTGGATTTTCTCTCTCTCTCTCTCTCTCTCTCTTTCCCCTCTTTGGGAAATCCGAATTCTCTATGGAAAAGGGGCAATAATCTCTTTATCATTCCATTCCTTTGGCTTAGGGAAGATTATTATCACTATCTCCATTTTCGTGCGTGCGGAGCCCTTGGTTTTGGGAGCGCTTGGAGCTACGGCTTGGGTTCTTCCACTTTCTCTCTCTTTGGTTAAGGTAAGGGAGTGGATATAGTGAGCTTTGCCTTGTTCTAGGGAGTAGGTTCTAGTTAGTATATAATGCTTGTTAGGGTTATGTGTTAGGGGAGAAAATTAGATTATAAATCCCTAGGCTATTGAGTATGGAATTCTAATTGATTAAATATGCATGATGATTGGATGTTAAGGCTAGGAAAAGGAAAACCCAATAATATAAGAATGAATTATTTGATAAATGAAATTTGGTTAATGATTATAATGAAGAACAAGAGGATTTGGCTAAATGATAATTGATGGATGTTGCAAGTATATGTGGGTAATATGGAGTAAATTGATATAGGAAGGAAAATGGAATGGAAACGATTATATGTGATGAATGTGCGTAATTGTATCTAATTGCTAAATGAGTTTAAATGATAAGTATTATTAATTGTGAACAAAGGTCATGGCTTATGAATAGAACTTGTGAATATGGGAAAGGGAAGTAAAATGATTATGTTTAATAAGAGGTAAAAGATGATTAAATATGTGGTGTTAAAACGAAAATGTGAGAAGGTGAAATATGTAAATTAAAATGAAGTGTAATATAAATGTTGGACCATGAATGAGAATGCTATTTGGTATGATTGTGATAACTGAGAAAGGAAATGAGTAAGGTAATTACATGAATGATTAAATGTTGAATGTGTGTTGTTGAATTTACATGTGAGATACTTGTTTATGTGAGAATATGAAAGTATGTTTTGGCCTCTGATGTGAGGTAATGAATATGGAAAGGTAATTAAGTGCGTTGGCCTCTGATTTGAGGTGACGAGTAATGGAAAGTGATGAATATGCTGACCTCTGATATGAGGGGCACAATATGAATGTTAATGAGTGTTGACCTCTGACCTGAGGGACACGAAAGGTATGAAATGTTAAAATGTGTTGACCTCTGACCTGAGGGACACGATATGAATTAAAATGAATGTGTGTTGACCTCTGACCTGAGGGACACCGGATTAAATAATGGGTTGGGTGTTGACCTCTGACCTGAGGGACACCGGATTAAATAATGGGTTGGGTGTTGACCTCTGACCTGAGGGACACCGAATAAAATGTGTATTGGAGTGTTGACCTCTGACCTGAGAGACACAAAATGGATTATAATGAATGGGTGTTGACCTCTGACCTGAGGGACACATAATTTAAAAAGGGAATAAAATTGGATAAGGTAAAGGTAATGGAAACGCGATGTATGTAGGCCTTCGATTTGGTGGAGACATACATCGTGATGGGTGTATGTATGTAGGCCTTCGATTTGGTGGAGACATACATACACCGTAAAAATAAGGAAAAGGTAAGGGTTTAAAAAGGGAATTATTTGGAAACGGGGAAAAATAAATACAAGGAAACAGATGGTGAAATGAATAATGAGAATGGAAATGTGGAATAAATATTGTAATGAGTATGGTGTGAAATATGTGAATATATGCTTATTTGCTAAATGTGTTTGACCTAGTGAGTTGTTATGTCTAGTTAGAAACTGCTTTCTATTTCTTGTGCAATGCTCACTCCCTTACAGTTTCAGGTTCGGAGATTGAGCTGGCGCAGCCCCCGGCCGAGCAGGAGTACTTTCCCTTACAGGGAGAGTAGGGTGTTAGGGGTTTAGTGTATAGTATGGACCTAAGCCTCTGATATTATTTTGATGTAAATTTTATATGCATAATTCGAATGAGGCTTAGGATGTTTTGTTTTGCTAAAGCTATAACTTTTGGTTTTAATGCTTAAAATTTGTATTTCCGCTAATACTCTGATTTATTTTTGCATACTGATATCATTGGATCCCGTGGGGCCTTGATTTGATTTAGAAATATAATCTGAAGCCCTGCTGGCTATCAGTTGTTTATTTGAAATTGTTTATCACAGGTCAAATTTTGGATTAGTCCGAAAAACAAACAAAACTCCGTCCGTTTGACGGTTGATTTTAATATAATTAAAAAGAAATTTTTAAGTCCGTATTTTATTAAAGGGGAATTAAGGGTAAAAATCCTAGGGTGTTACATTTATGGTATCAGAGCAGTTTTTCCTCGGCCCATTGGAGTAACTTACTACTCCTGTAGTTACTCATCAAGCGAGTAACTGGTAGTCTGATATCAAACTGCTTTGTGATTTAGTTAGGTATTATCGTTAGCATGATAATAGGCATAGTTGCTGAGTCTAGGATAGCGAATAGCTTAAATTCTTTTAAGTTTGTTAAGTATATTGAGAAACGCGATTAGTATCTAATGATTCTTTCGAGAAGCATGGTAAGCATTGGAAAATTTTTCTAAGTCCACTCATTATGTTTAGTTTACCATGCTAAACTTGAAATCTTGTGGAAAGCGATGAATCATATTTAGAAGTGGGTAAATGACGAAGCTAAGGAAAACAATACCCCAACGGGCTAGGGCACTAAGTTGCTACCCCACCGGGAGGCAGTGACCTTTAGTTTCGCGCCAAGTAAACCAATTCTAAATGTGATACACCAAACAAGATTTCAACATTTTGAAACTAATAGGTTGATAAATTCAAGCTTAAGTAAGACAAAAATGGTCTTATCACTGATATGATGTATGATTGAGCTTGATCACCTCAAGTGTACATCTGTTGGGGGATATCATCATCCTGTCCTTAAGTTTCGGCGAGTATTTTGGGAATTTAGTGAGATCCCAAATTTATCAAGATTAGAGGTCCTTGTCATAGGTTTTCGTATTCGTAAGCATTTTAGAATCAGAGTTGCGCAACGGAAGTATAGGAAGTATTTCCTTGTCTTAAGATAAGAGGAGTAGCTCGTTAGGAATCCTAGTAAGCTATGATAGATTGCTAGTATTCATACATCTAGAATTGAATATAAGAAACCCCAAGATAGTACATAGTAATAGTCCTAAGATTAGGCATTAGGTGCTTAAAATCCAAAGTGATTGAATAGAGCTAGGTTATGTGTTTAGAAATGAATGAATGCGATGCTATGTATTGTCTTGTGTTTTCCTACATGATGAATTTTGCATTTTAATGATAATTGTTATTGTCTGAAACATGTGCATGATGAAAATTGTTTGGAGCATAAAACCTTTCGCAAACATCCTCATGGAATGGTGTTGCTATCAACAAATCGCTTGGTTCTCAAGCATAATCATTTCAAAAATCAGGAACCATTCGACTTAGTTTTCAAGCGTGATAGTAACCCCAATGAATTTTCATGTTTTGAAATTGAATTCAAAAATGAATTTTTCTGTTCTAATGGAACCATAAATTCTTCCAAATTGAGTACTAAGTTGTGTAGAGAAATTTTGAAAAGCTAGTGAGTCAACCAAGGATTCCTAAGTAATCAAGCGGTGAACTAATTTATTCTTTTAATCGATCCCCATGCTGATTAAATAGGAACCCTTCTATGTGACTTTACTCGATTCGGAATGGAGCTTAATCGTCAAACGCAAAGTCAAAGGGAATGTGACTATTCTGATTGTTGAGAATCATCGAAATAAATTTTCTAGTAAACCACATACTCCCATTCTCATTGAGTTTGCTAATTTTGAGGAAGGTCATAATCCTTCACCTAAATCTCCCGAAATTAGATGGAGAAAATCCTTTACAAAGAGATATGCTTTGCTTTATAAAACTAGTTTTTGGAACTTCACCCAAGTTAATCTGGCATGAACATATCAAAGTTTTAGAGTGTGAAATAAATTTTTCCTGATTTAATCTTTTCCTAAGGATTTTACGTAAAACAAATCAAAATGGTTGTCCATCAAGAAAGGAACTTGATTTTTCAAGAATAATGAACCTATCGACACACCACCACATCAATATTTGTTGATGTGCTATTTTTTTGACTTATGCATATGTAAGTGCCTTTCTTGTAAGATAAGCAAAATTTCTAAACATAGATGAACGCATGCATGCTTTCGGCATGTCCCTGTAATTTTATAAATGCATAAATGCACAAACGAATTTCCGAACACTATTCTGATGTTCATAAAAGCGCACATACTTTGAATTTATGAGGTTTTAATCATTAAACTTTGAAACCATGCAAGTGGGTGATTTTATCAAAGTTTCATCTTGGCATGCATAACTTGAATGTGTATAGTATGGACCTAAGCCTCTGATATTATTTTGATGTAAATTTTATATGCATAATTCGAATGAGGGTTAGGATGTTTTGTTTTGCTAAAGCTATAACTTTTGGTTTTAATGCTTAAAATTTGTATTTCCACTAATACTCTGATTTATTTTTGCATACTGATATCATTGGAGCCCGTGGGGCCTTGATTTGATTTAGAAATATAATCTGAAGCCCTGCTGGCTATCAGTTGTTTATTTGAAATTGTTTATCACAGGTCAAATTTTGGATTAGTCCGAAAAACAAACAAAACACCGTCCGTTTGACGGTTGATTTTAATATAATTAAAAAGAAATTTTTAAGTCCGTATTTTATTAAAGGGGAATTAAGGATAAAAATCCTAGGGTGTTATAAAACCCTTGATACACATGAGAGATATATACCGAGAGGTTGAGAGTGTTCACTAGTTCTGAGTTCTGATTGATCTTGTTTCTTTAACCAGGTTTTGATATGTGAATAGCTTGAGTAAATATGTGGCTGTGTTGATGAGTCGAAGTCTTAGATTAAGTATTGTACATTTTGATTTAGAAGGTAGTCTTGAGTTTATGAATTTTTTATTTTACTATTGCCTGGAACATGCAAAATGCTAAGTTTGGGGGTGTGATGAAGGTCAAATATATGATGTTTTAAGGCTTAATTTCACTTCTGTTTGCTAGGGTTTTAGCTTGTTTCTCTTGTAAATATAGGTATTTTATATTATTTTTAGGAATTTTTAGTTTATTAGAATCCTTTGAACGTTTTGATCCGTTTTGGGTATGTTTCAGGTATTTCGGAGCTTTATTTGGAGAAAATATTTGGAGCTGAAAAGAGCATAAGAAGACCTTGAAAATAACACAAGAACGGAGAGAAACGGAGTCAAAAATTCCTCAGCACGCCCAGGCGCGGGAATGGCGTGCCCAGGCGCGCTTGCAACGGTAATTTATGGGGCATCAGACATAGCGTGCCCAGGCGTGCTGGTCTGCACGCCCAGGCGCGCAAAGTGCGTGAAAGTGACGTTGTTCGGTATTTTGATCATAACTTGAGCTACGCTTATCCAAATAAGGCGATCTATGTATCATTGTAAAGCTAAAAAAGAGATCTACAACTTTTCCAGAAATAGGATTGCTCATATTCGTCCATCTTGGGGGTCAAAATCAGTGCCGAAATTGCTGTCAGACACAAATACGGGATTTAGAAGGATTTTAATAATAAATTCTATTTGTAGATAAGATTATTAAAGATTAGATTATTCTAATAGGATATTATCATATCAATTCAATTAGGATTAGTTTTAGAGTTTAAATATAGGTTTTTCCTTTAGGTTTGGTAGACTTTTCAGAGCCAAATAAGAGATTAGAATAGAATTAGGATTAGAGAAGAGAGGATGTTATGCAATTGAGAGCAAGGAGGGAAGGCACAAGGATTGAAGATCAACATTGTTGGAGGGATCCACTTGAAGATTGAAGATCTCTTGGGGGTAAATTAATTATTGTCTATGATTATTAGTTTATTCCATTCCTTCTTCTTCTTCTTCTCTAAATATGTATAATTGAACCTCTTGTTAGGAATAAGGTTGATTTGTATGGATCTTAATTTGGTTGTTTATTTATGAATTAATGTTTTTCATTTCAAATAAATTGGTTGGTTGTCTTTTAATTACAATTCATAGAACTCGCGACTTTATGTTTTGATTTGGTAATCTGAACCTTAATTGGAAAATTAGGATTAAGATTAGGCCTTTCAACCAAACAATATAATTATTCAACTCGTAGGAATACTTTTGGGTAATTGTATAACTCTTATAAATTAGAACTCACTTAAGGGATTAAGGGGTAAAGTTTAGTAAGAAACATAATTGTCATGAGGGATCTAGCTTTTATTGTTTCTGGAGTTTTTGATTTATTGGAAAACATATTTTCATAATTAATAACCTGATCCTACAATGAAACCAAGTTCCTAACCTTTTCCATATTTGCTTCTAAATCCTATTTAGTTTCTGAATTGTTTCATAATTTTAATTCTACACTCCTATCTCTTAAACTCAAAACCCATACAAGTTATACATAGTAATCGCAATTAGGTGAAAGAAATTAGAAACAATTTGCAATCCCCGAGTGGAACGATAATTTACTTACTCTTTATTACTTGTGCGATCGGTACACTTGCCGAATTTCCAACAAGTTTTTGGCGCCGTTGCCGGGGATTGAAATTCGATTCTAATTTTTTCCAGTACTTATTTGTAATTATTTGTGTAACTTGTACTTTTTCATGTCTAACTATTATTTTAATAATAATTTTGATTGTGATAGATTTATTTCGGATCCTTATTCTCCATACTATTATGCACAAAACATAAGTAATAGGAAAACTTCATTAGAAATAGCTTTAGAGAAATTAGAAGCTACAACTAAGAAACCATTTTTTGTAAAGCCAATTCTTGTGGAGAAAGCTCAATGGGAAATAGCTTTAGAGAAATGTGCTCAAAACACCAAAGAATTTATTGAAGAATTCAGAACCTATTACCCGGTTCAAGGTTCCAATACAAAGAACCTTGAAATCAAAGTTGAACACATTTCAAAGCCGTTAGATGAAGAGTTACAAGCATCACCAACAATTTTTGACTCTCTTCAAAGAGAGGAAAAAGTGGTGGTGATGGATGTGACTATTGATGAAACTCCTGTGGAGGAGCAAATTGAGAAAAATGTTCATAATAAGTTTGAGGAAGAGGACCGAAATAAAACATTAGAAGGTGTGAATATGGTAGAAAAATCTGATCCACCCTTGCATGATGAATTTCTTGCAATTAAAAATTTGGTCAAATCTATTGCATGCTTGGATGATTCAAATTTTTTCCACTATATTCAACCTCTGTGCTTTCATGAAAAATCTAAAAATCAATCTAAATCGTTATTGAACAATAGGAAGCCTGAAAAGGTAGTTTTCCTAATTCATGGAATTCATACTTTCATGAATGGGAAAAGAAATAACTTATCTGAGATGCTGCATGGAGTAAGGAATGCACCTTTTGACCCTGGTGGGATTGAGCTTATTTTTTAAATTTCCTTACTCCACCATCATCCAAGGTTTGTCCAATGGGATGTGGGAATAACTTGTTATTGTTGCATCACATGGGAATTAACCTATAAAATTGGGATCCTGGTGGATTCTTTGTAATTATGTAGTGGTTTAGTTTTTTTTTATTTTTTTTAGTTAGTTAGTGAATAAAGAGTTTAGAGCTTTCTTTATGTAACTGCTAATGAGGTGCTTCTAGCACTATTTTTAGTTATTCATGTGACACAGGTGAATAAGTTTGGGGGAGTCTCCTTCATTGTGCATAAGGAGAGAATGTTGTGCTACAAAGGGAAGTCTCTAACTCCTTATTTTTTGTTTTTAAATTTTTATTTTGTAGTTAGGTATGTTTAGTTTAGTTTGCTTGAGGACAAGCCAACCTTTAAGTATGGGGGAGTGGATACAAAATAAAAAAAATTTCAGATCTGAATTTTTTCTCCCATTTTTGGTGTTGGCTTGTGTCTTAGGTATTGGTTTTGTAATTATACTAGACTTAGGATTATTTTTCTAATGTTAGGTGTATATACTTAGTTTAGGATTAGACTCATTGATTCATGTTATTTATTTGTTGAGCTGTAAATATTCTTGAAATCTGGTTATTTTGACAAAAATTTTCAGAATTTGAGATTAGTGAACTGACTTTAGCTTAGTGAGATTTTGAGCCTATTTGATGGGGTATGATTTATTGAAATATTTTGATTTGAGACCCCTATTTCTTTCATGAGTGTGTTCACTTTAGTTTTGTGTTCTAGAACTTGACCGGTGACCATTTTGAGATTGATAATTGATTGCATGCATTAAGATGATTAAGGCACATGGGATGTGTTTTTGTGGCCTTCAACTGTTTTGTGTTGATAATGTTCCCTTAGTTGCCCATTTTGAGCCTAATGACATTATGATTTTTCTTTGGTACCTTGCATTTATTGAAATATTCTTTGTTAGTACCTTGGGAATTTTAAATGAGCAATTGAGAGGAATATAGAAAGAAAAGGTGAAAGTAATTGGTGAAAAGTGTATGAGTTCTATTTCTCTTCCAAGAAAAAAATTTTATTGAAAAAGAAATAAATGTGAAAGGAAGAGAATAGAAGAAAAAAATGAAAAGAAAAGAAGGATGATAATGATTTTGGAGTTGAGTGTGAGTTTTTATTGTATTCATTGCTCATTCATAATTTTTAAGGGATGTTGTTTGATTTCATATATTTAGCCCTTAGTTTTATCCCTTCTTTCTTTTATCCCACCTTAACACTTTTAGCCATGGCCACGTTACAACCAAATTAAAGACCTTTTGATTTGTGCATATTTTTAATAATTTCAGTGGAGATTTTGGTCTATGGTCAAGCATATGGTAACACTTTACTATTGAATGAACTTGAGTGAATTGTTAAAACCCTTGATACACATGAGAGATATATACCGACAGGTTGAGAGTGTTCACTAGTTCTGAGTTCTGATTGATCTTGTTTCTTTAACCAGGTTTTGATATGTGAATAGCTTGAGTAAATATGTGGCTGTGTTGATGAGTCGAAGTCTTAGATTAAGTATTGTACATTTTGATTTAGAAGGTAGTCTTGAGTTTATGAATTTTTTATTTTACTTTTGCCTGGGACATGCAAAATGCTAAGTTTGGGGGTGTGATGAAGGTCTAATATATGATGTTTTAAGGCTTAATTTCACTTCTGTTTGCTAGGGTTTTAGCTTGTTTCTCTTGTAAATATAGGTATTTTATATTAGTTTTAGGAATTTTTAGTTTATTAGAATCCTTTGAACGTTTTGATCCGTTTTGGGTATGTTTCAGGTATTTCGGAGCTTTATTTGGAGAAAATATTTGGAGCTGAAAAGAGCATAAGAAGACCTTGAAAATAACACAAGAACGGAGAGAAACGGAGTCAAAAATTCCTCAGCACGCCCAGGCGCGGGAATGGCGTGCCCAGGCGCGCTTGCAACGGTAATTTATGGGGCATCAGACATAGCGTGCCCAGGCGTGCTGGTCTGCACGCCCAGGCGCGCAAAGTGCGTGAAAGTAACGTTGTTCGGTATTTTGATCATAACGTGAGCTACGCTTATTCAAATAAGGCGATCTAGGTATCATTTTAAAGCTAAGGACGAGATCTAAAACTTTTCCAGAAATAGGATTGCTCATATTCGTCCATCTTGGGGGTCAAAATCAGTGCCGAAATTGCTGTCAGACACAAATACGGGATTTAGAAGGATTTTAATAATAAATTCTATTTGTAGATAAGATTATTAAAGATTAGATTATTCTAATAGGATATTATCATATCAATTCAATTAGGATTAGTTTTAGAGTTTAAATATAGGTTTTTCCTTTAGGTTTGGTAGACTTTTCAGAGCCAAATAAGAGATTAGAATAGAATTAGGATTAGAGAAGAGACGATGTTATGCAATTGAGAGCAAGGAGGGAAGGCACAAGGATTGAAGATCAACATTGCTGGAGGGATCCACTTGAAGATTGAAGATCTCTTGGGGGTAAATTAATTATTGTCTATGATTATTAGTTTATTCCATTCCTTCTTCTTCTTCTTCTCTAAATATGTATAATTGAACCTCTTGTTAGGAATAAGGTTGATTTGTATGGATCTTAATTTGGTTGTTTATTTATGAATTAATGTTTTTCATTTCAAATAAATTGGTTGGTTGTGTTTTAATTACAATTCATAGAACTCGCGACTTTATGTTTTGATTTGGTAATCTGAACCTTAATTGGAAAATTAGGATTAAGATTAGGCCTTTCAACCAAACAATATAATTATTCAACTCGTAGGAATACTTTTGGGTAATTGTATAACTCTTATAAATTAGAACTCACTTAAGGGATTAAGGGGTAAAGTTTAGTAAGAAACATAATTGTCATGAGGGATCTAGCTTTTATTGTTTCTGGAGTTTTTGATTTATTGGAAAACATATTTTCATAATTAATAACCTGATCCTACAATGAAACCAAGTTCCTAACCTTTTCCATATTTGCTTCTAAATCCTATTTAGTTTCTGAATTGTTTCATAATTTTAATTCTACACTCCTATCTCTTAAACTCAAAACCCATACAAGTTATACATAGTAATCGCAATTAGGTGAAAGAAATTAGAAACAATTTGCAATCCCCGAGTGGAACGATAATTTACTTACTCTTTATTACTTGTGCGATCGGTACACTTGCCGAATTTCCAACAAGTTTTTGGCGCCGTTGCCGGGGATTGAAATTCGATTCTAATTTTTTCCAGTACTTATTTGTAATTATTTGTGTAACTTGTACTTTTTCATGTCTAACTATTATTTTAATAATAATTTTGATTGTGATAGATTTATTTCGGATCCTTATTCTCCATACTATTATGCACAAAACATAAGTAATAGGAAAACTTCATTAGAAATAGCTTTAGAGAAATTAGAAGCTACAACTAAGAAACCATTTTTTGTAGAGCCAATTCTTGTGGAGAAAGCTCAATGGGAAATAGCTTTAGAGAAATGTGCTCAAAACACCAAAGAATTTATTGAAGAATTCAGAACCTATTACCCGGTTCAAGGTTCCAATACAAAGAACCTTGAAATCAAAGTTGAACACATTTCAAAGCCGTTAGATGAAGAGTTACAAGCGTCACCAACAATTTTTGACTCTCTTCAAAGAGAGGAAAAAGTGGTGGTGATGGATGTGACTATTGATGAAACTCCTATGGAGGAGCAAATTGAGAAAAATGTGCATAATAAGTTTGAGGAAGAGGACCGAAATAAAACATTAGAAGGTGTGAATATGGTAGAAAAATCTGATCCACCCTTGCATGATGAATTTCTTGCAATTAAAAATTTGGTCAAATCTATTGCATGCTTGGATGATTCAAATTTTTTCCACTATATTCAACCTCTGTGCTTTCATGAAAAATCTAAAAATCAATCTAAATCGTTATTGAACAATAGGAAGCCTGAAAAGGTAGTTTTCCTAATTCATGGAATTCATACTTTCATGAATGGGAAAAGAAATAACTTATCTGAGATGATGCATGGAGTAAGGAATGCACCTTTTGACCCTGGTGGGATTGAGCTTATTTTTTAAATTTCCTTACTCCACCATCATCCAAGTTTTGTCCAATGGGATGTGGGAATAACTTGTTATTGTTGCATCACATGGGAATTAACCTATAGAATTGGGATCCTGGTGGATTCTTTGTAATTATGTAGTGGTTTAGTTTTTTTTATTTTTTTTAGTTAGTTAGTGAATAAAGAGTTTAGAGCTTTCTTTATGTAACTGCTAATGAGGTGCTTCTAGCACTATTTTTAGTTGTTCATGTGACACAGGTGAATAAGTTTGGGGGAGTCTCCTCCATTGTGCATAAGGAAATAATGCTGTGCTACAAAGGGAAGTCTCTAACTCCTTGTTTTTTGTTTTTTAATTTTTACTTTGTAGTTAGGTATGTTTAGTTTAGTTTGAGGACAAGCCAACCTTTAAGTTTGGGGGAGTGGATACAAAATAAAAAAAAAAATTCAGATCTGAATTTTTTCTCTCATTTTTGGTGTTGGCTTGTGTCTTAGGTAGAGGTTTTGTAATTATTCTAGACTTAGGATTATTTTCCTAATGATAGGTGTATATACTTAGTTTAGGATTAGACTCATTGATTCATGTTATTTATTTGTTGAGCTGTAAATATTCTTGAAATCTGGTTATTTTGACAAAAATTTTCAGAATTTGAGATTAGTGAACTGACTTTAGCTTAGTGAGATTTTGAGCCTATTTGATGGGGTATGATTTATTGAAATATTTTGATTTGAGACCCCTATTTCTTTCATGAGTGTGTTCACTTTAGTTTTGTGTTCTAGAACTTGACCGGTGACCATTTTGAGATTGATAATTGATTGCATGCATTAAGATGATTAAGGCACATGGGATGTGTTTTTGTGGCCTTCAACTGTTTTGTGTTGATAATGTTCCCTTAGTTGCCCATTTTGAGCCTAATGACATTATGATTTTTCTTTGGTACCTTGCATTTATTGAAATATTCTTTGTTAGTACCTTGGGAATTTTAAATGAGCAATTGAGAGGAATATAGAAAGAAAAGGTGAAAGTAATTGGTGAAAAGTGTATGAGTTCTATTTCTCTTCCAAGAAAAAAATTTTATTGAAAAAGAAATAAATGTGAAAGGAAGAGAATAGAAGAAAAAAATGAAAAGAAAAGAAGGATGATAATGATTTTGGAGTTGAGTGTGAGTTTTAATTGTATTCATTGCTCATTCATAATTTTTAAGGGATGTTGTTTGATTTCATATATTTAGCCCTTAGTTTTATCCCTTCTTTCTTTTATCCCACCTTAACACTTTTAGCCATGGCCACGTTACAACCAAATTAAAGACCTTTTGATTTGTGCATGTTTTTAATAATTTCAGTGGAGATTTTGGTCTATGGTCAAGCATATGGTAACACTTTACTATTGAATGAACTTGAGTGAATTGTTAAAACCCTTGATACACATGAGAGATATATACCGACAGGTTGAGAGTGTTCACTAGTTCTGAGTTCTGATTGATCTTGTTTCTTTAACCAGGTTTTGATATGTGAATAGCTTGAGTAAATATGTGGCTGTGTTGATGAGTCGAAGTCTTAGATTAAGTATTGTACATTTTGATTTAGAAGGTAGTCTTGAGTTTATGAATTTTTTATTTTACTTTTGCCTGGGACATGCAAAATGCTAAGTTTGGGGGTGTGATGAAGGTCTAATATATGATGTTTTAAGGCTTAATTTCACTTCTGTTTGCTAGGGTTTTAGCTTGTTTCTCTTGTAAATATAGGTATTTTATATTAGTTTTAGGAATTTTTAGTTTATTAGAATCCTTTGAACGTTTTGATCCGTTTTGGGTATGTTTCAGGTATTTCGGAGCTTTATTTGGAGAAAATATTTGGAGCTGAAAAGAGCATAAGAAGACCTTGAAAATAACACAAGAACGGAGAGAAACGGAGTCAAAAATTCCTCAGCACGCCCAGGCGCGGGAATGGCGTGCCCAGGCGCGCTTGCAACGGTAATTTATGGGGCATCAGACATAGCGTGCCCAGGCGTGCTGGTCTGCACGCCCAGGCGCGCAAAGTGCGTGAAAGTGACGTTGTTCGGTATTTTGATCATAACGTGAGCTACGCTTATTCAAATAGGGCGATCTAGGTATCATTTTAAAGCTAAGGACGAGATCTAAAACTTTTCCAGAAATAGGATTGCTCATATTCGTCCATCTTGGGGGTCAAAATCAGTGCCAAAATTGCTGTCAGACACAAATACGGGATTTAGAAGGATTTTAATAATAAATTCTATTTGTAGATAAGATTATTAAAGATTAGATTATTCTAATAGGATATTATCATATCAATTCAATTAGGATTAGTTTTAGAGTTTAAATATAGGTTTTTCCTTTAGGTTTGGTAGACTTTTCAGAGCCAAATAAGAGATTAGAATAGAATTAGGATTAGAGAAGAGACGATGTTATGCAATTGAGAGCAAGGAGGGAAGGCACAAGGATTGAAGATCAACATTGCTGGAGGGATCCACTTGAAGATTGAAGATCTCTTGGGGGTAAATTAATTATTGTCTATGATTATTAGTTTATTCCATTCCTTCTTCTTCTTCTCTAAATATGTATAATTGAACCTCTTGTTAGGAATAAGGTTGATTTGTATGGATCTTAATTTGGTTGTTTATTTATGAATTAATGTTTTTCATTTCAAATAAATTGGTTGGTTGTGTTTTAATTACAATTCATAGAACTCGCGACTTTATGTTTTGATTTGGTAATCTGAACCTTAATTGGAAAATTAGGATTAAGATTAGGCCTTTCAACCAAACAATATAATTATTCAACTCGTAGGAATACTTTTGGGTAATTGTATAACTCTTATAAATTAGAACTCACTTAAGGGATTAAGGGGTAAAGTTTAGTAAGAAACATAATTGTCATGAGGGATCTAGCTTTTATTGTTTCTGGAGTTTTTGATTTATTGGAAAACATATTTTCATAATTAATAACCTGATCCTACAATGAAACCAAGTTCCTAACCTTTTCCATATTTGCTTCTAAATCCTATTTAGTTTCTGAATTGTTTCATAATTTTAATTCTACACTCCTATCTCTTAAACTCAAAACCCAT
This sequence comes from Crotalaria pallida, assembly GCA_037953625.1. NCBI lineage: Eukaryota > Viridiplantae > Streptophyta > Magnoliopsida > Fabales > Fabaceae > Crotalaria > Crotalaria pallida. The sequence continues at coordinate 39,079,050 of CM075652.1, read as the reverse complement.
ACAAGTTATACATAGTAATTGCAATTAGGTGAAAGAAATTAGAAACAATTTGCAATCCCCGAGTGGAACGATAATTTACTTACTCTTTATTACTTGTGCGATCGGTACACTTGCCGAATTGCCAACAAGTTTTTGGCGCCGTTGCCGGGGATTGAAATTCGATTCTAATTTTTTCCAGTACTTATTTGTAATTATTTGTGTAACTTGTACTTTTTCATGTCTAACTATTATTTTAATAATAATTTTGATTGTGATAGATTTATTTCGGATCCTTATTCTCCATACTATTATGCACAAAACATAAGTAATAGGAAAACTTCATTAGAAATAGCTTTAGAGAAATTAGAAGCTACAACTAAGAAACCATTTTTTGTAGAGCCAATTCTTGTGGAGAAAGCTCAATGGGAAATAGCTTTAGAGAAATGTGCTCAAAACACTAAAGAATTTATTGAAGAATTCAGAACCAATTACCCGGTTCAAGGTTCCAATACAAAGAACCTTGAAATCAAAGTTGAACACATTTCAAAGCCGTTAGATGAAGAGTTACAAGCGTCACCAACAATTTTTGACTCTCTTTAAAAAGAGGAAAAAGTGGTGGTGATGGATGTGACTATTGATGAAACTCCTATGGAGGAGCAAATTGAGAAAAATGTGCATAATAAGTTTGAGTAAGAGGACCGAAATAAAACTTTAGAAGGTGTGAATATGGTAGAAAAATTTGATCCACCCTTGCATGATGAATTTCTTGCAATTAAAAATTTGGTCAAATCTATTGCATGCTTGGATGATTCAAATTTTTTCCACTATATTCAACCTATCTGCTTTCACGAAAAATCTAAAAATCAATCTAAATCATTATTGAACAATAGGGCGCCTGAAAAGGTAGTTTTCCTAATTCATGGAATTCATACTTTCATGAATGGGAAAAGAAATAACTTATCTGAAATGATGCATGGAGTAAGGAATGCACCTTTTGACCCTGGTGGGATTGAGCTTATTTTTTAAATTTCCTTACTCCACCATCATCCAAGGTTTGTCCAATGGGATGTGGGAATAACTTGTTATTGTTGCATCACATGGGAATTAACCTATAGAATTGGGATCCTGGTGGATTCTTTGTAATCATGTAGTAGTTTAGTTTTTTTTATTTTTTTAGTTAGTTAGTGAATAAAGAGTTTAGAGCTTTCTTTATGTAACTGCTAATGAGGTGCTTCTAGCACTATTTTTAGTTGTTCATTTGACACAGGTGAATAAGTTTGGGGGAGTCTCCTCCATTGTGCATAAGGAAAGAATGTTGTGCTACAAAGGGAAGTCTCTAACTCCTTGTTTTTTGTTTTTTAATTTTTACTTTGTAGTTAGGTATGTTTAGTTTAGTTTGTTTGAGGACAAGCCAACCTTTAAGTTTGGGGGAGTGGATACAAAATAAAAAAAAAATTCAGATCTGTATTTTTTCTCTCATTTTTGGTGTTGGCTTGTGTCTTAGGTAGAGGTTTTGTAATTATTCTAGACTTAGGATTATTTTCCTAATGATAGGTGTATATACTTAGTTTAGGATTAGACTCATTGATTCATGTTATTTATTTGTTGAGCTGTAAATATTCTTGAAATCTGGTTATTTTGACAAAAATTTTCAGAATTTGAGATTAGTGAACTGACTTTAGCTTAGTGAGATTTTGAGCCTATTTGATGGGGTATGATTTATTGAAATATTTTGATTTGAGACCCCTATTTCTTTCATGAGTGTGTTCACTTTAGTTTTGTGTTCTAGAACTTGACCGGTGACCATTTTGAGATTGATAATTGATTGCATGCATTAAGATGATTAAGGCACATGGGATGTGTTTTTGTGGCCTTCAACTGTTTTGTGTTGATAATGTTCCCTTAGTAGCCCATTTTGAGCCTAATTACATTATGATTTTTCTTTGGTACCCTGCATTTATTGAAATATTCTTTGTTAGTACCTTGGGAATTTTGAATGAGCAATTTAGAGGAATATAGAAAGAAAAGGTGAAAGTAATTGGTGAAAAGTGTATGAGTTCTATTTCTCTTCCAAGAAAAAAAAATTATTGAAAAAGAAATAAATGTGAAAGGAAGAGAATAGAAGAAAAAAATGAAAAGAAAAGAAGGATGATAATGATTTTGGAGTTGAGTGTGAGTTTTAATTGTATTCATTGCTCATTCATAATTTTTAAGGGATGTTGTTTGATTTCATATATTTAGCCCTTAGTTTTATCCCTTCTTTCTTTTATCCCACCTTAACACTTTTAGCCATGGCCACGTTACAACCAAATTATAGACCTTTTGATTTGTGCATGTTTTTAATAATTTCAGTGGAGATTTTGGTCTATGGTCAAGCATATGGTAACACTTTACTATTGAATGAACTTGAGTGAATTGTTAAAACCCTTGATACACATGAGAGATATATACCGACAGGTTGAGAGTGTTCACTAGTTCTGAGTTCTGATTGATCTTGTTTCTTTAACCAGGTTTTGATATGTGAATAGCTTGAGTAAATATGTGGCTGTGTTGATGAGTCGAAGTCTTAGATTAAGTATTGTACATTTTGATTTAGAAGGTAGTCTTGAGTTTATGAATTTTTTATTTTACTTTTGCCTGGGACATGCAAAATGCTAAGTTTGGGGGTGTGATGAAGGTCTAATATATGATGTTTTAAGGCTTAATTTCACTTCTGTTTGCTAGGGTTTTAGCTTGTTTCTCTTGTAAATATAGGTATTTTATATTAGTTTTAGGAATTTTTAGTTTATTAGAATCCTTTGAACGTTTTGATCCGTTTTGGGTATGTTTCAGGTATTTCGGAGCTTTATTTGGAGAAAATATTTGGAGCTGAAAAGAACATAAGAAGACCTTGAAAATAACACAAGAACGGAGAGAAACGGAGCCAAAAATTCCTCAGCACGCCCAGGCGCGGGAATAGCCTGCCCAGGCGCGCTTGCAACGGTAATTTATGGGGCATCAGACATAGCGTGCCCAGGCGTGCTGGTCTGCACGCCCAGGCGCGCAAAGTGCGTGAAAGTGACGTTGTTCGGTATTTTGATCATAACTTGAGCTACGCTTATCCAAATAAAGCGATCTAGGTATCATTTTAAAGCTAAGGACGAGATCTACAACTTTTCCAGAAATAGGATTGCTCATATTCGTCCATCTTGGGGGTCAAAATCAGTGCCGAAATTGCTGTCAGACACAAATACGGGATTTAGAAGGATTTTAATAATAAATTCTATTTGTAGATAAGATTATTAAGGATTAGATTATTCTAATAGGATATTATCATATCAATTCAATTAGGATTAGTTTTAGAGTTTAAATATAGGTTTTTCCGTTAGGTTTGGTAGACTTTTCAGAGCCAAATAAGAGATTAGAATAGAATTAGGATTAGAGAAGAGAGGTTGTTATGCAATTGAGAGCAAGGAGGGAAGGCACAAGGATTGAAGATCAACATTGCTGGAGGGATCCACTTGAAGATTGAAGATCTCTTGGGGGTAAATTAATTATTGTCTATGATTATTAGTTTATTCCATTCCTTCTTCTTCTTCTCTAAATATGTATAATTGAACCTCTTGTTAGGAATAAGGTTGATTTGTATGGATCTTAATTTGGTTGTTTATTTATGAATTAATGTTTTTCATTTCAAATCAATTGGTTGGTTGTGTTTTAATTACAATTCATAGAACTCGCGACTTTATGTTTTGATTTGGTAATCTGAACCTTAATTGGAAAATTAGGATTAAGATTAGGTCTTTCAACCAAACAATATAATTATTCAACTCGTAGGAATACTTTTGGGTAATTGTATAACTCTTATAAATTAGAACTCACTTAAGGGATTAAGGGGTAAAGTTTAGTATGAAACATAATTGTCATGAGGGATCAAGCTTTTATTGTTTCTGGAGTTTTTGATTTATTGGAAAACATATTTTCATAATTAATAACCTGATCCTACAATGAAACCAAGTTCCTAACCTTTTCCATATTTGCTTCTAAATCCTATTTAGTTTCTGAATTGTTTCATAATTTTAATTCTACACTCCTATCTCTTAAACTCAAAACCCATACAAGTTATACATAGTAATTGCAATTAGGTGAAAGAAATTAGAAACAATTTGCAATCCTCGAGTGGAACGATAATTTACTTACTCTTTATTACTTGTGCGATCGGTACACTTGCCGAATTGCCAACAGTAGGTTTTAATTTTTTTAGTTAGTGAATAAAGAGTTGGAGCTTTCTATATGTAACTGCTAATGAGGTGCTTTTAGCACCATTTTTAGTTGTTCATGTGTCACAGGTGAATAAGTTTGGGGGAGTCTCCTCCGTGGTGCATCAAGAGAGAATGTCGTGCTACAAAGGGAAGTTTCCTAACTCCTTGCTTTTGTTTTTAATTTTTATTTTTTAGTTTTAGGTTAGATTAGTTTTCTTGAGGACAAGCCAACCACTAAGTTTGGGGGAGTGGTACAAAATAAAAAATTTTCTGACTTGAATTTTCTCCCATATTTAGTGTTGGTTTGTGTCCTTGGTAGGATTAGGTAATTATTCTAGACTTAGGACTATTTTTCTGATATTAGGTGTAAATACTTAGTTTAGGATTGGACTCATTGACTTTTGATATTGAATTGATTGAGCTGTGAATATTTTTGAAACTTGGTTATTGTGACAAATTTTTGGAGAATTTGTAATTAGTGAGCTGACCTTTAGCCTAGTGAGTTATTTGAGCCTAAACACTGAAGGGGTATGTGATTATTGAAATTTTTGATTTGAAACCCCTATTTCTTTCATGAGTGTGTTCACTTTGTCTTTGTGTTCTAAAACCTGACCTGTAACCATTTCAAGATTGATTTTTGTTTGCATGCATTAAAATGATTAAGGCACTTCGGATGTGTTTTTGTGGCCTTCAGATGTTTTGTATTGATATATTTCCCTTAGTTGCCCACTTTGAGCCTAATGAATTATGATTTTTCTTTGGTACCCTGCATTGATTGCATAATTTTTGTGAGTACCTTAGGAATTTTGAATGAGCAATTGAGAGGAATTGTAACACCCTATTTAAATTTTACCCTTAATTAATTTTTTTGACTTGAAAATGTTTCTTTGAATAACATAATAACTTCATTTGCATTAACAGTATTCAGAGTGCCAGTCAAAAATGCATTTTCACATAAAGCACTGAAGTGCACAACAGTAGAGTTTGAAACATTCCCTTTTACATAACCAAAATAAATAAAACATCAGTGTTTTCTCATCGTCCAGAGGACAAAGGACATGGACCAGTGTCCGACTAAAAGACCTACTCTCCCTATGAGGAAGAGTGAACCTGATCGGCCGGGGAACATCTTAACCCGTAGTCCCTTGAACCTTTTGTGTCGTCTTAACAGAGTCCTAGAAACGTCAAGGAAAACTTGAAGCTTAAGAGGAAGTGGAAGGAAAGATCCTTGGTTCCTAGAAATGGTGAAGGCTTAGAGAAAGTAGAGAGTGAGAGTGTAGTATGTGAGTAAAGGTGTTGAGGATGGTGTTTGTCACTGCAACCCTAAAGAGAGATGGAATAAACGAAGAAGAGGTGTATTACGTATGTTCATGTGTTGGTCTTGGCCTTGCTTTTATTTCCATTTGAAAAGAAATGTGTGGTCCTGGTGAGAAGCTTCTTTGGGAAGCTTTAGGAACATGTGGCTATGATTCATTGGCTTCTTGAGGAAGCCACCAATAGTTGTAAGGCCCAGATATTTTAAATAAAATAAATATATGTTTATGATTAAATAAAATAATGAATTTTCTGAAATTTGGTTAAAATACTCGAGTATTTTGGAGGAGACTCGAGTATTGTAACTAGCAGTTAGAAATTTGAATTTTTGGTTGGAATACTCGAGTATTCCATGAAATACTCGAGCATTTCGTGCAGTGGTTGTGTGTGTATAAGTTGGTTTTGATTCAAACTTCGAACCAAAACGAAATTCCCTTGGTTCCAAGCACAGAGCTGGACATTACTTCGAAGTAAGGTAACCTAGGACTATAAATAAGTGAATTGGGGAGCCCCAAAACTCAACTAAATCAATCAAATCCAAAATTCTGTCAAGTTTTCTCTGTTTTGAGGTGCTGACTTTAATCCATTCGTTCTCTCTCAATTCTCATCAAGTACCCTACTTTCTTGAATCCGTTTGGTAAATCCAGGAACTCTTTCGATTTCAAACTTGCTTCTATTTGAAGTTGGCATTTCCTAGTTTCTAAAGCTAACTTGTTTCATTCTTTTTCATGTCTTATTCATTGTGAAATTGATGACCAAAGTCAGCCAAGTGCAACAGTTTTGATTCAACCCCTTTTCTTTGCAACCAATCTTTTCTTTAGCTTCCTATAGGTGAGGGAGGAGTTACCTAAATACTAGAATGGGTAATTTCAAGCTAAAAATGTAGGAACCATTAAAGGTTCAAAGAGGGATGCAACTTGAATTGGGATTCTGACATGGAGGTCAGAAGCCCATGATTTTATGATTCAAACAAGTTTAAATGAACCTAATAAAGCTCACTGTAATGTGTTTCAAATTTAAAATCAAGTGGAAATGAATTTCACAATTTAAAATGGATATTTTCAAGTTTGAATGCAATCTGTGATTTGATGCTATTTGATGTTGATTCAGTTGTATTTAAGTGTTGTAACATGTTTGTTTTATGTGCCTAAGTTGCTGTTTTGCATAGGAATGGAGAAATAAAGCAAGGAACTCGAATTGGTATTGAAAGTGCAGAAAAACTGGTGCTGTTGCAGCAAAAAGACTCGAGTATTCTGGAAACTGGAAGAACGACTCGAGTGGATCTTTAAAGACTCGAGTATTTTTGCATGAACTACTCGAGTAGTTCATGAACTACTCGAGTAGTCTGAACAATTTTTCAGAAAACACTTACTTTCTAAAATTTTCTTATAATTAACTCGTTTAATATTGATATATCTTAACCCCGTTGGTTGATAGTTATCCTGGAGGTGTCCTACTGGAATTTTATTCAGTGGTTGATTATTTCCCTACAGGAGTCCCAACGGAAGTGCGTACACCCATTCGGTTGATATTATCCCTAGATGTCCCAGTGAAAGTTTTACTCACTTGGTTGATATTTTTCTATGGGAGTCCCAATGGGGTCGTTGCAATAAAAATCCACCAATAGGAGGTTGTGCCCCGATGGATTACTAAATAAATGATTATACGCTATTTCTAAAACCATCACAGTGGCTGGGCCGCTGATGGATTTTTCTGAAAAGAGAATTGAAAGTAAGTGCACCCATCACAAAGTGGCTATGCCGCTGATGGTCTTTTTCGAAAAGCACCAGCACCAGCTAAATGAAAGTTAATGAAATGAAATGCTGATGAGAACAATGAAAGAAAAGAAATGAAACTCTTATGTGACATTATCATGCATGGGGTTGCTCCGATTTCGATTGTGGAAATCTAGCACAGGATAGAATGTGGATACCATGGCCTAGAGTTCTATGATGACTTGGATACCATGGCATAGAATGCTATGAAGGCTAGTTCCCAATCAATCGTGATGCATGAGAGATGGATACGCTCCAGTTCGAAGAAAACATAGGTTTGAAATGGATACCCGAAAGGATGCCGAACTGTGAAGCATGAATGAGGAGTAGGCATGCATCATGTCACTAATGAAATTAAATATGTGTTAAATGAGTTTGAGCATATATATATACTTGCATTCTGGACTGATTATATGTGCTTGTTATTTTTAGCCTCTGATGTGCTCATTTGTTATTGTATTTAGCTATGACTCACTCCTAATCCCTTGTTGTAGGACATGGCACGGAATCTGATGTGCTTGGAGATGAGGCCGCTCCCTAGTGGGGAGTGGAATTTCGAGGAGCATCGGGCCACTTACGAAGGGGACGCGGAAGTCACTTTCCGTCACCCAAATCCATGGTCTCGGATGCGTCCGCGTCGTACGAGGATCCCAATGGTGTACATTATGCATATTCCACCTCATTTTGTGTTTCGCCATAGAACACCACCACCACCACCAAGACGTTTTCCAAGACGCACCCTTCCACCAAGTCCATCACCCTCTGAGGAAAGAATCATTTTGGAGGTTCCTGCTCCCTCTCGTCCTTCCACCAGAGCCCGATCTCGGACTCCAGTTTATGTGTCATCTGATCCGGCACATGAGGAGGAAGAGGAGGAGGAGGATCCCATAGAGGATGAGGACCCGGTGGACGATGCTAATCCGGTGGCGGATGATGAATTCATGGAAAACTCAACTGGAAGGCAGTGTGGAACTGATGACTGAGTTGAGTTTTGGATGATGGAATGTGGATAATGCAACTCATCAGATTTCTCTTACTTATGCTATGTTATATTTTGAGTTTCGAACCAGTTGCTCTAGGTTGTTATATGTTTTGTTGTAATATATGTAATATAATGTAATAACCTAGAGTATCTAAGTTAAGTTTAGTGTTTTTAACTTGTATGTTCGATGTAATGGAAAAATGTACTCTTTGACTTGAAAATGAAATATGAAGTTTTGATGTTTTCCTTCATGACATCTTTGAATGTTTTTCTGCAAGAATTGAAAATGATGATGACTTGACTTATGGAAAAAAAATGGTCGTATACTCGTATTTTTGAATATAAGTATTTTATTAAGAATAGAAAGTCGGGTCGTCACAATAGTGACTTGAAAAGGAAAACAGTGATTTGACAGTGACAGACAGCGATTGAAAGAGACGTTTTGTAGTCTGGCGCGGATAACGAGGCGCAAGTTGCTTGTTCGAGCGTAAGCGCTTAGCTCCAGCTTGACGTGATAGGATCTCGGTACTCGGGACCTGGGGAACACCCGCTCGGAATAAGACAGTAAGGTGAAATGCTAGCGCGCGAGGGGCCGAGATATCTTGGCGTTGATGCACGTTTGGCTTAGTCTCTTGCTAGTCGGCCGGTGGAAGGCCGAACCTATGGTTGGTTGAGATGAAATTTAGTCGGAAGGTGGTCTGGTCAATTATACTCGGACTATCTTACTCTGTGTTAAGGTTTCTCCTATTCTGATACTCTTCTTGTAATGAGTCTCAGCCTATTTTTATGATTTACATTATTTTCAATCATAATTATTCTAATTACATTGAATATTAAATTCAGGATGTTACAATCTTCTCCCACTTACAGGAATTTCGTCCTCGAAATTAAGTCGGCACCGAACAATTGTGGATGAGAGATCTTCATCTTCTCCTCTAGCTCCCAAGTCGCCTCTTCCACGTTGTTCCGACTCCAGATAACCTTGATCAAGGGGATTTTCTTGCCTCTGAGTTGCTTCACTCGTCGATCCTCAATTCTGACCAAAAGAACTTCAAAAGTCAGATTGTCCTTCAAGGGCAGCTCGTCAATTTATACTACGTGTGAGGGATCATGGATGTATTTCCTTAGTTGCGAAACATGGAACACGTTATGGAGCTTGGATCATTCGGATCTTCTCTGTCGTCTCTTGTACAATATCAGGGCCGAGCAACAGATTCTCTCCTACTTGAAACCAGCACAGAGGTGTTCAGCATTTCCGATCATAAAGCGCTTCAAAAGGAGCCATTCTGATGCTAGAATGGTGATTTGGGTCCAATATATGATGTTTTGAGCATGATTTAGACTCCCTTTTACTATGGATTTGACTTGTTTCTCTTTTAAATTTAGGACTTTTTGTTAGTTTTAGGATATTGTTATTAGTTTAGAATCCCTTGAACGTTTTGATCCGTTTTGGGTATGTTTCAGGTACTTTCGGAGCTTAATTGAAGAAAATAATTATGGAGCTGAAAAGAGGACGAAAGGACCTTGAAAATGACTCAAGAACGGAGCGAAACGGAGCGAAATGGCGCAATAATTACTGGAGCACAAATTATATCCGTACCTTTTTGGCACGCGACAGATATGACTTAAACTTAGTCAATCCAAACACAATTGAGTAGCACAAATTGTATTACCAACTCTGTTTAAGTAGAGCTTGCAAAAAACTCAACAAGACAAGTTCAATTTGAATAAGCTTACAAAAACATATGACTTAGACAATATTTATGCCCAAATTATACTTATATCTTTTTAGTATGGCATAATAATGATATAAATTTGAACCAGACCGTCTCATTCACGATCGAGTAACACAAATTACCTTACAGGATAATAGATGCAAACATGTTGAACAAAAGAAGACAGATGGTTGCAACATGTGAGAGCTGTAATTGTGGTTGATAAAAAAAAAAAGAAGAAAAAAGAAAAAAAAGAAAAAGAGGTGCTAAAGGTAGTTGAAAATGTATGTGCTGTTGGGTAGGTCTGAAAGGCCTACACAAATGTATATAAAAGAGGAAAAAAGCAGAAGCAACTTAGTTGCCTCTAAGGCCCCCACCATCATACCAACAAGTGATGGAACACCAAAGCATACTGGCGAAAGGTATAAGCCAACGTGCTACATAATAACTTTTATTACAAGTTACAACACACGACATGAATATACCAAATATGTTACTAAGCATTGATGAAAAAAGAGTTTAAGTATAAAATTATCCTTCACATGTATTACTTTTATTTAAGAGTTAATAAACAAAAGCACATTAATGGTGAATGATGTAATAATCTTTATAGTTTGAATGAGTCACCCATTTTCTAATAATTAAAAAAAAAAAGGAGATTAAATTTAATATTTTGAAAGGCAATAAAAGTTACTAAGTAGAAATATTAATAATGCTCAAAAACTTTACAGCAACATAAAATCAAATATACTGCATTGATCACAAACAGGATAATCCAATTTCCATGGGAAAAAAGATGAAAATTGTAGAGAACAAATATTCCCAAGAATGCCCAAAACAACTTTTGATCATTATCAGGTAGGAAATTAAAGGCATAAGTCACATAACATAAGCTTGTCCTCTGATCTCTTAGTACTGCAGTAACTGCATGTGGCTTTGCATTCTTAGCTGTTCATAAAACCTTCTGATGAAATTCTCAGCCTGCTCATCAACTTGACCATTTCCACCCTCCTCATTCTCATCCGCTGATGAGTAATTGGATATCCTCACAGAGAATGGAGAGAGGACTGCTGGGCTCTTTTTATCTCCTGAAGCAAAATCTGATGCATCAAACGAAAGATTAAAAGTGTACTCAGGGGTCTTAGGGACCAAAACTACATCTTTAGTCACTTCAGAAACACCTTCAATAACCTCTGGGGTGTTGATGCAGGGGAAGATGAAGTGGTGCTTTCTCTTTGGTACGTGGAAAAAAACAGGATTTGGGCTATTACCGCAAGAGAATTCATATTCCTGTATGCCAAAGCCGCCACGTGCCAAGCTCTTTGAATGATGATGATGATGATACATGAGATTGCTCAGAGATTTTCTGAGCAATTTCCATTTCTTCATCATCAAGTTCATTTCCATAATCAGCTTCCTCTTTGATATCAGACCCTTCCTGATCATGAAGAACGTGATCCGCAACACGTTCCATAGCCTCTTGGCTATAACAGGTGAATTTACCACCATTTCCTTAATAAAATTTATAATGAAACAAATAATGTACAAAAGGCTGAGGTTTTTGTAGTGTTTAAGTACCTTGGGATAAAAGGGGCGCTACTATAAATTTGGATGAGAAATTGAGAGTGGAGTTTTCTTTTGTTCTGTGAGGCTTACCAAACTAACCTCACAAAAAGAAGAAAACCCGAAGTGAGTAAATGGAATAACAATAGTACGAGGGTTGTATAGGAGGGAGAGTATATATGTAAATATCTATGATGGTGAAGTCGTAAAGAAGGAATAATAGTTATAATGTAAAGTGTTGTTTTCGGATGGAACCCGACAACCGCTCCTCCCTGCATTCGACAATTGACAATACTTTCTTAAAAACAAAACACAAAGAAATTAAAGCTTCTATCAAAACCTATATTAACTAATGAACCGTGGCATTAAGACAGCTCAATTTTTAGCTTTTCAATATTAATTTAATATTTGTAGTTTGTTACTTTGATTATAAATTATTCTATAATAAATCTTTGATTATAATTCATAACGATAACAATAATTAAGATATCTTTTTTTTAAAAGGAATTAAAATATGTTGAACATAGTAAACTCGACAAAAATGTCTGCTAAACATTTTCCTTAAACATAATATAGTTGATGTGTTAAATTCAAATACAGCTGACGAGTTTATGATTATGTCACATGTCCCTGAAGTTTGAGGTACTTTTGTCAGATACCCTTATTCTTTTTTTTCCAATGTCTGACTCCCCAAAGTTACTTGTCAGGATTCCGATGTAACATGTCAGAATTGGTAGTAGGGGTATATGACAAACTCAAAAATAACTTCGAAGAGTCAAACATTGGAAAAAAAAAAAGAATAAGGATATCTGATAAAAATGCCCCAAATTTCAGGGGCATGTGACATAATTAAGCCAATTGTTGATTAATGGAAGAAAAAGGAGTACCGCGGTTTTGGTCGGTTTGGGGAAAAAGGGATTCAACGGCTCAAATATGTTCTTTCTTCAAGATTGAACGGACAACTAGGGCCCAATTGCCATGTCCATTTCATATTTTCAAGGAATGGGAAATTGATTCAATTCATGAAAATTTTAATTCATAGTAAAATAGGATACTATATATATGGTAGTGTCTCGTCTTCTTGCCCATTTTCTTTTTAAAGTAGTTGGAAATTTAAGTATAATTTTAGAAAAAGTGAGAAATAGAACCCCATACCACATTATTGATACAGACTCATAGTGTAACATCCCGATTTAGAAACTTGAAATTTTCTTTTTTATTTAATTCGCAAAAATACGGGTCAATTTTTTTTATTGCTGACATGGACATGGGTTCATTCTTGTAAATACATTTCCTTTTCAAAAACATTTTAATTATAAAATAATTCATTCATGTCCTACGTCATCCATTAAGTTCCAAGTCGAGGTGCTACCAACACCGCGCTTTGGTACCCAATTTACCATATTCAAAATCATCACAATATTATTTCAGTTGTCAAGTCAGAAAACATTATTACAAATACGGGAGTCACATGGTATCCAACAAAGTTATCAAAGTCCAATAACATACATGACTCATAAAACATAACTGAAAATAAACTAACTAATGGTCCTCATCACTGGATGTTGCAGCAGGCACTTCTTCCAGATCATACTCTCAAACATCGGCATCTGAATAATCAACTGGAGACGATCCCTCACTAGGGTCCTCTTCAATCTCATCTGGGTCACTCTGGGGCAAGGCCTCAAAAGCATCGTCAAGAGGCTCAATGAGATCCAAATCCTCGTACACTTCCACCTCTTCAGCTCCAGGGTCAATGCGTGCAGGCAGCGGTAATGGATAACCACCATGATAGTCTGCAAGTCCTCCAGTCTGAAGATCCACCAACGAGAAACGACAAACACGAGTGTCAGTTGAATCTCCGCGAAGCGTGTGACCAGGGTCTTTAATGGTCACCTCCGAGCCACCTCTCCATTCCCAGTCTTGACGATTCACTTCCCACTGACCGTCGTGGTAGATCTCAAAGGTAAACTTGACCGGGTCCACCATCTAATGGGCCATCACAAGGCCAAAAGAAAACCCAAAACAAAGAGATACAGAGAGAGTCAGCTTTTTCGGGCAGATAAGCCGACGATGTGGAATTACAGTAGGCAATCATATCAAGATATAACAATTAAATAATAACACATCAAGTATACATTCATAATTCATCATTCCAATTATTATTTCCATTATCACCATTTACCTTTATCATTTCTTTACCGTACTTGACATTCCAAGACTTTCCTTTGCCATTAACTTGAATCATCTCCTTGCCCGAAGGCTCCCTTGGTACCGCATATTACATAACTCTCATCTCACTTATCAAGGATTATACTTGTATCTTCATACACTTTTTCTTATTGAGTTTTATTGAAGCGCATCCATCGATGACAGAGGAATTAGGGAATTTCATCGAGGAGTTTGGTTAGCACACATACATCTCCTCCAACCTCCCGAGCCTAAACGGAAGCAAACGGGACGTACAGGAACCTTAACCCACGCAGGTCGAACAGCCGAGAAAATCCAACAATATATATATATATATATGTATATGTATGTATGTCAAGGCCACAATCGTACGAGCCTGCCATTATGACATTTAACATTTTACGCGATACCGCAAGGGCCCAGCAACCAATCGACTGCCCGCCTCATTCAGGTTCCCTCTCACCGTTCCAAAATTGATCAAGGGGGCGTCAGTACTATTCTAGTCTACAATGTGGAACATGCTGCGATCCTTTGGGTATCAATCCCCGATCACATATAGGCTAGTTCCACCTAGAATAGCACTCTAGGTTACTTGACGTTTCACCGTCATCACCCTCCCCTATCACAATTGCTCACTTGAGTATCCGCAGATAAATAGGGTATCTTTCTCTCCACTACTTCACACTCATCTCACCACATTATTTAATGTCTTTTAGTATTTTATCAATGTTTTATTAATATCTAATTAACCCTAAGGTTCGGACGAGTCACCCTTAAACATCCCTTCGGTGATCCTCAACCTCTAATTATTCATCTTTTAAATTAACCTTTCCCGACAATACATTGCTTAACATATCAGGGCTCGAACACACGGGCATACTATAACATCCTCACTTTTAATTAGTTAATTTTAAGATTTAATAAAATTGGTACTTGAAAATTTCTTTTAAAAACTTGATTACTTATAAAAAGTTCTCACGAAAATCCGGCAGAGTTTCCTCTGTTTTTCGGACTTTCACAAAAATTTCTTGTTTATACATGTCCAGCCAGATTAAATTAATACATAAAACGTATAACTATTACAGCCAGTCTAGATCCTAACGCCCGATCAATACAAGTTTCAGGGCATACAACTACTACATATTTTAATTTCCAAAATAATGTTCTTAACATTAAATATGATACGCTCATGACAACTATACACTCCACGTAGTGGAGTGTACTCCTGCTCGTCCTACAACTGGTGTAAGCTCCGCTTCTATACCTGTAAAAATATAGCAAGAAGGTTAGCATTACACAGAACTTAGGAAATAACTTCTAAAAAGTCATAGTAATAACTAAGCCTAACCTTATCACTAACACGTAGCAAACACATTATTTTCATGCATTCAGTCACATTTATTTTGCCATAATTTCTTTTACCTTTCTTTTCTTTCATCTAACTTTTCTTGCTTGGCGTTTAGCTTTTATTTCTCTTTTATTCTTTCTCTTACTTTTACATCTCATTTCATTCCTATCTCTTTTGGTAATTTATCTCATTCTTTTACTCTGTTCTCTTTCTCCATTCTTTTTCTTTTTCTTTTCCTTTTTCATTTCTTTTATACGGCTATGCGAAACCGCCACTGCGCACAACTTCCCGAGTTGGGCGTCTTACCACTGCGCACGTCATTAAATCATGCGGCTTACCCAACCAATGCACCCACGGGCGTACTTACTTGGCCTGACATTCGCATAACCGCAATTAGGCCACAGGGTCACCACAACCAACCTACGTCGGTCATCTTTTGTCTCTGTTAGGCCATAGGGTCACCACAACCAACCTGTGTCGATTATCCTTTACCTTTATTAGGCCACAGGGTCACCACAACCAACTTGCGCCGGTTATCTTTTATCTTTATCAGGCCACAAGGTCACCACAACCAACTTGTGCCGATTTCTTTTATCTTTATGAGGTCACAGGGTCACCACAACCAACCTGTGTCGGTTATCTTTTATATTTATTAGGTCACAGGGTCACCACAACCAACCTGTGTCGGTCATCTTTTATTTTTATTAGGCCACAGGGTCACCACAACCAACCTGTGCCGGTTACCTTTTATTTTTATTAGGCCATAGGGTCACCACAACCAACTTGTGCCGGTCTGTTATTTTCTTTCTCATCATTAACTCGTCTTAGTCTTTTCTCTTCACTTTTAGTTTCTTAGTTCTCTTTAGTTCTTTTAATTTCTTAGCTCTTCCTTAATCTCTATTATTTATTCACTTCACTCATTCCTTTCCTTAGTATCTTACCATCATTTTCGTTTTATCCCATTGAGGGTCATCAAGCAGTTCGTACATTCATTACACACACACTTGCAATCATTTCCTTTTATTCCTTACTTATTATAATCTATTCTTACTACCTGAAGTCATCCAACTGGTCTAAGTCAATTCACAACACTTACTTTTATTCATTGTTTCTTATAATTTTGTTTCACTAATTATGTTTATACTCCTAGCTCTACGTTATTCCCACCATTCATTCAAGCGTTCATTCAATCATTCACTCACATACATGCACAACAACCCAATTCACCCATTTATTTGTAATACTCATTAATTTACTATATCCTATGTTCATTTTCAAAACCCAATTCCCACATACACTCATCACCAACAAAAAACTTTCTTGGGTTCATTGCTCTTTATAGTTTATTTTACCACCTAAGGTTACCCAACTAGTTCTAGGTCCATTCTAACATTTATTCACATACATGCACAAACATTCCAATTCGTCCCTTAATTTATGTTACCCATTAACTCAATATATTCTTACGTTCATTTTAAAAACTACCCCTCATACACTTCACATACATGTAATCATTCAAACATATAAACACAATTCATAAGCGCATTCAATCACCAACACACAAGCAACTTCATTCTTTTTATTTCTCTACTTTACTTTTTAGCGACATTTTCATTTTAACAAAGATCCTAAAATTACCTAGTGGGTTCATTTCTTTCATTCCTATTCTTCCTTTATCTTCTATATCGATTACCCTATGGTTTATTCTCATAATTATTTAACTACACTTAGCCACCACTATAAACAACCTAGAAATCATGCCCTAAATAAAGGTAATACAACCCTCTTACCTCAACCGTGTAGAGAGAGAAAGCTCCAAAGCTATGAAGGAGAGAAAAACAAACCATGAATCAAAAGAAATGAAAATAGTAAGAAATAATGGAAGGAAATTCGTATATCATGAAGGAAGAAGTAGGAAAGCTTGAATCCAACTTACTTGAGGCTTGGAATGAGGAAAATCAAGAATGGGTGTGGAACCCTAACTGTTGATCATGATTTTTGATTTGCGTCTAATATATGATGTTTTGAGCATGATTTAGACTCCTTTTTACTATGTATTTGGCTTGTTTCTCTTGTAAAATTAGGACTTTTTGTATAGTTTTTAGGAAGTTAGGTAATTTAGAATCCTTTGAACGTTTTGATCTGTTATGTGTATGTTTCAGGTACTTTCGGAGCTTAGTTGAAGAAAATAATTATGGAGCTGAAAAGTAGACGAAAGGACCTTGAAAATGGCGCAAGAACGGAGCAAAACGGAGTCAGAGTAGGGCTGGCACGCCCAGGCGCCCAAGCTTGCACGCCCAGGCGCGCAGCCCCCGTTGATCATCACAGAATCAGTCCTGTGCGCCTAGGCGTGAGGTCCTGGGCTCCCAGGCGCGTGCACTTCAAGAAAGCCCAATTGGGCTGATTTCTGATCAGTTTTGCTTCCTATCAATTGGGATTAGTTTTAGACTTTAAATTTAGGTTTTTCCATTATGTTTGGTTGACTTTTCAGAGCCAAATAAGAGATTAGAATAAAATTATGATTAGAGAAGAGAGGTTGTTCTGCAATTAAGAGCAAGGAGGCAAGACACAAGGATTGAAGATTGGAAGATTGAAGATCTCTTGGGGGTAAATTGATTATTGTCTATGATGATTAGTTTTTCCCGTTCCTTGTATTTCTTCTTTCAATATGTATAACTGAACCTCTTGTTAGGAATAGGGTATGGATTTGTATCGATCTTAATTTGGCTGCTTATTTTTGAATTAATGTTTTTCCTTTCAAATTAATTGTTTGGCTGCGTTTTAATTACAATTCATAGAATTAGCTACTTTATGTTTTGCTTTGGTAATCTGAACCTTAATTGAAAAATTAGGATTAAGAGTAGGGCTTTCAACCAAACAATATAATTATTCAACTTGTAGAAATACTTTTGGGTAATTGTATAACTCTTATGAATTTGAACTCACTTAAGGGATTAAGGGGTAAGAAACATAATTGCCATGAGAGATCTAGCTTTTATTGTTTCTGGAGTTTTTGAATTATTGGAAAACATATTTTCATAATTAATAACTTGATCCTACAATGAAACCAAGTTCTTAACCTTTTCCATATTTGCTTCTAAATCCTTTTTGTTTCCTTTTTGTTTCATTCCTTTAATTCTACACTCCTATCTCTAAACTCAAACCAATACAAGTTTCACATAGTAATCGCAATTAAGTTAACGAAATTAGAACAATTTGCAATCCCCGAGTGAAACAATAATTTTACTTACTCTTTATTACTTGTGACCCGGTATACTTGCCGGTAGTCCAACATTTTTTGAGAGGGAAATTGAGAGATTGATGAAGGATTGGGTGTTTACGTGTGATGGGAACCCAATATGTGATGATGATTTGTTGTATTTTTGGGTGGATTTTTAGTGTTGAAGAATCTAGGGTTAGAAAGGGGGAAAATCGTGCAAGAGAGAAAAGAGAAGGAGTTAGTGAGCTTTTTGTGCGATTGGGTCATTTTTGCATCTTTAATATGCTGATCTGAGCGATGACCAGGATATCCGGATATTTCGACCAGGTGCGTGATTCTGGTGCGTCTGGCGCGCGCCTGGGCGTGGTGATGGCGCGCTTGGGCGTGGTGATGGCGCTTGGGCGAAAATCAACTTGTGAGCACCACAAATTTGGGGCTGGTGCATCTGGGCGTGCACTGGTGCGCCTGGGCGTGGCCCAAAGGACTTGCATTCAAATTGCTATATCTTCTTTGTTAACCGTTGGATCTTTCTCAAATTTTGAGACAAGCTTCCCAAGACCCTTATCTTCACATCCAACGGTGGAATTTACGTTTTAAGTTGTAGATATTTTATTTTTAATTTCCTAATGAAGGGTGTTTTTAACACCGAAAACACCGTTCTTAACACTCGTTTGGTCTTCTTTAAATTTCCTATCCGATGCCAATGCTTCTTAACTTCCTTTTGGCACTCAAAGGAATCCTAATCCGTCAACCTAAATCCTTTTTAGCATATTTATTATTTCCTAATCTTATTATTATTATTATAATTATTCCTGGAATTAAAATTCGGGATGTTACAATTCTGCCCCACTTATTAGAATTTCTTCGCCGAAATTCCGTTCAGTTCCTTAAATGGAGAACCATCCCATGAACGCTTCCCTTCGGTTTCATTCTTGCACTTGGAATACTTCCAATCCCATTCGACGACTTCTTGTTCTCGTCTGAGCATTCTTCTCTTTTCTGTTTGTCATCTAGACAAGATCTCGGTTTGGTCACTAAGTTCTCCCCCACATGGTATCGACATACCTGGCTATGTCAATACCAGGGAGTAGGGAATTGAATGTGTCAGCTTCTAATCGTTCTTCATATGATTTTCGATGAAGAGTATAAGAATCTAACAACGAAAGGAAACGTACTCGTTGGAATTCCGCGAGGGATTTGTGCTCTTGCTTTAAGAGAAATAGTCTAAGATCATGCAATTCGAGGGTTTCTCGTAGGGTGCAACAAATTATGGTTCTAACTTTCCTAATCAAAGAGAAATCGAGTTGAGTAGACAAAACTAGAATTCCATGGACATTTGATATTCACAAATGGAAAATAAAGAGAGAAATCAAGTGTTCACCAACCTTGGTTGGTTGAAGCAGGAACACATTCCGTAAGGATTGAAATTGTTGCATCAAGGTTGATTCAGAACTAAGAAGAATAGGAAGAAAGAGGTTTACATTACTCTTGTGTACAAGGGCCGTGTTGAGTTGGTTACCGGTTGGTGGTCGAAGGGTTGGACCGAGTTTCCTAGGGTTTGCGAACTGTATTACTTGTTCACATGTGAGTTCTAGTTCCTAATGGTGAGCACGGATCACTAGTTTACTTGGGTCGGTCTCGGCGTGGCTACCCTACTAACTCATCTAGTTTCGCTTTTCTCGCGAATAACCGCTCCGGATTCTTAATAGAGTTCTTGATGAGTTTTGGGCTTTTAGTTTGGCTTTTCATGAGGACTAAAGACGGTTACTACGGGGTTTGCTCGGCTCGGTTCTCTCGTGAGTTCTATACACTACACTACTAGTAAATGGATGCATTAGCTCAAAGCTTCTATATGTCAGTCCTAATGTTGGCTGGAAGGTGCCAATGGTATCAACCACTAATAGTTGCGAAGATCGAGGTGATCAATCCTGATCTCACATCTATCAATAGAGACATCATCGTCAAGTTCGTTGGTGTTATCGTCCCCTAGCAGATGTAAGAATTAGAGTGATCAACTCTAACCTTACCTTCTACCAGTGGCAATACCATCCCTGAGTTTGGTGGAACTTTAACTAATGTACTAACACTTACTAATTTCTTCTAAGCTAATTTAAACATGTATGCTTTATGCAAAAACATTCTAGATAAACATTGGGTACATTATCAACGCTAAAAGTACCTCGAATAAGTTCATTCCTCGTTCTGCGTGCTCCTAGGACAGTATGCAACACGGTGTCCGAGTTGCCTGCATTGGAAATAGAGACTTTCCTTCCCGCGCTGCTTAAGAATCCAACATGTACGAGTATGGAATCCTCCACAATGTGGACATGGTGGCCTAATTCTCGGAACACTCACATTCTGAATTTTTATTATTTTACGAATTTTTTATTAATTTTTGAAATATAAAAAAAATAAGTATTTTTTTAAAAAATATTTTACCCATTTTTAAAAAATTTATGATTTTTTTATTAGTTTCTGAATTTTTTATTAATTTTTAAAATATAAAAAAAAATTTCAGTATTTTTTAAAAAATATTTTACAGATTTTTTAAAAATTTTCTGAATTTTTTTATTATTTTATGAATTTTTTATTTATTTTTAAAATATAAAAAAATTTCAGTATTTTTTTAAAATATTTTACAGATTTTTTTTTAAATTTTCTGAATTTTTTATTAATTTTTAAAATATAAAAAAAATTTCTCTCAAAAAAAATATATAAAAAAATTCAGTATTTTTTTAAAAAATATTTTTCCGAATTTTTAATAATATTTTTCCGAATTTTTTAATATTTTTTTCGAATTTTTAATAATATTAAATATAGTTTTATTATTTTATTTTTCATTTTTAAATTTGGACCGTCAGATATAATCAACGGTTGAGATTTTATGAGGGAATAATCCTGTGGTTCGTGTCTAAATATGTGCACCGGAAATCACCAATGAGAATGTGACACGTGGAACTAAAAAGGTTGACTAACGGATTTATGGACGGAATGACTAACGAGATGCCATTTTGATCTTTGGGGAACTAAATTGATTCCCAAAATCTTTCGGGGACTAAATGGATGTCAGGTGTATCTTTGGGGGACCAAATAGACATTTTCTCTTTATTACATAATAACGGTTTATAAGTTAGAGTGTTATTTACTTCTTTCCTGCAAAAACACTCCAATTTTAAACAAAACCCGTTAGTATATCCATCATCTTTACAAGTTTCATAACACTCTTTCCCACCGTATTGAGTCTATTTTTTTTTTTTTTAAAAAAAAGGAATTATGTTAATAGATAATCGAAGAATTACATGGAATATTTTGAAATTTAATTGGAAAAGTTGGGGAAATGGGCTTGCTCACCGTTGACTTAAAGAGAAAAGAGGAGTAAGAAGGCTAAGAGTAAGACATTAGCAAACATGAGAGCTCTAGCCATGGTTGACCAAATATACTTGTAACAAAGTAGAAATACTTGAACTATTTATATTGTCATGAAAAATTGTATTTTTTTTTTTTAATCAGCGAAATAATTTTGTATCACTTATTGAGTTACAAGTTACCATTTTTTAAATTCAAAAACCATTATCATATGACTCCTTAATACATTAATTAGACAAACTTGTCGTTTAACTTGCTAATGGGTTAGTTAGCTAGGAGGCTCTATTGCCTAGATATATCATAAGGTTCACTTATCTGATTTCTAATCAATGGGCCAGAAAAAATAAACTAAAAACCACATTGGTGAGATAAAATATGTTAAAGGTTGACCCTTTTTTCATCATTGTACCTTCTCTAGTGTAGAAAAAAAAAGTTGGATACGTAGTGATTGGCTGTGGAATCTGCTATCAAAGATTTCTAACAAAAAAACCACTAGTATACATGAATCCGTCATGTTTTAATGACTTCGGGTATGGTCGGACCCGTCACAATTGACTCAAAAGGGGGACAAAAAAAAAGACAAAAATGACAAACCCAATACAAGAGGTGATGGGTTAGGTTTAGCTCCTAGTCACGCAACCCGTACTCCTATGCATTCCTCAATTCTAATGTGCTTCATTGATTTGCTTTTGTCTTATGTTTTATATGATAAGAATAATTACTGAAAAGGGAACAATTTCAAATATTTAATATCCTGAATATTTTTTTTTTATATAGTTAATAATATAATGTGAATGCCTTGTCCAAAAATGTTCACTACTAAAAAAAAAGAACATTTTAATCCTAGTTCACCGATTCCAAACCTATATTGAATGAAGCGACATTAAAAATCTAAAACTTAAGATATCAATTGTTTTGAAAAATACGGAACCAATATCTTAAATCATGATAACGGAATCAATATCCTAAATGTTTATCACTACTACAAAACATACTTTTAAGACTAGTAGTTTAAGAACGGTTCCGTGCGTAACCGATCTTGTAAAGTTATTTTAGAAAAAAGATTGATTGTTCTTTGTAACCCATCTTAATATTTAGAATTTCCTCTTAAGCTGATCTCATAATCTTCAAATACAATAAAAAGTAAGGGTGAACGTGGGACGGGTCGGGACGAGTTAGGCTTGTTTCGAACCCATTTCTAAATATTGATCGAGTTAATTTTTGAACCAAACCCTTCCTAATTAGGAAGGGACATGATAGGGACGGGTCTAATTTGGGATGAGTCAATATAAGGACGGGTCGGGTTGACCTGATGGACAAATATAAGTATAAAATTTGTAAAAATATGAATATATTCTTGAGGCAAAAATGTCAAAATTTGTTACGATACAATAAGTTCTTCATCACTAAGTTTATTATATTTGTAAGATCGCTAAAATGATACTCCCTCCGTCCCACAAGGATGGTAAAAAATGGTTAAATTTTTTGTCCCAAACTATAGTTAAAATAATTAATGAAAAGTTTAGAAAATGTAAATCTTAAGTTGTGATTGGTTGATCCATGCAAAATGCATTAAATTGGTTGTTTGATAATTGGTTGATGTGTTAGACAAACCATTAAATGCATATCTCCTTAATTTTTGACTTCTGAATTTTTTAACCATCCTCGTGGCACTTAGGGAGTATCTAAAACTTAAATCTCAAGTGATTGCATAATCATAGTTGACTAGACTGTCTCGTGATTATGTTCACTCTACATTATTTAATAATTTTGCATAACTTAAAAAAGTGAAAATATCAAGAGACTTTACTATTCAAAGAGGCAAAATAAATACTCCTCTAATAAATACTTACCACACTTGATTACGTACATACGCAAATAAAATTTTAACGTATCACCAACACAAATATCTTAGGCAAGACATTCACATCATATGAATAGCTACATGTAGTAAAGAAATATAAGAATATTTCATGTTTAAAGTTGTGTTATTTTCAATTGTTATTTCTATGACATAAAACTTAAGATAAAAACATATCAGTGAAGAAAATTAGAACCTTGATATATGTAAAAGGACGAGTCGGGTGACCCGGGGATATACCCGAACACGTCACCTTTTGTATCGGATCTGTCCTCTTCTGTTCTTATTTGTCCATTTTGTACAATCGTGACAGGTCAGACCCGTCCCAACATCATTGGGAAGGGATGGGTTCATGAGATGGGTCGGGTTCTATTAATCCCTAATAAAAAGACTGACTATTCAATTGAATGAGTCTCTTTTTAATACAATCGAACAAATCTTATTGAAAATTCAAGGAAAATTCTATCTACAGTCATTTTTTTCTAACCGCACCCATTTATTTATGTGAAATTTCAAAAATGTCTTTTTTTTTTTCCTATTTTTGTTGTATATTCCGAAAGCCATTTCGATCATAAGGTCCTTCCAATCGGAAGGTCTTTCCGAATGTATTTTATTAGAATCATATTGCCATGCTAAAAACACATCTTTTTTTTTTTACATTCGGAAAGCCTTTCTGATCGAGAAAGACTTTCCAAATGTATAAAAAAATAGGTGCGGATGAGAGGTTAAATTCGAAATTTTTTGTGAAAAAAATTTAAAAATTCGGATGCTATTAGCAAAACCTGAATGCGAACCAGAGTTTCCCAAATTCAAAACAAAACCCAAAATAAAATTTAAAATAAAAAAATCACATATGGAAATATCGACAGGTTTTAGTCCCCAAACCCCTTTTTATCCGCCCAAACCCCATTTTTTTTAATAATCCCAAAACTACCCTCCTCTAAACTTCCCTTTACACTCCCACCATTTCATATTTTCATTTCCCAAACCCCACACCTCTTCCAACTTCTCAACTTCCTCCAACTTTCCAACTTCCTCAACCCACTCAACTTCCTCCAACTTTCCAACTTCCTCAACCCACTCAACTTCCATCGTTCTTCTTCCTCACCGTCGTCGCCGCGACTTGGACTCCCTCCTTCAGGTATGAACTTCCTCTTTCCTGTTCATGTAGGGTTTGATTTGGTTTTTCGTTTTTGCTTTGTGTTATTTGATGTAGATGATTAATAGGTTGTTTAAAGTTAGATTTTCATTTTTTTTAGTAGTTCTTTTTGTTCATTTGCTATGTTTTAAGCAAACCCATTTGTCTTCTCTTCTTTGTTAGTGTTATTTTTTAATTCTGGCGCTGTAAAATTCCAATGAACCAGTGTCAGAATTTTAAATTTCTGACACGGGGGTATCAGAAATTTACAGTGTTTTATTTTTTTCGTTAGAAAAATTCAGACATATATATGTCGTAAAACTTTAAAAAAAAAATACCTAAAAGTTTCCGACATACCCATGTCGAAATCTCAAAAAATTCTGACATTGGATTGTCGGAATTTGCACAATAGCGTAAATAAAAAATAAAAAGACATGAATTTTGTAACACCGTTACAATTACTACCCTTAATTCCCAAGTATTAAAAATGTGTACTTAAAAATTCCTTTTTAATATAATAAAATCCCCCGTCAAACGGACGGAGTTTTGCCTGTTTTTTGGACTTTTCCAAATTTTAACCTGTGAATAACATTATCAATATAAACAACCAACAGCCAGCAGGGCTGCACCTCATGCACATAACATATAAAAGCCCCATGGGCGCAAAATATAACATCAAGTATCAGTAATCAGAGTTTAAGTGGAATATAAATACTAGGTGCAACTAGCATAATGCTCAACCCATAGTTATGCCAAAAATAATATCCTAAGCCTCATCAAAATATATAAGCATCACATATACAACAAAAGAATAGAGAGGCTTAGGCCCAATGTAATCCTAAACCCAATAACAACCCTACTCTCCCTGTGAGGGAGAGCACTCCTGCTCGGCCGGGGGCTGTGCTAACTCAATCTCTGTACCTGAAAGATGGTAAGGGAGTGAGCATCGCACATGAAATAGAAAAGCAGTTTCTAAATAGACATAACAACTCACCAGGCCAAACACACTTGGCATTTATTCATATAATCACATTATCATTGCAAGCATACCACATTTTCCAATTCCATCATTTTACAAGTGTCGGTTCCCTCTTAGTTAATTCATTTCCACCTTATGAATCCCTTTTAATTATTTTCCCCGTTTCCAAATAAATCCCGTTATATCCCCTTACCTTTTTCCTTATTCTTTTCCTTTTATTTACGGCGTATGTATGTCTCCACCAAATCGAAGGCCTACATACATACACCAATCACGATGTATGTCTCCACCAAATCGAAGGCCTACATACATCGCTTTTCCATTACCATTATCTTATCCAATTTTATGCCCTGTTTCCCTTATTCATTTCCTTTTATTTACGGTGTATGTATGTCTCTACCAAATCGAAGGCCTACATACATACACCAATCACGATGTATGTCTCAACCAAATCGAAGGCCTACATACATCGCTTTTCCTTTACCGTTTACCTTATTTTATCCATTGTCCTTTCCTTTTTCCTTTTTATTTAGGGTGTATGTATGTCTCCACCAAATTGAAGGCCTACATACATACACCAATCACGATGTATGTCTCCACCAAATCGAAGGCCTACATACATCGCCCCGTTTACGTTGTATTGTCTCCCCCAAATCGAAGGCCTACAATACAACCCCAATTTTACGATGTATCGTCTCCCCCAAATCGAAGGCCTACGATACATCACCATATTTATCCAATATTAGTTGTCCATATTATATGTCATTATTTTGTCTACCAATTCCGTTTAATATTTACCAAATCATTCCAAGCACAAGTACCATCACAATTATCACCAAATAGCCATAATTCACTTTCCTAATTAACACCATTCCAATGTTTAAGAAATACCAAATAGAACACATAACTACATCCACCACTATTCATACAAATCACTTTTCACATAAAAAATTAGTGCAAATAACAACAAAATTCACCTTTTCATATAATCATGCATAACCACATTTTTCACTTATCCGTATTATTGATTCAAAGTCCTATCTTAGGGGTTCATGCCATTTATTTTCCTCAATTAAAACCTAACCTCATTCTCTACTTCTTAGAATTCCATAATTAATAATCAAACCTATTTTCAACATTTTCCTTAGTTTCTAAATTGGGATTTCTAATTTCCTACCCTAACACATAAACTCCTACCAACCATTATATCTAAACACAAACCCTTTCCTAGAACAAGTCAATGCTCACTATATCCACCCCCTTACCTCAACCAAGTAAGAATAAACCTTCCAAACCCTAGCTTCAAACACTTCACAAATGAGCTCCAATGGCAAGAGAGTGAGGAGAGTGATCTTTGACTTCCTTAAGCCACAAAAACGAAGTTGAACATAAGATTTGTGACACACAAGACATGAGGTTCGAATTTTCTTACCAAAAGAGGGAAAACAAAGAGAAATTCGTATGGCCCTAAGAAAAGAAAGGAGAAATGAGCCTTACCTATTAAGCTTGATAATGAGTTGATAAGCTTGATGAGGAAGAAGTTGAACAACTTGGTCTTGGTGGAATGGAGGGTGAAATCCGTATGGGAGAAGAGAGGAAGAGAAATTCGTGTGAGAAAGGGAGGAGAAAATGAGTGATGTTGATGATGGAGAGAAGAGGAACTCTTGATTTGATGAAGGGAAGAAGCAATTTGATGAGGATTCAAGAGGTTTGAGGTTGGGAAATGATGAACCCTAACTTTTCCCAAGAGGTTCGAGTGAGGATTTTATGATTTTTTCCCAAATGAACTCAGCCAAATGCCTTAAAAACTGATTCTACAGGTCGTGGACATCGATGTCCACCTATGGATATCGATGTGCAACATCGATGTGCACAACAATGACATCTATGTCCACAGATAAAATCTGACAGCAACTTTCCCATTCAAACAGCCATAACTTTTTCGTTAACCGTTGGATCTTGCTCAAATTTGGAGATAAGCTCCCTAATGACCCCAACTTCACATCCAACGGTGGGTTTTAGGTGTTAAGCTATAAATCCTACAATCCAATCTCCTAGGCTTATGGTTTTCCTAACTTGACTTACTACTTCTTCCTTTTCTAAACCAATATTATTATTATTATTAATCTTTTCTAATGCTTGAACATTTCCTTTAATACCTATTTATGGTTTTATTATTATTATCTCAATTATCCCAAACTATTATTAATTTATTTACACTTGAGTTTAAAATTTGGGATGTTACAAATTTTATCTTCAACAAGTATGGAACGCCCATTGATACTCCTTTTAAACGTGAAGGAGAAAAAAAAACTTGTCTTTTTGGAGTTTTTTTTTTTTGGAGTGAAAGAGGTTTGATAGTGGAAGATGAGAAGAAGAAAGAAAAGTTTATGAGATGGTGAAAGAATGAGGTTTGGGGTTTGAGGTTTTGGTTTTTGGAATTTTTTTTTGAATAATAAAGGATAATATATACATTTTCCATTTAAAATGGATCTGGGGAATAAAAAGGTAGGGGTGTGCAGACCCCGGACCAATCCGGTGATTCGGACCGGACCCGGTTGGTTCGGATCGGGTTGGACCCGGTCTCATATGTGAAAAAGAGACGAGCTCGGTCCAAATAAAGCTACCCGGCACCGGGTACGGGTCGGGTTCGGGTTTGCCTCAAGGTCACCCAACCCAACACGATATATGTAAACATTTTTTTTATATATATATCTATACTATTATATAAAGAAAACAGGTTTGTACATAAATTTGTATTTTCCTATTATACCCTCCTTAATTGAAAAAAAAAACTGCTCAAATTGTTCCACAAACTAAAATAAAATGAGGGGAAGGGAAGTTATTGGCAAAAAAAAAATAACTGCAACCAAACAAATAAAAATCAAGAGACAAAGCATAAAGGTAGAAAGCTAAAGGAAATAGAAAGAGAAAGTGAGAAGAAGAAGAAAAAAAAAACGTTGCCAGTGACAAAATGAATACCGATTTACAAATATAATATTTTATGACAAACAACACTTTATAACGAAAACATGGTAATAGGAATGCGGATCGACAGGCACTCCCGTGCCTGTCGAGACGCTAGTATTAATGATGTAAACATGTTTTTATTTTATTTTTATATTATATATTTATACAATACATCATATATTAAATGACACCATTTCTAATTTAGCATTTAATTACTTTTTATTTATTTATTAAGTGATACTTTATTACTTGACTTTACTACCAAAAGTCCCATTTGCTTATATTTGTTGTACGATATTATATAAATGGCATTTTGTAAATAATATTTCCCTAGTTCAATTATTTTTTGTAGCCATAAGTGAAATCTTGAATCTAAATTTAGCATAGTTTATTTTGTTTACATCGAAACTTAATATCTAGCAATAACTTGCTTTACTTTGATCCCACTTTTAGGGCTTGTGATTCTTGTCCTGGGTCAACCTGAACCCATCCTCATCTTGTCCAGTCCTACTTAGACCCACATATATTCGGATTTTTTTCGAGTTTAGGGACAGATACGAATTTAAAAATTGACCCTGCTAATATTTTTGGGTCGGGTGACGGTCACGCCAAACCCGTCCCAGGCTCACCCCTATAAAAAGGGAAAAAATTATTAGTTGGTCCTGGACCATGGTGGTCCGGACTCATCTCAAACGTTCAATATGTTATAAAATTTTAAAAATAAATAATAAATGGTGGTGATTATCCTGCATCATGAAGTCCTGGACCACCTAATAATTTCTCATAAAAAGGGGTTTGGGGCCACTGTCCACACACGCAAAAGAGGAGAAGCAGAAGAACCAAAGTCCATGATCCTATCTAGCAGCGGTGGCGATGATGGCTTCTTCTTCGCTCTCCCCCTCCGCCATTTCCCTTCGTCGTCGCCCTCTAATAAAAGAAAGAAAACCAAACAACAGACAGAAATCGTAGGAGAGAGAAAAGAGAAATGAAAGATGGAGAAGGAGAGATAATCGACGCTGATGTTTACAGGGATATTAACTTTGCGCTGCTAGTGCGCTGCTGTCTTCCGTGCTCTTTATCTCTCGACGCAATTACAGCTGGCTTCCTGAAGGTATGAACCCTGCTACTATTGCACTGTATTGTATCATTTGTTTAATGATAAGAGGTTCAATTTGATTAATTTGGAATGGTTTTTGGTTTAGTGACAACTGTTTGGTTTGGTAGTATTATTGGTTTTTTTTGTTTGTTATGTGCTTGGTATGGATTCCCTTGTTAGCTGGGACTTGAGGCTTTACTGAGAGTTGTTTGAAGAGAACAGGATATAGAAGATATTTTGCATGTTATCTTAAGAAAAGATTTTCTCGTGCATTGGCCGCTTATTTACGTTGAGAAATGATTAGGACGAGAAAGAGTATTATGTTATGTCTTCTGTGGTCTCACTCTAGCTGATTGGGTCACCTAGTCTCTGTTCGTATATTATGTTATATTGAAATTGCATTGTCAAGGGATCTTTAGATATCCATGTGTTGATTTCACATATGCTACTGCATTATCTGGTTCTCTTGTTATGAAATTGCATTTTTATTTTGTTATTTGTTGGATTCAAATGCAATTTTCTAACATGCATTAGCTGAAAACTATTATGAGATAACAAACAAATTATCAATTAGCTAGACTTGGTTAATACAGGTAATAAATGACTATTTTTCTCTTAAATAGTCTTTTCATCATGGAATGTTGTATTGGAAGTTTTCACTGATTGGAGTGGCTACGTGGATCATATACATCATGGTGTTGTGTCAAACCAAGTTTTTGGAATTTTTTTGTTGTTCAGGATAGGAAGATTGATATTAGAAAGTTCTTATATCCTAACAACTTACCGTTCTTAGAAAGAAGTTCTTATATTCATTAAATTAAATACACATGTCTACTTGCACGGGCCATTCCTCTGTTTAATATCATGAATGATATTTTCCTTCTCTATTAACAACATGTTTGGTTACACTCTCAAAAATCAATTCTGTCCCAAAATCATGTTGGAGTAGAAACAACTGTTAGTAGCGTAGTTGTGTTGGCATTCCGGAATTATTTCTGGGCTAACTCACCGCAGAACCAAACATGCACTAAGTTAACTTCTTATTTCAAAATATGCACTGTTTTTATGATCGAACTCGTTCAAAATATTCTACATAGTGTTTATCAGGGGGCAATAGGCTTGAAGATGACAAGGCACCAAAAGAGGAAGATTGATGAGACGCATGTCGAGGTATTGGATGGTTACTTTTCAATTATAACTTGGACATAGGCTTTTAGACACAGATTCAAAAAAAGAAACTTGCAAGTGCCTTTTAATCTCTCTTTCTGCGTTCTTTAAGACTTAAATTCAGGCCAGTTTCATTCAGCTTCTTGCTCTGTTTTGCGTTCTGCACTCCCTTGTTTTAGCATTTGTTTCAACCTTTTTTGGCCAAGCCCACCTATGAATGATGAATGCGTGTACTATAAATTATTTACCTTATGCTTGCTATCTTTGGCTAAGTGGCTGCTCTGTTATCTTTTATACTGCTAGTGTTTTTGGGTCGGCTGCTCTGTTATACTTTATACTGCTAGTGTTTTTTTTAGTTGGCTGCTATGTGCCACTATCGAGGATTATTTACTATGGTCAGTATTTTAAGGCCACTTCAAAATTATGCATTGAAAATGAGACACGTTATGCTTAGGAGCTGTGTATACATTAAATCTGTTTACATGCCTCTAGCTTAGATGATGAGATTGAAGTCACATGAAACATATAATTTTAAAATTTGTTATATTATATTATTTTGTT
This sequence comes from Crotalaria pallida, assembly GCA_037953625.1. Lineage (NCBI taxonomy): Eukaryota > Viridiplantae > Streptophyta > Magnoliopsida > Fabales > Fabaceae > Crotalaria > Crotalaria pallida. The sequence continues at coordinate 39,047,585 of CM075652.1, read as the reverse complement.
GAAGCTTAATGCTGATAACTGCTTTCTTGTATGTGAAACCTATATACACTACTATTATTTCTGCTTCAGTCTGCATCAGTGTTGTCAAATCGCAATTCAAATCGTGAATCGGTAGGCCAAATTTTTAATCGTAAATCGTATCGAATCATGAACATAATAAAAATAAGTTAAAAAATATCATTTGAATGTTATATCATATATTTATGTATGATTAATATAATAATTAAAAATTTAAAAAAAAAATTCATAAACCTGAATAGAAAACTAGAAAAAGAAGGGTTATTTTTAGTTGCTTGTAATAGAAGGTATCAATATGTTCAATTCCAAAATATCAACCCAAATTCTTTAAAACAGCTTTGGCCCAAAATATAAAATAAAATTAAAAACAATTAGCTTTGGCCCAATATGTCAGCCCAAGTCTCTAACCTATTACTTCTACCCCTTCTATACTTCTAAACCCTAAAACAATATTACAATAGCAGACACAGCGCCGCTGCTGCAGTCTACTGGTCATCTTCTTCTTAATACTTCTAAAGAATGCCGGCGGTGATCACGGCGACACCAAGTGGAAGGCCATTTATGGTAGAGAAACGCGAATCATTTTTTGCTTCCGAGTCACGATACGACACCGAATCGGACGATTCCGGTGATTCCCGGAGCGATTCCGATCACCTCTGATTCTTACCCTTGATGCGTATCCTTTCTCTCCTGACTCGTGTCGTTCCGTACGAGTCGAATCGTGAATCGTACGATTTCGACAACACTGGTCTGCATCTTTGTTCTGTATATTTTAAAGTTATTTTTCTTTTGTTACATTATAGGGCCATGTTGAGCTTGATGCTGCCAGTTTGTGAGAACAGAAGGAGTTTACAAAAGTGAAAAATATAGCTACTATTGAACTTGGAAGATATGAGATTGAGACATGGTACTTCTCCCCATTGCCACCACAGTACAATGATTGTCTGAAGCTGTTTTTTTGTGAGTTTAGCCTCAATTTCATGAAACGCAAAGAGCAGCTACATAGGCATATGGTAAGCCGTGCCTAAAATAATATTTTTCCCTTTATTTTGGAAAAGTGGTTATTTTCTGTTGTGTTATCCATGTTTGAAGATGATTGTGCATCTGATTAATGTCTTTGCTATATTTTGCACGCATTGCTCCTTTTGTTGTTTTGTAGGGCATTTGTTATATTATTAAGTGGAATGTAAAGTTATCATAATTCTATCATCCCTGAGTTATTTGATCTCATGTTCATGTGTCAAGTTATTTCCTTGCAATTCTAAGATGTGGTTTGTTGAATTTTTTTTTATGCAACTTCTTCTAATCTTGCATAAGGATACACCAAAAGCAACCAAGTCTTATCCCACTAGGTTGGGTTAGTTTAAAGGATCAGCTGATACGATTGAACTCTTTCAGAATCCAAAAATGTAAGATAATCTAGAATACCTATGTCATTTTATTAAACCATAGGTAGAACACTGATTGCCTGCATTGGCTTCAACTTATTCGTATCTTCGTTTTTCAAGGAATGGATAACAATCGGGTGTGGGATAATTTTCTTCGTGGGGCTTTAACTGTCTAGAAGCGTAGGCCACAACTCTTCCCTCTTGCTTCAACATGCAACACAAACCTTTCTTCAAAGGATCACAATAAACTTCAAAGCTCTTCTTAGGATCTGGTAGAACTAACACCGGGGATGATGTCAATATATGCTTTAGTTCTTGGAAACTGTGCTCGCACTTTTGAGGCCAAACAAAAGGCTTCTCATTGCGAGTGAACCTGGTGAGTGGCAATGCTAGCATAGAAAATCCTTCAATGAACCTTCTATAATAACCTGCCAAACCCAGAAAACTTCGGATTTCAATTACTGTCTTGGGCTGCTCCCACATTAGGACGGATTCCACCTTAGCTGGATCCACTGAAATTCCCTGCTTAGTGATCACATGGCCTAGAAAATTAACTTTATCTAGCCAGAACACACACTTTGATAGCTTTGCGTACAACTGTTTTCCCTTTAGGATTGTTGGAAATGTTTCACATGTTCATCTGGATCCTTCGAGTATACCAGAATGTGGTCTATGAAGACTACCACAAAGCAATCCAAGAAAGGTCAAAAAATCCTATTCATATAATTCATAAGTACCGGCGGTGCATTCGTCCACCCAAAAGACATCACCATGTACTCACAATGTCCATAATATAAGACCCACAATTTTCCCTGCATGAATAAATTAATTTTAGGATTCATTATTGGTGCATTTCTTTTATTATTTGAATGAATGTGCAAACATATATATATATGGGTATCTTTTTCTTGATAAGTAAATAAGGGAAAATTATGTGTTATGCCTATAGTATAACTTAGACAAAAATCTAAGTTATGTAGTCTATGTGTAGCTTTAATTAGTAATGAGACCATTTTATTATTTTATTGAGATGTGATTTCTTTAATATGAATTTATTTAAAAGCTAAGTGTATAAAATTAATTCCTAGAAAATAAGAACCTATTAACCATGTATTTTATTTTATTTGTGGTGATTTAATTTTAATTGTTTTATAAGGATTATGAACTTTGAATTTTCATAATTCCATAACTTCTTCATAGTTGATCCAAATGAGATGATTTTATAGTCAAAATGTTCATGTAAAAATGTAGAATATATTTTTCTAAGAATGAATATTTAATTTCTCATTTTGTGCAAATTTTATATTTTGAGTAATTTCTTAAAAATATTAGTATTTTCATCATTTAAATAATTTAAGGTATGGTTTTGATGCATTCCCTAAGTATAAGAAAAATTTTATTTTTTCCCTCCCCTATGTGAGTGTTCCACGGCCAAGAGAGAAGAGGAGGGGAGATTATCTTTACTTTGCATGCAAGAAAGTTGAAAATCAAATTTGAAAAAGGAAATCATGATGCTCAAAACACTTAAAAGCACTTTTTGAGTATGCAAAGCTCCCAACCTACCACAATTAAATTTTTGGACAGCAAACACTCCCTCCTTCCCACACCTCCCCCCTTCTCCAAGAAGCCTCCCAACTCTAATTTTTATCTTCTATAAATACCCACCCAAATATCCGTCATCATCTTTTTCCATTTTCACTTTCTATTAACAAAACAATCTTTATTTTGACAAGTGTTTATTTGGTTAAGGAAATAAATGGGTGCTTTCTCTTTGCATGTTGGTTCTTTTACATGATAATGAATGTCCCTCTCTTTGCTTGTTAATTTTTTATACATGTTAATGGAAGTTCTTGCATGTTAGTATTTATACATGTAGATGAAAGTTCCTCTTCTTACATGCTTTGTTTTTATTGCATGATTATGAAAGTTTTTTTTTTATTTATGATAATGATTGTTGATGTATGAAAGTTTTCTTTTATATGAATAGTTTCCCTTATGCATGTTAATGAAAGTTTTTCTTTTGCATGTGTCGTTTTTTTCATGTAAATAAAAGCTTCTCCTTTTGCATGTTTAACCTTTTTCTTTTGCATGCATGTGAATATTTTTATAAAGAAATGGGTGAACTTTTTATTTGCATGTGAGTTTTTGAGAAAGAAGAAAATATTTGTGTTTGCATGCTTCAAACTTTTTATTCATTGAGTCCAAATGACTTCCCTTCATTTAAAATAATTTATAAAGATATAAATGTCTTAAGAATCAATTGTTTTTGAGAAAGAAAGGGAGATGACCGAATTCCCCGTGAGAAAAGGGAGAAAGATTTGTTTGCATGCATGTATTTAAATAAAATTTATATAATGGTTTTAACTTTTTTTAATGAATAGTAAGTCCTTGAACAATGTTTTTGGACTATGAGTGATATTGGAAAAGCATGAGAATGCATTGAAAGAAATGCTTGAAAATATATACATGCTGTCCAAAAATGAATGAGTCCAAAGAATTAGTAGAAAATATGGTTTAAGTGAGAAATGGTGATTTTAGAAAATTAGGTGATGAATGAATAATTTGGAAATGAAATTTTTATGGTCTAAGTGTGAAATTCTAAATAATGGTTATGTTGTTCAAAATTTGTTTAAAAAGTTTTTAAGAGAATTTGTTTCTTACACACTTATATCATTAGAAATTATTTTGAGTGACGGGAAGTCATTTGACGTCAATAAAATAAAAATTTTGAAACATGCATACACTATTTTTTTTCCTTTCCTCAAAAACCCACATATAAATAAAAATCTCACCCCTTTCATATTAAAGTGTTTTTTATCCACATGCATGCAACGGAAAAAGACTAAACATGTAAAAAGGAGAAGTTTTTATTTACATGCATAAAAAAAACTACATATGCAAAAAAAAAAAAAACATTCATTAACATGCATCAAGGAAACTATTTATATAAATTATTTTTATTTACATCAACAACTATTATCATAAAAAACTTTCATATTCATGCAACAAAAACTAAGCATGCAAGAAAATGAATTTTCATTTACATGCTTAAAGGCTAACAACATGCAAGAACTTCCATAAACATGTATAAAAATTAAAATGCATAGAGAGAGATTTTCATTATCATGCACAAGAACTAGCATGTAGGAAGAAAATCACCCATTTATTTTACTGACCAAATAAACACTTTTCATTCATAAAAAAATATTAGCAAAGATTTAGAAAAATCCCTTCTTAGAAAACAAGTAGAAGATGACATAAATATTTAGGGAACTAAATTAAAAAAAGTTCATGAGTATATACAATATAATCAAGAAAAAGAAAAAGAAAGAATGGTTTAGGAATACCTCTCTTTCTACAATGTAAAGGCTCCTTGCTCGTTCTCTTGCTCTCCACGCCTCTCTGATCTCTTTCTTACCAAGGGGAAGTTTTTCGCTTCTCTCTCTCTTTTTTTTTTAATAGAAAGTGAAAATGGGAAAAGATGTTGATGGGTATTTGGGTGGGTATTTAATTTTTTATAGAGGATAAAAATTAGAGTTGTGAGGCTTCTTATAGAAGGGGGAGGCATGGGAAGGATGGGCTGTTTGTTGTCCAAAAAAATTAACTGTGGCGGTTGATTATAGTTTACCATGAATTTCAGATTTGGAGGCCTAAATATGAAGTTTAATGTCAAAGGAATAGTAAAAAATTTTAGAGCCTAAAAATAATATATATATATATATATATAATATATATATATATATATATATATATATAATTAATGACCAATTGAGCTTTTCACCAAGCCGGAATATTAAAGTTACAACAACTTCAGATTTATTAAATTAGAAAATTGTTTCTTTTGTTTTAACTTTTGTTTTGATTCCATAATTTTAGGTTGTTAGAATCAATTCCGTGTCCTAAATTTTAGTTTGTTAAGATGCTATGTATAGCTTTATTGGCCCCTTATATAAGAAGGAGAAATGAACAGTTGAAGAGAGGACAGAGAGGCAAGGATCAAGACCCACTTTTGAAGAAATTCTTACGGGATTGCAATTGTTGGTAACAATTCTATGTTATTATAGAATCCTCCTTGTAATTCTTTTCCTTTATTTTTGGTATGGGTAACTAGAGTGCATATAAGGATATGGTGATTTGGCATGAATTATAAATAACAATGATGAGTTATGAATTAATTCTCTTTCTTTTAGTCAATTGTTTAATTGTGTATTGATTGTGTTCATTTACTCTGCAATTTTATGAGTTAGGATTCAATTCTCCAATTGGGAAATTAAGAATTGAATTGACCTTCAATTAAACTTTGTAATTTTACATTGAGTAGGGATACCTATGTGGAATTATATGATAATGAAAGTTTGGTAGTTTTACAAGAGGGGGGAACTCGGTTCCGCGATCCTCGCCAACATCAATATATTCCGAATAGGGGAACATTATTGGCTCTGGGGTCCTCGCCAACATCAAGATATTCTGAATAGGGGAACATTATTGTATTCACGATACTCGGAAAGCAATTCGCCCATTAATGAGAATCTCGAAATGGGTTGTTCAGTAGCTCGAACAAATTTGAGCAGCGACTGTGGGAGTCGTGGACGAAGGGAGATCGTTTGCGGGAGACGCGCTCGACGGGAGTGGGGTGTGAGGGGTGGTTGCTACTCTGTCCACAGTGATGCTGCACCTGGACCATGGAAGGCGGTGGCGGTGGCTTTGAGAACGAAGGGGGGAGAGAGAAAGCGATGCGGTGGTTGGGTCTTGGGCACTAATGCCGTGCGATTTGGCTAGGTTGCGGCTGCCGTGAAAGGCACCGGTGGCACCGGTAGCACCGCCATGGCTTCACGCGACGACGGAGATGAGAGAGAGAATCGCGGGTCGAGCACATCTTCTAGACCTAGAATCGTGATTGTGTTCTCGTTCTCGATCCCCCTGTTCTTCTCCGCCTTCAATGGATCTTTCCTTCTTCAAGTGGGTTGGAAGAGGAACTCTTCTCCATCTTTGCTGGAGAATGATGCTGTGGCGGAGGCTTCACCGAATCGGCAATCCTGGACGGCACGATGAACAACACCGGCGATAACCAGGAACAGCAGCGGCAGCAACCACGATGGATGGCCTTTCACGGTGGACACAGGCAGCAGCCCGTTATTGTTGTTGTTTCTTCTTTCTTATTTTCTCTTTTTTATTTATTTTTTATTTTATTTTCTGTGATTGTGGATGAGAATCGAAGTTTATCGGTTCCCACAGACGACCCCAATGTAGTGGATCTGAAAAATGGACCCACACACATCGATGTATGGGGGTTGTTGCGGCTGACGAGGGTGACCCCGGTCTTACATACCCCATGTGAAAGGGAATCAAACCACACGTAATTCTTGAGAATAAGGTAGAGAATGAACATACCTTAACCCTTGTGTAAGGGGTGTATTTATAGCAAGAGGGGTGTGGTAGTGCCTTATGGGTCTGTTTGGCCCAGTAGGGCTGATGTGACCCTTAGAGGATAAGTGGGATGAGTTATTCATCCTTGTCCTGTATTAAGGGGCTTACACTTACCCTTTGAGTCATATGGGCTGTCAGGACATCGGCGCTTGGGTCCTTGGAGGCATCGACTCGGCCCGAGACTGATAAGGCGAGGTGCTTTGGCGTCGTCGGTTTAAGCAGGGCATTGTCGATCTGTCAGAGGTTGGTGTATGGTCGGTGGAGCCTCTCAAGGGTCGGCCCGAGGTCCTTCAGACTCGAAAGGAGGCCAAGTGTACGGTCGACTAACGCCCATGTGAGTGCCGACTCGTTGTAGTCGGTTGGTTATCGGCAAGGGGTGTGAGGCCCAACGAGGTCGGCCTGTGACCCCTCCAAGGTTGCCTGTTGGTCGGCCTTTGAGGCTTTATTAATGGATAATCCTACAAAAATTATAATTCTTAAAGTGACATAAGGAATTAAGCAGATTTTGAAATTATAATAAAAAGCGATTATCTTGAGGAATTGAATTTTCATTAATTTTTCGGAATTGTCATTGACTTAAGGAGAATTCTGATTCATAATCACGTTGTAATAATCCCACTAATGAACCCATATCCCTAACCTTTTACAAGTTTCTAAATCAAAATTAATTTCTAAGTTTAATTTACAAAATCTTAGACTTGTTATCAAAAACCAAATTTTAATTCAAATTTTACTAATAACTACTTTAAGGTGAAAATTGTTAAATCAACTGATCCCTGTGGGTACGACACCCTATTTTATCATTATATTACTTGTGCGACATGATATACTTGCCGATGAGCCAACAAGTTTTTGGCTCTGTTGTCGTCCTTGTTTCTTCCGGTGCCTTGCCGCCGTGCCTTAATGGTTAACAAACGTGGAAAGCACAAACAATCTTCCTCCCCCTCTTCTGTCCCATCTTCAAACCATGATTCCAAATCGCATGAGAAACCTGTTGACCCTACTCCTTTTAACCTAGAGTTGCTTGATGAACAAGAAACTGAATTTAGATCGCTATACGAGAGTCTGCACTCTTTGAATGAAAAACAAGTGGAAAATCTCCTTGAAAATATGGATCGCATTCGTGAAAAGATAAAAGGGAAGCAAGTGGTGAAGAATCATAGTGATACATCAAACACCGTTGGAACTAGTGTGAACAATCCTAATATTGTGAATCCTACTGTGAAAGAGAAGATTGCTACAAGAGCCTCAGTATGGGATACTTTTGATATCTCGAAGCTTAGGAATTCAGGGGTGAAGCTCTCATACCAACCACCCTCAATCAAGGATGGCATATCTGTTGGTAAAATTGATACTGCAGACATAAAGGATGAATTGAAGTATTGGGAGAATGCAGTGATTTGTTTTGTCTTGGGCACCAAGCCACCTTTTCTTGTTATTAATGGCTATCTAAAACGTGTATGGGGGAAGCATGGTATTGATAAGATATTGATGAATGTAGAAGGTAGAATTATAGTAAGGTTTAATACCTTGGAGGCAAGGAATGCAGTACTGGAAATAGGGGTGTTTCACTTTGACAGTAAATCACTTTTCATAAGCCCTTGGTCTGAGAAACTTGTGGTGAAATATCATACTGATCAAGTCCCTATCTGGATCCAGTTGCACAAACTTGATGTAAAATACTGGGGCTGAGCATCTCTCAGTAAAATTGCTAGTTTGGTTGGAGTGCCTATTATGGTGTATAACATGACTCAAGCAAGAGATCACATTAATTATGCTAGAATCCTTGTAGAAGTTAATCCAGATGCCTTGCCTGATGAAGTGTTTTTTGAGGATGAAAAGGGCCATGTCTTAACCCAGAAGATCACTTATGAGTGGAAGCCCAGTTTCTGTGAAAATTGTGAAAGATATGGGCATAATAAAAAGATGTGCAGAAAAGGTGAGAAGATTGTGAGAAAGGAATGGGTGGTTAAAAATAAGCCAACTCAGGAAGATGTTCTGCATGTAATAGATTCTATCAAGACTCAGGAGATGGTGAAGGAAGGGGTTATACCTGCAGAAAGGGTGGATGTCTCTGAACTCCATCCAATTGTGGCTGAGTCCACTAAAAATCCTCCCAATAATCCTAAAGAGAAACCTACTAAAGAAGAACAATGGCATACTGTAACTACCAGAAGAAGGGCAATGCAGCAGAGGAATAAGAATGATGACTCTAATATTGTTGTAGAGAATGGAAGGGAATCTCCCTCTGTCCCTGCGAATGGATAAGATTCTCACATGGAATATAAGAGGGATCAACCACCCTCAGAAGCAGAAAGTGCTTAGAAGGTTGATAAGTAGTTATAAGGTAGATATGGTAGTTGTTCTAGAAAATAAACTAAGATTGACTTCTTATGAAAACATGAAACATAAAATGTATGCAGGATGGGCTCTTTCATTAACATGGAGGATAACCCTGTTGACATAATCTGGGTTACTTGGAGGAAGGGTATGTTTACTCTTGATGTGATGCATAGTAATAATCAAGTGGTGCACGGTTTGGTGAGCCAGAAAAATGGGTCAGTGCAATTCTGTATTTCCTTTGTATATGCTAGTAATGATGCTGTTGAAAGGATGGCATTGTGGAATTTCATTGATCAGATAAAGGATCAAATAGATTTGCGTTGGTGCATTACTGGTGATTTCAACACTTTTCTTAATCCTCAAGAATAGTTAGGAGGTTTGCCTGTGTCTATTGAACAACTGCAGGATTTCAGAACTTGTGTGATGCAGAATGAGCTGTTTGATATGAAATATTCAGGTTGCTTTTTCACTTGGTCAAATAAACAACAGCCTGAAACCAGAATCTTCTCAAAGCTTGACAGGTCTCTGGTTAATATGCAATGGATTTCTTTATGGCCTCAGGTGGAAACTGTCTTTTTAAATGAAGGTATATCTGATCATTCTCCAATTCTGATTGATTGGAAAGATCAAATGGTCCAGAAATCATCTTCATTTAAATTTTTCAACATGCTTGCTAAGGATGATGAGTTCATGGATATAGTGAAGGAGGTGTGGAATGTCAATATTGAGGGCCATGCTATATACAGATTGGTGCAGAAACAGAAGCTTCTGCAGAAACCTTTGAAGCTCTTGAACCAAAGGAAATATGCTGACATTGATAAAAAAGAGTTAGTGTACAGGCATAATTTGGACAGAGCTCAGAGTTTACTATCTGAGGATCCTGGTAACATTCATTTGTAGAAATTGGAGACTGAGGCTAACAGGGAATATTTGAAAATATCTGTAGCTGCCATCAGTTTTCTGCAACAAAAAGCAAATGAGAATTGACTTAAAGATGCTGATCAGAACACAATTTTTCCATGACTCTATAAAAATGAGGAGATACAGAAATAGTGTGTTGACAATAAAGGATGATAATGATATTCTTAGGTGTTCTCAATCTGAAGTTTGTCAGGTCTTTCAGGATTACTACACAACTCTGTTTAAGGCTTCCTCAAATGTGTGGAATATGATAGATATTGAGGTTCAGTAGGGTCATGTACTCACAATGGAGCAGCAGCTTGCTTTAATTAGGCAAGTGTCTGATCAGGAAATTAAGGACAATTTTATGAGCATGGGCAGTAATAAAACTCCAGGTCCAGATGGATTTGGAGCTGAATTTTATAAGGCTGCTTAGTTGGTGATTGGCAATGATGTATGTGAAGCTGTCAAGGTATTCTTTTCTACCGGAAAACTATTAAAGGAGATAAATGCTACTTCCCTGGTGCTAATCCCTAAAACTGAATGCCCAAATTATGCTTTTGATTTTAGACTTATTGCATGCTACAATTCTATTTATAAATGTATTGCTAAAATTTTATCAAATAGAATGCAAGCTGTTATGACTGATTTGGTGCAGGATAACCAAACTGCTTTCATTGGTGGTAGAAGCATAATTCAGAATGTTCTTATAACCCAGGAATTGCTCAGATTGTATGAAAGAAAGCATGTTTCACCAAGATGTTTGCTTAAGATTGATTTGAAGAAAGCTTATGATGTTATCAATAGGTCTTTCATTGAGAACATGTTACAGGTCCTGAAATTTCCTATGCAGTTTACTAACCGGATTATGACCTGTGTTGAATCTGTCTCTTTTAATTTGGTCCTGAATGGTTATTCTTTTGCAAAGATTAAAAGTCATAGATGATTGAGACAAGGAGACCCTATGTCCCCCTTAATTTTTGTCCTGGTCATGGAGATGTTAACTAGAAAGCTTCAGGCTGCAACATCCAGTAGAGGGTTCAGATTTCATCCTCTATGCAGAAACTTAAAATTAGTCAACTTGGCTTTTGCTGATGACATCATGTTGTTTTGTAATGGTAGTGAGACAAGTGTGAATATTCTTATGGAAGCTTTCCATGATATTTCAGCTAGCTCTGGTCTTTATGCAAATTCTGCTAAATCCCAGATTATTATGGCTGGTCTGACTGAGGATAGAGAGTTAAGGTTGCAGCAAATTACTGGTTTCAGCAAGGGTTCTTTCCCTTTCAGATATTTGGGTTTACCATTATCTGCTAAGAAATGGACACCAAATACTTGTCAATTACTATAGACAGGATCACAAATAGAATTAACTCTTGGAAGACTAGGCATTTGTCTTATCAACGCAAGTCTCAACTCATAAATTCAGTGCTATTGACCCTTCATGTATACTGGGCTAGTGTATTCATTATCCCTAAGAGTGTGGGGCACCAAATTGAACAAAAATGCAGGCTCTTTCTTTGGGGCACAAATCAGATTGGCAGGTCTAGATCTATTATAGCTTGGGATATGTGCTGCAGACCAAAGAATGCCAAAGAATGCTGGTGGTTTGGGCTTTAAAAATGTGCTTATGTGGAATGAAGCAGCTATAGGTAAGCAAGTGTGGCAAATTGCTTTGAAGAAAGACAATTTATGGGTGAAATGGATCCATTCTATTTATCTTAAGATACAGATTTATGGGAGTATCAAGCTTGCGGCCAGGATGGATGGCATTGGAAACAAATCTTAAAAATCAGTGGCAGATTCAGCAGTTATTACAACAATGGCAATTAGACCGGTAACTCGGATTATTCTATTAAGAAAGGCTACCAATGCTTACTTGGAGCGCAAGGTACGGTTACTTGGCACAAAACTGTTTGGAATGTTGCTTCAATACCAAAACATCGTTTCATCTTTTGGTTGGCTGAATAGGCTCAAAACCAAAGCCAACATTGCAAACTTTGATGATTCTGACCCCACCTGTGTGCTATGCAATGATAATTATGAGGACATGGAGCACTTATTCTTCAATTGTCAATGGGGCAGGATACTTCTTGAATTGACCTGTAATTGGATTGGGCTTAACAATTGGCATACCAATTTTCAAGGCTGGTTGCACTGGTTATGCTATGGGTTTGGTCATAGAAAACAAAGGAAATTGATTTGTGCTGTAATGGGTGCTGTTCTCTATCATACTTGGATGGAAAGAAACTGCAGGATTTTCAAAGGGAAAGCAAGGCAACCGTTTCATGTTTTCAAGCTTGTGAAGAAGGAAATCTCGACTAGACTTTTTGTTTATTGTCATAGGATTAGTGATTATTGTAACAATGAAGTTGCTAATCGCATTCTAGCTGAACTTAGCTATTAGTTTTACTTATTAATAGGTTGTTTTATGTAGTTTGATTTTTCTGTATTTATTTTTGTTTCAAACCCTACATAGTAGGTGGAGAAATGGAAATAAATGCTAGTTTTTTTATGCTGTAATTTGGTTCTCGTTGGTAATGAAAATTTTTCTTTTACCAAAAAAAAAAAAAAAAACTAACCTTGTCCTTAACTTGGAAAAATGTAAATTTATGGTTAAGGAAGGGAGAGTTTTGGGGCACAAGATTTCTGAAAAAAGCATTGAGGTGGATAAGGCAAAAGTTTCTATGATTGAAAATTTACCACCTGGCCTCCAACAAATCTCAAAGGGATTATAAGTTTTCTTGGACATGCCAGTTTTTACCGTAGATTCATAAAAGATTTTTCAAATATTGCTAAACCCCCTGGTAATTTGTTGGAAAAAGATGTTGAGTTTCATTTTGATGAGAATTGCATGACTGCTTTTGAAATTTTGAAACAGAAACAAGTTTCAGCCCTCGTAGTGGTTGCACCAATTTGGGAAGAACCTTTTGGATTAATGTGTGATGCAAGTGACTATGCTATAGGGACTGTTCTAGGGCAGAGGAGGAGCAAAGTTTTTCATGTGATATACTATGCTAGTCATGCACTCAATAGTGCTCACATTAATTATACGGCTAGTGAAAAAGAGCTGCTTGCGGTTGTGTTTGTAGTAGATAAATTTCGATCTTATTTAATTGGTTCAAAGTTTATTGTATACACTAACCATGCAGCTTTAAGGCACCTTATGGTTAAGCAAGATGTTAAACTGAGATTGATAAGGTGGATCTTGTTACAAGAGTTCGATATTGAGATTAAGGACAAAAAGGGAGTCCAAAATGTAATAGCTAATCACCTGTCCCGACTCCCATTTGAAAATGATTTTGGCGATGAACAAGTACCAATAAAAGAAAATTTCCCCAATGAAAAACTTTTAATCGTGTCTGCATTACCTTGGTATGTTGATTTGGCCGACTTCAAAGCAGTTAAGGTAATCCCAAAAAACCTTCCATGGCAATAAAAGAAATTTTTTACATGATGCCAAGTTTTATTTTTGGGATGAACCGTTCCTGAAGGTGTGCAGATGGGGTAATAAGAAAATGGGTTTCTAATAATGAGATACCTGACATTCTTTGGCACTGTCATGCTTCAGATTATGCTGGGCATTTTAGTAATAAAAAAACGGCGTCTAAGGTGTTGCAAAGTTGTTTTTATTGGACAACTTTGTTCAAAGACTCTCAAGATTTGGTGATGAAATGTGACATGTGCCAAAGAGCGGGTAATATTTCAAGGAAAAATGAATGCCACTTCACAGTATCCTAGAGGTTGAGGTTTTTGATGTTTGGGGGATAGACTTTGTGGAACAATTTCTTACATCATTCAATAACAAATACATTTTGGTGGGTGTAGATTATGTGTCCAAGTGGCCAGAAGCTATTCCTTGTGTTACTAATGATTCTGCTGCTGTTGTTAATTTTTTGAAAATAAATATATTTAGCAAGTTTGGAGTACCACGAGTTCTCATCAGTGATGGTGGGACTCACTTTTGCAACAAGGTGATGGAAAAGGTCCTGACCAAGTATGGGGTGCGCCACAAAATTGCAACCATGTACCATCCTCAAACAAGTGGCCAAGTGGAAGTATCAAACAGGGAATTGAAAAGAATCCTGGAAAATACTGTGAGTAATTCCAATAAAGATTGGGCGAAGAAGGTTGATGATGCTTTGTGGGCTTATAGGAAAGCTTTTAAAGCCCCAATTGGGATGTCACCGTACCAGCTTGTTTATGGTAAGAGTTGTCATTTGCCTTGCTCATAAGGCATACTAGGCAACGGGGTTTTTGAATTTTGATTTGGAAAAAGCAGGTGAGAAATGACTTTTGCAGCTCAATGAACTTGATGAGTTCAGAGAGCAAGCATATGACACTTCTCGCATTTTTAAAGAAAAAACTAAAAAATGACATGACAGAAAGATCAAAAACAAGTCTGTTCAAAAAGGACAACTAGTTTTATTGTATAACTCTAGACTTAGACTTTTCCCAGGAAAGCTTAAGTCTAGATGGTCTGGTCCTTTTGTTGTTGACCAAGTATCACCTTTTCGTGCTGTAGAAGTGAAGGAACTTAAGTTTGGACTTTCAAGGTGAATGGTCAAAGGCTAAAGGTGTACCAGGGTGGTGAAGTGGACCAATGCAAGACTTGCATCAAGGTCCTTGACCCTTAACTATGGAGAAAATCCCAATCGTCAAGCTCAGGACGTTAAACAAGCATTTCTGAGAGGCACCCCAGTGGTGGGAAGTCGAATTCGGCTTCCTTGATTTAATGAGGTGTTTTTAGCACTTTGTGCTCTTTGATTATGTGTAAGGTGAAAACAAGTTTGGGGGAGTTTTCCTCAAATTCCTATTCTTGGTTACCAACGTACTAAAAAGGGAAGTTCTTTTGATTTTTAGTTCTTTTTATTTCAGCTTTTTCTTTTACTTTTTATATATAAATGTATGCTCGGGACAACCAAAATATTAAGTTTGAGGGAGTAATTTTAGTCCAATTTATATCATATTTTATAGGTATTAATCCTGCTTTTTACTTGGTTTTTGGTTTGTTTCCTAAGTATTTTGTAAGTATCATAATAAGTTTTTAAACATTTAGTTTGTGAATAAAGTCCATCTCTAATATTACTTCTTTTTACCATGAATTTCAGATTTAGAAGCCTAAATATGAAGTTTAATATCAAAGAAATAATAAAAAATGTTTAGAGCCTAAAAATAAAATATATAAAATATATATATATATATATATATATATATATATATAATTAATGACCAATTGAGCTTTTCACCAAGTCGGGCTATTGAAGTTACAACAACTTCAGATTTATTAAATTAGAATATTGTTTCTTTTGTTTTGACTTTTGTTTTCATTCCATAATTTTAGGTTGTTAGAATCAATTTCGTGTCCTAAATTTTAGTTTGTTAAGATGGTATGTATAGCATTATTGGCTCCTATATAAGAAGGAGAAATGAACAGCGGAAGAGAGGAGGGAGAGGCAAGGATCAAGACTCTCTTTTGAAGAAATTTTTACGGGATTGCAATTGTTGGTAACAATTCTATGTTATTATAGAATCCTCCTTGTAATTCTTTTCCTTTCTTTTTGTCATGGGTAACTAGAGTTCATACAGGGATATGGTGATTTGGCATGGATTATAAATAACTAGGCCCCAACCCCGTGCGATGCAAGGGAAAAATACGAAATCGATAAAACATTTCACAGAGTTGTAATTAATATTAGTTTTAATGTATTGATAAAACATTTCACAAAGCTACAATTAATATTAGTTTTAATTTATTATTGAATAGAGTGAATTTTACTTGTTTGGACCTTACCTGTGTTCGGAAGAATATAATAAAAAAAATTTAAATTCAAATAACAAAAACATGTACATAAAAATAACACAGAAAATCCAAAGCATATTCTTTTAATATATTGGATTTATGAAAATTAAAAAAAAAAAGAGCTGGAGCACCAAAAACCGGTAAATGATAGAAGTACCCTTGTTTTATATTTTACTTGTTTGGACAATTACATGTGTCCGGAAGAATACAATAAAAAAAATTCAAATCCAAATAACAAAAACATGTACATAAAAAGAACATAGAAAATCCAAAACATATTTTTTTTAATATATTAGATTTATGAAAATAAAAAAAATAAAAAAAAAGAGCCGGAGCACCAAAAATCGGTGCATGGTAGAAGCACCCTTGTTTATATTTTACTTTTTTGGACCATTACCTGTGTTCCGAAGAATATAATAAAAAGAATTCAAATCCAAGATAACAAAAACATGTACATAAAAATACACAGGAAACCCAAAACATATTTTTTTAATATATTAGATTTATTAAAATAAAAAATAAAAATAAAAAGAGCTGGAGCACCAAAAACCGGTACATGGTAGAAACATCCTTGTTTATATTTTACTTTTTTGGACCATTACCTGTGTCCGAAAAATTCAATAAAAAAAATTCAAATCCAAGATAACAAAAACATGTACATAAAAAACATGTACATAAAAGGAACACAGAAAACTCAAAGCATATTTTTTTTAATATATTAGATTTATTAAAATAAAAAATAAAAAAAAGAGCTGGAACACCAAAAACCGGTGCATGGTAGAAGCACCCTTGTTTATATTTTACTTTTTTGGACCATTATCCGTGTCCGAAAGAATATAATAAAAAAAATTCAAATCCAAATAACAAAAACATGTACATAAAAAGAACACAAAAAACCCAAAACATATTTTTTTTAATATATTAGATTTATTAAAATAAAAAAAAGAGCTGGAGCACCAAAAACCGACGTAGAAGCACCCTTATTTTATATTTTACTTGTTTGAACCATTACCTGTGTTCGGAAGAATATAATAAAAAAAATTTAAATCCAAATAACAAAAACATGTACATAAAAAGAACACAAAAAACCACAATCCTATTTTTTTAATATATTAGATTTATTAAAATAAAAAAAAAGAGTCGGAGCATCAAAAACCGGTGCATGATAGAATCACCCTTATACTATTTGGACGAGTAGTCAAAATAGGAGGAAGTAATAAAAAAAGAGAGGGTGAGAGAACCGGCAGGAATACACACAAAAAAAAAAAAGAGAAAAGGTGGAATAGGCAAAAACCGGTACATTAGAACACAAATAACAAAAACAAAAACATGTACATAAAAAGAACACAAAAAACCACAATCATATTTTTTTAATATATTAGATTTATTAAAATAAAAAAAAAAAAGAGCTGGAGCACCAAAAACCGGTACATGGTAGAAACACCCTTGTTTATATTTTACTTTTTTGGACCATTACCTGTGTCCGAAAAATTCAATAAAAAAAATTCAAATCCAAGATTACAAAAACATGTACATAAAAAACATGTACATAAAAAGAACACAGAAAACTCAAAGCATATTTTTTTAATATATTAGATTTATTAAAAAAAAAAAAAAAGAGCTGGAGCACCAAAAACCGATGCATGGTAGAAGCACCCTTGTTTATATTTTACTTTTTTGGACCATTAACTGTGTCCGAAAAAAAAAAGAAAAAGGGTGAGGGAACCGGCAGGAATACACAAAAAAAAAAAAAAAAAGGAAAGGTGGAATAGGTGGGATTTTGGCTGGGTGGGGGGAAACTTTGGTAATTTATATATAGATAGACAATGACAGAGTTATGAATTAATTATTTTTCTTTTAGTCAATTGTTTAATTATGTATTGATTGTGTTATTTAATTTGCAATTTTATGAGTTGGAATTCAATTCTCCAATTGGGAAATTAAGAATCTCATTGACCTTCAATTAAACTTTGTAATTTTACATTGAATAGGGATACCTACGTGGAATTATATGATAATGAAAGTTTGGCAGTTGTTATAAGGAAATGACTTATTTAACATTTTAATCCTTGAACTTAGGTGCTCTTTTGGAATTGGTCTTTAAACTTTTTTTTTTATTCTTTGGGTCCTGAATTTTGTTTAATTTTTGGAAATGGTTCTTTCGTCACTTAAGTGATGATATATTCGACAACATGTCACGTCACTTTCACAATATCGACGAGTGACGTGTTATATAGAGTCACGGGACACTACATGAATTTTTTTATTAAAAAAATAATTTATTTTAAAATTTATTAAAAGATTCGATTTTCTTTAAAAAAAATACAGTTTTTAATTATTTTTAATAAATTTAAATTTTTTTAAAAAATTCACGTGACATCATCTGACACGTTACCTATCAATGTGGCGAAGGTGACGTGACATATACTTTGTTATATAACTACTTAAGTGATGAAAGGATCATTTCCAAAATTTGAGCACAGTTTAGGGACTCAAAGCATCGAAAAAAGTTCAAGGACCAATTCCAAAGAAACACCTAAGTTCACGGACTAAAAACTTAAATAAACCTAAGGAAATTATAATTCTTAAAGTGACTTAAGGAATTAAGCAGTTTTTAAAATTATAATAAAAAGGGATTATCTTGAGGTGTTTTTAGAACTTTGTGCTCTTTGATTATGTGTCGGGTGGAAACAAGTTTGGGGGAGTTTTCCTCAAATTCCTATTCTTGGTTACCCACGTACTAAAAAGGGAGTTCTTTTGTCTTTTTAGTTTTTTTATTTCAGCTCTTTCTTTTAGTTTTTATATATAAATGTCTGCTTGGGGGCAACCAAAATATTAAGTTTGAGAGAGTGGTTATAGTCCAATTTATATCATATTTTATAGGTATTAATCCTCCTTTTTACTTGGTTTTTGGTATGTTTCCTAAGTATTTTGTAAGTATTAATAAGTTTTTAAAAATTTAGTTTGTGAATAAAGTCCATCACTATTATTACTTCTTTTTACCATGAATTTCAGATTTGGAGGCCTAAATATGAAGTTTAATATCAAAGGAATAGTAAAAAATGTTTAGAGCCTAAAAATAAAATATATAAAATAATAGTCACCTAGGTTCCCGAAAGATACCCGTGGAATCAGTTAGGTCCCTGAAAGATTTGTGGAATTTTTTAAACTCCCCAAAGATCAATTTGACCTAACTGATTCCAAAATGATCTTTGGGGTTTAAGAGATTTCACAAATCTTTCAAGGACCTAACTGATTCTACAGGTATCTTTCGGGAACCTATGTGACTATTAACTCTCTCTCTCTCTCTATATATATATATATATAATTAATGACCAATTGAGCTTTTCACCAAGCTGGGTGTAACACCCCGATTTAGTAACTTGAAATATT
This sequence comes from Crotalaria pallida, assembly GCA_037953625.1. NCBI lineage: Eukaryota > Viridiplantae > Streptophyta > Magnoliopsida > Fabales > Fabaceae > Crotalaria > Crotalaria pallida. The sequence goes on along the minus strand of CM075652.1, from coordinate 39,028,313 downwards.
CTTTTATTTAAATAATATAGTAAAAATATGGGTAGATTTTATTTTTTAATTTATTAGTGACATGGACATGGGAGTGTTATTACAAAAGTTTTTCAGTTTAAATCATTCAAAATAAAATGTAGTTATCCTATCCCACGTCACCTGTCAAGTTCCAAACCGAAATGTTACCAACATCGCGCTTTGCAACTTTCGCACTACTTTCATAAAACATTATTTGATTAAAAATAAGTAATGGTTCATAGGTTCATAAAATCTCATACATTTCCATCAGAGTCATCCTCTTCAAAAACTGGTTTTTTCATGAAAGGTGTTACACAGTGGTTTAGCAATAACAACCTAGTGCACTCAAGTGAGATACAAGACTAAACATAAGCTACAACTAAGGACTAGGGCCTTCCTTAGCCACCTACTCTGACCCAACTGCAGGAGGCTCCTTGGAGACTAATTCTGATTCTACATCCTTATCTGATATTCTTGTATCCTCTAGTTCTTCACCTTCTAGCAATGAGGGATCCACACATACTTTAGTGATCGGCGAACCACCGCAGTAGTCCAATTCCCAGTCCTCCGATGTCATGATGCGAGACAGAAGCCCAGCTTCCAACTTTGTTTCCACCAGGTAGTCCCACCAAGGTATAACCTCACTCTTATCGTGTATGTCCTCTTTGGTGGCCTCCCATGCGGCTACTTTCTTCATGAAAGGGATCTTATGACCAGTCCAACCAAAACTCCTATTTTCCCTTAACTTCGACAATCTTGTCATGTTGCCCAGCTGTACTTACCATTGATATACAAGGATAGGAGAATAACAAAATAGAGAGAGTAAGCGTTCCAAACAAATAATTGTCGACTGTTACATTAGGCAATTAATAAAATAAGCAACATACAATCATCATCATCACCGTTTTAATTAATCATAATCCCAACTTTATTTCTCATATCCATATCGTCAATCTCTCTCTTTTTAAAATCCTTTCATGCCATTCATAACATAAATAAAACCTTTTAATACTTTGGCACTTTCCATTATTAAGTCTTATCATAATCGAGTTCATCAGTGAAGTGGGGGAAACAAGACATCACTGAGACAAGGGAACTAGTTAGCACACACGGCTACATCTCCTCCATATCCTCCCAAGTCTAATCGGAAGCAAACGGGACGTACAGGAACCTTAACCCACGCAGGTCGAACAACCAAGAACACAATGCCGTAACCACTTTGGGTCAGCCAATATAATCAAAATCAACATTTTATAATAGTGTGATATCGTAGTGGCCCAAGCCAATCAAAATGTCTGCCTCGTTCAGGTTCCCTCTCACCGTTTCAAATTTGATCAAGGAGGCGACAATACTTTTCTAGTATGCAGTGTGTAACACGCTACGATCCCCTGGGTATTAATCCCCAATCACATATTGACCAGTTCCACCTACGAAAGTACTCTAGGCTTCTTGACGAATCACCGTCATTACCCTCCCCTATCACAATCACACACCTGAGTATCCGCAGATACCACAGGGTATCTTCCTCTCCACCACTTCACACTCATCTCACCACATTAGTTAATGTCTTTTAATGTTTTATTAATCCTAATATTCGGTAGATTCACTCTTGTTCATCCCTTCAGTGAATCTTGACCACTAATTAACTTGTTAGCTTTTCCCCAATCGATGCAATCTTTCACAAAATTCCATAGCTCGAAACCACGACATTAAGCTCACATGGCCAGCATCATTATCACCTCATTTGCATCGCATCGATCATGCATAACAACACAAGTCTGGCATTCCACAAGCTCGGAGCATCATCATTGATCGACTTTCGATAAACTTGCATCTTAATATCTTATCGCGTAATTCTTTCTCTTCTAATCATTCTCAACTTTCACACTTAGCCATAATTTCCAATAGAGTCTCCAAGTTAATTCATGAAATATTTTTCTTCGTGTAACACTTACATCTCATTATCATCTTACTTATCATAGCAATTTTAATCAAGACGTGACATACGTCTCTTAGCATAAATAATTCTACTTTCACAATAAAATTTCAGCATGCATATAATAACAAGTAAAATCATCATGGCATCACAATACATATTTCACAATCAGTAATCATTTAGTAACAAAAAAGTGATCTAGTCCATCGTATAAGCATCCATACGCAATCAAGTGTCACTACATGACTGACTCTTAGATCCCTACGTTTCGACTTTTGAGATGGTCAGGAACACTTTAACATATTACCTAATCACCACGCTGTCTTAAGGAAAGCTTCTCTCTCACCTGTAACAACATGCAACCTTTGCGATCCATCGGGTCAAAGCCGCTGTCAGTCTTGTCCACTTCCATTCTTCCTTAAATTAGAAAATCATACGAAAATTACTACTACGCAACTAAACTAGGCTATATTCATATGTCATTCACTTAAATACTTTAAGATAGTTAAAACAAATAATTCGCTATTATTTTGCTCGCTTTTGGAAATACTTTGAATACTTCTAAAATATTTCAGGGTCCAAAAAAATCATTTAGAAACTCATTTTGAAAAAGTATCAAGTGCTGAATTCTTTAGCGCGCGTAAGAAAAATTCAATTAAAATCAAACCAAAATAATCTAAGCCTTTACAGTTTCATTTAAAATCCAAGGGCAAACCTTACGCTGACAATCTAAAACAATACGCTGAAGAAAAATATTAATACGTCAAACTTCTTTTGTTACAAACGTCGAATGACAATGGGCACATTGCCAATATCCAAATAAATCAAACAATAGATTTTATTTACAACATTCATACTTGATGTATTGCTGAAATCATTTTAAAAAGGGTTTGAAAACAACTTTATCTGTCACGAAATTTCGTTTAAACCTTTTCTATAGGCATCACCTTAAAATCCTTAAGTTTTCAAGCATCAAAATCATTTTTCAAACTCATTAAACTTTAGTAACAAAACCTGGACAGAATTTGTTAGCATAGAGAAATCAACCTTTTAACTTCATCAAACTTACTCAAAGTCCTTTGTACATTTTTCACAAAACTTTAAGAGTTCTCATCACATGAAATTAATTATAACTAATACCATTAACTTATACAAAAATCCAAACACTTTATACGTACACATATACCTATTACAAAATACTCTCACATTCAAAAATTTCAAACCAAACTTTATTTTTCTACTTCCTTCACAAAAATCAAATATTAGTACATACACAAAATAATTTCAAATGCTAAATCACTTAAATAAATCTCGGGAAAGCACCCAGGCATAATACAAATCGTCATTTTAAAACCATTAAAATTGTTCCAAAACATAAACAAAGCACTTTCTTAAAAAAAAGAACTTAAGTTCCATTCATAATCACGTAACTAAAATTAACCTTTTCAGAAAATACACTTCTTGAACAACATCTTCATCATAAAACAAAAATACTTTTTAAACAATAAATCAAGTCCTAACTGAAAAACAGTTTACGTTGCTTAAGAACTCATGAGTCTTAAGCATAGGGTCATTGCCTTAAGCTAGTATTTATGAAAATGTCACTTTGGGGCAGCATGTATCTTTTTGAAACATATCCTTTTAAAATCATCTCATACTTGTCCAAAGGTATTCATTTCACAAATATAGCTTAAGGGTCAAGCATCATTGATATTGAAACATAAACCATTGCAAAAACACTTTTCAAATGCTAACTCAAGACACTTAAACAAAATTCCATGGGAATTCATTTTAAGTTGACCCATTCGGCCACTTCTTCTTTTTCATTGAAAATTTCGTTTCTCAAATGCTTTAATTTACAATCCTTATTCAAATCAAAGAGAGAGTGTTAAACCATAACGACATTGAAATCTCAAAGAAAACCAAAGTCATACCTTTCAATCACAATCAATTCCTTAACACTTTCAAACCACTCAAAGTTAAAAACAATTCAATTACATTTTAAAACGATCACGTAAATATGGTATTATAAAACTCTTCCACAAATCAACACAACATTCAAATATCAAGATTCAAGAATCAAAACTTTGTTCTAAATTGAGAAATGGGGCTCACGGCCTCCTATAGGCTTTTATCCAAAAATTGATTTTCTTTAACTCTGATTCACGTGCAAAGGTTCTAAATCAATATACGACATCATATAACTTAACAAATCATATCCTTTTACAAAAAAAGGCATAACCCACAATCAAAACCTTTGCAAAATAACAAGTAAATATTAGGATACAAACTAACCAAAATTATTCAAATGAAATACACAAAGGCACCGAAACCAAACGACAAAACTTTCACCTAACACAAAAATTGTCCAGCGAACAGAGGAGCTTCTCGGAAGCACAATATTTTTGAAAGGCTCGGACGAATGCCCACACATTCGGATGTAGTTGGGTCAGAGCTACCTGCAACGAAATCTCAAGGAATGTACTCCTCCACGTGATCGACCTCCAGAACCTTCCCAGGCCTGGATCTCCTCCTTGGGTTTTGAAGGGAAGGGGGAGGAGATGACAGAACTTCCAGATCGGAAGAAGAAGAAGAGGATTCCCCACCGTCGTCCTCACTTAAGTCTAAAACTCTAGACCACTTAGCAAACCAACGACTTATGACTAACCCACTCAGCCCCAGAATTCAATTTAAGTCCAATTTAAGTGCCACAAACACCAGGAAACCAGAAAAAGCAAAAACTCACTACCCAAAAAATGAAGGAGATGGTAAAAACAAAAACAACATCAAAAACTAACCAAATAAGTGGACAAAAAACCAAAGAAGAGTACCTGGGAATGCTGAGATGAAGTGTGCAATGAGGATGAGGAAAGAGGAAGGTGATGAACCACACCTCCAAGGAAGAAAAGTAGGAATCAAAGGTGAAAAGGAATCAGGGAGTGCAAGCAAGTAGCAGAAGAACTTCACAGGAGAAGTGACAGAAAGAAGTTGAAATCAAAAAGTAGTAAAGAGAAAATAGAAGGAATAGAGGAGAACATGGGGGGGGGGGGGGGATTAAATAGGAGTCCCTTCCAAGGACTTTCCCCTACGTTTCGAGTAAGTGGGCCTGTTGGCAGATCTCGAGCCACAAACGGAAACGTGGCAGTAAGCCACAGGTTGGCACGCTTCGAAAAACCAAACAGCAGCAGGTGTAATAATGATAGGATAGAGAGATGAGACACGTGTTGACATCGAGAAGAGAAAACATCAATCAGAGCAAGTGAAAGGACAACCCCCTCACCAACCAGGTTTGACCAGCTAGCGAGATCGACACTTGGATTGTCGGTCAAGTCCCAACAAAGAGCACTTAACTCGGCTTAAGACTTGAACAGTCTTACCTAGTTTGGGGGCTTATGTAGGGAACGAGACCTCGGACCGACCCTCAGAAGGCGTTGTCGATCACGCTCCATCGCCAATGAACCTCAGCCACCACGCACCGAGCATATAGTGAACTCCTCTCCCCACCAGTCTCGGGCCGAAGAGGCCCTCCAACGTAGAGGACTCGGGCACCAAACTCGGGCAATCAAGGACACAAGGGATAGATTAGAGATCCTTGGCGCTGGGTAAGGATGAATGACTCATCCTTCCTATCCACCAAGAGCCACGTCAGCCTATTGGGCCAAGCAGGCCCATAGGGTACAACGCCAACCACCTATAAGTAGCTCAACACAGCTGGGGGCTAAGGTACGTTATCTCCATCCCTAATTCCTCACTAACACACACTTATTAAGGTAATCCTAGCTACCCTCACTGGGTATCCAGAGAACCAAGAAATCATACAACAACCCTTGACTATTGCACTACTCTGAGGCCACCCATGGTCTTTGAGGGACAACAAAGTCAAGAACACCACAATTATAATACCTAGTGTTTTTTTAGTCTCCTCATCTTTTAGGGATGAGAATAAAAGTCTAAAAGAAAAATTTATTTTTTTGAAAAAATTAGTACACAATATTTTAATATTTTCAATACAACACTTTTCAATAAAATACATTCTCTTTTAGATTCTTATCATTGATTGGTAAAAAAAATACGGTATATCAAGTCTCTTAAAGCGTTGACAACGTATCAAGACTATATTTAACCAGGATATGATTTCTAATTTTCAACCATAAGCGGGCCCTATACCATCAAGATCATTAACAATGCAATTTATTATTGGTTCTGCAGCAAATCTATAACTACCAATAATGACCAAAATTATTGTTCAACAATAATGGAAAACACGCCTAAACATGGATTATCTAATTAAGCATATCATGTGAACTTGTTTTGTTTGTTCATCCAACTTGCTATTCTTAAATGAAAGGGCCATCATATCTTGTTATCCAACTAATGCTGCCACATGCAATGGTTTTAAAATAATGTATTTTGTTGAGATTTACCTATCAGGTTTAAACATGCATAACGACAATAACGGCTGTTCATATAGAGAGACAACTATTCGATATTCACAAGTGACATCTATAAATTACTACCTCCGGTTTTCTATTAACTGTTTTTTTTTTTCAGATTTTTTTTTGGTTTTATTTATGTTATTTAAAGGTTGAAGAGTATAATAAATGTTATTTTCCATATTTACTTCTATTTAATAAGGTATTAATTTATGTAAGTAATGAAAAAAGAATAATGATAATTACAAAGAGAGTTAATATGTTAAAGAAAAACATAATTGATTTATAAAAAATCAAAATAATAATTGTATTTCTTCAATGAAGTGTTTTTTAAATATGACAAATAAATAAAAACAGAAGAAATAAATCTTTATTCAGATTCTATTTTATTATAAGAACGAAATATTGATGATATAACTCTCCGAAAAACCAAAATTTAAAGTAGTAAACGTTTTAATTTTGTCATTGACTTTTCACATGTCAGGCACATTGGTTTCTAACATTACCGAAATAGAACTTTAGTTTCAGACTTTGAGGATCGTTGGTTAGTTTAGTCCCTAGAGTCAAAAACTATTAACAAATGAAAATAGAAAGGCTTTTTTAAGTGATAGGTCCTTAAACTTAGGGGGTGTTTTGAATTTAGTCCTTAATCTTTTTTTTTGTTGGATCTGGTCCCTAAACTTTAACGTCGTTTGGAACTAGTCCTTCCGTTAACCCAAAGTTAACTCCGTTAGTGTCTTCCAATAAGATGTTGTCACGTGTCCCAACTTGCATTTTTTTTTGGCTTTTTTTTTACTTTGAGGTCCCTAAACTTAGGGGAAGAATTGAATTTAGTCCCTATCCTTTTTTCGTTGGATCAGGTCCCTAAACTCTGGACCATTTTGGATTAAGTCCTTCTGTTAGTTTTAATCTAACACCGTTACCCTGGGAAAATTTTTATGCCATGTGGACCAATAAATTAATGCCACATGGAATTTTTCTTTTAAAATTGAAAAATTACAAAAAATAAATAAAATTAAAAAAAATGATTTTTTATAACGATTGGAATAAAACGCGTTTGCGACGAAATGCATCATCGTCATGGTCGTGATGTCTCGAGCACTCACCACTGCCATCAGGGTAACGATTTGAGAAGCTTTCGCCACTGTCCTCAAGGTCGCGCCTCGATCTGAGTTTTGTGCTTGCTTCGGTTTACAGCGAAAATCACTGTCACAGTCACAAGTTCGCTTGATGGTGTGCGGCGGCGCTAGTTATAGCCAAAGCCCCTGCAACCTAGTTGCGGCGGCGACCCCGAAGATTCTCTTCGTTCTTCATCCTTCGCTTGGTCATCTTCTCTGCAAATCTGATGCGACACCAAAGGAGACCAGTCGCGCTTCCTTCACCATGCAGCAGCCTCGCAACTTCGAACCCTCAACAACCTCAGCGTCCTCTGCTTTCCAGCCTCCGCCCTCTTCTCCGCTTCCTCTGCCTTCTTCTTAGCGGTGCATCATATGTAGAGTCTGAAGGGAGGAAGAAACGCAACAAGTATATTTGATTGACACAGAAAAATCTCTTTTTTATTACTTTAGAGTTTGATGATAAAGGTTTGGTAGGTGTCTAACTCAGTTTTTATCACTTGACATTGTGTGTGTTCTTTTTTTTTGTTTTGTTTAGATCTTTATATTCTGAAAAACAATGCCACCCCCTAAGCAAGGTGAAGAAACCATGATGTCAAGCCCTAACGAGACGATCGAGCACGACGAGGAACGAGAGGAAGATAGGGAAGGTGGTTCACATTCTGGCCTGAAAAATTTCTGTGGCATGGTGGATCTGTTAATGATGTTTGGTTCAGTTGTACTTCAAATCAGGTAATATTTGGCTTTTTTTTTAATTTTATTTATTTTTTGTAATTTTTCAATTTTAAAAGAAAAATTCCATGTGGCATTAATTTATTGGTCCACATGGCATAAAAATTTTCCCAGGGTAACGGTCTTAGACTAAAGCTAACAGAAGGACTTAATCCAAAATGGTCTAGAGTTTAGAGACCTGATCCAACAAAAAAAGGTTAGGGACTAAATTCAATTCCTCCCCTAAGTTTAGGGACCTCAAAGTCAAAAAAGCAAAAAAAAAAAAATGCAAGTTGGGACACGTGGCAACATCTTATTGGAAGACACTAACGGAGTTAACTTTGGGTTAACGGGAGGACTAATTCCAAATGACGTTAAAGTTTAGGGACCAGATCCAACAAAAAAAAAAGATTAAGGACTAAATCCAAAACACCCCCTAAGTTTAGGGACCTATCGCTTAAAAAAGCCAAATAGAAAAGCAATGTGGGTCGTTAATTGCCTTTGCCTTGACATGGCGATGTTTTGTCACTTTGATATTTGACTTTGTATTTATTTTAATTTTAGTTGGTAACACTTTTATCCCTAACATTGAGAAATGTTTATCATATTAGTCCTTGGATCCAACAACAATTACAATGTGCAAAAGGAAAAGCCATGTGGGATATTAACTGGTTCAAAATGATCGACATCATTTTGTCACTTTGATCTCAGACTTTGTAGCACATTTGTACTTTAGTCCCTAATATTAAATAAATTTTACTTTCTTCCCTGAATTTGAAAAAGATTTGTCATATTAGTTCTTGAAAATAGCAAAGATGTTTCTTTGAAAACTATTGCTTCTACTCTTTTTATTCTTCTTTATTTATCTATCATTCATGATTTTTGAAAACAGCTATTATCATCATTGTTATATTAATTATCATCATAAAAGCCAAAAATAAAGACATTATACTATTGAAAACTAGCTAAATTAATGTTTTTCTCATCTTCTAGCAAACTTATGGTTCATCATCTTCTCATCGGTTAGTGAAGTAGAGTGACATCCGAAGAATTCATCGTCTTTCTTGCTCAAAAGTGAATTGGAGTGTTTTACTTGAATATTGGTCAATCAGGTTATCACTAAGATTCAACTTGGACGCACTGATATGAGAATCATACATCAGTGCCCTAATATGTTACCTGCTAAAAATTAATGTTGATGATAGCTGTGGCAAAATTTTTGGATAGTTTTGGTATAACTATATCACTTGTCGTGTTCCCAAGGTTAACATAACAGCTCACGAACTCGTGCTTTCGAGGTCGAGAACTTCATATCTCACAAAGAAGGAAGGCTTCTTAGAAGATATATATATATATATATATATATATATATATATATATATATATATATATATATATATATATATATATATAGAATTTCATTTTCTGTCTGCCGTGAAAGATTGCACAAAGTCTCTATATATAGCCTAATACTCTACCGCTATGCCGTGTAACATTTGGGATTTTGGAGATTTTAAATAAAAACATAAATATTTTGTTTGTTTGATTTTTCCATGTGCATTGAGAATTGATTAAGTATTTATAATTAAGAGAAAATGAAAACAAACAGTTAACAATTAATAAAAAAAATTAAGAGGTAATAAAATATGGATTTTGGGCAAAAATATCTTCGATAACCAGTTGAAGGAAGCCAGTAACTGGTTATACCAGTTAACATAATAGATTCTTCCCAAGGAATGGATTTTAACACTGTTAACCGGTTAGCCTATCCCTGTAAACGGTTAACATATCAAAATTTGCCTAAATCATGCATTTTCACACTGATTTAACAGGTTAGGCAAATTCTCAACTAATAAACTCAACAAAGGAACCTGAATTAATATGAAATTAAATGATTACAACATAATGCTTATAGATTTCAATTACCTATTCAATTGTAGTAATTCTTAAAGGATTAATGAGAATATAAAGGCAAGAAAACAAAAGTTGAACTTGAACATATGCAAAACTATAAAGGTAGCGAGCATACTAAGAGTATGCAAAATATAATGTGTTATACCAACAATATACCTAATGATATCAATTAGTTTTTCCTACAATCCAAGATTCAACCAAGGTCATCACAAACCAATAAGGCTCATGCATCGTTCATAGTGTTGAGGTTGGACGGTAAAGTTAAGGGAAAGGGAGACGTGACGGTTCTAGGAATCGGAAATCGAGAATTATATAGTGACTTGGTTATGCTTTAACAATCATAGGAATTGCTATGGGTAGAGCCTTGATCTACTAGAGAATAGATTTGCTACCCTTGTTGGCGATCAGTTCTATAGCAACTACAACAATTTTATCGGTCACTAGGTCACATCAGGACCAGTTAAGGGTGGTCTCGGCTAGAGACCAACTCGGGAGTGTATCCCGAGTTGTACATGGATCAAAGATTGATCAAGTATTGAGGCAAGCAGTGGTAGCGACACGCTTACTCCTGGTTGCCTTTCCCAGGAGAGGAGGGAGATGTAAGGATATAGATGAGATCTAGATTAGAGAATGGTATGAAAATAGAAATCCAATGATTGGATACCAGAAAATAGAATCCAGAGATTGGATTCGAATAAGAATAGAATCCAGAGAATGTATTCGGATGAGAATAGAATCTAGTGCTTGGATCAACATGTTAAATGATCATGCATTCACGTAGATGCATAATGTTGTACTAGGGATGTATGGAAGCATGCATCATATTCATAATGGTTGTCTATGTGTTGTTGATTTCTATGACTTTCTTATCTTTAAATACTTATTCATTTACTATTTTCTTAGACTATGAGATAATAGGTCACTCCCTGTTTTCCTTATTTTTTTAGGTACCGAAAATGTCTTTGCACTTCCAACAGCCGAGGAAGATCATACTCCATCTGGGAAAGGAGTATGAGCTTTGTCTATCATAGAATAAGTCTTTCTTGGAAGTTGAAACCATTGAATCTGACTATATGTTTGTGTAATGACTTATATTTGATTATATGATTGATTAATATCTGATATGCATATAAATTGTTAAACCTTTACTCTATTTCGATTATGTGTATGTTGTTGCTTGTCCCCATGCCCTTGTAGGTGATGTCTCGCTATCTCGCCTACATTGAGACCCGCCCTCTCCCTAGTGGAGTGTGGTTCTATGAGGACCACCGAGCAGTGTATGAGGGTGAGGTAGAGTTGACCTTCTACCACCCTAATCCACTGGTCCGTGTTCGTCCTCGTAGATTCAGGATCCCTATTATCTATACTATGCATGTACCACCCTTTTATACTTATCACGGACCACATATTGCTCGACCTGCCCGTGCTTATCATAGTTTTCGTTTTCGTTTGGTTTATCGCTCTCACCCTTTTTCTTTTCGAGTTGTCCGGGAGTATACTCCCACACCTGATTCGACGAGTCCAGTCGGGGTTGCACCATCACCCGACCCTGTGCCCAGTGGAAGGGTACCATCCTCATTGCATGAGGTGGAGGAGAATCCTGTCGAGGCAGGGAGCGGAGACTAGCCAGTCGAGCACTCTACCGGTAGCCAGTGGAGGGATGATGACCCTTAGGTATGTGCTAAGTATAGGTGGTGTGGGTCAGGGACCCGATCTGCAGCTGTTGTGGACTCTGATGATGGATGGATGGATGCTTCTCTGGTGACTTGGACTACTACTACTACTACTACTGTTACTCCTGGATCACCTCTAAAGCCTTTATTTTGATTTGTTATATATGGTATATATTTTTGGGGAGCTCTAGAGTGTGGATCGTTACTTTTTATGCTTTTGGTTTTATGGACTTGTACTTGGATCCGGTTTCTTCTGACTTACTTTGGACTATGTACCTTCTGACTACTGATACATGTATATATTATGTTTATATTACCTGCTCATGGTCCAATGATTTTCCGCTACTCTAATATTAGTTTCAAAAGGATTCGGTTATGGCATTGCAAAAGTTTACCAGCTTAAACTCTGAAATGACGAGAGATAGCTTGGCTATTATTTTTAATAACTAAACTATGCTATGTTTTTAATGTCAAACGAATGCTATCTCATTCCCTAATTTCTGAGTACCTAAGTTATATTTTATTAACATTTGAGGAAACGCCGAATCCAATGTTTAATCTATACATACATTATTTTCCGAGATCCAAAGGTTTTTGTGAATTGAGCACCCAACCCATTAGAATTTCAAAGGAAAAGAAAAAGAAAACTTTATATCCTATAAATTATAATAATTATCAAGTCCATAACAATTCCGAGTAATACTTATTTGATTATTTATTTAATTATTCCTTAATTACTCGGGTTAAGCAAGTAGGGTGTTGCACTTTGTGGTATCAGAGCATAAATGATCCTATGGCTGGAGAAGTAGTCCAAAAAGAGCTAGTCATCCACATCAACCAGGTTACAACAAAGTATGATTTATGTTATGTTTTGTTTGATTGTATCTTACTTTGATAAGTAATAGATACAAATTGTGTGGTCTGAAACTATTGGGTATAGTCTCAGTTTAGATTAGGTGACTGAATGTTCCTTTTGTCAATCATATATGACCATAAGCCCATAGTGCAGGTCTAGTATGACGACTAGAAACCAAAGTCATACGAATGTGATGCTGGAAAGGATCACGACTGTTTTGGAAGGTATGCAACAACAACAGCATCAACAACAACAACAAGTAAATCCACCTCACCAGTGTAACACTTGAATTGCTGAATTCAAAAGTCTTGTGGATTTTCGCGGTTGCAATCCACCTAAGTTTGAAGGAGGATTTAAACCTGAAGAGGCTAATAAGTGGATTCATGAGATGTACAAAATTCTCAAGACATTAGACTGTACTGATGCTCCGAAAGTGACATATGTAGTCTATATTTTGGAAGGGGAGGCTGAGAATTGGTGGAACCATACTTCTCAGCTTTTGAATTATGAAGGAAGAGAGGTGAACTGGGGAGTGTTTTTGGAGAAATTTCTCAATAAATACTTTCCGGAAGACATGAGGAGGAAGAAGGAAGTTGAGTTTCTGCAGCTGAAGTAAGGGGATATGAGTGTAGGATAGTATGCAGCAAAGTTTGAAGAGTTGATGAAGTACTCTCCCTACTATCAGAACAACCCAGATGAGAGGGGAAAGTGTATCAAGTTTGAAGGTGGTTTGAAGCCCAAGCTGAAATCTGTGTTCAGTTATCAGAGAATCCAGAGTTTCCCTGCACTTGTGGATATGTGTAGGATGTATGAAGATGACAAGAAGGCAGAAGAAGTTCAAGTGCCAGAGAGAAAGGATCATCAAAACTTTGGACCGCAGAGGCGTAAGGAATTTGATCACAGAGGGAAAGGTCCATATTCTGGCAAGGATAGAGGCAAGGGAAAAGCCAAGGTTGATGATCGAGGCAAGTCTCGCAGTGATGTTCCATACTGTGAAAAGTTCAAGCGTCATCATTTTGGAAGATTCTGCTGGGCAACAAGTGGTTGTTTCAATTGTGGGAAGCATGGTCATTTTGCTCGTGATTGCAAAGAACCGGCCAAGACCAATCCGAAGGGAACAGCTGATAAACCCGTTATTTTTGGCAGAGTTTTCACCCTTAGTGGTGTGGAACCGAACCAATCTTTTGATCTCGTGAAAGGTAATTACTTGCTCAATGGTCAGTCTTGTAATGTCTTGTTTGACTCTGGAGCTACACATTCTTTTGTTTCTTATGAATGTGTGAATCGTTTGAAAATACATGTGTCTGATTTACCTTATATTCTTAAGGTAGATACCCCTACAAATCTTCCTGTGATTGTTTCTAAGTTTTGTCTTAGGTGTCATGTGGAAGTATTAAACAGAATCGCTAGTGTAGATCTAATATGTTTACCTTTGTCGCAATTGGATGTGATCTTGGGGATGGACTGGATGAGTAAGAACCAAGTGATCATCGATTGTGATAAGAAGTTAGTGGCCTATAAGAATCCAGAACCTGCAGGGTATGTGTGTTTGTTTACCTCGAAGCAGTGGTAGGAGAAGAAGCTCAGACGATCGGGAAATTCCTGTGGTTAGGGATTTTCCAGAAGTGTTTGCTGACGAGATACCGGATTTGCCGCCGAAGAGGGAGATTGAGTTTGGAATAGATCTAGTTCTAGGCGCTGGTCCCATTTCTATTGTTCCTTATAGAATGGCACCACCGGAAATGGCCGAGCTGAAAATGCAAGTAGAAGAGCTTTTGCAGAAACAGCTAATTAGACCAAGTGTGTCTCCGTGGGGAGCACCGGTTTTGTTTGTAAAGAAAAAAGATGGAAGTTTGAGGATGTGTGTCGACTATCGCAGTTTAATAAAGTCACCATTAAGAACAAGTATCCATTGCCAAGGATAGATGATCTTATGGACCAAGTTCGTGGAGCTTCGATATTTTCCAAGATTGATTGAGGTCGGGTAACCATCAGATCAGAATTCGGGAAGAGGATATCCCTAAGACCGCATTTCGATCTCGATATGGACATTATGAGTGTGTCGTAATGCCGTTCGGATTGACTAACTCACCTACAATTTTCATGGACTACTTGAATCGAATCTTTAGACCGTATCTATATTCATTCGTGGTTGTGTTCATTGACGATATCCTAATTTATTCAAAGAATCCAGAAGAGCATGCCGAGCATTTAAGGATTGTATTGAAGGTGTTGAGGGAGAAACCGTTGTTTGCCAAACTTTCTAAGTGTGAGTTCTGGCTGAAGGAGGTAAAGTTTCTCGGGCATGTGATCTCTGAAGAAGGAATAGCAGTGGATCCAGCAAAAGTGGATTCGGTCTTACAATGGGAGCAACCAAAGTCAATTGCTGAAGTTCGGAGTTTCTTAGGACTGGCTTGATATTATAGAAGGTTTATAGAAGGATTTTCTAAGCTTGCTCTATCATTGACGAAGTTGACTCGAAAGGATCAACTTTTCCTATGGGATGAGAAGTGTGAGAACAACTTTCGATAGCTAAAGGAAAGGTTAACATCGTCTCCTGTGTTAATCTTACCTAATCCTCACAAGAGCTTTGAGGTGTACTATGATGCATCGAAGCAAGGACTTGGAAGTGTGTTGATGCAAGAAAGGAAGGTAGTAGCTTATGCCTCTCGACAGTTGAAGACGCACGAAATAAACTATCCAACTCACGATTTAGAGCTTGCAGCTGTTGTAGTTGCTCTAAAGATCTGGAGACATCATCTCCATGGCACTACGTTCCATGTGTTTAGTGACCTTAAGAGTTTAAAGTATCTCTTCGATCAGAAATAGTTGAATATGAGGCAACGCCGATGGATGGAGTTCCTGAAGGATTATGATTTTAAACTTCATTACCATCCTGGGAAGGCAAACGTGGTGGCAGATGCATTGAGTCGGAAGACACTGCATGTTAGTTAGATGATGGTCAAGGAAGCCGCTTTGATTGAGGAGTTTAGAGATTTGAGTTTGACAATGGAAGTAGAGCCGTCAAATATCAAGTTGGGAATATTGCAAATCACCAATGAGTTCTTGGAAAGAGTTCGGGAATTGCAACAAAAGGATGAAGAGCTTAAAGAGAAGAAAATATTGATGATGGAAGGAAAAGAACCAGAATTCCAAGAAGGAGGAGATAGAATTCTTCGTTTTAGAACGAGGATTTGCATACCCAACGATCCAGAAGTTGGAAGGATGATTCTGGATGAAGCACACAAGAGTAAGATGAGTATGCACCCTGGAACAACAAAGATGTATCAATACCTGAGGAAGTTATTTTGGTGGAGTGATCTTAAGAAGGATGTGGCAAGATACGTGGCTTCTTGTTTGGTTTGTCAGAAAGCCAAGGTGGAACACCAGAAACCTGGAGGAGAACTACGTCCCTTGGATATTCCATAATGGAAGTGGGATAGTCTATCAATGGATTTTGTATCAGGTTTGCCAAGGACAGTCAGCAATTATGATGCAATTTGGGTGATCATTGATCGGTTGACAAAGTCGGGGCGTTTCATTACTGTAAATATGCGCTATTCTTT
This sequence comes from Crotalaria pallida, assembly GCA_037953625.1. Taxonomy (NCBI): domain Eukaryota; kingdom Viridiplantae; phylum Streptophyta; class Magnoliopsida; order Fabales; family Fabaceae; genus Crotalaria; species Crotalaria pallida. The sequence continues at coordinate 39,012,109 of CM075652.1, read as the reverse complement.
GGAAAGACTCACCCAGTTGTATGTTAAATAAGTAGTTCGTTTGCACGGAGTACCATCAAGTATAGTTTTTGATCGTGATCCCAGATTCACGTCAAGGTTTTGGCAGAGTCTACATCAAGCTTTGGGGACAAGATTGAAGTTGAGTTCTGCATATCATCCCCAGACTGATGGTCAAATGGAGAGGACTATTCAGTCATTAGAGGACATTCTAAGAGCTTGTGTTTTAGAAGAGCAAGGAATTTGGGAACAAATGTTGCCACTCGTAGAGTTTACCTATAATAATAGTTATCATACGAGTATTGGAATAGCACCATTTGAAGCTCTGTCTGGGTGGAAATGTCAAAACCTCGCTATGTTGGTTCCAAGTGGGGGAGAATCTCCTTGTTGGTCCTGAAGTTGTGCAAGAGACAACTGAGAAGATCAAGATGATTAAAGAGAAGGTGAGGACAACTCAGAGCCGACATAAGAGTTATGCTGATCAGAGGCGAAGACCATTAGAGTTTTCGGAGGGAGAGCATGTGTTTATTAGAATAGTACCAACCAAAGGTGTTAGTAGAGCTTTGAAAACCCAGAAATTATCTCCTAAGTTTATTGGTCCTTACCAAATTCTTAAGAGAATAGGTCCTGTAGCATACGAAATAGCTTTACCCCCATCTTTGGCCAATATACACAATGTTTTCCATGTGTCTCAGTTGAAGAAATATGTCCATGACCCAAACACTGTTATCAAAATTCGCCGTGATGACCTAGATGTTCGTGAAAACCTAACTTTTAAAGCTGTGCCTATCCGGATTGAAGACTAAAGAATTAAGCAACTCAGAGGAAAAGGAATTTCTTTGGTCAAGGTTGTTTGGATCTGTGGCGATGTGATCGAAGCAACCTGGGAGTTAGAAGATAGGATGCTTCAGGATTATCCTGATTTGTTTGTGTAAGTTGAATTTCTGGGACGAAATTCCTTGTAAGTGGGGGAGTAGTGTAACACCCCAAATTTTTAATCCATGATTAATGAAAGTTTAATTATAAAGTTTATTTATAATTAAATATTTTTATTTTAACCCTTGATTAAAAGTTGTTTATTATGCATGTGTTTGGTAAGAGAAAATAAGTAGAAATGATTAGATAATTATTTTATCATGTAAAAATAAGGTTTTGCATATTAGTCCCTGTTTTAGGTGTAACATCCCTGGCAGGCAAATGGATTGCGACTGTCCCCACATACCAACACGAGTCTTTTCAGTGTGCTTTGTCCTCACTCGCACACTTCCCGGGAAAACTTCCCAGGAGGTCACCCATCCCTGAATTACCCCAAGTCAAGCATGCTTAACAATGGAGTTCTTATGTGATGGGCTACCGAAAAGAAGATGCATCTTGTTGATATGGGTATTACTAATCAATTCGTTTAAGCCTTCCTGTACCCTGCAGTCCCATTCCTACACAGTCTCAGGATCACCCTCTCATTTCGGTGTGTCGGTTCATCCATGTACCCCTCCCTTAGAAGCCTGCCAGGAGCCGCTCCTTGTCCGTGCCTCTTTGCACCGGCGATCACTCCCCGCCCTCATCAGCCCGGGTCTTACATTAGGATCTAGAAGTAATATTAGAAAGGTTTTGGAGGGAAAGGAAAATAAAATAAGTATTTTTCAAAAACCGGCCAAAAGACTCGAGTATTCTAGACAGAGATGCACGAGTTAGTGCGTTTGATGAGTCACCACTGAGTTGCCACCGTTTTGACACGATTTCAGCCCAGCAACACCTCCTAGACCATGCATCGACCTGCATGTACCCTTGATCATGCTATATAAACCCATGATTACGTTGAATCAAACTTATTTGGCCAATTTCTTCAAGTTTTGCTCTATGTTGGTTGAGTTAGGGTTCATAATTTCGAACCTTTCGTTCTTCCTGATCTCTGAGAATTGATACACAAACTATACACCATTTTGATGCTCACATTCAGGGCTTCACAAAGACACCAAAATTGTGATCAGTGTGTGTGTGTGTGTGTGTGTGAGAAGAATCGAAGCTCGAAAGTTGAGATCTTTTTGCTGTCAAAACTGAAAACTGGTTCTTGGAGCTTACTTTGGTCTTCGATTTTGGTAAGCTCGTGAACCCTCTTGACTTAAAATTCGTTTCATTCTCTCATGCATGTTGCAGATAATAACTCCTAACCAATTTCCTCAATTCTTTTGCATGATTTATTGATCAAAATTGCTGGTCTTGTGACCCTGTCCAAACTGTGTTGTTGTCAAAGGGTTTTTGGGGAAATGGAGCTGGGGAGCTAAGTTTCAGTAAAGTCTCTATTGATTCACGTCTGTGAGGTAAGGGGAAAGCTTAATATACACTAGATTAAGTTTAAAGTGCATGATTTTAATTAGAGAGCCATCAAGAGTCTCTAAGGGCTTAGTTTGAATAGGGAATTTGGTTTGGAGACCGATTCATGCTCTAAAACTGATTTGAGCAAGTCTCATATGATGCACGCAAACTGTTTTGAACTTGGAGCCATGAGTTTGTTGGGTATTTTGTGTTTTGGTATGTTGAGTTGTTGATTTTCCAAGTTTTATGCATAATCTTATGAATCTGTGCAATCTCTGAGATTTGTTGTAATCTAAGTGTCTGAACATGTTTATTATATGTTACATGAACTCTGTTGATCATTTGTTTGAGTTAAAATTGGTTAAAATCGAAAATGGTATGTTAAAACTCAATTTTGAGTGTTTCTGCTAATAGGAAAGACTCGAGTATTTCCTGATGTAGAATCACCATATTTCAGTTCAATACCCGAGTATTTGATGAACCACTCGAGTGTTCTGAGTGATGAACAACTTGAGTATTTGATGAACCACTCGAGTCTTTTGATTTGCCTGAAACAAGATTTTCAATGAACCACTCGAGTATTGTATTCTGTCTGATGCAAACTTTTTCTAGAACAACATGAACTACTCGAGTCTTCTTAGAACTACTCGAGTATTTTGACAAAAAGTGCCTAAATACCATTTTTAAGTTAACCACTTTTATTTAAACCTAATATCACATACAGGAATGTCATAAACTGAATATATGATTGAATTATGTTTGATTGGGTATTCTTTATTTTTCCTGTATTTATTCATGGGATATGCTGTAATTACTTCGTGATAATGTTGGATATTATCAAGTAATTTAAATATCAATCAATGAGTTTAATTGTGATGCATTCATGCATGGAGTTCGGATGATAGATCGAAATGTCACGGTTATTTTTATAACCTGAGGAGGGCCTCTGGGAGCGCCAAACACGTCCTGCTTGATGACATGTTTATGTGTGATAAAAACGTGGACAGTGTGAGGATTCTAAATTACCAAACTTCCTAAAAACTATACAAAAAGTCCTAAATTTACAAGAGAAACAAGCCAAATACATAGTAAAAGGGAGTCTAAATCATACTCAAAACATCATATATTAGACCCAAATCACTCCCCCAAACATAGTATTTTGCATGTCCCAGGCAAAAGTAAAATAAAAATTCTAAAACACAAAACCAATTTTCTAAATTAATATGCAAACACCTCATCTAAGACTCAAGACTCATGACTCATACACTTTTCTTCACAAGCAATAAATTAAATCAACAACTGGTTAAAATCACAAACTATCAAAGAACCAGGAACTAGTGAACACTCTTAACCTCACTGTGTGTATCTCTCATGTGTATCAAAGGTTATAACAATTCACTCAAGTTCATCTAATGACAATGTAACGACCCAACTAATAAATCCTTAATTACTTATAAATAAAAATAGAGGAAAATTTTTCGCCAAAATAAGCTTATAACTTAATCATTTTAAAAACGGAAGCAAAGTCATACATAATAATATAACATAAAAGTTTTACAACTTTAGGATTCAATAGTTCAAACTATAAAGTAACAAAACAGACTCCGAGCTACTTAATATACTACTAGTAACCCAGAGCATGGTTCTTAAAACTCCATCATTGGGAAGGGAATTTCGCATCCCTTGCCATCACTCCTTCTCCCTCTTGGAAGACAGGAACTCCATTACCTACAAGGGCAACCAGGGAGTAAGTCATAGCTAATCACGTCAAAGAAAATGATAAAAATAGTGGCTAAAAACAACAAACACAAGTAATAGCAGTTTCACAAATGCATAAACATATGTCAATCCTTTTTAATTCAAACATAAATCTTGTCTTTAATGGCATGATGTATGTCTATCTAGAATCCTTTCCCGGGGCATCACAGCTTGGAGGAAAAAGGGTCCTCGTGAGCTTCCTCCGCTCGACCTTTCGCGACTTACAGGCTTCCTCCGCCCAGCGTAACTAGTATTAACACCTCAAAATGCTGGAGCAAAATAAATGCATGAATGCAAACAAAATCTGTTACCAACCCTTTATCTTTTAATTCATCATCGTTGTTCATCTCATTTCCATTTAGGACATAGTCCATGCTTCACATTTCATTCTTTCATTCCATTTCCTTTAATCTTTCTTTTAGCTGGTGCTGATGCTTTCAGAAAAAGGGCCATCGGCGGCAGAGCCACTTCGTGATGGGTTTAATCGTTTCCATTTAGCGGTTTAAGAAAAGTCCATCAGCGGCCCAACCACTTTGTGATGGTTTTAGGAATAGCGTATAATCATTTATTTAGTATCCATCGGGGCATAGCCTCCTATTGGTGGTTTTTTATTGCAACGACCCCATCGGGACTCCCATAGAAAATATCAACCAAGTGAGTAAAGCTTTCACTGGGGCATCTAGGGATAATATCAACCGAATGGGTGTACGCACTTCCATTGGGACTCCTGTAGGGAAATAATCAACCACTGAATAAAATTCCAGTAGGACACCTCCAGGATAGTTATCAACCAACGGGATTAGATATTAAGCAAAGTGATGTTTAAACTTTAGTAAATTAGGAGATTAGACAAGTTAATTTCTGAAACTTTAAAAGAATAAGATATTTGTGAAATTTTCTCAAAATACTCGAGTAGTTCATGAACTACTCGAGTAGTTCATGTCAAAATACTCGAGTACTTGAAGAAATACTCGAGTCGTTCATCATTTTCCAGAATACTCGAGTCTTTCTCTAAATACTCGAGTCTTTTTGCTGCATCAGCACCAGTTTTTCTGCATAATATGCACCAATTCGTGATTCTTACACCATTACTTCAATTCTGCACTAAACAGAAGTTATTCCACAAGTAATAAACAGGTTGCACATATCAATTAACATGAAACATAATAAAATCACAAAATTGCATAAGACATAGCAAATGTCCATTTCAACATATGACTTTCATTTTTACTTGATTTTAAGTTCGAAAATCAATCCAGTGAGCTTCCTTAGGTCCAATTAAAGTTGTTTGAATACAAAATCCATGGGTTTCTGGCCTCCAAGTCAGATTCCCATTTCAAACTTAAGTTGTGCATGAACCTCATATGGTTCCTATGAATTTATCTTATTTATTAGCATTCTAGCGATTAGGTAACTTCTCCCATACCTTAGAGAAGCTAAAGAAATAATTGATTGAGAGAGAGACGATCAGGATCAAACTTTGAGTTTCAACACTCAAGTTCTGCACTTGAACAACGAACTTTGGCCATGAATTTGACAGGGAATATGAAATGAAAAAGGGTGAAACAAATTAGTTTTAGCAACTAGGGAATGCTAACTTTAATCAGAAACGAATTTGAAATCCAAAGGGTTCCTGAATTTACCAAACCAATTCAAGAAAGAGAGGTTGATGGTGTTGTTTTGCACTCTGTTTTTCAGCTTTAGAACACCTAACTTTGAAGGCTTGTAACTTGATCTACAGGAAGTCAATTTGTGTGGTTCCTGGTTCTAATTCGAAAGGGGAATTAGAACTCAAATTGAGTTTTGGTTTTACAGAATTTCATTGAGTGAGGAAGGAGAATCGAAGGCACCAAGAGAGCACAAGAAAACAGAGGAAATGAGAATATAATTTCGGGTTTGGAAGATTTGAATGAGTTTGGGGCTTCCCCAATCACCTATTTATAGTCTAAGATTACCCTCCTTCGAAGTAAGGTCCAGCTCTGTGCTTGGAACCACGAGAAAACGCGTTTTGGTGCGAATTTTAAATTGAAACCGACTTATACTTTCAGCCACACAGCTCGAACTACTCGAGTCTTTTGCCCAAGACTCGAGTCTTTTTGGCGCACCAGCTCAAACTGGTCAGCAACACCACAGAAGACTCGAGTATTCCAACTTATACTAGAGTCTTTTTGGCTGAAAGGCCAAAAAGTCATTCTTAATTCATTTCTTTTTCTTCTAATAGTTTTCCCTTCATATTTTTAATTAAATAATTAAATTCACCACTAAACATAATATATATATATATATATATATATAACTATGTAAAATCTCAAAAAATGTAGACAAATAAATATAATTATATATTCTATTTTATTATTTTCCAGTGGGTGTTACAACCTCCCCCACTTAAAAGGAATTTCGTCCCCGAAATTCGATTTAGAAAGTAGAACTTACTCGAATATATACGGGTATTCTTCCTTCATTTGACTTTCTAACTCCCAAGTGATGTCGCTAACACCACCACATTCCCATACGACTTTCACTAAAGGGATCTCCTTCCCTCCCAGCTGCTTCGTTTTTCTATCTTCGATTCGGACGGGACCGGTTTCGAACGTCAGATTTTCTCGCAAGGGTATCTCGTCAGGTTCAATGTGGATAATTGAAGCAGGGTCGGGTACAGGATTTGGTAGGCAACTGGACCGATCCGCTTCAGGATTTGGTATGGACCGATGAACTTTGGTGATAACTTATTTGGTTTCATCACTCGTCCAACTCCAGTCGTCGGAACCACTCGGAGAAAGACATGCTCTCCTTCTTGAAATTCCAATTTAGTCCTTCTCCGATCCGCATAATTCTTTTGTCTGCTTTGGGCAGCTTTCATCTTTTCCTGAATTACTTTAATCCTTTCGGTTGTTTCTTGAACGACATCAGGGCCAATGAGCGTATTTTCCCCCACTTGGAACCAACATAGTGGGGTTCTACACTTTCGCCCATACAGTGCTTCGAAAGGTGCCATCCCAATGCTTGCATGGAAGCTATTGTTGTAAGTGAATTCTACTAAAGGCAATAATTGACTCCAGTTTTCACTATACTCCAAAGCACATGCCCTTAACTGATCTTCAAGAGATTGGATTGTCCTTTCAGATTGACCGTCGGTTTGGGGATGATAGGCCGAACTAATCCTCAACTTGGTTCTCATTGCTTGGTGTAAACTTTGCCAAAACCGAGAACAGAACCTTGGGTCACGATCAGAGATTATGCTTGATGGAATTCCATGCAATCGTACTACCTCCTTGATATAAAGTTGTGTGAGCTTTTCCAATGAATATCTCATGTTGATTGGGATAAAGTGAGCCGATTTTGTCAATCGATCCACTATCACCCACACGGCTTCATATCCTCCTTGTGTCCTTGGATAACCGGAAACGAAATCCATTGCAATACTGTCCCATTTCCATTCTGGAATATCCAATGATTGAAGTTCACCTCCAGGCCTCTTATGTTCTATCTTTTCTTTTTGACAAACAAAGCAAGATGCCACATAAGTTGCCACATCCTTCTTCAGTCCAGACCACCAAATCATTTTCTTCATGTCTTGGTACATCTTTGTAGTTCCAAGATGAATACTCATTTTACTTTTATGGGCTTCGTCCAAAATGATCCTTCGCAATTCCTAATTTTCCGGAATGCACACTCGATCTTTGAACCTCAAGACTCCATCCGGTCCAATTTGGAAATCTGGTTCCTTCCCTTCCATGCTCAGCCTCACTTTTTCTTGCAGTTCCACATCGTCTTGCTGCATCTCCTTTATCTGTTCCAGGAATTCGTTGGTTATTTTTAGCATTCCCAACTTGATACTGGATGGTTTTACTTCCATTGCCATATTCAAGTCTCGGAATTTCTCAATCAGCTCTACCTCCTTGATCATCAAAGCACTCATATGCAACGTCTTTCGACTTAAAGCATCTGCTACCACATTGGCTTTTCCAGGATGGTAGTGAAGCTCAAAGTCATAGTCTTTCAAAAACTCCATCCACCTACGTTGTCGCATATTTAACTCGTTTTGATGAAACAGATATCTGAGACTTTTGTGGTCACTGAACACTTGGAATGTTGTTCCATACAGATAGTGTCTCCACAACTTCAATGCGAACACTATGGCTGCCAACTCCAAATCGTGAGTTGGATAATTCTCTTCATGGATCTTCAACTGTCTTGATGCATAAGCTACCACCTTTCCTTCTTGCATCAACGCACATCCGAGTCCTTGTTTGGAAGCATCACAGTATACATCGAAACTTTTGTGAGGATCGGGCAAAATTAACACCGGTGAAGATGTCAATTTGTCCTTTAGCTCTTGAAAGCTTGCTTTGCACTTTTCATCCCAAAAAAAAAGGTTGCTCTTTTCTTGTCAAACGTGTTAATGGCAAAGCAATCCTCGAAAAGTTCTCAATAAATTTTCGATAGTATCCCGCTAGCCCAAGAGAACTTCTCACTTCCGTGACAGTTCTTGGAGCTTCCCATTTGAGTACAGTTTCCACCTTGGATGGATCTACAGCAACCCCATCTTCAGTAATCACATGGTCAAGGAACTTCACTTCTCTTAACCAAAACTCACACTTAGCCACTTTTGCATAGAGCTTCTTCTCCCTTAAGGTTTCCAGAACCATCTGAAGATGTTTGGCATGCTCCTCTGGTGTTTTCGAGTATATCAGGATGTCATCTATGAATACAACTACAAATGAATCCAGATATGGTGGAAAGACCCGATTCATGTAATCAATGAACACAGCCGGTGCATTTGTTAGACCAAACGGCATCACCACATACTCGTAGTGACCATAACGGGATCGAAAAGCCATCTTGGGAATATCCTCTTCTCTAACTCGAATCTGATGGTAACCAGATCTCAGATCGATCTTAGAGAACACCTTAGCTCCACGGACTTGATCCATCAGATCGTCTATTCGGGGCAACGGGTACTTATTTTTGATAGTCACTTTGTTCAGCTGCCGATAATCAATGCACATGCGCATGCTTCCGTCCTTCTTCTTCACAAATAATACCGGCGCACCCCATGGCGATACACTCGGTCTGATGAACTTTTTCTCCAACAAATCTTCCACTTGTTTCTTTAATTCCGCCAACTCCGATGGTGCCATTTGAAAGGGAGCAATCAATATAGGACCGGTTCCAGGAATAAGGTCGATACTAAACTCTATTTCACGAGGAGGAGGTAAACCAGGTACTTCCTCGGGAAAGACATTGGGATATTCACAGACTATGGGAATATTCTCGATCTTAGGTTCTATTTTGGGGGTTTCTTCTACTGAGATAGAAAACAGACAAAGGTATCCTTCGGGTGGTGACATGGGGGGTTTGATTTCAGGAAATGAAATGGACTTATGATGACAATTTATGGTTACTTGATATTTGGTTAGCCAATCCATTCCTAGGATTATATTTAACTGGGATAAAGGTAAACATATGAGGTCAACTACAATGTTTTTATCTAGTATGGTTACCTTACAATCTACACATGCCTTAGATGTGGTTACTGGTAAATTTGTTGGTGTTGACACTGTGAGATTATAGGGTGTATCAGTGACTTTTAGTTTTAACCGGTTGACACAATCGTAAGAAATGAAAGAGTGGGTGGCTCCAGAATCTACAAGGACTCTACATGGTATACTATTAAGAAGACAATTACCTTGGATCAGGTTCTCAGATTGCTTAGCTTCAACTCCTGACATGGTGAACACCTTAGCATGGGCCATTGGCTTTGGTGCAGCTCCTCCCAGGTTAGTATTTCCCTCGGGGCAGAAACGGTTGATGTGGCCTTTCTTTCCACAAGCAAAACAAGTTGGGGGATTAACAACCCAACATGTTTTACCCCCATGATGCTTCTGACACTTGTCACATTTGGGTAGCTGGACAGGTCCTCCTTCACCTTTGTTCCCTTGTCCCTTGTTGTGATATGGACCCTTGTTGCGATTTTTCTGGCCATGGCGTCCATGATTACGGTGAGGGCCATAATTCTGCTGGCTGCGTTGCTGCTACTCATACACCGCCTTTGCCTTGAGATCATTTTCAGTGACACGGCAGCGTTGCACCAGAGTTGCAAAGTGTCGGATGCACTGCCCACTCACGAATAGTTTAATATCAGGCCTTAAACCATTCTCGAAGCGAACACACTTAGAATGCTCATCGGGGCGAAGCATGAAGTATGGAGAATACTTCATCAGCTCTTCGAACTTAGCAGCATATTCCCCAACCGTCATGGCTCCTTGCTTCAGCTCCAGGAGCTCAATTTCCTTCTTGTTTCTCACATCTTCCGGGAAGAACTTCTCATAGAACTTCTCCACAAAGACCTCCCAAGTAATTTGTTTGTTCTCATGCTCCAAAGCTTGTTTGGTATACTTCCCCCAATTGTCCGCGGGACCCACAAGGACATAAGCGGCGTAAGTAACTTTCTCCTCCTCTTCACATGGAATTGTCTGAAATATCTTCTCCAGCTCCTGAATCCAGATTTGCGCCTCCTCAGGGTTAGCTCTTCCATAGAACTTCGGAGGGTCACACTTTCTAAAGTCGGCTAGTCCTTTGAACTCAGATGGACCAGCAGCTTGTCTATTGGCTAGGTGCTCTAAAATGGCCGCGATATGGTCTAGGGTTTCATGAGTATGGCGAGCGTGCCTTGATGTCATTGCTACCTTGTGCTATTTATCAAAAATAATAGTTATATTTTAAACAAAACCATTTATATATATATATATATATATCACTTACACTAACTTAATCCTAATCTACCCATAACTCAATCCAGAGTTATCACAGCTTATAGCATGTGTGGCCATATTCCATAGGCCGAGAGTATGAACCATTGATTTGATACCACTAAGTGTAACGACCCAACTAATAAATCCTTAATTACTTATATATAAAAATAGAGGAAAAATTTTCGCCAAAATAAACTTATAACTTAATCATTTTAAAAACGGAAGCAAAGTCATACATAATAATATAACATAAAAGTTTTACAACTTTAGGACTCAATAGTTCAAACTATAAAGTAAAAAAACAGACTCCGAGCTACTTAATATACTGCTAGTAACCCAGAGCATGGTTCTTCAAACTCCATCATTGGGAAGGGAATTTCGCATCCCTTGCCATCACTCATTCTCCCTCTTGGAAGACAGGACCTCCATTACCTACAAGGGCAACCATGGAGTAAGTCATAGCTAATCACGTCAAAGCAAATGATAACAATAGTGGCTAAAAATAACAAACACAAGTAATAGCAGTTTCACAAATGCATAAACATATGTCAATCCTTTTTAATTCAAACATAAATCTTGTCTTTAATGGCATGATGTATGTCTATCTAGAATCCTTTCCCGGGGCATCACAGCTTGGAGGAAAAAGGGTCCTCGTGAGCTTCCTCCGCTCGACCTTTCGCGACTTACAGGCTTCCTCCGCCCAGCGTAACTAGTATTAACACCTCAACAAGCTGGAGCAAAATAAATGCATGAATGCAAACAAAATCTGTTACCAATCCTTTATCTTATAATTCATCATCGTTGTTAATCTCATTTCCATTTAGGACTTAGTCCATGCTTCACATTTCATTCTTTCATTCCATTTCCTTTAATCTTTCTTTTAGCTGGTGCTGATGCTTTCAGAAAAAGGGCCATCGGCGGCAGAGCCACTTCGTGATGGGTTTAATCGTTTCCATTTAGCGATTTAAGAAAAGTCCATCAGCGGCCCAACCACTTTGTGATGGTTTTAGGAATAGCGTAAAATCATTTATTTAGTATCCATCGGGGCATAGCCTCCTATTGGTGGATTTTTATTGCAACGACCCCATCGGGACTTCCATAGAAAGTATCAACCAAGTGAGTAAAGCTTTCACTGGGACATCTAGGGATAATATCTGTAACATCCCTAATTTAATTCCAAGCAATAATTAATGAATTAATGGGTTTAAAGTGTAGGAAATGGGTAGATTAATTGCTTAAAGAATTTTGGGAGCAAGGTGAGTAGTAATTATGAGTATTAGGAGTTGTGTAGGAGGCATTGGTAGCAAGGGGCAAAATTATCTAAGCGAAATCAGGAGTTAAATCGGCGTTTTAAATGTTAGAAATCAGCCGAAAAGAGAAAATTAGGAATTTATTATAGGATGCTAAGAAATTAAATTCCACCGTTGGATATGAAGTTTAAGGGATTAAGAAGCTTGTCTCCAAATTTGGGCAAGATCCGACGATTAACGAAGAAGTTATGATACGGTCAACTCAGAGTCAACAAACTCTCGCCCAGGCGGGAGAAGTCCTTGCCCAAGCGAGCATCTGAACAAAACAGCACCAGACAGCCAATTTCTCGCCCAAGCGCACGGAAGCCTCGCCCAGGCGCGCGGGCACGAACCTGATGCGTATCAGCACCATAAATGGTGCGCCAAACCCCCCCAAAACCCCATTTTCTTCCACCCCTTCTCCCTCCTTCTCCCTCCCTCCTCCTCCACAACCACCACCACCACCGGAGCCGCCCAAGGCCGCCTCTCTCCTTGGCCTTCCTCTTCCCCATAGATCCACTTGAAAAAACCGCAATTGGTGGTTGAAACAACTAAGGAACACACCTAGAAGGGGGGGTTGAATAGGTGTAAAAGAAACCTTGAAAGATTTTCGAACGAAACAAATCGAAACAATTAAAACAAATGATTTTTGCAAATTCTACAGCACTTAATCGATTAAACTGAAATTTAATCGATTAACCTGCAATTTAATCGATTAAACATGAAAGTTCAAAAGTCCTTAATCGATTAAACGAAAACTTAATCGATTAAATCTATCAGAAACTGAAAAATCACTTTTCAATCGAATACGAAAATCAATCAATTAACACGTAAGATCAGAGATTCAGCGAAAACAATTAACACCTATATTCTTATTGATTTTCCTAGTTATGAAAATGATTTTTCCAAGTTAATTTGAACAATAAAGATTCAATTCAATCAATTATGAAAATCAATCTTTCTCTAGGTTTTCAACCAAGAACACAATGAATTGACTTGAATGTAAAGAGTTAAGGGTTTAGAGATACGACACAGTGATTTATCCTGGTTCACTTTCATCCGCTTGAAAGCTACATCCAGTCCCCTCTTCAACCAAGAGAGATTCTTCACTATGAGGAATTAGAGTTCTCAAATTACAAGTAAGTGCCTCACAAGACTCCCTTCTTGCTAGCCTACAAGAGATACCACACCCTTGCCTTGTAATCCTATTGATCTTCTCTCTAATCTAACCTCTACCCCTTGTTGATAATCGACACAACAAGTCTTCAATTGCTTGATGATAATCCACACACCAAGTCTTCACTTTGCTTGATTCACAACCAAGACTTTCTTCTTCTTCAATTGCTTGAATGAACTTGCTTGATGATAAACGACACACCAAGTCTTCTTTGTTGTTGTAGTTGGCTTGCCTTCTTGCAAATATTACAACACAATAGAAAACACAAATGACAATCCTATGAATCTCAATCAATAGCTATGACAATTCACAATAAGAGATTTAAAGGTTCTTGATCAAAGAATATGAAAATATGAAAGCTTTGATCTTTGAAATTGAGAGAGAATAGAATGGCTTGATTCTTGTAAAATTGATTATGAAAGTGTTCTAATTAATCACAAAGGTTAGGAAAAGGTTTTTATAGAATACCCAAAAGTTATAGCACTTGAAAACTGATTTTGAGAAGTGAAAATCGTATTTTAAAAAACCAGTTCAGCAGTGTTTAATCGATTAAATCTTCACTTAATCGAGTAGTAATCGATTAAATTCATCCTTAATCGATTAAATCCATACTGCACATTTTAGAAACTTGTTTTCTCAAAACTAAACCTTTCCTTTCAAACCTTTAAGCCACCTATTGATTCTAGGTTAAGTGAAAACTCAAATTATGATTTAATCATGACTATGATAGAGATTCACTACCCTCTAAATAAACTCTAACCAAATAAATGACCTAAGAAGCTTGAGAGGCAAAAGATAAAACAATTACAATTACACTCAAACTATGTCTTCATGAGCTTGTTTTCTCTCTTCAATTGATGTTTGTTGTTGCTTGTTGAACTTGAAACTTGATCAACATCTTTGTAGCTTGTTCAAAACACTTTGTCATTATCAAAACATTCACCATGGGACTAACAATCTCCCCCTTTTTGAAAATGACAAACCATGTTTTGAATTTGATTGAAGTTGTTGATGCTTTAACAATTTGATCACTTGGTGAGAAAATTGCTCCCCCTCAATCAATGCATTTGATATTTGAAATCCAATTGATAGAAGCTTGATTCTCTCCCCCTATCTTCAACAACTTAGCTCAACCTACATAAAAACAACAAAACAACCTTTCTACCAAAAACATATCATTTCTCTCATTTTTCAAAACATACAATTTCTCCAAAACATACCATTTCTCCCCCTTTGGCATTATCAAAAAGTAATATATATACCAATTGAAATATAAAATACTAAGCCAAAATAGAGAAACAAAGAAATGATCATGATTTCTCTATAACAAACATTTCTTCACAACATTGATACCAATTGAGATATAACAAGTACTATACTTTGAAATGTGATACCAATTGGCAAGAAAATATAACAATGAATTATGAACCAATAGAAATACTAAGAAGTCATAATACCAATTGAGATATCATCAATGTAAAGAAATATCACAACAATAATAGCATGATAATCATCTAATCATCAAAATTAGTAGCATTGAGAGATCAATATCAATTATACCAATTGAACTTTAGAAAAGAAATTGAGGAGATACCAATTGAGAAGATACTATAATCATCAATATCTAACAATATCATTTTACCACTTTGTAGGACATTCACTTGAGATGCAAATGTAATACCAATTGAAGATGCAAATGTATGAATAACACTTGTAAGCCCTTTGCTCTTCAATCATACCTACAAAACAATCATGCTTTGCTTTTTGGTATCCAAATGGTTTTGGATCCATTTTTGTTAGTGTAGGGACTCTCACCCTTTTTCATCCAAACAAAATCTCCTTTAGGTATACCATGCACTTTAATATAACACACATTTGAAGTATGTCCATGAGTACCACAATAGAAACATGTTGGTGCATTTGAAAAATCAACCTTAGAAAAATCAACAACATTTCTATGAGAATTACTCTTAGCATTAGTATAACCCAAACCAAACTTGTTTGAATTTTCTCTTTGAAAATTTAACAATGTGCGCAATCTAATATCACTATTTGAGAAACTTGCAAGCTTATTTTTCAAAATAGCATTTTCATCTTTAAGCAACTTGCAATTCACACAATCAACCACAATATTCACTCTGCTAGCACAATCACAAGAAGAACTAGCATATATAAGATCAAGAGTTTCATTTTCAAGATTAAGCTCATCAACTTGTTTTTGAAGTTCTAAAATCTCTTTTTGATGTTTCAAAATGAGCTTCTTCCTTTCAATGTTTTTCAAAGCTAGTTTTTCAAGTTGTTCATGCATTTCTTCATAAGCACTATATAACAATTCATATTTAGAAGAAATTTCGGATTTAGTATGACTTACATCGCTTTCCTCGCTTTGATAACTTGATTCATCATTTGAACTTTGTTCTTCATCTACTAGAGCTATCAAGTTGAGACAAGCGGCTTCTTCATCATCCGAAGAACTATTTGATGTGCTTTTCTTGTTATCTTCATCACTATCCCAAACTATGTATGCTCTTTTAGATTTAGAATTTTTCTTGTCTTTCTCCTTCTTCTTGAGATACTTAGAGCACGAATACTTGAGATGTCCGGGTTTTCCGCATTCATGGCAAACTACTCCATCTTTTGAAGTCTTGGTCTTGTAGTGTGGGGAATCCTTCTCTTTATCTTTGTCTTTGTTCAACCTTCCTTTTCTCCTTAGAAACTTGTCAAACTTCCTTAGCAAAAGTTTCATGTCTTTTTCATCAACATCCGAATCGGAATCTTCACTATCATCATCATCATCGGAACTCTCTTTCTTTTTGTATGATCTATTGACATTAAGAGCAAGTCCCTTTCTTTCTTTGTTCTTATCCGACTCTTCATTGATACTTAATCGTCCAAGCTCCATTTCATGTTCTTGAAGCTTTCCAAAAAGTGTTGCTATATCCATAGCATCCAAGTTTTTAGATTCAACAATAGCCGTTACTTTTGGTTGCCAATTCCTGTCTAAACATCTCAACACTTTGTTAGAAAGTTCACCTTGTAAGAAAGTCTTACCAAGAGCAAGTAAATGATTAATAATATGAGTAAAACGCTTTTGCATATCATTAATAGATTCATTTGGAAGCATTTGAAACAATTCATAATCACGTATTAAAGCATTCAATCTAGCTCTCCTAACCTCACTAGTTCCTTCATGAGTCACTTGTAAAGTGTCCCACATTTCCTTAGCACTAGAACATTGGGAAACCCTAAAGAACTCGTCATAGGATAAAGCGGATGTGATGATATTCTTTGCTTTATAATCATATTGTACTTTCTTTCTATCATCATCTTTCCACTTGTCCTCGGGGATCAATTGTTCTACACCTTCAACTAAACTAGAGGGGATATGAGGACCTTTTTCAACTACTTTCCAAATTTCACTATCTATGGCTTGGATAAAGATTTTCATTCTAACTTTCCAATATGCATAGCCTTCTCTGGAAAACAATGGAGGACGATTTATTGAAGCACCTTCACCACCAAAGGGTACGAATCCCATTGCGATTTTCTTAAAGGATCTTTACGAAAAAGCTCTTATGCTCGTGTCTTTCGACCGAGCTCTGATACCAATTGAAAAAACCGCAATTGGTGGTTGAAACAACTAAGGAACAGACCTAGAAGGGGGGGTTGAATAGGTGTAAAAGAAACCTTGAAAGATTTTCGAACGAAACAAATCGAAACAATTAAAACAAATGATTTTTGCAAATTCTACAGCACTTAATCGATTAAACTGAAATTTAATCGATTAACCTGCAATTTAATCGATTAAACCTGAAAGTTCAAAAGTTCTTAATCGATTAAACGAAAACTTAATCGATTAAATCTATCAGAAACTGAAAAATCACTTTTCAATCGAATACGAAAATAAATCAATTAACACGTAAGATCAGAGATTCAGCGAAAACAATTAACACCTATATTCTTATTGATTATCCTAGTTATGAAAATGATTTTCCCAAGTTAATTTGAACAATAAAGATTCAATTCAATCAATTATGAAAATCAATCTTTCTCTAGGTTTTCAACCAAGAACACAATGAATTGACTTGAATGTAAAGAGTTAAGGGTTTAGAGATACGACACAGTGATTTATCCTGGTTCACTTTCATCCGCTTGAAAGCTACATCCAGTCCCCTCTTCAACCAAGAGAGATTCTTCACTATGAGGAATTAGAGTTCTCAAATTACAAGTAAGTGCCTCACAAGACTCCCTTCTTGCTAGCCTACAAGAGATACCACACCCTTGCCTTGTAATCCTATTGATCTTCTCTCTAATCTAACCTCTACCCCTTGTTGATAATCGACACAACAAGTCTTCAATTGATTGATGATAATCCACACACCAAGTCTTCACTTTGCTTGATTCACAACCAAGACTTTCTTCTTCTTCAATTGCTTGAATGAACTTGCTTGATGATAAACGACACACCAAGTCTTCTTTGTTGTTGTAGTTGGCTTGCCTTCTTTCAAAGATTACAACACAATAGAAAACACAAATGACAATCCTATGAATCTCAATCAATAGCTATGACAATTCACAATAAGAGATTTAAAGGTTCTTGATCAAAGAATATGAAAATATGAAAGCTTTGATCTTTGAAATTGAGAGAGAATAGAATGGCTTGATTCTTGTAAAATTGATTATGAAAGTGTTCTAATTAATCACAAAGGTTAGGAAAAGGTTTTTATAGAATACCCAAAAGTTATAGCACTTGAAAACTGATTTTGAGAAGTGAAAATCGTATTTTAAAAAACCAGTTCAACAGTGTTTAGTCGATTAAATCTTCACTTAATCGAGTAGTAATCGATTAAATTCATCCTTAATCGATTAAATCCATACTGCACATTTTAGAAACTTGTTTTCTCAAAACTAAATCTTTCCTTTCAAACCTTTAAGCCACCTATTGATTCTAGGTTAAGTGAAAACTCAAATTATGATTTAATCATGACTATGATAGAGATTCACTACCCTCTAAATAAACTCTAACCAAATAAAAGACCTAAGAAGCTTGAGAGGCAAAAGATAAAACAATTACAATTACACTCAAACTATGTCTTCATGAGCTTGTTTTCTCTCTTCATTTGATGTTTGTTGTTGCTTGTTGAACTTGAAACTTGATCAACATCTTTGTAGCTTGTTCAAAACACTTTGTCATTATCAAAACATTCACCATGGGACTAACACCACTCTCTCTCTTCCCTCTTGATCTCTTTCTCTCTCTTTCCCTCATCTCTTCCTCCTCTCTCCCCCGGCCAGCCACCACCACCACGCCCTTCCGGCCAGCCACCACCACCACGACCCCCACCACCCTCATAAGTCATTTGCTCTCTTTTCCCCTTTGTCCTTGCTCTCTCTCTCTCTCCCTCATACCCTCTCTCTCTCTATCTCTCTCCACGGGCGTCACTAGCGCCGTTACCGACTCGTGACCGTGCCGGGCTTTTGTCGAGTACACCGAAGCTTGAAGCTCTTGCTTAGGACCAGCCGTGATTGTGCTAGCACCGGTGTCGATCGGCGTCGACTCGTTCATCACCCCGAATCAATAAAGCGTAGCGGACAGCCGCTCCCTCCCCGGAGTTGAGGTTATTTCTTTGCTTTCGTCAACCGAGGTAAGAAGGGTCGTATTACCTCTATTTAAAAAGTAAATTCTAGGAGTTTATAGTGGTGACTAGGAATAGGGTAATTAAGGAATAAGTTAATGAGCCTTAGGGTAGCTCCCGCAAATAGAAATGAATTGTTTAGAATGATAAGGGAATCAATGGAATGTGCATAGAATGAGTTCCGGAGTGAATGAATGTGATAGGGTATTAAAAGAGTTAACATGGAAATAAAGTGTAGAAAAACACAAAATAAAATCGAGGGAAATTAGTTAAGGGAAATTAGCGAAGCGTGAGAGTAAAAGAGTATAGAGTGTTTGTAATAGGCGAAGGGTGTAGAATGAGTTAAAACTAAAGGTGAGGAAAAAGAGGAATTAGAGCACAAAAGGAATAAGAAAGCACGGAGTAAACCTAGTTAAGAATGGTCGGGTAGTAACAAAATCGAAACGAAAATGATAAACAAATTCCAAATACAAGAGGGTAATAGGTAAAAGAATTTAGTGAAAGGGTGATAAGACAAATAGAGAGGAATTATAGAAGTAATTAAGAATTCAAAAAGGGGATTAGAATATAACGACCATACTAATGCTAAGGGAAGGTATATGTAAGTGATAATAATTAATAAAAAGAATAAAAATAAGGAAAAAGGTAAAAGGAAGAGAAGAAGAAAAAGAAAAGAAAGAGAAACAGGGAAATAGCTAAGAACTAGTAAAGAGAATTAGAATACAAAGTATGCGATCAAGTGTGGTTATGTTAATTAAAAGCAAGAGTATAATTGGTAAAGAGAAACACTTAGTATACGAAAAATAAAGGAAAGGAACAAGTCAAATAAACAGATAATAGGGGTTAAGGAAGAGTTAAGAAATTAACAGAATTAAAGAGAATTAAGGGACTAAAAGAAAAGAGAAAAGACTAAGAAGGGTTAATAATGAGAAAGAGAATAAATGTTAAATTGCACAGGTGGTTGTATTGACCCTGTGGCCAAATAGAAAGGGTAAATGTCGCAGGTGGTTGTTTTGACCCTGTGGCACGGCGCAGGTGGTTGTATTGACCCTGTGGCCTATATAAAATGGTACATGTCACAGGTGGTTGTATTGACCCTGTGGCACGGCGCAGGTGGTTGTATTGACCCTGTGGCCAAATAATAAAAAGGTAAGGGAAGTTTATGTAGATCTCTGTTTGAGGTTACATAAACGAGATGGGTGTATACAGATCACTGTTTGTGGTTGTATACACGTATGCAGATCACTGTTTGTGGTTGCATACGTATGCAGATCACTGTTTGTGGTTGCATACACAGTGTTTGCAGATCACTGTTTGTAGTTGCAAACACGGTGTGTAGATCTCTGTTTGGGGTTACACACGATAGTGTAGTGTAGATCTCTGTTTGAGGTTACACCCAATGGAAAGTGTAGATCTCTGTTTGAGGTTACACATAATGGAAAATGAATAAAGGAAATAAAAATGGAATCGGTAAAGGAATTAAGGGGAGTGAATAATGAACAAGGTAATGGAAAGATTTAGGAAAATAAAAAGGGATAATGGAAATGAATAGGGACATATTATTTATTAATGGAAAAGGGTAAGGAAAATGGTAAAGGTAAGGAAAAATGAATAACGAAATGGACAATGGAAAATGAAATAAGAAAGTGAACAATGAAAATGATATAGGAACTAAAGGGAATAAATAAGGGTGGTAATTATGGAAATGCTAAGTATACGTGGCTAATGGAAAATGGATAAAGAATGGAAATGAGAGAATGTTAAGAGAACCAAAAATTAAGAGAATGCGAGTATAAGTAAAGGACTAGAAGGGAATAAATTAAATGAATAATGGATGCTAATAATTGTGTAGGCTTGGTTTATTGCTATGCCTCTTTTAGGATTTATCTTTTTAAGTTCTGTGTAATGCTACCCTTCTTGCTATATTTTTGCAGGTAACAAAGTGGAGCTTACATGGAATATGGCCGAGCAGGATGTTCATTCCACTACGTGGAATGTTTATTGGATATTATGAGTGAATAAATATTTAATGTAAATTATAATATGAATTAGTAGCTGACCCTGAAACTTGTATTGATTGGGCACTAGGATCTGTTATGGCTATTAAACTGCTATGGTTTATATTTTAAATATTACTGGCTGATAGGTTTTAAGAAGAGAAATTTTGGGAAGTCCGGAAAACAGAGGAAACTCTGCCGGATTTTCGTAAAATATTTTAAAGAAATTAAGTTTTAAAAAGGAATTTTCGAACACGAATTTTAATAAAACCTAAAATTTACTAATAAAAGTGAGAGTGTTACAATTTGGTATCAGAGCAGTTTTTCCTCGGCCTTTGGAGTGTGGACTCACAGCTCCGATGGTTACTCACCAAGCGAGTAACTGATTCGTTTAGTAAGAGTCTAAGTCTAGGAATAGGATATTTAGATTATTGATTAAGTATTCAGTCTTTAACTGGCTGTTCCCTTCATGACCTAACAGTATGGCTGGGCGACGTGCCGAAAATGAGCGGATGGCTGCTATATTGGAGAACCTGATTCAAATGAATCAGAATCAGGCCCGAATGCAACAGAACCAAGCTGAAAACATCGTAGCAGCCGCAGCCGCAGCAGCATTAAATCCACCACCCATTCCCGTCGAAATTGACTGGATGGCTCGATTTAGGAAATGCGAACCGCCTAGGTTCGAAGGAGGGTATAATCCTGATGGAGCTCAGCGATGGCTCAAGGAAATTGAGAAAATCCTTCGCACCATGGCGCCACCTGCTGAACAAACTGTGTTGCTAGCGCAGTATATGTTGACTGATGAAGCAGAGTATTGGTGGGAACGAGTGAAAAGAGAATTGGAGGCAGCTAATCAGGATATCACTTTTGATCTGTTTAAGGCTCACTTCCTGGGAAAGTATTTTCCTGAGGATGTTCGTAGGGAAAAGGAGATCGCTTTTCTGCATCTGGAGCAAGGAAGTATGAATGTCGGTGAGTATGCAGCACAATTTGAAGATCTGATTCGCTATTCTGGCAGTTATCGGGACGCAGACGAACGCACCAAGTGTATTAAATTTGAAGCAGGTCTCAATGCCAGGATTCGGACTATCTTTGTGCACCAGGGTATAGCTAACCTCTCTCAGTTGGTGAATATGACTAGTGCTTATGAGAAGAGTTTGAATCAGCAGGAAGCAGAGGAAAGGAGCAAGAATATACCGGATGAAGTAGGTCTCAACAAGGGTAAGGGACTGGCTCAAGGATCAGGTCCGTACGCTGTGAACCGCACCAGAGCAGTAGTGATAGAGAATGCAGGTCAGAGTGCGACCGCTCCAAGGACCAGACCACCATGTCCACATTGTGGAGGATCCCATACTCGTATGTGTTGGATGCTTGAGCAGCGTAGAAAGGAAGGTCTCTGCTTCCAATGCGGGCAACCCGGACACCGTGCTGCAAACTGTCCTATGGGCACGTAGAACGAGGAATAAACTTATCCAAGGTACTTTTCATGTTAATGCTGCATCAACTGATTACTTTAGCGTCTTTGCCTAGAGTAAGTGTGAGTAGTGTAATCTAGAAGGAGTTGATAAGTGTTAAAACCTTAGTTAGAAATTCCACCAAGCTCAATTGTGATAGTGTCGTCCTTTAATAGAGTGTAAGGTCAGGATTGGTCATCCTTTCTCTTGCATCTGTTAAAAGATAATGCTATCATTCAATAACGCAGTGATGTACAGTTAATAAATGTGAGATTGGGACTGACCACCTTGGTCTTCGCGTTTATTGACATGTTACATTATTGCAATCATCTAGTTGAGATCCGAATAAACCATCTAGGAATTCTATCTCTATCAAAAGCCCGATTAGACTTTAATCCTATAGGATCTTTACTAAGACTCATGAACAGTGATTCACAAACCAGCCCCATTCAGGACACTCTTATTTTATATTTCTACCGAGAACACCCAACTAAATGGTCGAATCACCCTTCTAACTCGTATGAGAATTTAGCCGTATGCGTAGCTATGAAGAGCCTAGCTAATCAATTCTTGGAATCAACTCAGTTTCCTCCCTGCCTTCGACTTACTCAGGTATGTTGATAATAAGTGGGGGAGACGTGACGACTCAATTTGGATTCTACCCGAGCGACAATAACTAGTAATCACGCCGTAAGCCATAGGACTACTAAACAGATAATTCCAAACATTTCACGGAGAATCGAATGAGGGTTAAACTAGAAATAAAACAAGATCCCCCAGAATCACACCGAATTGAGAAGCAACAACTAGACCTTGACCTTGACCCTCAAGTGGAATCGATCTCTAGGAATTCTTTTACCGAATTGGAATTATTAAACGAATGAAAAGGAAGTAGCATCGAAGTAGAATGCAAACGCGGTGAGGATTGATTTTAAGAGTGACTTTGCTAGACTCACTTGAAGGATTAAAAGGTGAACGGGATAAAAGTGAAGTCACGAAGTGGAATCTCAATCAAGACGTTACGTCGGAACACCGCAAGTGATAATCTAAGTCTTTTGGGACTCTGTGCATTTGATAGGACCCCGGGTGACCGAGACTAATCAATTAACCGCAAATCCATAGAAAACGCATCCTTCGACGGCTCTCTACTGAAAATGCACACTTTGGGGATAATCTCTATTGTCTTCTTGCTTGACATGTATCCAGTCCATCCTGGGTCATCTTGCAAAGACCATGAGACTCATTCTTGAGTGCTTCATGTTCCTTCTTTTCGTCTTCACTCTCTTCAAGCTTCAAGAATCTCAGATGCATGTGCGAGAAATTCGCTAAGTCGTGGAAACTCGACATAGTTCTATGCTTACCGATAGATAGTCACCCACGTATCCTCTTTTCAGCCTTGGATACCGGTCGGGAACCTGCGTACTCTATTCTGAGTAGCGAATGATCATACCCCCTAGCATGGATATCATCAAGTATGTCGATGCTAAGTGGGGGAGGATTTCAATCCAAGGAATGGGAGATGGAACTTTAATAATAAGAAAAACTGACGACCTTGTGCAGATGGAGACAACACGTAGTGCTAGAAGACAGACGTTGAAATGAGCATGGCCCTAACCACATATGGAGCGGAAAGTAAAAACTGAAGGGAAGTGAAAACTGTGGTTGGAAGCTTACTATTGGGATGGTTCTCCATTTGAAGGAATTGAACGGAATTTCGGGGACGAAATTCTAATAAGTGGGGGAGAATTGTAACATCCCTAATTTAATTCCAAGCAATAATTAATGAATTAATGGGTTTAAAGTGTAGGAAATGGGTAGATTAATTGCTTAAAGAATTTTGGGAGCCAGGTGAGTAGTAATTATGAGTATTAGGAGTTGTGTAGGAGGCATTGGTAGCAAGGGGCAAAATTATCTAAGCGAAATCGGGAGTTAAATCGGCGTTTTAAATGTTAGAAATCAGCTGAAAAGAGAAAATTAGGAATGTATTATAGGATGCTAAGAAATTAAATTCCACCGTTGGATATGAAGTTTAAGGGATCAAGAAGCTTGTCTCCAAATTTGGGCAAGATCCGACGGTTAACGAAGAAGTTATGATATGGTCAACTCAGAGTCAACAGACTCTCGCCCAGGCGGGAGAAGTCCTCGCCCAAGCGAGCATCTGAACAAAACAGCACCAGACAGCCAATTTCTCGCCCAAGCGCACGGAAGCCTCGCCCAGGCGCGCGGGCACGAACCTGATGCGTATCAGCACCATAAATGGTGCGCCAAACCCCCCCCAAAACCCCATTTTCTTCCACCCCTTCTCCCTCCTTCTCTCTCCCTCCTCCTCCACAGCCACCACCACCACCGGAGCCGCCCAAGGCCGCCTCTCTCCTTGGCCTTCCTCTTCCCCATAGATCCACTCTCTCTCTTCCCTCTTGATCTCTTTCTCTCTCTTTCCCTCATGTCTTCCTCCTCTCTCCTCCGGCCAGCCACCACCACCACGCCCTTCCGGCCAGCCACCACCACCACGACCCCCACCACCCTCATAAGTCATTTGCTCTCTTTTCCCCTTTGTCCTTGCTCTCTCTCTCTCTCTCCCTCATACCCTCTCTCTCTCTCTCCACGGGCGTCACTGGCGCCGTTACCGACTCGTGACCGTGCCGGGCTTTTGTCGAGTACACCGAAGCTTGAAGCTCTTGCTTAGGACCAGCCGTGATTGTGCTAGCACCGGTGTCGATCGGCGTCGACCCGTTCATCACCCCGGATCAATAAAGCGTAGCGGACAGCCGCTCCCTCCCCGAAGTTGAGGTTATTTCTTTGCTTTCGTCAACCGAGGTAAGAAGGGTCGTATTACCTCTATTTAAAAAGTAAATTCTAGGAGTTTATAGTCGTGACTAGGAATAGGGTAATTAAGGAATAAGTTAATGAGCCTTAGGGTAGCTCCCGCAAATAGAAATGAATTGTTTGGAATGATAAGGGAATCAATGGAATGTGCATAGAATGAGTTCCGGAGTGAATGAATGTGATAGGGTATTAAAAGAGTTAACATGGAAATAAAGTGTAGAAAAACACAAAATAAAATCGAGGGAAATTAGTTAAGGGAAATTAGCGAAGCGTGAGAGTAAAAGAGTATAGAGTGTTTGTAATAGGCGAAGGGCGTAGAATGAGTTAAAACTAAAGGTGAGGAAAAAGAGGAATTAGAGCACAAAAGGAATAAGAAAGCACGGAGTAAACCTAGTTAAGAATGGTCGGGTAGTAACGAAATCGAAACGAAAATGATAAACAAATTCCAAATACAAGAGGGTAATAGGTAAAAGAATTTAGTGAAAGGGTGATAAGACAAATAGAGAGGAATTATAGAAGTAATTAAGAATTCAAAAAGGGGATTAGAATATAACGACCATACTAATGCTAAGTGAAGGTAGATGTAAGTGATAATAATTAATAAAAAGAATAAGAATAAGGAAAAAGGAAAAAGGAAGAGAAGAAGAAAAAGAAAAGAAAGAGAAACAGGGAAATAGCTAAGAACTAGTAAAGAGAATTAGAATACAAAGTATGCGATCAAGTGTGGTTATGTTAATTAAAAGCAAGAGTATAATTGGTAAAGAGAAACACTTAGTATACGAAAAATAAAGGAAAGGAACAAGTCAAATAAACAGATAATAGGGGTTAAGGAAGAGTTAAGAAATTAACAGAATTAAAGAGAATTAAGGGACTAAAAGAAAAGAGAAAAGACTAAGAAGGGTTAATAATGAGAAAGAGAATAAATGTTAAATTGCACAGGTGGTTGTATTGACCCTGTGGCCAAATAAAAAGGGTAAATGTCGCAGGTGGTTGTATTGACCCTGTGGCACGGCGCAGGTGGTTGTATTGACCCTGTGGCCTATATAAAATGGTACATGTCACAGGTGGTTGTATTGACACTGTGGCACGGCGTAGGTGGTTGTATTGACCCTGTGGCCTGATAAAAATGGTAAATGTCACAGGTGGTTGTATTGACCCTATGGCACGGCGCAGGTGGTTGTATTGACCCTGTGGCCAAATAATAAAAAGGTAAGGGAAGTTTATGTAGATCTCTGTTTGAGGTTACATAAACGAGATGGGTGTATACAGATCACTGTTTGTGGTTGTATACACGTATGCAGATCACTGTTTGTGGTTGCACACGTATGCAGATCACTGTTTGTGGTTGCATACACAGCGTTTGCAGATCACTGTTTGTGGTTGCAAACACGGTGTGTAGATCTCTGTTTGGGGTTACACACGATAGTGTAGTGTAGATCTCTGTTTGAGGTTATACCCAATGGAAAGTGTAGATCTCTGTTTGAGGTTACACATAATGGAAAATGAATAAAGGAAATAAAAATGGAATCGGTAAAGGAATTAAGGGGAGTGAATAATGAACAAGGTAATGGAAAGATTTAGGAAAAGAAAAAGGGATAATGGAAATGAATAGGGACATATTATTTATTAATGGAAAAGGGTAAGGAAAATGGTAAAGGTAAGGAAAAATGAATAACGAAATGGACAATGGAAAATGAATTAAGAAAGTGAACAATGAAAATGATATAGGAACTAAAGGGAATAAATAAGGGTGGTAATTATGGAAATGCTAAGTATACGTGGCTAATGGAAAATGGATAAAGAATGGAAATGAGAGAATGTTAAGAGAACCAAAAATTAAGAGAATGCGAGTATAAGTAAAGGACTAGAAGGGAATAAATTAAATGAATAATGGATGCTAATAATTGTGTAGGCTTGGTTTATTGCTATGCCTCTTTTAGGATTTATCTTTTTAAGTTCTGTGTAATGCTACCCTTCTTGCTATATTTTTGCAGGTAACAAAGTGGAGCTTACATGGAATATGGCCGAGCAGGATGTTCATTCCACTACGTGGAATGTTTATTGGATATTATGAGTGAATAAATATTTAATGTAAATTATAATATGAATTAGTAGCTAGCCCTGAAACTTGTATTAATTGGGCACTAGGATCTGTTATGGCTATTAAACTGCTATGGTTTATATTTTAAATATTACTGGCTGACAGGTTTTAAGAAGAGAAATTTTGGGAAGTCCGGAAAACAGAGGAAACTCTGCCGGATTTTCGTAAAATATTTTAAAGAAATTAAGTTTTAAAAAGGAATTTTCGAACACGAATTTTAATAAAACCTAAAATTTACTAATAAAAGTGAGAGTGTTACAATATCAACCGAATGGGTGTACGCACTTTCGTTGGGACTCCTGTAGGGAAATAATCAACCACTGAATAAAATTCCAGTAGGACACCTCCAGGATAGTTATCAACCAACGAGATTAGATATTAAGCAAAGTGATGTTTAAACTTTAGTAAATTAGGAGATTAGACGAGTTAATTTCTGAAACTTTAAAAGAATAAGAGATTTGTGAAATTTTCTCAAAATACTCGAGTAGTTCATGAACTACTCGAGTAGTTCATCTCAAAATACTCGAGTACTTGAAGAAATACTCGAGTCGTTCATCATTTTCCAAAATACTCGAGTCTTTCTCT
Organism: Crotalaria pallida; assembly: GCA_037953625.1. Lineage (NCBI taxonomy): Eukaryota > Viridiplantae > Streptophyta > Magnoliopsida > Fabales > Fabaceae > Crotalaria > Crotalaria pallida. The sequence continues at coordinate 38,984,218 of CM075652.1, read as the reverse complement.
AAATACTCGAGTCTTTTTGCTGCATCAGCACCAGTTTTTCTGCATAATATGCACCAATTCGTGATTCTTACACCATTACTTCAATTCTGCACTAAACAGAAGTTATTTCACAAGTAATAAACAGGTTGCACATATCAATTAACATCAATTAACAGGAAACATAATCAAATCACATAATTGCATAAAACATAGCAAATGTCCATTTCAACATATGACTTTCATTTTTACTTGATTTTAAGTTCAAAAATCAATCCAGTGAGCTTCCTTAGGTCCAATTAAAGTTGTTTGAATACAAAAACCATGGGTTTCTGGCCTCCAAGTCAGATTCCCATTTCAAACTTAAGTTGCCCATGAACCTCATATGGTTCCTATGAATTTATCTTATTGATTATCATTCTAGCGATTAGGTAACTTCTCCCATACTTTAGAGAAGCTAAAGAAATAATTGATTGAGAGAGAGACGATCAGGATCAAACTTTGAGTTTCAACACTCAAGTTTTGCACTTGAACAACGAACCTTGGCCACGAATTTGACAGGGAATATGAAATGAAAAAGGGTGAAACAAATTAGTTTTAGCAACTAGGGAATGCTAACTTTAATTAGAAACGAATTTGAAATCCAAAGGGTTCCTGAATTTACCAAACCAATTCAAGAAAGAGAGGTTGATGGTGCTGTTTTGCACTCTGTTTTTCAGCTTTAGAACACCTAACTTTGAAGGCTTGTAACTTGATCTACAGGAAGTCAATTTGTGTGGTTCCTGGTTCTAATTCGAAAGGGGAATTAGAACTCAAATTGAGTTTTGGTTTTACAGAATTTCGTTGAGTGAGGAAGGAGAATCGAAGGCACCAAGAGAGCACAAGAAAACAGAGGAAATGAGAATATAATTTCGGGTTTGGAAGATTTGAATGAGTTTGGGGCTTCCCCAATCACCTATTTATAGTCTAAGATTACCCTCCTTCGAAGTAAGGTCTAGCTCTGTGCTTGGAACCACGAGAAAACGTGTTTTGGTGCAAAGTTTAAATTGAAACCGACTTATACTTTCAGCCACACAGCTCGAACTACTCGAGTCTTTTGCCCAAGACTCGAGTCTTTTTGGCGCACCAGCTCAAACTGGTCAGCAGCACCACAGAAGACTCGAGTATTCCAACTTATGCTCGAGTCTTTTTGGCTGAATGGCCAAAAAGTCATTCTTAATTCATTTCTTTTTCTTCTAATAGTTTTCCCTTCATATTTTTAATTAAATAATTAAATTCACCACTAAACATAAAATATATATATAACTATGTAAAATCTCAAAAAATTTACACAAATAAATATAATTATATATTCTATTTTATTATTTTCCAGTGGGTGTTAAAGACAATGTGTTACCATGTGCTTGACCATAGACCCAAATCTCCACTGAAATTATTGAATACATGCAAAAATCAAAAGGTCTTAATTTTGGTTGTAATGAGGCCATGGCTAATAATGAAAGGTGGGATAAAAGAAATAAAGGATAAAACAAAGGGCTAAAAATATGCAATCAAACAACATCCCTTTACATATGAATGGAACATTGGTTTAATAACAAATATCAACTCCAATGTATATTTAATTCTCCTTCATTCTTTTTCATTCTCATTCTCTCTATTCTCTTCTCTTTTTCATTATATTTTTTTTCTTTTTTTTTCTTTCTTTTGGAAGAGAAATAGAGATCACAATTAATATATTTAGCTCAACACTTTCTGAATCAACATATTCCCAATTGCACCATTCACATTTTAAAGGATACCAAAAATATGTAACATTTTTGAAAAGGGTACCAAAGAAATCATATATCAATAGGCTCAAAGTGGGCCACTAAGGAACAATGTTTATAAAAAATTTGTTGAGGGCCAGAAAAACACATTCCTAGGTGCCTTAATCATCTTAATGCATGCACTCAATTATCAATCTCAAAATGGTCACCGGTCAAGTTCTAGAACACAAAATCAAAGTGAACACACTCATGAAAGAAATAGGGGTTTAAATCACAAAAATCAATATAAATCACATACCCCTGTCAAGTGTATAGGCTCAAAAACTCACAGGCTAATAGTCAATTCACTAATACTTATTCCAATACAGTTTATCAAAATAACCAGTTCTCAACAAAACTTAAAACTCAATCCAATCAGTGTTATACAATCAATGAGTCATCATACTAAATCAAATATTAACATATATAATAAGAAAAATAGTCCTAAGCCTAGAATAATCATCTACTTCTACCCAAGACACAAACCAACACCAAATAAGGGAGGATAATTCAGATCTGAAAATTTTTTATTTCGTCCACTCCCCCAAACTTAGAGGTTGGCTTGTCCTCAAGCAAACTAATCTAACCTAAAACTACAAAATAAAAATTAAAATAAATGCAAGGAGTTAGGAAACTTCCCTTTGTAGCACAACATTCTCACTTGATGCACCATGGAGGAGACTCCCCCAAACTTATTCACCCGTGTCACATGAACAACTAAAAATAGTGCTAGAAGCACCTCATTAGCAATCACATAAAGAAAGCTCTAAACTCTTTATTCACTAACTAACTAAAAAAAATAAAATCCTACACTACTACATAATTACAAAGAATCCACCAGGATCCCAAATCCTATAGGTTAAATCCCATGTCATGCAACAATAACAAGTTATTCCCACATCCCATGGGACAAACCTTGGATGATGGTGGAGTAAGGAAATTTCAAAAATGAGTTCAATCCCACCAGGGTCAAAAGGTGCATTCCTTACTCCATGCATCATCTCGTACAAGTTATTTCTTTTCCCATTCATGAAGGTGTTAATTCCATGAATTAGGATAACTACCTTTTCATGTTCCATATTATTCAACAATGATTTAGATTGATTTTTAGAATTTACATGAAAGCACAGAGGTTGAATATAATGGAAAAAATTTGAGTCATCCAAGCATGCAATAGATTTGACCAAATTTTTAATTGCTAGAAATTCATCATGCAAGGGTGGATCAAATTTTTCTACCATATTCAAACCTTCTAAAGTTTTATTTCGGTCCTCTTCCTCAAACTTATTATGCACATTTTTCTCAATTTGCTCCTCCATAGGAGTTTCATCATTGGTCACATCCATCACCACCACTTTTTCCACACTTTGAAGAGAGTCAAAATTTGTTAGTGATGTTTGTGACTCTTCGTCTAATGGCTTTGAAATGTGTTCAACTTTGATTTCAAGGTTCCTTGAATTGGAACCTTGAATCAAGTAATAGATTCTGAATTCTTCAATAAAGTCTTTAGTGTTTTTAGCACATTTCTCTAAAGCTATTTCTCATGGAGCTTTCTCCACAAGAATTGGCTCTACAAAAATTGGTTTCTTAGTTGTAGCTTCTAATTTCTCTAAAGCTATTTCTAATGAAGTTTTCCTATAACTTATGTTTTGTGCATAATAGTATGGAGAATAAGGATTCGAAATAAATCTATCACAATCAAAATCATTATTAAAACTATAGTTATAGATGAAAAGGGACAAGTTACACAAGTAATTACAAAAAGGTACCGAAAAAATTAGAATCGAATTACAATCCCCGACAACGGCGCCAAAAAATTGTTGGCAATTCGGCAAGTGTACCGATCGCACAAGTAATAAAGAGTAAGTAAATTATCGTTCCACTTGGGGATTGCAAATTGTTTCTAATTTCTTTCACCTAATTGCGATTACTATGTATAACTTGTATGGGTTTTGAGTTTAAGATATAGGAGTGTAGAATTAAAAGAGTGAAACAATTCAGAAACTAAAAAGGATTTAGAAGCAAATATGGAAAAGGTTAGGAACTTGGTTTCATTGTAGGATCAGGTTATTAATTATGAAAATATGTTTTCCAATAAATCAAAAACTCCAGAAACAATAAAAGCTAGATCCCTCATGGCAATTATGTTTCTTACTAAACTTTACCTCTTAATCCCTGAAGCGAGTTCTAATTTATAAGAGTTATACAATTATCCAAAAGTATTCCTACGAGTTGAATAATTATATTGTTTGGTTGAAAGCCCTAATCTTAATCCTAATTTTCCAATTAAGGTTCAGATTACCAAAGCAAAACATAAAGTGGTCAATTTTATGAATTGTAATTAAAACACAACCAAGCAATTGATTAAAGAGGAAAAACATTAATTCATGAATAAATAGCCAAATTAATATCCATACAAATCCACCTTATTCCTAACAAGAGGTTCAATTATACATACTGGGAGAAGAAATACAAGGAATGAGGAAAACTAATAATTATAGACAATAATCAATTTACCCCCAAGAGATCTTTAATCATCAAGTGGATCCCTCCAGCAATGTTGATCTCCAATCCTTGTGCCTTGCCTCCTTGCTCTCAATTGCATAACAGACTCTCTTCTCTAATCCTAATTTTATTCTAATCTCTAATTTGGCTCTGAAAAGTCCACCAAACCTAAAGGAAAAACCTATATTTAAAGTCTACAACTAATCCCAATTGATATGATATGATAATATCCTATTAGAGTAATCTAATCTTTAAGAATCTTATCTACAAATAGAATTTATCATTAAAATCCTTCTAGAATCCCGTATTTGTGCCTGACAGAAACTTCGACACTGATTTTGACCCCCAAGGTGGACGAATTTGAGCAAGGCTATTTCTGGAAAAGTTGTAGATCTTTTCCTTAGATTTAAAATGATACCAAGATCGCCTCATTTGGATAAGCATAGAAAGTTATGATCAAAACAGCGAACAGTGTCACTTTCTCGCACTTTGTGCGCTGTGCGCCTGGGCGTGCGGGTCTGTGCGCCTGGGCGTGCGTTACCTACTCCGGCTCCGTTTCGCTCCGTTCTTGCACCATTTTGAAGGTCTTTTCATCCTCTTTCATCCTCCATATTTATTTTCTTCATTTAAGCTCCGAAAGTACCTGAAACAAATCCAAAACGGATCAAAACGTTCAAAGGATTCTAAATTACCTAACTTCCTAAAAACTATACAAAAAGTCCTAAATTTACAAGAGAAACAAGCCAAATACATAGTAAAAGGGAGTCTAAATCATACTCAAAACATCATATATTAGACCCAAATCATATATACATATATGTATATAGTTATGTTGAGCTAAGATATACATTTGTGTAAGTGTTTGTAAACATTTTCCTAGTGTATGTGTATATTTATATAAATACACTCCTTATGTAGGTATTAGTATTTGTAATTGTATTCATGTGTTTGTAATTGCATGTGTGTATATATATATTTAGGTTGAGTTAGGATGTATGTGTATGTGCATGTGTGCATTCCTAAGTGTAAGTAATTATAATTGTTTTCTTGTGTGTATATATATATTTGTTTATGTGATCGCATCGTTAGGTTTGAGTAGGGAAGTGTTTTAGAGTCGGTGGTTATAGTTGAAGGGTAATTGGTTTAGGTTTAGATTGGTGTGGTTGGGATTGTGTAAGTAGGACATTGTGTAGATTCGAGTGTCAAAGTGTTCCAGAGTCCATATAAGTGCTTTTAGTGCTTGACCTCGATGAAGTGAGCGGATAAAGGACCCTAGGATGGAGCCCTGAGTTTCAGTATAGACCCTAGCATCTAAGTTCGGAGAATTCCTTCGAACTCACTTTTCGACTGAGTTCCGGAATTTAATAAGTGTACGAGGCAATTGAGTTCAATCTGACCCTGTTGATTATGCCTCGAGCATGATTGGTATTAGGGTTATGTGGTTAGAGGGTTGTCTTAAGTCGCTCGGGTTAGATTGAGTGTTTAAGAAGAGGTTAAGTCCAGAATTCGGTTGTTAGTTCGTTGTGTCTTCCCGTGTTATGATTTATGTGTTTATTATTTATTTATGATTGTGATGTTTGGTATGTGTTAAGAGGTGTTTAGAAGGTGCTTAGAAAGTGGAATTGTGATAGGATAAGTTAGTGTGTTTTAGGAATGGCTTAGAACTCTTAGAATGCATGAAAGAAAGGAAAACCTAGGCCATTAATCGATTAAGAGATCCCTTAATCGATTAATTTTTGAGCCACATTCAGCCACTAATCGAGTAAGGCTTAGCATAATCGATTAGAATAAGTAGCACCTTCAGGCACTAATCAATTAACTCCTGTTCTAATCGATTAACCTTGTGCAACTAACAGGTTTTAATCGATTAACCAAAGTGGTTAATCGATTAACCACTGTCTTGTCAGACTTAAAACACGATTTTAAGTGTGTTGCCCACAATTTTCTTTCTCTTCTACTCGAGCCCTTCTTCTTCTCTCTCACCCAATCCTTCTCAATAACTAAATTAAAACCAAATAACACCAAATCATCAACCTATAATCATCTCCCATAAATTCCCCATCATTTTCCAACAACAGAAACACCAATTTCATCTCTTTCTCTCAAATCCCCAATTCTCACTCAAAACCCTAACTCTCTCAATCCTTCACATAGAGTTGTGTAATCATCAAGGGAAGCTAGGAATTGTTTAAGGGCAAAGATTAGAAGACTGATTTGGGTCCAATATATATAGATTTGAGCATTGATTTGACTCCCTTATACTATGTATTTGGCTTGTTTCTCTAGAAATTTAGGACTTTTTATTAGATTTTAATTATTTTTAGTAGTTTAGGGTCCTTTGAACGTTTTGATCCGTTTGTTAGTGTTTCAGGTACTTTTAGAGCTTAAATGGAGAAAATATTTATGGACCTGAAAAGAGGATGAAAAGATCTTGCAAATGGAAAAAGAACGAAGCAAAACAGAGCCGAAGTAGGTCCCACGCGCCTGGGGCGCGGGGACGGGTGCGCCTGCGGCGCGCCCGTGTGCAAAAGGAATTGTCATCAGACCTGCGCGCCTGGGGCGCGAGGTCGCGTGTGCCTGGGGCGCGTGTGCATGTTGGAGGCCTAATTTGACCAGATTCTGAACAAAATAGAAGAAGAGAAGTCTAATTTGGCTTCATATCTTAGATTTAATCAGAAATTAAGAGATAAACATGGACCTTATCTATTAGATTTAATTAAGATTTATTTTAGGATTTGTTTCACTCTTTAAATAGAGGATTTGTAAATATTTTTTAGTAGGTTTTAAGATCATAGAATTCAATTAGGATTAGAGAGAGAGGTTAGTAACATCTATTGAGAGCAAGGAGGCAAGGCACAAGGATTGAAGGTCTCTTGGAGAGTTAACCTGTATTGTCTATGATATGAGGTTTTCTCTTTGCTTCTGTTTTCTTTATTTCTATATGTGTAACTAAAACCTCTTGTTAGGAACATGGTGTAAATTGTATGATGTAACTTATTTTAATTTATGATTTAGTATTTTGCTGTTTTTAATTCATGCATTAATTGAGTTTTTATTACATAAACCCGCGCAATTTATGTTTTGGATTTCTTAATTCGCAACGGGAGTTGGGATTTTGAATAGGCCATGCAATTAATGGTATAATCAGTCCAAAATATAGGGATATAATTGGATGATTATATGGTTTTTTAATTCCCTTGTGCTGAATACATATTTTCTTATATTGTAATTTGTTGAGGGATCAAGGATTAAATATATAGAAAATAAGGGTAATGTTAGAGACGTCTAACTATTGCTATTTGAGAGGAATAGTCCATGAATTGAAGGATAATTAAAGGAAAATATAAATGATAGTTAAAATAAGTGAATCATACAATGAAACCAAGTTCCTAACCTTTTTCTATTGCTTTCTATACATCTTATCTCCTCAATCTTCTTATTTTATTTTATTATTATTCTTTTTCTCCTTCTAAATTTCAATAACAAGTTGCACTAATAATTAGGAATTGGTGAAAAGTTATTAGAAACAATTTGCAATCCCTGTGGGACGATATTCGGTCTTCCAGACTATATTACTCGTTGACCCAGTCCACTTGCTGATAAATCAATAAGTTTTTGGCGCCGTTGCCGGGGAGTAGTATTCTTTAGTTTATTTCCGATACTTAGTGTAGTTATTAGTAAATCCTATTTTTCTTTTTATTTTTCTGTTTTTCATTGAAATGTATAATAATGCCTTTTGTAAAGTCAAAATTTTTTAATTTTATTTTGAATTCACCTCCTCTTACTTATGATGCAAATATCTCGATTTTCGAGATTGAGGAATTGTACTTCAATGTGTATAGGAAATCTATCATAGAGGAGTGGGTACAAAAGTTCTCCATTAAGGAAGACTTGAGTCCTAACCTCTCTGAAAATTTTGAAGAAAAAAAGAAATTGAGGTGCATCATGAGGTAGAAGAGGTGAAACAAAACAAAACAGATGGGGATAGAATAATAGTAGAAAAATTTGACTCATCCTTGCGTGCTGAACTTTCTGAACTTAAAAATTGTGTTAAATCCTTAGCATGTGTGGACGATTCAAAATTTTTCAATTATGTTCGACCTTGAGTTTATATGATGTTTTTCCAAATCAGCAACATAAGACATTGTTGTACCATGGGATGAATAAAGATCCTAAAAATTTGGTTTTCCTTGTTCATGAAATTTACATTTTCATGAATGGGGAAAAAGGCAAATTTTCTAAGATGATGCATGATGTAAGGAATATACCTTTTGACCCTGGTGGGTTTAAATTTATTTTGAAAATTTCCTTATTTCATCATCATCCCTGCTTATTCCTATGGGACATGGGGGTAACTTGTTATTCCTATATCACATGGGAATTGAGCCATAGAATTTGGGATCCTGGTGGATTTCTTGTAATTATTTAGTAGTGTAGGTTTTGTTTTTTTTAGTGAATAAGGAGTTGGAATTTTCTATAAGTAACTACTAATGCGGTGCTATCTAGCACTACTTTTAGTTGTTCATGTGACACAGGTAAATAAGTTTGGGGGAGTTCCTCCATGTGCATCAATAGAAAAAGCTGTGCTACAAAGGTAAGTTCCTAACTCTATTTTTTTAGCTGATTAGTTATTTATTTTATTTTTTTTTAAAAAAATAAAAATAAAAATTTGAGGTACAGACCTCGTGCGCCCCAGGCGCATGCGGTGGCGCGCCGGGCTGCTACAAACCAACTTTGGGGGAATTTTTCTAGTTTTCCCAAAGAGGTGCAAAAGTTCAGTTTTGGGGTCAAATTCTGATTCTACCATCTTATCTCTTAGGATTAGTTTTATCTTATCTCTTAGGATTAGATTTATTTTTTTATCTTGTTTTTTTTTAGCAACAGATATTTTTTTATCTTATCTTTTAGGATTAGATTAGTTTTTTTTTTTATCTTTTTAGGATTAGATTAGTTTTATCTTTTTAGGATTCGATTTATCTTTTTAGGATTATTTTTTAGAATAGATTTTTTTTATTTTTTATTTATTTTCGTTTTTTTTATTTTCTATTTTTTAGGGATAGATTTTTTTTAGGATTAGATTTGTATTTTTAGGATTTGGACCCCATTAGCCCCAATTTTTTTCAATATTGCACCCCAGGACCTGTACCTCACCAAAAATATTGTCCTGCTTTCTTAGGTAGTTTTAGTTTTAATTTTTATTTTGTAGTTTTAGGATAGATTAGTTTGCTTGAGGACAAGCCAACATCTAAGTTTGGGGGAGTATATACAAAATAAAAATTAAATTTTTCAAATCTGAATTTTTCTCCCATATTTTTGGTATTGGTTTGTGTCCTTAGCAAGAGTAATTAATTATTCTAGATTTAGGACTTTTTCTCTTTTGATGCATGTGTATATTTAGTTTAGGACTTAGACTCATTGGTATTCGACTCTATTTGATTGAACTGTAAATATGATTATGGTGACTGGGTTATTTCGACAAATGCTTTCAGAACTTGTGATTAGTGAACTGACTTTAGTCATATGTGAGATTTTGAGCCTTATATTGATGGGGTATGAATTTTATTCTGATATTGAGACCCCTATTCTTTCATGAGTGTGTTCACTTTGATATTGTCTTCTAGAACTTGACCTGCGACCATTTCGAAATTGATAATTGATTGCATGCATTAAGATGATTAAGGCACTTAGGGTGTGTTTTTGTGGCCTTCAGATGTTTTGCATTGATAATTTTCCCTTAGTTGCCCATTTTGAGCCTTATGAGACATTATGATTTTTCTTTGGTACCTTGCATTTATTGCATATTCTTTGTAGTACCTTGGGAATTTTGAATGAGCAATTGAGAGGAATATAGAAAGAAAAAGTGAAAGTAATTGGTGAAAAGTGTATGAGTTCTATTTCTCTTCCAAAGAAGAAAAAAAAAGAATAAAAAAGAAAAAGTAAATAAATAACAAATGTAAAGGAAGATAATAGAAGAATAGAATAGAAGAAAAAATTTAAAAAGAAAGGAAGAATAAAATGTTCCTGATGTGAGTGTGAGTCTTTATTGTATTCATTGCTCATTCATGGTTTTTGAGGGAAACTTGTTTTTGTAAATATTTTTGCGAGTTAACCTTTGTTTTATCCCTTCTTTCTTTTATCCCACCTGACACTTTTAGCCATGGCCCCATTACAACCAAAAATAAGACCTTTTGATTTTTGCATGCATTCAATAATTTCAGTGGAGATGTTGGTCTATGGTCAAGCCTATGGTAACACATTATCATTGTTGAACTTGAGTGAATTGAAAATATGACCCTTATACACTTTTGAGAGAAACATTTGAGAGGTTGAGAGTGTTCATTAGTTCTGAGTTCTGAATGAGATTGTTATGTTAACTAGTATGTAATTGTGTAAATAGTTTATGATAATATGTCGAAGTGATGAGTCGTAGTCTTAGGTTAGGTGTGTTCATGTTGATTTAGGGAGTTTGTCTTTTGTTTAGAATTTTTATTTTACTTTTGCCTGGGACATGCAAAATGCTAAGTTTGGGGGAGTGATTTGGGTCCAATATATATAGATTTGAGCATTGATTTGACTCCCTTATACTATGTATTTGGCTTGTTTCTCTAGAAAATTTAGGACTTTTTATTAGATTTTAATTATTTTTAGTAGTTTAGGGTCCTTTGAACGTTTTGATCCGTTTGTTAGTGTTTCAGGTACTTTTAGAGCTTAAATGGAGAAAATATTTATGGACCTGAAAAGAGGACGAAAAGATCTTGCAAATGGAAAAAGGACGGAGCAAAACGGAGCCGAAGTAGGTCCCATGTGCCTGGGGCGCGGGGACGGGTGCGTCTGAGGCGCGCCTGTGTGCAAAAGGAATTGTCATCAGACCTGCGCGCCTGGGGCGCACGTGCATGTTGGAGGCCCAATTTGACCAGATTCTGAACAAAATAGAAGAAGAGAAGTCTAATTTGGCTTCATATCTTAGATTTAATCAGAAATTAAGAGATAAACATGGACCTTATCTATTAGATTTAATTAAGATTTATTTTAGGATTTGTTTTACTCTTTAAATAGAGGATTTGTAAATAGTTTTTAGTAGGTTTTAAGATCATAGAATTCAATTAGGATTAGAGAGAGAGGTTAGTAACATCTATTGAGAGCAAGGAGGCAAGGCACAAGGATTGAAGGTCTCTTGGAGAGTTAACCTGTATTGTCTATGATATGAGGTTTTCTCTTTGTTTCTGTTTTCTTTATTTCTATATGTGTAACTAAAACCTCTTGTTAGGAACATGGTGTAAATTTCATACTTTCATAAAATTTCATAAAACTTTATACTCGAGTTAAAGATTATACTCGAGTCTTTCCCAAAACACTCGAGTACTTTAACCTAATTTCATAAAATTCATTATTTTATTTAATATAATAACATTATTATTTTAAATACTTTAATATTTACTTATTTATGAAAATATAGGGCCTTACATCCTCCCCCACTTGAACAGAATTTCGTCCTCGAAATTCGATTTGGAAAATAAAAACTTACTCAGACCGATACGGGTATTCTTCCTTCATCTGTCTTCCTAGCTCCCAAACGATGACATTAACATTACCACATCCTCATGCGACCCTTACTAACAAAATTTCCTTTCCTCGCAATCGCTTAATTTTTCCTATCTTTAATCCGAACGGAACCAGTTTCGAGTGTCAGATTTTCTTGCAAGGGTATATCGATGGGTTCGATAGGTGAACTCTCCCCCACTTGGAATCAGCATAGCAGAGTTCTATTTGCTCCTAACCTTAAGGCAGACACTATTGCAAACAATCTGGGTGGATGCAAAAAGATGAGGGGTTATCCAAACGGGATCAATCCTAAGCACGAGGTTAATGGTAAACTTAATCTTACGGTAAGGGTGAAATAGAGAATTGGACTCGAGATAAAAATGACGTCTAACTTGGTTTCTTCTTCTACAGACATGGGAGGTGTGCTTAGGTATTTTTTGAGCGTGGCTTATATAGATTTAGGTTTCGATAGGGAGGATAAACCTATTACGACAATCTATGATATGCCATCTACTCTTTGGATCATATCTCAAGCTTTCCATGTTGACTAAGGTGATTTTATCGAATATTGCTATTTTACGAACAGGCTTACTATGCAGCTACTAATGAATTGATTGGGGTGAACACATCTAGGTTACTTAGCAAAAATTGAGGCCTGAGATTTCAAATTTCAAATAGTTAGCATATTCTAAGCAAAGAAAACATAGGATTTCAAAATCAACATAGTTCTACAAGGAAATGATTCAAAAGGCAACTAGCTTATGCTAAATCTAGACAACGGTTGCGGTTCAAGAGGCAACTAACTTTGACATTTGTGTTGGGTTTGGGTATCGCACCGCCTTCGTTCTTATTCTTTTTGGGACAGTATGGGGAGATGTGTCCTTGTTTTCCACAATTGAAGCAGGTTTTAGGTTGCGCAGTCCAACAAAATCTCCCACCATGGAACTTGTGGCACTTATCACATTTTGATAAGCTACCTTCCGTTGGTTTCTCCTCACTCCTTTTCCCTTGTCCGTTCTTATCGTAGGGACTCTTGTTGTGGTCATTATGGTGACGGTTTTTCTTTTCGCGATTACGATGGGGACCATAATTTTGCTGACTTTGCTGCTGTCGCTCATACACCATCTTTGCCTTGAGGTCATCTTCGGTGATACGACAACGTTGCACCAAAGTTGCGAAGTGTCGGATGCATTGTCCACTTACGAATGGCTTAATATCCGGCCTTAAACCATTCTCAAAACGAACACACTTAGCATTCTCGTCAGGGCGAAGAGTGAAGTATGGAGAGTACTTCATCAGCTCCTCAAACTTCGCAGCATATTCTCCAACAGTCATGGTTCCCTGTTTCAGCTCCAGGAATTCGATCTCCTTCTCGTTTCTTATATCTTCAGGGAAAAACTTCTCATAAAATTTCTCCACGAAAACACCCCAAGTAATCTGTTTGTTCTCATGGTCTAAGGCTTGTTTCGTATATTTCCACCAGTTATCTACGGGACCTACCAGGACATACGCAGCGTAAGTAACTTTCTGTTCCTCATCACATGGAATTGTCTGAAATATCTTTTCCAGCTCCTGAATCCAGATTTGCGCCTCCTCAGGGTTAGCTCCACCGTGGAACTTTGGAGGGTCGCACTTCCTAAAATCGGCTAGTCCCTTGAACTCGGACGGACCAGCAGCTTGCCTATTAGCCAGATGTTCCAAGATCGCAGCGATACGATCGAGGGATTCGTCGGTATGGCGAGCGTTTCTTGAGGCCATTACTACGTCATGCGATTCATCAAAGATAACAATTATTTTTAAAACAAAACATTATATTCATATATCATATCCTACTGACTAAATTCTAATCTACCCATAACTCAATTTAGAGTTATCACAGCTTATATCATGTGTGGCCATATTCCATAGGCCGAGAGTTTGAACCATTGCTCTGATACCACCAAATGTAACATCCCGACTCTCTAACCTTAATTTATTTGTTATAATGAAAATAGAGAATAATTTTTCGCAAATAAATTTCAAAACTTCATTATTCAATTGCGAAAGCAAATCAACAGAACTTGTCCAAAAACAAGACACAATAGTTCAACTAATTTATTTTATAAGCAAATAGACTCTGAGCTACTTAAGACACTAATCGTAACCCAGAGCATGGTTCTTCAAACTCCATCCTTTGGAAAGGGAATCCCAAATCCCTCGCCAACGCTACTCTTCCCTTTGGAAGACAGGACCTTTGTTACCTACAAGGGCAACAAGGGAGTAAGTCATAGCTAATCACGTTAAAACGAATAATAAATAACAGAGGCTAAAAACAACAAACACAAGTATTCAAGTAGTAACAATTTACAAATGCATATACACATGTCAAACCCTTTTTAATTCAAGCAATTGATCTTATTATTAATGGCATGATGCATGCTGACCTCAACAATTTCCCGGGGCATCACAGTTTGGAGGTGGTAGGACTTAGGAGCTTCGCTCTGCACTCATGACTTACGAGCTTCGCTCTGCATAGGACTTACGGGCTTAGCCCTGCACTCACGACTTACGGGTTCCCATCTCCCGGCGTTGTAGGACTCACAGGCTTAGCCTTGCACTCACGACTTACAGGCTCCATCCGCCCAGCGTTAATAGTATAAAAGGGAAAGTCCTCGCAAACTGGAGCAACAAATGCATGTATGCAAACATAATTTATTACCAATCCTTCTTATCACATTCATTATCATTTCCATCAAGGACATGATCCATCATCTATCTTTCCATTCATTAATATCATCCTTAACAATTCCTTTCATCTTTCTTTTAGCTGGTGCTGTTGTTTTCATAGAAAAATCCATCAGCCACTTTGTGATGGTTTTAGAATTAGTGGTTAATAATCCGTCGGGGCCTAGCCTCCTATTGGCGGATATTTATTGCAACGACCCCATTGGGACTCCCTTCGAAAATATCAACCAAGTGGGTAAAGACTTCCACTGGGACATGGGAAAATAATCAACCAAATGGGTGTACGCACTTCCATTGGGACATCCTGTCCGAATATGTCGACCACTGAATAAAATTCCAGTAGGACTCATCCAGGATAAAAATCAACCAATGGGAATTAAGTAAACTTATACATTTATCCATTGGGACTCCTGTCCGAATATATCAACCACTGGAGGAAATTCCAGTAGGACTCTTTCAGGATAAAAATCGACCAATGGAAAAACGTATAAGAATTAGGTATTTAATATTCTCAAGAAAGATAAGTGTTTCCTTCAGTTTTGGTCAAAATACTCGAGTATTTTACAAAATACTAGAGTGTTCTTCATTTTTTTTTCCAGAATACTTGAAGTCCTTGAAGAAAAACTCGAGTTGTTCTTCATTTTCCCAGAATACTCGAGTGTTTCTCAAAAGACTCGAGTGTTTTTACTGCAACAGCACCAGTTTCTGCATTTTAAGCACCAATTCGAATTCCATGCATTGTTTTTCCATTCTTATGCAAAACAGAGGCATAAACACATATAAGGAATATGTTAGCCATTTCAAGATATGAAATTCATTTCCACTCTGTTTTAACTTCGAAAATCAATCCAGTGAGCATCATTAGGTTCAATTAAACTTGTTTGAACATAAAAACAATGAGTTCCTGACCTCCAAGTCAGTTTCCTAATTCAAACTCTATTGCCCGTGAACCTCCTATTGGTTCCTATGGATTTAGCTTGTTAAATACCATTCTAGTGATTAGGTAACTTCCCCCTTACCTTAATGAAGCTAAAGGAACGATTGGTTGTGGAAGAAAAGGTCTGAAATGGATTTTGAGCTTCAAAGCTCAATTCTGAACTTGTGCAAAAACTGTTGCACCGGCTGACTTTAGCTACAAATTACATCATGAATAAGCAATGAAAAATAACGAACCAAGTTAGCTTAAGCAACTAGGAAGTACTAACTTTAATTAGAAACAAGTTTGGAATCAAGAGGGTTCCTGAGTTTACCAAACCAATTCAAGAAAGATAGGTAGTTGAAGCTGTTTATGCTCTGTTTTCAGTTTTGAGTGGCTAGCCTTGGAGGCTTATAACTTTTTCTACAGAGACTCAAATTTCGTGGTTCTTGTTGCTATTTCAAGATTGGAAATAGAACTAGAAGTGTGTTTTGGTTGCACTCAATTTCATGGTTTGAGGAGGGAGAATCGAGAGCTTAAAGTTAGCACCAGAAAACAGAGGAAATGTGAATATAAATCCGGGTTAGGAGGATTTGAATGAGTTTGGGACTTCCCCAAGCCTCTATTTATAGCCTAAGGTTACCCTCCTATGAAGTAAGGTCCAGCTCTCTGCTTGGAACCTCGAGAAAACGCGTTTTGGTGCGAGTTTTGAATCAAAACCGACTTATAGGTTCAGCACCACTGCTCGAAATACTCGAGTATTTTCCCTAGTACTCGAGTCTTTTTCAGCACATCAGAGAACACTCGAGTCTTCCATGAAAGACTCGAGTCTTTCGGCTCAAAATTCAAATATTTTCAAACAGTTAATGATTATACTCGAGTCTTTCCCAAAACACTCGAGTACTTTAACCTAATTTCATAAAATTCATTATTTTATTTAATATAATAACATTATTATTTTAAATACTTTAATATTTACTTATTTATGAAAATATAGGGCCTTACAGGAGGTGCCTCACTAGGGTCAAACTCGTACACCTCAGCCTCCGGGTAGTCTAAGTCTTCATCAGGATCCTCTTCTGGATCTTCCTCTGGTTCGTCCTCTTGCATAGCCTCGAAAGCCTCGTCCGGTAAATCCTCCAGAATCTCATCCAACTCCTCTAGCTCCTCGGCCTCAGGGTCAATCCGTGCAGGTAAAGGCATCAGATGCCCACCATGATAATCAGCTGGTCCACCAGTCTGCAAGTACGCAAGCACAAAACAACAGGTACGAACATCAGGAGCTGTCCCTTGCAGAGTATGGTCAGGGTCAAAGATGCGAACCTCGGTGACTCCATGCCACTCCCAACCTCTATAGTTAACTTCCCATCTTCCCTCGTCTCGGATGTCGAAAATGAACTTGACCGGGTCCATACGCTATGGGATCGACATTATATAAACAAGCACACAAAACAGAAATCTCGAGAGAGTAAGTATTCCCAAGCATGCAATGCCAACAGTGTGGAATTACAATAGGCAAGATATTAAGATGTACAACAACATGCAAACATGCAAAAAATAAAGAACATACTCATATTCATTTTCATCATCAACATTCATTTCATTTGCTCTGATCGATATCATTATCTTTCTTTCTCAAAACTCTTTACATAACCACATCACATTCTGTGAATCTCGTATCTGAATGCATTTACATCATCATGCCATACCGTACACTTTTCCATACTTTCGCTCTTGGAGTCATTTCTTAATATTTCATAATTCATCTTTTCTTATTTAAGTCTTATGAATTCGTATCCATCAATGATGCGGGGACAATTAATCATCATTGAGGAGATCGTTCAACACAGTTAGCACACACGTCTACATCTCCTCGGTCATCCACCCAACCTAGTCGGAAGCAAACAGGAGTACAGGACCTTTACCACGCGGGCTTGACAGCTGTCTCAACAAATGGCTCCAAGCCAGGAGAACTGTAGAAAATCGGGTACAGTCTCAAATCAATTTATATAATAAGGGCACACTGTAGAAAAATCGGGTATAGTGGCAAAATCAAAGAGCCCCGTTCCAGTCCCTCTCACTGTTCAAGATTTGCAATCTAGGGGGCGATGTGACATTCCATATTTTTCCCGACTAAGATAAATAAGTTTTCATTAAAGAAGAATTTTGAGATATTGTTTTACAAATGATTTTCAATGAGTATTTTATTCGATTACGTAATAAATTTTCGATTTTACGGAATTTTGGTAAACAAATATTTTTATAGAGTTTAAGCAAATGATTTTATTGAGTTTGGAGTAATTTTATTATTTGTGATTTCATTCAAGAAATGAATCTCTTTACGCATTTTTATAGATTTAACCTAATTGATTTGAAAATTGATTCATGATGGTTTTTTTTATGCTTTGAAATTTAATTTACTTGTGTGTGATTTTATGTGCTTGATTTTCTAAGGTTTTCAATGAATCATATTGCTTGAGGTTTTTATTAAGATTTTGTCTTCTTAATTGATTTATATGATTTTATGGTTTTAAGAAGGAAAATTATTTTCACTCCAAGCTTCAAAGAAATCAAAGTCCAATTATCTTGATCTAGAATCATTTCTCAAAACCCTAATTGGTATCCTAATCTTTGATTAAACCCTAATCGAGTTCTTAATCCTTGATTAAGGACTTAATCACTCTCTTAAGACCAAAATCCTCAAGGTTGGTGAGCTAACCTAGAATTAGTTTTCCTTAAACCTATGACTAAGTTTTGATTAGTGCCTTAATCCCTGATTAAGCCCTAATCACCGAGGATTAGTGGACAAAACCTAGATTAATTAACCTAATCCTACCCTAATCATGATTAAACCCTAATTAGTGCCTTAAACATAATTAAGCTAACCTAGTCTACCCTAATGCCCTATGGCCGAATATCCAAGTGCATGGCTTGGACACCAAGCTCATTTACTTGGTTACCAAGTGGCATGCTACAAAGTCAAACCCATGACATCACCTTCATGACCTAAACATGACCTAAAGGGTGGAAAAAGTGAAGAAATAGAAAGGAAAGAGGAAGGAGGCCGTGAGGGGCTCAAGTGCAAGACTTGGTCTCCAAGTTTTGTGACTTAGTCCCCAAGTATTTGCAAACAAGCCACCCATGCAAACCCTTGATGGAAAATAAGGAAAAGTAAAGAAGAATAAAAGAAGGACCAAACCGTGTAGGGAAGAGTGAGTTGTTTTCATTCTTTCATTCTTCATTCTTCATTCATCATCCTTTCTTCTATCTCTCATCAACACAAGCAACACCAACACACACCCACCAACACCATCAAAACCGTGAGAGTGAGACCAAGAGAGAGTGATCAAAACACACACACACTTCATGTAGCTTCATTTCCTTCATTTCTTTCCAAGACCAAACACCTAACACTAAGAGCATCATCAAGCTCTTAGTGAGAAAGTGAGAGAAAGAGAGTGGCTGAACATAGAGAGAAGGAGAACTAACCCAAACCCTTCACAATCTAAGTGAAATCAAGCCAAGATAGTGAAAAAGAAAAGGAGAAAACCATGGACTAGGAAGAAGAATGGGTAAACCGTGAGGAGAGGAAGGAAAACAAAAGATAAAACCAAAGATTTGGACTTGATTCTTTAAAGTTTTTGATTAAGTAAGAACTTTGTTTCATGATCTTGAAAAGTTTTAAACCTTTTTTCTTTGATTCTTCTTCGTTTTTCATGATCTTCTTCTAAAGCTTGATTTTGTTTGAAAAAGTGTTGATGCATGTTCGTTTCCAAGATAGATCTAGCGATTTCCTTCACATGCATGTTGATTTTTCAACTTGATCTTGAAGTTTTGTTAAGAAAGTGTTTTTCTCATGATTTTGAGTTTTCTTCTTGATCTCTTAAAATTGTTTTTGGAAAGGACTTGATTTTAAGTTTTCATGAAAGATGTTTCAAAGATCTAATGTTTTTGTTTACATGCATGTTAAGGTCTATGCTTGAACTATGATGTGTTGATGCTTGAGTTTTAGTGTAAAGATCTTTGAAATTGATTGACTTTTCTTGATGATTTTCCCTTATGTTGGCCACGGTTTGATGTTGTTGTGAGTGAAAGTTTGATTTTCTTTTGTTTGATCTCTTGCATGTCATGATCTTGAAATTTAGTGATGATTTGAATGAATGGGAATTTATGTGATGTTGTGAACTTGATGTGCTAGCCACGGCTTTACATGCTTGACTAGGAAGATTAAAATTTTCTTAAGTTTGATTGATGATTATATGATTTCCATGAACTTTGTATTGATCTTAAGTGTTTGATGTGAAATAAAAATTGTTTAGAAGTATGAAGATGCTCACGGTTTTGTGTAGGAAAACATGCTAGGGTTATGTTTTTACTTGCTTGATGAATTATGTGAAATTGTTATTGGATTTGAAGTTGTTTTTAGAAGTCTTGAATCTTTGAAAATGTTTTTGAGAAAACCTAGTCAAGGTCACGGTTTGGACCTTAGCCTTTGATTTAAATTTTCTTGAATGAATATGTGTTGAATTGTGTGTATGAGTGTATTTTTGATTCTCATAAAAATGAATGAATGAACAAATTTGTTGATTAAAGTTTATGCTGAAATTGTGAATATGTGTGAATTTAATCTTGGATAAATAACATGTGTGTATGTTCAATATTCTTGAAATTTTGTCACTGTCTTAAGTATGATAAAATGAGCCTCTCCGAATTTTTAAATGATTTTTGGAATTGATTTTATATTTTTATAAGAGTAAACTATATGAAAACAATTTTAAGAAAATAAGTTTTTCAGTTTAAAGAGGAACATAATTTTCGAACTTTTAATACTCTAAATTGCTTGAAATTTTTATGGTAGCTCCTTAAACATGTCTTGTGACTCTCTGTAAAATTTTAGGTGATTTGGAGTTGGTTTGATATTTTTACCAATTGAGAAACAGTGAACCATTTGGTTCAGATTTTCCAGACTTAGTGACGAATTTAATTGAAAAAGTATAACTTTCACAACTGCAAATAATCTGAAATTTTTATGGAATTATCTTGATTGTGTAAGGAATATTTATACCAATTTTCATGCAATTCGGAGTTGAAACACTATTTTTAATAATGGCATTTTGGCCTGAGGTCAGCAACAGTTCTATCTTGCTTTTTATGCAAAATCTGATTTAAAACTTGACTTAAGATTATTCAAACGACCTGGAAATTTTATATGATGAACTTTAGCATATGTTCGTATGTTCTGGAAATTTTGGGAACTAAACAAATTTATTTGGTATAGTTTTAGATTTTATCCTTTGTGTTTTCCCCGTAATTGAACAAAAGTTTCATTTAAATGTTTTCGACAAATATGAATTTTGTACTTCATTTCATGACTTGGTTGGATCTGTATGATGATCGTAACATCTTGAAATAATTGAATGAATGATTGCTTGATGATATGTTTAGACTATGCATGATTGAGTTTGCAAGATTGATTGTTTACGGTGTTTCGGTCTAGGCTATTAGTTTGAAATTATGATTTGAAAAATGTGCTATGTGCTATATGCCAAATGTTTGTTTTAGGTGATTTATTTTAATTGAATTTCTTTGTTTAAAGTGTCTTGGAATTATTTATTTGATAAAAGAAGTGAAGGATAATGAATTATTTAATAAGTTACGATGTTGATTGATCTTTGAAAAGAATTTGGTTATTTGAAAAAGTATTGGGCCTATTGGTTGCTGCCTCATTTTGTTGCATAATGTTATACTTGGAAATAAATTGTTTTAAGTATTTGAGTTTGAGAAATCGTTAATCAAAGTGTTTGTTGAATTGTTTTCAAGATGCTTAATTTGTTTATGGATTTAAATTGGTTTTGAACAATGGAAAATGAATCTGGGACTTAGTATATGATGCTGTCCAGAATTTTTACAAGTTGTATTTCTTATTTAGAGATGTTTTCAAAGTGATTTGAAGTTGAGTTTTAATGAGTACTCAATATAAGATGAAGTTGGTTTGAAAAATGCGATTTTTCAATGTTTTCGGATTTTCTAAAGAGTGTTTTATGGGCTAGCATCTTTGCTGTCCAGTTTTTATTTAAATTGTTTTTCATCCTGAAAATGTGTTTGATTGGTTTTAAAGTTTAAGTTTTAAGTGGTACGTGATTTAAGAAAAGTTGGATTTTGATTTGAGAAAGTCTTGAAGTTTTACGATTTTTCGACGAGAAGTGAAAGGAGTTTTCGAAAACGCATTTTTGGATTATAAGTATGATGATTATTTAGATAGACTAGTAATGTTAGTGTCTCCTATCTAGTACGAGGTGCGTATAAGTCAGGAAGCTGGAGCAGCTGACAGTTGGGAGAACCCGCAACGATTTCGTACAAAGTAATTGCTGGAGTTGAGGTGAGAGAGAAGCTTCCCTAAGACACCATGGTATTTAGGTGATCTATTAGGACACTCCGTACTCTCTCAAAGTCGGAGTAAAGGTCTATTGTAGCTAGTAGTATACCCGATAAATTGTGTGATTGTTTGTATCGTGGTATACGAAGACTCAGACCTATGCCATCACATGGTATTGATTGATTCATATGTTCGTTTATGTTGAGATATATTGCTTATATTGTTATTGCATGTGCATAATGCATCATCCCGCGAAAATGGATAAGACATAGAAAACAATAAGAAATTCCCCAACGATTAGAGCGAGTCTCCAAGGGATGAACACGCGGCAGAACTGGATGATGCTGATGCGCCAAGCACGTGGATCGAGTTGATGATATGATGACAATGATGATGTCTTTGGACCGAACGCAAAGAGTGCCGAATCCTACAGAGAGAGAGTTTCCATGTGGTCGAAGCCATATGTTGAGATGATTTTCGCATGGTCGTAGCCATGTGTTGAGATAATTTCCAAGTGGTCGTAGCCACATGATGAGATAGTCTCCATATGGTCGTAGCCATATGTTGAGAGTGGTCTGAGATAGGTCGGAGCCTATCTACCAAAGATTGATGGATATCCCGCATATGGTCGGAGCCATATGCCAATGTGATTCTGAGTGGGTCGTAGCCCGTCAGAATGATGATTGATATTCCACATATGGTCGTAGCCATATGTCGAGGTTGATTCTGAGTGGGTTGTAGCCCGTCAGAAAGATTGTGGATATCCTGCATACTGGTCGGAGCCGTATGCCGAGAATGATTCAGGATGGGTCGGAGCCCGTCAGACATAGTAGTCGAGTCCCACAGAAGCATTCCGCATATAGTCGGAGCTGTATGACGAAGATGACTTAGGATGGGTCGACGTTAGATCAAACAAGTGTAACCTCATGACTTTAAAACCCTAACCCGAAGTAGTGGAGAGGAAGATACACCTGAATTACCCTTGTGGTGTTCAGCTGGATGATTAAGATAGGGGACGACAATGACGGTGATTTGTCAAGAAGCCTTGAGAAGTCTGTCTAGGTGGGAAAAACCATAGGGGCCCTGGCTGAACCAGTCGGAGCTGGTCACTCAGTGGTGTGGACGAAGTACCACATGTACAGTAGACAGAGGACTAACACCCCCTTGACTAAATCTTGATCAGTGAGAGGGATGCTCGAACACGGCCGGATGAGGTTATTTTATTTATTTTCCCGGGCCATTATTTTATGAATGCATTCACTTTGCCATCCAGTAAAAGCCGGTGTGGTTAGAGATCCTGTACTCCTGATTGCTTCTGAACTAGGTGGTTGGATTCCGAGGAGATGTAGACCCAAACCATAAAGCCTGAATTTCCGATGTTACAGACTTGAGATATGCGGACAAGAGACTTCGATTTTGCGAGACAATCTGATTAAGAGACTTCGACTTTGCAAGATGAGCTAATTAAGAGAATCCCCTTAAGTGAGAGATAAAGTGTTAGATAATGCGACGATTGCCTTGCATTCTCATGCATTCTGCATAAATATCTGCTGTATTGTTGTGCTATGAATGTGAATTGTTGTATGCCTGTATTGTCTTAATATTTTGCCTATCGTAAACCCACACCGTCGACGTTACGTCGTTCGGAATGCTTACTCTCTCTGTCTTTCCCCCTTCCCTGTGGACTTCTGTGATGATGTCCACAGGTGACAGAGTGAGTAGTTTATATTGGGAATTGGCGCTGCAAGCATTGGCCTACGAAGACAAGACCGAGATGGAGTCTCGAAGGAGAAGGAGGTCAAGCTCGTTTCGAGGACTCGATGATCGAATGTTCGACCCCTCGGAGGAGCATTACGTTGGACGGAGATCTATCGTTATAGTGTCTACGTTCAAGTATTGTACTCCCTTACCAGGTACTTAGACATCATTAGCTACATCACATGTGCACCCGAATTGTTTTATAAAACTGGATAACCGAGATTAATTTTTACGGTTACGACAAACGAAATGGGCTTTTAAATGTGTTTTGTGAAAACAAGTTTCAGAGTGCGATGTTTCGTAACATCTCGGTTTGGAACTTGAAAGGTTTTATGCAATGTGAGAACATGAGTTTAAAATTGCAAACATGATTTGAAAATCTAAATGTTCTCACCTTGTGTAACATTGTTTTAAAAAAAAAAAAATTGGCTCAAATTTTCACTATATTAATTAAAGAAATTTTATTTTCAAGTTGTCAAATCGAGGTGTTACAGGCGACAGTACTATTCTAGTCTGCAGTGCAGAACTTACCACGACTTTAGACCCAATCCCTACCACGTCTGGTATACCATATGTGGAGTTTGTTCTGCCTAGAAAGTACTCAAGACTTCTTGACGTTTCACCGTCATCGTCCTCCCCTAATGCAATCTCCACCTGAGTATCCCTGATACCCATGGTATCTTCCTCTTCACTACTTCGATATCGCACTCATAACTCACCACGTTAATCCAAGTCTTTTAGAGTTTTAATGTTTTAATTAACATCCTAAGGTCGGTTCATCCTTGGTGCATCCCTTCAACGAGTCCCGACCACTAATCGACAATTCGCTTTTCTCAACTTAGCACAAGGCTTGAACATTAACAACATACATCTCATATGTAACATCCCTAATTTTAATTCCTAATATATTTATAAGTTGTATTGACTTAAATAAATGTTTCTTAAAAATCAATTATTTAGTTGTGTATTTTTATAAAAATACATTATGTTAATTACGAAAATATATTTCATTTCTTTTATGTTCTAAAGTAAATTCATTTAAAATAGTTATCCTATATCAAAAATATATTTTATGCATTTTACTTTATTTTGATATATTCCATATGAAAATATTTTATTGAAAGTATTTATAAGTTTCTTACTTTATAATTTTTATTCTATTATTTAAATTGATTATTGGTATTTTGAGTTTTAAAATAAAAGGAAAAGAATAAAAAAGAAAAGAAAAAGAGAATATTGGTATGCGGTTTGGATCCTGTAAGACACACGGTGGGGTGCAATAAGTCGGGTGCGCAACACCTGCTATAAGCCGCTGGCTGGTACATGTGCAAGGGTTGAGTTAGACGTGCGGCCTTTAGGGATCCGTACGCATCAGTAAGTCGTATCCTCTGAAAGACTGGGGAACGCAGTGGCAAACTCGCATAGCCAAGGATTTTGTGGCATTCTGGCCGTGTAAGAGACGCTCTTGGGTGCAGGAAACGTAAGCCGCCTTGGCAGAGTGCGCAGTGGTTGAGTTAGACGTGCGGCCTTTGGGGATCCGTACGCATTCGTAAGACGTATCCTCTGAAAGACTGGGGAACGCAATTGTGAAACCACAAAGATCCCGAAAAAGTAAAAAGAAATGAAAAGAATGAATTGAAAAAGAATGAAATGAAAAGAAATAAAAAGAAGAAAGTTGAGAAGGTGATGAATGAGATGAAGAAAGGAGAGATAGAGATTAGAATTAGTTAACTTGATAAAATAGGAAGAATGTGAGTAAAAAGGAGAAATGGAAGAAGAATTGAGAGTTTAAGTTTAGGTGAGGGTAGAAAGTTAAGTGAACGGAAATAGAATAGGAATTTCCATTAATTAGGAAGTGCGAATAATTGGAGATGTTTGTGTTTGCAGTGGATAGGTGATTGGGCGTGATATGTTTGCATTATTTGGTTAATTGCTAATTGTGTATGACTTGGCATGTATATACATTACTAGTTAGTGCAATTCTCACCCTTACAAACAATACAGGTACAGGTCAGGAGCATAGCTGTTATTTGGGCCGAGCAGGAAACCCTCACCATGAGGGGTGTCTTTTATGATACCAAGAGTGAATTTTAATTAAGTTTAAGAATGTATTTTTATAATTAAATGTGTGTATTAGTGTATGCCCAGAGTTGTGTATTTGTGGGCATTAGGTTTTTATTTATTGTAATATTTATGGATTAAGCTTTCGAACTATTCTGGTCTGGACAGGTACAAAAGGAAATTTTGGGGAAAGTCCGAAAAACAGAGGAAACTCTGCCGGATTTTCGTCAAAATTTTCAAGTCCATATTTTTATAAATCTTAATAAAACTAAATATTTGTGAGGGTGTTACATCATCTCATGGACTTTCACAATACAATCTCGTATCTCAACTCAGGGCATTAGCATTTCAGCTTCATGTTATAACTAAGGAGCACAGCTCACTCACATCAATACGATCTCATGAGTCTCATTACTTTTTGCAATTCTTGCTCAGCAACATCACTATCATCAGCCCTCATCGCGTTCTTACAATTTCCACAATATCTCAGATATTTCTCAAACTTTAGCTCGTACCTCTTTTTCGATCATTCTCGTATTACTCATTTCTCTTTCTTTTCGATATCACATTTCTATTCATTACTTGCACTTTGCCAAAACAACATCACAGTTCTTTTCATACTTCTTACTCATAATTCTCATCAACATTACTATCATCATTATTATAATCAATAACAACTCAGATCTCATTATGTATAATAAATTCTTTAGTAAATAAACAACAACATACTATCATTCAAACATCATCACATAAACTCATCACATAATCTCACGTGGTCTTTATCTCCTTCTCATAAGTGGCCACACCACAATACAATTGCCACTATGCTACTGACTCGGAACCACTAAGTTTCGACTTTTGAGATGGTCGAAACGACTTAATATGTTACCTAAATACCACGGTGTTTAGGGGAACTTCTCTCTCACCTCTACCGGCAGCAATTCCCAATATGCTCCTTGAATTCCAATGCGATACTCGTATCTGCTCCTCGGTCGTTACTGGAAACTAAGATAGTTCTCTCTCATTAAAATCATTCTGTAACACCCCGTCTAGAACCTCATATTTTTTTTAAGCAATAAAAGGATTTGTTTTTGAAAGAGATTTGAAAAGAGTATTTCTTGGAGTGAATTTTCTATTTTATGATTTCAAGAGATGAATGATTTTAAAGAAATGATTTTCATAAGAAAATATTATGAGTTTTAAAGTTGAGTTTTGAGAAATGATTATGTATTTGATATTTTTATATTTTAAGGAAATTATGATTTTTGTGCAAGAGTTATTTTGTGAGAAGAAAATAAAATGATTTTCTATGTGTGTGCATTGTTAGTTCCATGGTGAATGTTTTGATAATGACAAAGTGTTTTGAACAAGCTACAAAGATGTTGATCAAGTTTCAAGTTCAACAAGCAACAACAAACATCAAGTGAAGAGAGAAAACAAGCTCATGAAGACTTAGTTTGAGTGTAATTGTAATTGTTTTATCTTTTGCCTCTCAAGCTTATTAGGTCTTTTATTTGGTTAGAGTTTATTTAGAGGGTAGTGAATCTCTATCATAGTCATGATTAAATCATAATTTGAGTTTTCACTTAACCTAGAATCATGATTAAATCATGTTTAATCGATTAAGAACATATTTAATCGATTAGTACTCGATTAAGTGAAGATTTAATCGATTAAGTACTGCTGAATTGGTTTTTTAAAATACGATTTTCACTTCTCAAAATCAGTTTTCAAGTGCTACAACTTTTGGGTATTCTATATAAACCTATTCCTAACCTTTGTGGTTAATGAGATCACTTTCATAATCAATTTTACAAGAATCAAGCCATTCTATTCTCTCTCGATTTCAAAGATCAAAGCTTTCATATTTTCATATTCTTTGATCAAGAACCTTTGAATCTCTTATTGTGAATTGTCATAGCTATTGATTGAGATTCATAGGATTGTCATTTGTGTTTTCTATTGTGTTGTAATCTTTGCAAGAAGGCAAGCCAACTACAACAAACAAGAAGCCTTGGTGTGTCGATTATCATCAAGCAAATCTCATTGGAGAAGAAGAAAGTCTTGGTTGTGAATCAAGCAAAGTGAAGACTTGGTGTGTGGATTATCATCAAGCAAAGAAGACTTGTTTTGTCGATTATCAACAAGGGGTAGAGGTTAGATTAGAGAGAAGATCAATAGGATTACAAGGCAAGGGTGTGGTATCTCTTGTAGGCTAGCAAGAAGGGAGTCTTGTGAGGCACTTACTTGTAATTTGAGAACTCTAATTCCTCATAGTGAAGAATCTCTGTTGGTTGAAGAGGGGACTGGATGTAGCTTTCAAGCGGATGAAAGTGAACCAGGATAAATCACTGTGTCGTATCTCTAAACCCTTAACTCTTTACATTCAAGTCAATTCATTGTGTTCTTGATTGAAAACCTAGAGAAAGATTGATTTTCATAATTGATTGAATTGAATCTTTATTGTTCAAATTAACTTTGGGAAAATCATTTTCATAACTAGGAAAATCAATAAGAATATAGGTGTTATTTGTTTTCGCTGAATCTCTGATCTTACGTGTTAATTGATTGATTTTCGTATTCGATTGAAAAGTGATTTTTCAGTTTCTGATAGATTTAATCGATTAAGTTTTCGTTTAATCGATTAAGGACTTTTGAACTTTCAGGTTTAATCGATTAAATTGCAGGTTAATCGATTAAATTTCAGTTTAATCGATTAAGTGCTGTAGAATTTGCAAAAATCATTTGTTTTAATTGTTTCGATTTGTTTCATTCGAAAATCTTTCAAGGTTTCTTTTACACCTATTCAACCCCCCCTTCTAGGTGTGCTCCTAAGGTTCCTTAGTTGTTTCAACCACCAATTACGGTTTCTTCAATTGGTATCAGAGCTCGGTCGAAAGACACGAGCATAAGAGCTTTTTCGTAAAGATCCTTTAAGAAAATCGCAATGGGTTCTACAAATCCCTTTGGTGGTGAAGGTTATTCAATAAGTCGTCCTCCATTGTTTACCGGAGAAGGCTATGCTTATTGGAAAGTTAGAATGAAAATCTTTATCCAAGCCATAGATAGTGAAATTTGGAAAGTAGTTGAAAAAGGTCCTCATATCCCCTCTAGTTTAGTTGAAGGTGTAGAACAATTGATCCCCGAGGATAAGTGGAAAGATGATGATAGAAAGAAAGTAAAATATGATTATAAAGCAAAGAATATCATCACATCCGCTTTATCCTATGACGAGTTCTTTAGAGTTTCTCAATGTTCTAGTGCTAAGGAAATGTGGGACACTTTACAAGTGACTCATGAAGGAACTAGTGAGGTTAGGAGAGCTAGATTGAATGCTTTAATGCGTGATTATGAATTGTTTCAAATGCTTCCAAATGAATCTATTAATGATATGCAAAAGCGTTTTACTCATATTATTAATCATTTACTTGCTCTTGGTAAGACTTTCTTACAAGGTGAACTTTCTAACAATGTGTTGAGATGTTTAGACAGGAATTGGCAACCAAAAGTAACGGCTATTGTTGAATCTAAGAATTTGGATGCTATGGATCTAGCAACACTTTTTGGAAAGCTTAAAGAACATGAAATGGAGCTTGGACGATTAAGTATCAATGAAGAGTCGGATAAGAACAAAGAAAGAAAGGGACTTGCTCTTAAAGTCAATAGATCATACAAGAAGAAAGAGAGTTCCGATGATGATGATAGTGAAGATTCCGATTCGGATGTTGATGAAAAAGACATGAAACTTTTGCTAATGAAATTTGACAAGTTTCTAAGGATAAAAGGAAGGTTGAACAAGGACAAAGGTAAAGAGAAGGATTCCCCACACTACAAGACCAAGACTTCAAAAGATGGAGTAGTTTGCCATGAATGCGGAAAACCCGGACATCTCAAGTATTCGTGCTCTAAGTATCTCAAGAAGAAGGAGAAAGACAAGAAAAATTCTAAATCTAAAAGAGCATACATAGTTTGGGATAGTGATGAAGATAACAAGAAAAACACATCGAGTAGTTCATCGGATGATGAAGAAGCCGCTTGTCTCAACTTGATAACTCTAGTAGATGATGAAGAACAAAGTTCAAATGATGAATCAAGTTATCAAAGCGAGGAAAGCGATGTAAGTCATACTAAATCCGAAATTTCTTCTAAATATGAATTGTTATATAATGCTTATGAAGAAATGCATGAAGAACTTGAAAAACTAGCTTTGAAAAACATTGAAAGGAAGAAGCTCATTTTGAAACATCAAAAAGAGATTTTAGAACTTCAAAAACAAGTTGATGAGCTTAATCTTGAAAATGAAACTCTTGATCTTATATATGCTAGTTCTTCTTGTGATTGTGCTAGTAGAGTGAATATTGTGGTTGATTGTGAGAATTTCAAGTTGCTTAAAGATGAAAATGCTATTTTGAAAAATAAGCTTGCAAGTTTCTCAAATGGTGATATTAGATTGCACAGATTGTTAAATTTTCAAAGAGAAAATTCAAACAAGTTTGGTTTGGGTTATACTAATGCTAAGAGTAATTCTCATAGAAATGTTGTTGATTTTTCTAAAGTTGATTTTTCAAATGCACCAACATGTTTCTATTGTGGTACTCATGGACATACTTCAAATGTGTGTTATATTAAAGTGCATGGTATACCTAAAGGAGATTTTGTTTGGATGAAAAAGGGTGAAAGTCCCTACACTAACAAAAATGGATCCAAAACCATTTGGATACCAAAAAGCAAAGCATGATTGTTTTGTAGGTATGATTGAAGAGAAAAGGGCTTACAAGTGTTATTCATACATTTGCATCTTCAATTGGTATTACATTTGCATCTCAAGTGAATGTCCTACAAATTTGGTACAAGTGATATTGTTAGATATTGATGATTATAGTATCTTCTCAATTGGTATCTCCTCAATTTCTTTTCTAAAGTTCAATTGATACTAATTTTGATGATTAGATGATTATCATGCTATTATTGTTGTGATATTTCTTTACATTGATGATATCTCAATTGGTATTATGACTTCTTAATATTTCTATTGGTTCATAATTCATTGTTATATTTTCTTGCCAATTGGTATCACATTTCAAAGTATAGTACTTGTTATATTTCAATTGGTATCAATGTTGAAAAGAAATAGATGTGAATTTCTCTATTTTGGCTTAGTATTTTATATTTCAATTGGTATATATTACTTTTTGATAATGCCAAAGGGGGAGAAATGGTATGTTTTGGAGAAATGGTATGTTTTGGAGAAATGGTATGTTTTAAAAAATTGGGAGAAATGATATGTTTTTGTGGAGAAAGGTTGTTTTGTTGTTTTTATGTAGGTTGAGCAAAGTTGTTGAAGATAGGGAGAGAATCAAGCTTCTATCAACAATTGAATTTCAAATGTCAATTGCATTGATTAAGGGGGAGCAAGTTTCTCACCAAGTGATCAAATTGTTAAAGCATCAACAACTTCAATCAAATTCAAAACATGGTTTGTCATTTTAAAAAAGGGGGAGATTGTTAGTTCCATGGTGAATGTTTTGATAATGACAAAGTGTTTTGAACAAGCTACAAAGATGTTGATCAAGTTTCAAGTTCAACAAGCAACAACAAACATCAAGTGAAGAGAGAAAACAAGCTCATGAAGACTTAGTTTGAGTGTAATTGTAATTGTTTTATCTTTTGCCTCTCAAGCTTATTAGGTCTTTTATTTGGTTAGAGTTTATTTAGAGGGTAGTGAATCTCTATCATAGTCATGATTAAATCATAATTTGAGTTTTCACTTAACCTAGAATCAATAGGTGGCTTAAAGGTTTTAAAGGAAAGGTTTGGTTTTGAGAAAACAAGTTTTAAACAAGTATCAGACATGTTTAATCGATTAAGAACATATTTAATCGATTAGTACTCGATTAAGTGAAGATTTAATCGATTAAGTACTGCTGAACTGGTTTTTTAAAATACGATTTTCACTTCTCAAAATCAGTTTTCAAGTGCTACAACTTTTGGGTATTCTATATAAACCTATTCCTAACCTTTGTGGTTAATGAGATCACTTTCATAATCAATTTTACAAGAATCAAGCCATTCTATTCTCTCTCAATTTCAAAGATCAAAGCTTTCATATTTTCATATTCTTTGATCAAGAACCTTTGAATCTCTTATTGTGAATTGTCATAGCTATTGATTGAGATTCATAGGATTGTCATTTTTGTTTTCTATTGTGTTGTAATCTTTGCAAGAAGGCAAGCCAACTACAACAAACAAGAAGCCTTGGTGTGTCGATTATCATCAAGCAAATCTCATTGGAGAAGAAGAAAGTCTTGGTTGTGAATCAAGCAAAGTGAAGACTTGGTGTGTGGATTATCATCAAGCAAAGAAGACTTGTTTTGTCGATTATCAACAAGGGGTAGAGGTTAGATTAGAGAGAAGATCAATAGGATTACAAGGCAAGGGTGTGGTATCTCTTGTAGGCTAGCAAGAAGGGAGTCTTGTGAGGCACTTACTTGTAATTTGAGAACTCTAATTCCTCATAGTGAAGAATCTCTGTTGGTTGAAGAGGGGACTGGATGTAGCTTTCAAGCGGATGAAAGTGAACCAGGATAAATCACTGTGTCGTATCTCTAAACCCTTAACTCTTTACATTCAAGTCAATTCATTGTGTTCTTCATTGAAAACCTAGAGAAAGATTGATTTTCATAATTGATTGAATTGAATCTTTATTGTTCAAATTAACTTTGGGAAAATCATTTTCATAACTAGGAAAATCAATAAGAATATAGGTGTTATTTGTTTTCGCTGAATCTCTGATCTTACGTGTTAATTGATTGATTTTCGTATTCGATTGAAAAGTGATTTTTCAGTTTCTGATAGATTTAATCGATTAAGTTTTCGTTTAATCGATTAAGGACTTTTGAACTTTCAGGTTTAATCTATTAAATTGCAGGTTAATCGATTAAATTTCAGTTTAATCGATTAAGTGCTGTAGAATTTGCAAAAATCATTTGTTTTAATTGTTTCGATTTGTTTCATTCGAAAATCTTTCAAGGTTTCTTTTACACCTATTCAACTCCCCCTTCTAGGTGTGCTCCTAGGGTTCCTTAGTTGTTTCAACCACCAATTGCGGTTTCTTCAATTGGTATCAGAGCTCGGTCGAAAGACACGAGCATAAGAGCTTTTTCGTAAAGATCCTTTAAGAAAATCGCAATGGGTTCTACAAATCCCTTTGGTGGTGAAGGTTATTCAATAAGTCGTCCTCCATTGTTTACCGGAGAAGGCTATGCTTATTGGAAAGTTAGAATGAAAATCTTTATCCAAGCCATAGATAGTGAAATTTGGAAAGTAGTTGAAAAGGTCCTCATATCCCCTCTAGTTTAGTTGAAGGTGTAGAACAATTGATCCCCGAGGATAAGTGGAAAGATGATGATAGAAAGAAAGTACAATATGATTATAAAGCAAAGAATATCATCACATCCGCTTTATCCTATGACGAGTTCTTTAGAGTTTCTCAATGTTCTAGTGCTAAGGAAATGTGGGATACTTTACAAGTGACTCATGAAGGAACTAGTGAGGTTAGGAGAGCTAGATTGAATGCTTTAATGCGTGATTATGAATTGTTTCAAATGCTTCCAAATGAATCTATTAATGATATGTAAAAGCGTTTTACTCATATTATTAATCATTTACTTGCTCTTGGTAAGACTTTCTTACAAGGTGAACTTTCTAACAAAGTGTTGAGATGTTTAGACAGGAATTGGCAACCAAAAGTAACGGCTATTGTTGAATCTAAGAATTTGGATGCTATGGATCTAGCAACACTTTTTGGAAAGCTTCAAGAACATGAAATGGAGCTTGGACGATTAAGTATCAATGAAGAGTCGGATAAGAACAAAGAAAGAAAGGGACTTGCTCTTAAATTCAATAGATCATACAAGAAGAAAGAGAGTTCCGATGATGATGATAGTGAAGATTCCGATTCGGATGTTGATGAAAAAGACATGAAACGTTTGCTAAGGAAATTTGACAAGTTTCTAAGGAGAAAAGGAAGGTTGAACAAGGAAAAAGGTAAAGAGAAGGATTCCCCACACTACAAGACCAAGACTTCAAAAGATGGAGTAGTTTGCCATGAATGCGGAAAACCCGGACATCTCAAGTTGTGTTTTATGAATAAAGCCATACCTCAAGATATCATTCCGAAGTTGTGTTTTCTATGTCGTAATAATGGAATTAATGGGAACTTGACCCTATACTCTAGGAGTACCAAACTGATGTAACCTACTTGATGACACATTCTGGGAATGTGGGCATTGTCTGGGACATGGTTTCTTTGACACGTTCTGGGAACGTGATGCACACTCTGCGAGTGGTGCTTGATTTTATTCCAAGTATGGTTTTCGATACGTTCTGGAAACGTATGTGAGTGTTCTGGGAACACATTGGTATAATAATAGAATTAAAGATAAAAACCAACCTTAATGATTGTGCATTCATGCATATAGAATGGAAGATGGGTTGGTAGGAACGTTTATCATATTCTGGGAATATCAGGAGGGTACTCCGGGAGTACCAAATTTGTAACCTACTTGATGACACATTCTGGGAATGTGGCCAGTGTCTGGGACCTGGTTTTATACGTTCTGGGAACGTATGTTAGTGTTCTGGGAACACATTGATATGCAACCTACTTGATGACACATTCTGGGAATGTGGCCAGTGTACGGGACCTGGTTATTATGCGTTCTGGGAACGTATGTGTAACACCCTGTCCAAATACCTCACGAAAGTTTTGATAAAAAAAACCTGATTTATATTTTCACAAAAATATTTTTTTTAAAAAAGAGAAGTTTTAAATTTGAAGTTTTCCTCATGATTTTATGTGACAAAGTTTCTTTTAAGAAAAAGATTTTATGGAAAAAGATTTTATGAGTCTAAGTTTTAATTTGAATTGAATTCGTGACTTATGATTTCAAATGATTTTAGATTTTAAAGCAAATGATTTTGATTTTAAGGCAAACCATATGGCATTCGAATTTTTGGAGTGTTTGAATTAAATTTCCCTAAGTATTTTTACCTTATACTTTTCCTAAATGTGATTTTGTGCTTGAAAAGAAAATGAAAATAAAATTGGTGCATGTGTGTGTGATGTGTCGCCGTGAGGAGTGTGTGAGTGTAGTGTGAGATGAGTCATGTGTTGACTAAGGAACCCTAGGCTAGAAACCCCATTAGCACCTAGGTTTAAATTAATGTTAAGTGTGGTTAGTGGTTTGACCAACCAATAGGAATAAAGCTTAAGCCTAACCTTACCTCATTAGCTCAATGGCTTAATTGAGCCATGCAAGCTTTAAGGTAGACAAGATTACCCTTCTTGGCTCTCTCTTGACCGAATTTTATCAAGGATAGAAAGGGAAATTTTAGTGCTTCCTTATATGCCTTGAACCGTAGCACCTCAACACCCATTTGCTTCTCATTTTCACTTTCTAAACTAAACACTTCCTCTAAGAGTAAACATCAATGCTCTTAGAAAGAAATAGAAACACATAGAGAGAGGGAGAAACCGTGAGCATCCAAAGAGGAGAAGAAGAGGAAAATGTAAATTCAATGCTCCTAATTATGGTGATTATATTTTGATGATGACAAAGTAATTAACAAATCAAGTCTTGAAGTCATTGCAACATTCACAACAACAACAAGTCAAGAAAAGAAGACAAGTGCCCAATCATTCTCAATCAAATATTATTGTAAATTTCTAATTTATGTTGAGAGTGGTTGAGAGTGGGTAGAAATAGTTAGTCTCTTCTAGGAATAAAATTTTATATGACTATTAGGTTGAGATTAACTAAAATTAATACTTGAGAGGAAAAATAAAATTGAAAATTAATTTTTCTCATGTCTGATCAAAATACTCGAGTATTTTGAGAAAGACTCGAGTATTTGTGCCAGGTCAGCAAAAATGACCGTTAGTCTTGTTCGTGCACCAGTTCACTCGTGATCGACCAAAAAGACTTGAGTATTTTCCAAAAGACTCGAGTATTTTTGTCCAGTCAGCAAAAATGAACGTTGGAGAGACTTCAAAACCCATTGGAGGGCACTTTGAAGTCCATCCAACCCAAGAGAGCATTTCAGAACCTTATTGTAAAATTTCTCTTTGAATTTGTGCAAGAACAAACAAGACAACAAGATCATAGTGTGTTCAAGCTTTTATAATTTCCTCTTATCAAGTGTTAATTCCCAAAAAGCTCAACTTCTCACTCATATTGTCATTTTATTCCAAGTTGAGTTTTAGGCCTCAATTCTTACATTGAGCTGTGCTTATTTGTGCTAATCCATTGTGAGATTAGTAATACGCATACAAAAAGCTTGATTATTCAAAGTCTTGGATTGTTCCCAAGCAAACCCTAAGTGGCTTAGGGTGTTGGAAGTCTTGAGAGGTTCTCAAGCACAAGACTAGGAGGTTCCTAGCCCGGTGGAGTTTCTTGAAGGGAGTTCAAGGAAGCTTTGTGAAGAGTTCTTCAATCACCGGAATCAAATTGGGGTAGAAATCAAGAGTTTGGTACACTCTTGAAGGGTTAGGTTGAGTGAGACCATTCCCAAGCAATCCTTTGTAATATCTAACAATTTGATTATTAGTAGAAACTCCTAAGTGATTAGGAGGACTGGATGTAGCTCATTGTTGGAGTGAACCAGGATAAAATTGCTTGAGTGGTGGTTTATTGCTTTTAATCTACTTTCTAGCTCAATCAACTTAAGTCATTTCAATCTATTAGGATTTATACAATTAGGTAGCAAGTTCAAGGAATCTTGGTGTTAAAAGTTTATTTAGATTGCTTGCTAATCTGGTGGATAAGTTCCTGTTTAGTATTGAATTGATTTGAGTTAAATTGCTGAATTTTCGTTTCTGGTTTTACTGCTATCTGTCAAGAAAAACTCGAGTATATTTAGAAAGACTCGAGTTGTTCATCACTGAAAAACTCGAGTATTTCACAAAAGACTCGAGTATTTCGTGTCTGATTCTAGAAAATTCAGTCTAAGCTCCATTCTTCAATTATCAATCGAAATATTTGGTATTAGTGCTTCAAATTACTATTCACCCCCCCTCTAGTATTTGCTTAGCCCGCTTGTTGGTTTCCAACAAGTGGTATCAGAGCTCGGTCGAAAGATCGAGTGTAACAACTTTTTCGAAAAAGATCCTTTTGGAAACTAAATGGGCTCTAGCAATAACTTTGGTGGAGAAGGAGCTTCAATAAACCGTCCTCCACTATTTAATGGTGAAGGTTATGTTTATTGGAAAACTCGCATGAAAGTTTTTATTGAAGCAATTGATATGGATATTTGGGATGCAATTGAAAATGGTCCTTTCATTCCCAAAAAGAAAATAAATGATGAAGTTGTTGAAATTCCAAGGAGTAGTTGGAATGATGATGAAAAGAGAAAAGTATCATTTGATTTAAAAGCTAAAAACATCATCTTTTCGGTTCTATCCCATGATGAATTTTATAGAGTTTCCCAATGTAAATCGGCATAAGAAATGTGGGATACTTTGCAAGTCACACATGAGGGAACAAGTGAGGTTAGAGATGCAAGATTGAATTCTCTAACTCACGAATATGAATTGTTCCACATGTTGCCAAATGAAACCATTAGTGACTTGCAAAAGCGATTCTCACACATAGTCAATCATTTGATTTCCTTGGGAAAAGTATTTCGCAATGGTGAAACTACTAACAAAATTCTAAGATGTCTTGATAGGAGTTGGCAACCCAAGGTAACCGCCATCAAGGAATCAACAGACATAAATAGCATGGAGTTAGCCACTTTGTTTGGTAAACTCCAAGAGCATGAGATGTAGCTTACAAGACTTGGAATGCATGAGGAATCGGACAAAAAGAAAAAGAGCATAGCACTCAAAGCTTCAACCAAAGCTACAAAAGAAGTTGAAGAATGCTCTACAAGTGGAGATTCCGATGGTGAACCAAATCAAGAAGAATTTGGGATGTTTGTGAAAAGATTCAACAAATTTTTCAAAGGGAAGAAAGGTGGATCTTCATCCAATTTCAAGAGAACCAAAGACTTCAAACAAAGAGAAAAGAGTACCAATGATGGAGTTAAGTGTCATGAATGTGGTGGGGTTGGTCACATAAGAATGGAATGTTCCACATTCTTGAAGAAGAATGACAAGAAGACCCAAGAGACCAAAGGGAAGTGTGCATAAATTGTTTGGGATGCACCGGAGAAGAGCAATGAATCATCTTCAAGTAGCTCCGGTGATGAAAATGCAAACCTTTGTCTCATGGCCAAGAACAATCATGAGTCCTCATCAAGAGCTAATCATGGCATGAGTGAAAGTGATGATGAGGTAACCTTAATGATTGTGCATTCATGCATATAGAATGAAAGATGGGTTGGTAGGAACGTTTATCATATTCTGGGAATATCAGGAGGGTACTCCGGGAGTACCAAATTTGTAACCTACTTGATGACACATTCTGGGAATGTGGCCAGTGTCTGGGACCTGGTTTTATACGTTCTGGGAAAGTATGTTAGTGTTCTGGGAACACATTGATATGCAACCTACTTGATGACACATTCTGGGAATGTGGCCAGTGTCCGGGACCTGGTTATTATGCGTTCTGGGAACGTATGTGTAACACCCTGTCCAAATACCTCACGAAAGTTTTGATAAAAGAAACCTGATTTATATTTTCACAAAAATATTTTTTTTAAAAAAGAGAAGTTTTAAATTTGAAGTTTTCCTTATGATTTTATGTGACAAAGTTTCTTTTAAGAAAAAGATTTTATGGAAAAAGATTTTATGAGTCTAAGTTTTAATTTGAATTGAATTCGTGACTTATGATTTCAAATGATTTTAGATTTTAAAGCAAATGATTTTGATTTTAAGGCAAACCATATGGCATTCGAATTTTTGGAGTGTTTGAATTAAATTTCCCTAAGTATTTTTACCTTATGCTTTTCCTAAATGTGATTTTGTGCTTGAAAAGAAAATGAAAATAAAATTGGTGCATGTGTGTGTGATGTGTCGCCGTGAGGAGTGTGTGAGTGTAGTGTGAGATGAGTCATGTGTTGACTAAGGAACCCTAGGCTAGAAACCCCATTAGCACCTAGGTTTAAATTAATGTTAAGTGTGGTTAGTGGTTTGACCAACCAATAGGAATAAAGCTTAAGCCTAACCTTACCTCATTAGCTCAATGGCTTAATTGAGCCATGCAAGCTTTAAGGTGGACAAGACTACCCTTCTTGGCTCTCTCTTGACCGAATTTTATCAAGGATAGAAAGGGAAATTTTAGTGCTTCCTTATATGCCTTGAACCGTAGCACCTCAACACCCATTTGCTTCTCATTTTCACTTTCTAAACTAAACACTTCCTCTAAGAGTAAACATCAATGCTCTTAGAAAGAAATAGAAACACATAGAGAGAGGGAGAAACCATGAGCATCCAAAGAGGAGAAGAAGAGGAAAATGTAAATTCAATGCTCCTAATTATGGCGATTATATTTTGATGATGACAAAGTAATTAACAAATCAAGTCTTGAAGTCATTGCAACATTCACAACAACAACAAGTCAAGAAAAGAAGACAAGTGCCCAATCATTCTCAATCAAATATTATTGTAAATTTCTAATTTATGTTGAGAGTGGTTGAGAGTGGGTAGAAATAGTTAGTCTCTTCTAGGAATAAAATTTTATATGACTATTAGGTTGAGATTTACTAAAATTAATACTTGAGAGGAAAAATAAAATTGAAAATTAATTTTTCTCATGTCTGATCAAAATACTCGAGTATTTTGAGAAAGACTCGAGTATATACTCGAGTATTTTGTAAAACACTCGAGTATTTGTGCCAGGTCAGCAAAAATGACCGTTAGTCTTGTTCGTGCACCAGTTCACTCGTGACCGACCAAAAAGACTCGAGTATTTTCCAAAAGACTCGAGTATTTTTGTCCAGTCAGCAAAAATGAACGTTGGAGAGACTTCAAAACCCATTGGAGGGAACTTTGAATTCCATCCAACCCAAGAGAGCATTTCAGAACCTTATTGTAAAATTTCTCTTTGAATTTGTGCAAGAACAAACAAGACAACAAGATCATAGTGTGTTCAAGCTTTTATAATTTCCTCTTATCAAGTGTTAATTCCCAAAAAGCTCAACTTCTCACTCATATTGTCATTTTATTCCAAGTTGAGTTTTAGGCCTCAATTCTTACATTGAGCTGTGCTTATTTGTGCTAATCCATTGTGAGATTAGTAATACACATACAAAAAGCTTGATTATTCAAAGTCTTGGATTGTTCCCAAGCAAACCCTAAGTGGCTTAGGGTGTTGGAAGTCTTGAGAGGTTCTCAAGCACAAGACTAGGAGGTTCCTAGCCCGGTGGAGTTTCTTGAAGGGAGTTCAAGGAAGCTTTGTGAAGAGTTCTTCAATCACCGGAATCAAATTGGGGTAGAAATCAAAAGTTTGGTACACTCTTGAAGGGTTAGGTTGAGTGAGACCATTCCCAAGCAATCCTTTGTAATTTCTAACAATTTGATTATTAGTAGAAACTCCTAAGTGATTAGGAGGACTGGATGTAGCTCATTGTTGGAGTGAACCAGGATAAAATTGCTTGAGTGGTGGTTTATTGCTTTTAATCTACTTTCTAGCTCAATCAACTTAAGTCATTTCAATCTATTAGGATTTATACAATTAGGTAGCAAGTTCAAGGAATCTTGGTGTTAAAAGTTTATTTAGATTGCTTGCTAATCTGGTGGATAAGTTCCTGTTTAGTATTGAATTGATTTGAGTTAAATTGCTGAATTTTCGTTTCTGGTTTTACTGCTATCTGTCAAGAAAAACTCGAGTATATTTAGAAAGACTCGAGTTGTTCATCACTGAAAAACTCGAGTATTTCACAAAAGACTCGAGTATTTCGTGTCTGATTCTAGAAAATTCAGTCTAAGCTCCATTCTTCAATTATCAATCGAAATATTTGGTATTAGTGCTTCAAATTACTATTCACCCCCCTCTAGTATTTGCTTAGCCCGCTTGTTTGTTTCCAACAAGTGGTATCAGAGCTCGGTCGAAAGATCGAGTGTAACAACTTTTTCGAAAAAGATCCTTTTGGAAACTAAATGGGCTCTAGCAATAACTTTGGTGGAGAAGGAGCTTCAATAAACCGTCCTCCACTATTTAATGGTGAAGGTTATGTTTATTGGAAAACTCGCATGAAAGTTTTTATTGAAGCAATTGATATGGATATTTGGGATGCAATTGAAAATGGTCCTTTCATTCCCAAAAAGAAAATAAATGATGAAGTTGTTGAAATTCCAAGGAGTAGTTGGAATGATGATGAAAAGAGAAAAGTATCATTTGATTTAAAAGCTAAAAACATCATCTTTTCGGTTCTATCCCATGATGAATTTTATAGAGTTTCCCAATGTAAATCGGCATAAGAAATGTGGGATACTTTGCAAGTCACACATGAGGGAACAAGTGAGGTTAGAGATGCAAGATTGAATTCTCTAACTCACGAATATGAATTGTTCCACATGTTGCCAAATGAAACCATTAGTGACTTGCAAAAGCGATTCTCACACATAGTCAATCATTTGATTTCCTTGGGAAAAGTATTTCGCAATGGTGAAACTACTAACAAAATTCTAAGATGTCTTGATAGGAGTTGGCAACCCAAGGTAACCGCCATCAAGGAATCAACAGACATAAATAGCATGGAGTTAGCCACTTTGTTTGGTAAACTCCAAGAGCATGAGATGTAGCTTACAAGACTTGGAATGCATGAGGAATTGGACAAAAAGAAAAAGAGCATAGCACTCAAAGCTTCAACCAAAGCTACAAAAGAAGTTGAAGAATGCTCTACAAGTGGAGATTCCGATGGTGAACCAAATCAAGAAGAATTTGGGATGTTTGTGAAAAGATTCAACAAATTTTTCAAAGGGAAGAAAGGTGGATCTTCATCCAATTTCAAGAGAACCAAAGACTTCAAACAAAGAGAAAAGAGTACCAATGATGGAGTTAAGTGTCATGAATGTGGTGGGGTTGGTCACATAAGAATGGAATGTTCCACATTCTTGAAGAAGAATGACAAGAAGACCCAAGAGACCAAAGGGAAGTGTGCATAAATTGTTTGGGATGCACCGGAGAAGAGCAATGAATCATCTTCAAGTAGCTCCGGTGATGAAAATGCAAACCTTTGTCTCATGGCCAAGAACAATCATGAGTCCTCATCAAGAGCTAATCATGGCATGAGTGAAAGTGATGATGAGGTAACCTTAATGATTGTGCATTCATGCATATAGAATGAAAGATGGGTTGGTAGGAACGTTTATCATATTCTGGGAATATCAGGAGGGTACTCCGGGAGTACCAAATTTGTAACCTACTTGATGACACATTCTGGGAATGTGGCCAGTGTCTGGGACCTGGTTTTATACGTTCTGGGAAAGTATGTTAGTGTTCTGGGAACACATTGATATGCAACCTACTTGATGACACATTCTGGGAATGTGGCCAGTGTCCGGGACCTGGTTATTATGCGTTCTGGGAACGTATGTGTAACACCCTGTCCAAATACCTCACGAAAGTTTTGATAAAAGAAACCTGATTTATATTTTCACAAAAATATTTTTTTTAAAAAAGAGAAGTTTTAAATTTGAAGTTTTCCTTATGATTTTATGTGACAAAGTTTCTTTTAAGAAAAAGATTTTATGGAAAAAGATTTTATGAGTCTAAGTTTTAATTTGAATTGAATTCGTGACTTATGATTTCAAATGATTTTAGATTTTAAAGCAAATGATTTTGATTTTAAGGCAAACCATATGGCATTCGAATTTTTGGAGTGTTTGAATTAAATTTCCCTAAGTATTTTTACCTTATGCTTTTCCTAAATGTGATTTTGTGCTTGAAAAGAAAATGAAAATAAAATTGGTGCATGTGTGTGTGATGTGTCGCCGTGAGGAGTGTGTGAGTGTAGTGTGAGATGAGTCATGTGTTGACTAAGGAACCCTAGGCTAGAAACCCCATTAGCACCTAGGTTTAAATTAATGTTAAGTGTGGTTAGTGGTTTGACCAACCAATAGGAATAAAGCTTAAGCCTAACCTTACCTCATTAGCTCAATGGCTTAATTGAGCCATGCAAGCTTTAAGGTGGACAAGACTACCCTTCTTGGCTCTCTCTTGACCGAATTTTATCAAGGATAGAAAGGGAAATTTTAGTGCTTCCTTATATGCCTTGAACCGTAGCACCTCAACACCCATTTGCTTCTCATTTTCACTTTCTAAACTAAACACTTCCTCTAAGAGTAAACATCAATGCTCTTAGAAAGAAATAGAAACACATAGAGAGAGGGAGAAACCATGAGCATCCAAAGAGGAGAAGAAGAGGAAAATGTAAATTCAATGCTCCTAATTATGGCGATTATATTTTGATGATGACAAAGTAATTAACAAATCAAGTCTTGAAGTCATTGCAACATTCACAACAACAACAAGTCAAGAAAAGAAGACAAGTGCCCAATCATTCTCAATCAAATATTATTGTAAATTTCTAATTTATGTTGAGAGTGGTTGAGAGTGGGTAGAAATAGTTAGTCTCTTCTAGGAATAAAATTTTATATGACTATTAGGTTGAGATTTACTAAAATTAATACTTGAGAGGAAAAATAAAATTGAAAATTAATTTTTCTCATGTCTGATCAAAATACTCGAGTATTTTGAGAAAGACTCGAGTATATACTCGAGTATTTTGTAAAACACTCGAGTATTTGTGCCAGGTCAGCAAAAATGACCGTTAGTCTTGTTCGTGCACCAGTTCACTCGTGACCGACCAAAAAGACTCGAGTATTTTCCAAAAGACTCGAGTATTTTTGTCCAGTCAGCAAAAATGAACGTTGAAGAGACTTCAAAACCCATTGGAGGGAACTTTGAATTCCATCCAACCCAAGAGAGCATTTCAGAACCTTATTGTAAAATTTCTCTTTGAATTTGTGCAAGAACAAACAAGACAACAAGATCATAGTGTGTTCAAGCTTTTATAATTTCCTCTTATCAAGTGTTAATTCCCAAAAAGCTCAACTTCTCACTCATATTGTCATTTTATTCCAAGTTGAGTTTTAGGCCTCAATTCTTACATTGAGCTGTGCTTATTTGTGCTAATCCATTGTGAGATTAGTAATACACATACAAAAAGCTTGATTATTCAAAGTCTTGGATTGTTCCCAAGCAAACCCTAAGTGGCTTAGGGTGTTGGAAGTCTTGAGAGGTTCTCAAGCACAAGACTAGGAGGTTCCTAGCCCGGTGGAGTTTCTTGAAGGGAGTTCAAGGAAGCTTTGTGAAGAGTTCTTCAATCACCGGAATCAAATTGGGGTAGAAATCAAAAGTTTGGTACACTCTTGAAGGGTTAGGTTGAGTGAGACCATTCTCAAGCAATCCTTTGTAATTTCTAACAATTTGACTATTAGTAGAAACTCCTAAGTGATTAGGAGGACTGGATGTAGCTCATTGTTGGAGTGAACCAGGATAAAA
The DNA here is from genome assembly GCA_037953625.1 of Crotalaria pallida. Classification (NCBI taxonomy): domain Eukaryota; kingdom Viridiplantae; phylum Streptophyta; class Magnoliopsida; order Fabales; family Fabaceae; genus Crotalaria; species Crotalaria pallida. The sequence continues at coordinate 38,940,046 of CM075652.1, read as the reverse complement.
TTGCTTGAGTGGTGGTTTATTGCTTTTAATCTACTTTCTAGCTCAATCAACTTAAGTCATTTCAATCTATTAGGATTTATACAATTAGGTAGCAAGTTCAAGGAATCTTGGTGTTAAAAGTTTATTTAGATTGCTTGCTAATCTGGTGGATAAGTTCCTGTTTAGTATTGAATTGATTTGAGTTAAATTGCTGAATTTTCGTTTCTGGTTTTACTGCTATCTGTCAAGAAAAACTCGAGTATATTTAGAAAGACTCGAGTTGTTCATCACTGAAAAACTCGAGTATTTCACAAAAGACTCGAGTATTTCGTGTCTGATTCCAGAAAATTCAGTCTAAGCTCCATTCTTCAATTATCAATCGAAATATTTGGTATTAGTGCTTCAAATTACTATTCACCCCCCCTCTAGTATTTGCTTAGCCCGCTTGTTGGTTTCCAACAAGTGGTATCAGAGCTCGGTCGAAAGATCGAGTGTAACAACTTTTTCGAAAAAGATCCTTTTGGAAACTAAATGGGCTCTAGCAATAACTTTGGTGGAGAAGGAGCTTCAATAAACCGTCCTCCACTATTTAATGGTGAAGGATATGTTTATTGGAAAACTCGCATGAAAGTTTTTATTGAAGCAATTGATATGGATATTTGGGATGCAATTGAAAATGGTCCTTTCATTCCCAAAAAGAAAATAAATGATGAAGTTGTTGAAATTCCAAGGAGTAGTTGGAATGATGATGAAAAGAGAAAAGTATCATTTGATTTAAAATCTAAAAACATCATCTTTTCGGTTCTATCCCATGATGAATTTTATAGAGTTTCCCAATGTAAATCGGCATAAGAAATGTGGGATACTTTGCAAGTCACACATGAGGGAACAAGTGAGGTTAGAGATGCAAGATTGAATTCTCTAACTCACGAATATGAATTGTTCCACATGTTGCCAAATGAAACCATTAATGACTTGCAAAAGCGATTCTCACACATAGTCAATCATTTGATTTCCTTGGGAAAAGTATTTCGCAATGGTGAAACTACTAACAAAATTCTAAGATGTCTTGATAGGAGTTGGCAACCCAAGGTAACCGCCATCAAGGAATCAACAGACATAAATAGCATGGAGTTAGCCACTTTGTTTGGTAAACTCCAAGAGCATGAGATGTAGCTTACAAGACTTGGAATGCATGAGGAATCGGACAAAAAGAAAAAGAGCATAGCACTCAAAGCTTCAACCAAAGCTACAAAAGAAGTTGAAGAATGCTCTACAAGTGGAGATTCCGATGGTGAACCAAATCAAGAAGAATTTGGGATGTTTGTGAAAAGATTCAACAAATTTTTCAAAGGGAAGAAAGGTGGATCTTCATCCAATTTCAAGAGAACCAAAGACTTCAAACAAAGAGAAAAGAGTACCAATGATGGAGTTAAGTGTCATGAATGTGGTGGGGTTGGTCACATAAGAATGGAATGTTCCACATTCTTGAAGAAGAATGACAAGAAGACCCAAGAGACCAAAGGGAAGTGTGCATACATTGTTTGGGATGCACCGGAGAAGAGCAATGAATCATCTTCAAGTAGCTCCGGTGATGAAAATGCAAACCTTTGTCTCATGGCCAAGAACAATCATGAGTCCTCATCAAGAGCTAATCATGGCATGAGTGAAAGTGATGATGAGGTAACCTTAATGATTGTGCATTCATGCATATAGAATGAAAGATGGGTTGGTAGGAACGTTTATCATATTCTGGGAATATCAGGAGGGTACTCCGGGAGTACCAAATTTGTAACCTACTTGATGACACATTCTGGGAATGTGGCCAGTGTCTGGGACCTGGTTTTATACGTTCTGGGAACGTATGTTAGTGTTCTGGGAACACATTGATATGCAACCTACTTGATGACACATTCTGGGAATGTGGCCAGTGTCCGGGACCTGGTTATTATGCGTTCTGGGAACGTATGTGTAACACCCTGTCCAAATACCTCACGAAAGTTTTGATAAAAAAAACCTGATTTATATTTTCACAAAAATATTTTTTTTAAAAAAGAGAAGTTTTAAATTTGAAGTTTTCCTTATGATTTTATGTGACAAAGTTTCTTTTAAGAAAAAGATTTTATGGAAAAAGATTTTATGAGTCTAAGTTTTAATTTGAATTGAATTCGTGACTTATGATTTCAAATGATTTTAGATTTTAAAGCAAATGATTTTGATTTTAAGGCAAACCATATGGCATTCGAATTTTTGGAGTGTTTGAATTAAATTTCCCTAAGTATTTTTACCTTATGCTTTTCCTAAATGTGATTTTGTGCTTGAAAAGAAAATGAAAATAAAATTGGTGCATGTGTGTGTGATGTGTCGCCGTGAGGAGTGTGTGAGTGTAGTGTGAGATGAGTCATGTGTTGACTAAGGAACCCTAGGCTAGAAACCCCATTAGCACCTAGGTTTAAATTAATGTTAAGTGTGGTTAGTGGTTTGACCAACCAATAGGAATAAAGCTTAAGCCTAACCTTACCTCATTAGCTCAATGGCTTAATTGAGCCATGCAAGCTTTAAGGTGGACAAGACTACCCTTCTTGGCTCTCTCTTGACCGAATTTTATCAAGGATAGAAAGGGAAATTTTAGTGCTTCCTTATATGCCTTGAACCGTAGCACCTCAACACCCATTTGCTTCTCATTTTCACTTTCTAAACTAAACACTTCCTCTAAGAGTAAACATCAATGCTCTTAGAAAGAAATAGAAACACATAGAGAGAGGGAGAAACCATGATCATCCAAAGAGGAGAAGAAGAGGAAAATGTAAATTCAATGCTCCTAATTATGGCGATTATATTTTGATGATGACAAAGTAATTAACAAATCAAGTCTTGAAGTCATTGCAACATTCACAACAACAACAAGTCAAGAAAAGAAGACAAGTGCCCAATCATTCTCAATCAAATATTATTGTAAATTTCTAATTTATGTTGAGAGTGGTTGAGAGTGGGTAGAAATAGTTAGTCTCTTCTAGGAATAAAATTTTATATGACTATTAGGTTGAGATTTACTAAAATTAATACTTGAGAGGAAAAATAAAATTGAAAATTAATTTTTCTCATGTCTGATCAAAATACTCGAGTATTTTGAGAAAGACTCGAGTATATACTCGAGTATTTTGTAAAACACTCGAGTATTTGTGCCAGGTCAGCAAAAATGACCGTTAGTCTTGTTCGTGCACCAGTTCACTCGTGACCGACCAAAAAGACTCGAGTATTTTCCAAAAGACTCGAGTATGTTTGTCCAGTCAGCAAAAATGAACGTTGGAGAGACTTCAAAACCCATTGGAGGGAACTTTGAATTCCATCCAACCCAAGAGAGCATTTCAGAACCTTATTGTAAAATTTCTCTTTGAATTTGTGCAAGAACAAACAAGACAACAAGATCATAGTGTGTTCAAGCGTTTATAATTTCCTCTTATCAAGTGTTAATTCCCAAAAAGCTCAACTTCTCACTCATATTGTCATTTTATTCCAAGTTGAGTTTTAGGCCTCAATTCTTACATTGAGCTGTGCTTATTTGTGCTAATCCATTGTGAGATTAGTAATACACATACAAAAAGCTTGATTATTCAAAGTCTTGGATTGTTCCCAAGCAAACCCTAAGTGGCTTAGGGTGTTGGAAGTCTTGAGAGGTTCTCAAGCACAAGACTAGGAGGTTCCTAGCCCGGTGGAGTTTCTTGAAGGGAGTTCAAGGAAGCTTTGTGAAGAGTTCTTCAATCACCGGAATCAAATTGGGGTAGAAATCAAAAGTTTGGTACACTCTTGAAGGGTTAGGTTGAGTGAGACCATTCTCAAGCAATCCTTTGTAATTTCTAACAATTTGACTATTAGTAGAAACTCCTAAGTGATTAGGAGGACTGGATGTAGCTCATTGTTGGAGTGAACCAGGATAAAATTGCTTGAGTGGTGGTTTATTGCTTTTAATCTACTTTCTAGCTCAATCAACTTAAGTCATTTCAATCTATTAGGATTTATACAATTAGGTAGCAAGTTCAAGGAATCTTGGTGTTAAAAGTTTATTTAGTTTGCTTGCTAATCTGGTGGATAAGTTCCTGTTTAGTATTGAATTGATTTGAGTTAAATTGCTGAATTTTCGTTTCTGGTTTTACTGCTATTTGTCAAGAAAAACTCGAGTATATTTAGAAAGACTCGAGTTGTTCATCACTGAAAAACTCGAGTATTTCACAAAAGACTCGAGTATTTCGTGTCTGATTCCAGAAAATTCAGTCTAAGCTCCATTCTTCAATTATCAATCGAAATATTTGGTATTAGTGCTTCAAATTACTATTCACCCCCCCTCTAGTATTTGCTTAGCCCGCATGTTGGTTTCCAACAAGTGGTATCAGAGCTCGGTCGAAAGATCGAGTGTAACAACTTTTTCGAAAAAGATCCTTTTGGAAACTAAATGGGCTCTAGCAATAACTTTGGTGGAGAAGGAGCTTCAATAAACCGTCCTCCACTATTTAATGGTGAAGGATATGTTTATTGGAAAACTAGCATGAAAGTTTTTATTGAAGCAATTGATATGGATATTTGGGATGCAATTGAAAATGGTCCTTTCATTCCCAAAAAGAAAATAAATGATGAAGTTGTTGAAATTCCAAGGAGTAGTTGGAATGATGATGAAAAGAGAAAAGTATCATTTGATTTAAAAGCTAAAAACATCATCTTTTCGGCTCTATCCCATGATGAATTTTATAGAGTTTCCCAATGTAAATCGGCAAAAGAAATGTGGGATACTTTGCAAGTCACACATGAGGGAACAAGTGAGGTTAGAGATGCAAGATTGAATTCTCTAACTCACGAATATGAATTGTTCCACATGTTGCCAAATGAAACCATTAGTGACTTGCAAAAGCGATTCTCACACATAGTCAATCATTTGATTTCCTTGGGAAAAGTATTTCGTAATGGTGAAACTACTAACAAAATTCTAAGATGTCTTGATAGGAGTTGGTAACCCAAGGTAACCGCCATCAAGGAATCAAGAGACATAAATAGCATGGAGTTAGCCACTTTGTTTGGTAAACTCCAAGAGCATGAGATGGAGCTTACAAGACTTGGGATGCATGAGGAATCGGACAAAAAGAAAAAGAGCATAGCACTCAAAGCTTCAACCAAAGCTACAAAAGAAGTTGAAGAATGCTCTACAAGTGGAGATTCCGATGGTGAACCAAATCAAGAAGAATTTGGGATGTTTGTGAAAAGATTCAACAAATTTTTCAAAGGGAAGAAAGGTGGATCTTCATCCAATTTCAAGAGAACCAAAGACTTCAAACAAAGAGAAAAGAGTACCAATGATGGAGTTAAGTGTCATGAATGTGGTGGGGTTGGTCACATAAGAATGGAATGTGCCACATTCTTGAAGAAGAATGACAAGAAGACCCAAGAGACCAAAGGGAAGCGTGCATACATTGTTTGGGATGCACCGGAGAAGAGCAATGAATCATCTTCAAGTAGCTCCGGTGATGAAAATGCAAACCTTTGTCTCATGGCCAAGAACAATCATGAGTCCTCATCAAGAGCTAATCATGGCATGAGTGAAAGTGATGATGAGGTAACCTCTAGCTCTTCTTGTTCATCTTCAAACTCCATTTCATATGATGATTTGCAAGAAGCCTACAATGAAATGTTAATTCAATTTAAAAGGCTTGCTAAAATTAATAAGGAAAAAGGAAAGAAAATTTTGGAGTTTCAACAAGAAATTGATGAATTGCAAAAATCTATAAATGAGTTGAAACTTCAAAATGAATCGTTGGAACTTATTAATTCTAGTCATCAAAGTGATTGTGCAAATCATGTGGAGATTATCACTCCATGTGAGAGATGTGATGAACTTGAAAAGGAAGTGAAAGAGTTGAAAAACAAACTCACAATCTCACATAGTGATAGAAACCTCAACCGGTTGTTGAACTCTCAAAGACATAATCACAACAAAACCGGTTTAGGATATGTTCATAAAAAGGACAAAAAGTACAAGGTGGTTGGAACATTTTCTAAGAAAAATTCATCAAAGAAACCAACTTGTACTTACTGTGGAAAAGATTGACATATCAACATTGAGTGCCATATTAAGAAGTTTGAAATGAAAAAGGGCACTTATATGTGGATTGAGAAGGGAGAAAGTCCCAACACTAACCCTAAGGGACCCAACATTGTTTGGGTACCCAAAGTGAACAAGTGATTTCATTTTGTAGGTGTGTCTTCGAACGGGAAAACAATTGTGGTATCTTGATAGTGGATGTTCGAAGCACATGACGGGAGATAAGCGGCACTTCATTGAGCTTACTCCAAAGGAAAAGGGTTATGTCACTTATGGGGACAACAACAAAGGCAAAATCCTTGGTATTGGTAAAATCGAAAACTCTTCAAACTTGATTATTGATAATGTGCTCTATGTTCAAGGATTAGAACATAATCTCTTGAGCATAAGCCAATTATGTGATATTGGTAATCATGTAGTTTTTACCTCTACCCATTGCCTCATTAAAAGTGACAAAGATGAATCAATCAAATTTGTTGGTAGAAGGTCAAATAATACTTACTTAGTTGATTTGAACAAAGTCACTTCTTTGGTCTCTACTTGCTTAGTGAGCAAAGAAAATGACACTTGGTTATGGCATCGTAGGACCGCTCAAATAAATGTAAACCAATTGAAGAAAATTCAATCTAAAGATCTAGTAGTTCGTTTACCAAAGCTAAATTTTTCTATTGAAGGTGTTTGTTCCCCTTGCAAGAAATGTAAACAAACTAAAAACACCTTTGGATCAAAAATGGTGATGTCCACATCAAGGCCATTAGAAATGCTTCATATGGACTTGTTTGGACCATCACAAGTAAAAAGCTTTGGTGGCAATTATTATGCATTGGTGATTGTTAATGACTTCTCTAGGTTTACTTGGACTTTATTTTTAACTACTAAGAGTGAGACCTACAAATCTTTTAAACATCATGTCAAACTTTTGCAAAACCAAGTAAATCAAAAAGTAATTATTATTCGAACCGATCATGGTGGTGAATTCGAAAACCACAAATTTGATAGATTTTGTACTAAAAATGGTATTGAGCACCAATTCTCCGCACCAAGAACTCCGGAACAAAATGGAGTGGTAGAGCGGAAAAATAGGGTGCTAGAGGAACTTGCTAGAACCATGTTAAATGATTCTCAAGTACCTCAATATTTTTGGGCCGATGCCGTCAATACGGCTTGTTATGTTTTAAATCGTATTTTGATAAGGCCCACTTTGGATAAAACCCCCTATGAACTTTACAAGGGAAGAAAGCCAAATATATCTCATTTTCATGTCTTCGGATGCCAAGTTTTTGTTTTAAATAATGGAAAAGAACACCTTGGCAAGTTTGATTCCAAATCCGATGAAGGCATATTTTTAGGCTATTCTTCTCAAAGGAAAGCTTATAGAATTTTCAATAAAAGAACTTTAACTATTGAGGAATCAATTCATGTGGTTTTTAATAAGTCTTCAAAAGAAGATAGTGTTTTATGTGATGCTAGTGAAGATGGCATTGACTTTTCAAAAGAAGAAAAAGAGAGAGAGAAATCAAAAGTTGATGAAGGAGAGGTAAGGGAAGAACTTGCTCCAACTTGGAAATCGGTCAAGGCTCATCCTATAGACAATGTCATAGGAGATATGTCAAAGGGAGTACTTACTCGTAGGTCTATTCAAAACATTTGCCACTATGTCTCTTTTGTTTCTCAAATTGAACCCGATTCAATTAAAAAGGCCATTGAGGATGATCATTGGGTTCTTGCTATGCAAGAAGAATTAAACCAATTTGAAAGAAATGAAGTTTGGGATCTAGTCCCTAAACCCAATGATCATACCATAATTGGTACTAAATGGATTTATAGAAACAAACTTGATGAATCCGGGTTGATTATAAGAAACAAAGCTAGACTAGTAGCTCAAGGGTACAACCAAGAGGAAGGTATCGATTATGATGAGACCTTTGCTCCGGTTGCACGTCTTGAAGCTATCCGAATTTTACTTGCTTTTGCTTCAACCATGAAATTCACTTTATATCAAATGGATGTTAAAAGTGCTTTCTTGAATGGGTTTATAAATGAAGAAGTGTATGTCAAACAACCCCCCGGTTTTGAAAATAGTGAATTTCCAAACCATGTTTTTAAATTGAAAAAGGCACTCTATGGATTGAAACAAGCTCCTAGAGCTTGGTATGATCGATTGAGTTCCTTTCTATTAGAAAAACAAGTTTCAAAGAGGGAAGGTTGATAATACACTATTTATTTATAAAACCAAGGATGACATTTTGTTAGTACAAATCTATGTTGATGATATCATTTTCGGTGCTACTAACGTGTCTCTTTGTAGAAAGTTTTCAAATTTGATGAAAAAGGAATTTGAAATGTCAATGATGGGAGAACTCAAGTTCTTCCTAGGCTTACAAATAAAGCAAGTCAAGGAGGGGATATTTGTGCATCAAGGGAAATATTGCAAAGAGCTCCTTGAGAAATTCGGATTGGACAAGTGCAAGGAAGCCTACACTCCAATGAGCACATCATGCTACCTAGACAAGGATGAACAAGGTACACCGGTTGATGTTAGTAAGTATAGGGGTATGATAGGTAGTCTCCTATATCTCACTGCATCTAGACCGGATATTATGTTTAGTGTATGCATGTGTGCTAGATTTCAAGCTAATCCTAAAGAATCTCACCTATCGGCAGTTAAACATATATTTAAGTATCTAAAAGGAACAATTAACACTGGTTTATGGTATCCTGCTGATGCCAATCTTAGTTTAGTTGGTTACTCGGATTCCGACTTCGCGGGATGCAAGCTTGATCGGAAAAGCACCAGTGGTGCTTGCCATTTCTTGGGAAGTTCATTGGTGTCATGGTTTTCTAAAAAGCAAGCTTGTGTCGTTCTTTCTACCGCCGAAGCGGAATATATCACAGCCGGTAGTTGTTGTGCTCAACTGTTATGGATGAAACAACAATTATCGGATTTTGGTTTGAAACTTGAAAATATTCCGATTAGATGCGATAACACGAGTGCAATCAATTTGACTAAGAATCCGGTGTATCACTCAAGAACTAAACACATTGAAATAAGACATCACTTTTTAAGAGATCATGTACAAAAGGGTGATTGCACAATTGAATTTGTTAGTACCACAAATCAATTAGCCGACATTTTTACAAAACCTCTACCAAGGGACACCTTTTATCATATTAGGAGAGAACTTGGTATTTTAGATGAAGCTAATATAGGCTAATTGCATTGTGTGTCATTTTTGGAAAATCACCAAATTAGTCTTACTCAAATGTGATATTGATTCTTAGTTAAATTGTCCTTGATGATATTTAAAATTGTATGTGTTAATTGTGTGTGATTCTATACTGTATTCCAAGTTGGTAGTGAAGCATTTGTGTTTGATTTGTGTTTGGTCTTTTAAAACTGAGTTTTTACTTTCTGTTCTGTCAAAATACTCGAGTTTTTCCAAAAACACTCGAGTATATTAATTCAAAATTAAATCAGTTTTAAATCGAAAAAGTTTTTAATCAGGGTCTGATAAAAATACTCGAGTGTTTTTCAAAACACTCGAGTCTTTAGAAACCCCCAATTTTTGAACTTTCAGACCAAACTCGAGTATTTTCCAAAAACTCGAGTATTTTGCGTTTTCCTGAAATTTGAACTTTCAGACCAAACTCGAGTTTTTCAGTTTTTACTCGAGTTTTCTGGGAAATCTGGGCTGAGTCACGAACGACTCGAGTATATTTTCAAAAACTCGAGTATATCCTAAAGAACAACTCGAGTATTTATGAATATACTCGAGTATTTTGGACCGTTTATATATACTCTCAGCCTTCCAGACTCGAGTTTCTGCGACCCCCTTTCTCTTTTCTCTCGGTTTTCTCATATCTCTCTCCTCAAAACTCAGATTTTACTCAAAGTTTTGCCAAATCTTACTAGTTTTTTTATCCTCTAAACTCTTATCTCGAGTATATTCTCCTCCAGATGATCCGGCTCCTTCGATGTTTTGATGATGTTGACCTTTGCAGTCTATCTTCGTTTTCATTCTGTTTTTATCATGTTGGTCTTTGTTACATTTTCTGTATTTTGAGAACTTGGTGTTTTAAGACTTTGGGTTTATTATTGCACCTTTGATTTGGACCTTTTATGATGTTTTTATGTTAATGAATTTGGTTTTCATTCTGATGTTTGTGCAAAGCTTCAGGGGGAGCTCTCTATTTTTATTATTAAGTCTATTTTTTTTTGCATAGTTGGTTATGGGGTTTTCCAATTATGCACCTCTCCTCCCTTGATTTTTTTTTCTAAATTGTTACATCTTTTTGGCGTATGACAAAAAGGGGGAGAGATGTTATACACTTGTCTTGATATTGTTGCACCTAAATTTTTCTAACTATGGTATATACTCTGATAAATGTTGAATACTCTAATACCATAGGCTTGGTGCTAAAATTAAATTGTCATAACATCTTGCACAAGCTGAATTTTTTTTAGATAGGTGAAAAGTATCATATAGTGAGGGGGAGTTGCATCTTCAAGTGGATTCAAGCTCAACAAATGGTACAAGTGTTAATTATTTTGTCATCACCAAAAAGGGGGAGATTGTAAATTCAATGCTCCTAATTATGGCGATTATATTTTGATGATGACAAAGTAATTAACAAATCAAGTCTTGAAGTCATTGCAACATTCACAACAACAACAAGTCAAGAAAAGAAGACAAGTGCCAAATCATTCTCAATCAAATATTATTGTAAATTTCTAATTTATGTTGAGAGTGGTTGAGAGTGGGTAGAAATAGTTAGTCTCTTCTAGGAATAAAATTTTATATGACTATTAGGTTGAGATTAACTAAAATTAATACTTGAGAGGAAAAATAAAATTGAAAATTAATTTTTCTCATGTCTGATCAAAATACTCGAGTATTTTGAGAAAGACTCGAGTATATACTCGAGTATTTTGTAAAACACTCGAGTATTTGTGCCAGGTCAGCAAAAATGACCGTTAGTCTTGTTCGTGCACCAGTTCACTCGTGACCGACCAAAAAGACAAGAGTATTTTCCAAAATACTCGAGTATTTTTGTCCAGTCAGCAAAAATGAACGTTGGAGAGACTTCAAAACCCATTGGAGGGCACTTTGAAGTCCATCCAACCCAAGAGAGCATTTCAAAACCTTATTGTAAAATTTCTCTTTGAATTTGTGCAAGAACAAACAAGACAACAAGATCATAGTGTGTTCAAGCTTTTATAATTTCCTCTTATCAAGTGTTAATTCCCAAAAAGCTCAACTTCTCACTCATATTGTCATTTTATTCCAAGTTGAGTTTTAGGCCTCAATTCTTACATTGAGCTGTGCTTATTTGTGCTTATCCATTGTGAGATTAGTAATACACATACAAAAAGCTTGATTATTCAAAGTCTTGGATTGTTCCCAAGCAAACCCTAAGTGGCTTAGGGTGTTGGAAGTCTTGAGAGGTTCTCAAGCACAAGACTAGGAGGTTCCTAGCCCGGTGGAGTTTCTTGAAGGGAGTTCAAGGAAGCTTTGTGAAGAGTTCTTCAATCACCGGAATCAAATTGGGGTAGAAATCAAGAGTTTGGTACACTCTTGAAGGGTTAGGTTGAGTGAGACCATTCTCAAGCAATCCTTTGTAATTTCTAACAATTTGATTATTAGTAGAAACTCCTAAGTGATTAGGAGGACTGGATGTAGCTCATTGTTGGAGTGAACCAGGATAAAATTGCTTGAGTGGTGGTTTATTGCTTTTAATCTACTTTCTAGCTCAATCAACTTAAGTCATTTCAATCTATTAGGATTTATACAATTAGGTAGCAAGTTCAAGGAATCTTGGTGTTAAAAGTTTATTTAGATTGCTTGCTAATCTGGTGGATAAGTTCCTGTTTAGTATTGAATTGATTTGAGTTAAATTGCTGAATTTTCGTTTCTGGTTTTACTGCTATCTGTCAAGAAAAACTCAAGTATATTTAGAAAGACTCGAGTTGTTCATCACTGAAAAACTCGAGTATTTCACAAAAGACTCGAGTATTTCGTGTCTGATTCCAGAAAATTCAGTCTAAGCTCCATTCTTCAATTATCAATCGAAATATTTGGTATTAGTGCTTCAAATTACTATTCACCCCCCTCTAGTATTTGCTTAGCCCGCTTGTTGGTTTCCAACAGAAAAACCAAGCTCAAACCTTAGGATCATCGAAGAACTAGGTAAGAGGTTGAAGAACTTTTCCTATTTTCTTGTCTACTTGAAGATCCTAGATTCTTGAAGTGTGGTTCTTAATTTCTCTAAGTTTTTTAAACTTAATTGTGGATGCATGATTAGGTTCTATGTTCGTATGTAATTGTTAAGCCTTGATCAAGAATTCTACAAGTTGTAAATCCAAAAACCATGGACATTATATTCGGTCATGATTAGGAACTTAGGTCATGAAGATTTTTATTTCATTATTGAGTGCATGCATGTTGATTTGGTACTTGATGATGATGATCTATGTGATTTTCATGCTCTAGTTTTCATCTTGAACTTTCTAAGCCTTGATTTGAATGGATTTTCATTATGTTCTTGATTTGGATTCGGTTTTGAAAAAGGATTTGATATTTTCATTTGATTTTCATGGTTTTACTTTCAAGAAGCTTTGCATGTGATTTTCTTGGTTGGAAACTTTTATTCCATGACTTGTACTTCACGGTTTGGATGGAGAGTTAAGGAAAACAATTCTTTTCCAAATGATTTTACTTTATCATGAAGGAGTGTATTTCAAAAACCAAGGACTTAAGTTTTCATTTTGATTTTTGTTAAAATATCATTCGGCCAAGTCTTGGAAAACAAAGAAATATAAGGATTTTGTGAAGAGTCTCTTGCATGTGTTCTCCTTGTGGTTTTCATGATTTCTAAAGTACATGCAAAGGAAGAATGAAATTGTGAAAATATTTTGAAGTGACAAGTGAGTCACGGTTTTGAATGAGAAAGAGCTATACTATTTTAACTCAATTGTTTTGGTGATGCATGTTTTTAATTTAGTATTTTCAAAGGATTTGCATGAATCAAAGTGCATCAATATTATTGTTTTCTCCTAGTGATGATTCGACCTACCTTAGGTTGAGGAAGCTAGATCATTTTTGCATGGGATTGTTTTCATGAAATGATTGTGTTTTGTGATTTAGTTTTGAGAAAAACTTAATTAAATGATGTGATTTTGTTTTGGGTTCAATTCGGCCTTCATGGAAAGAAATGAACCAAACATGTTTGATGATTTCAAAAGTGTTTTCATGATTTGATTTCTTTAATTCTCGCTGCCCAAGAGTTGTTTTCAAGTATTTCAAGTTTGAAAATGTTTTTAAAGTTATGGAAGGACATGGATTTCAAGTGTTACTCGATTTGCACAGGTTTGGATAAAAAATTGTGAGTTTTTAATGAATTTCAACTTGAAGTAAGGGGATGGACTTTCCATACAGCCACCTAAGTCAATTATTTTACTTATTTTAATATGAGTTTTCAATTGGTTTCAAAGGTTTTCAAGTATTAGAAAAGATCCAAGTTGTTTTCACAATGTTTTAAAGAAAGAAAACAAAGGGTTTTGACTTGAGAAATTCAGTAACAATTTCTAATGGTTTTTTAATAAAAGTGTATTTATCTATGTGAGGTCTGATCGAGGCCGTACCCGATCAAAATAAAAGGTGTTTATTCTGTAGTACTAGGAAGGTGATCCTAGGTCGTTTCCCAGCGAATATCGGTCTAGGCAAAGTATCAAACACGTAGTGTGCAGTAAAATGGGGGGGTTTTTGTGTGTGACAAATGTGAAGAACAAAACACAAACAGAATATAAAAACTAAGAAAATCAGAAACAAAAGCGGGCAAACCCCTTTGGTTACGTACACTACTCAATCCTAGCTCACTAAAGATCGATTCCTCTCCTCTCCTCTGTCCAACTCGTGATAACCAAATACTAAGCGAAAATTCAGTTATCACTCCAAACCCTAACTTCTAATTAAGCATCAGAAACCAGAATTGGAGTTTTTACGAGTTAATACAAATTAAGCATTTATATTCATGTATTATCTCTACGAAATGGAATTAAGCAAACCACTACACATCGATAAACATGAAAACAGAGAAGAGAAAACGAAATTGCATTAATAACAAGAGCTCAAGAGTAGATAATACAATACCAAAGGGATTAACCCTTGAAGTCTAGCCTTCCATGGCCATAAATGAAGAAAAACGAGTAGAAATGGGGAAGAACAAAACCCTAGCAGCCACCATCACTTGGGAGAGCCAAGAGAGAAGTTCTAACCTAGAGAGAGAGTGAGAAATCTGAAAATGGGAGTGTGTCTTGGGGGTTACACGAATTTCCCCTCTTTAGTCATGAAAATGGGCCTAAAACATGGGCCCAAGTCCTAAGAAACACTATTCTAAAAATTACAATTAAAAAGGGACCTAAATGCAAATTACAATCTTCACTTCAATGCTTCAATCTTCATTTCCAAACATTCCAAAGTGTCCTTGTGCCAAATATTACCTGAAAATAGAAATAGAATTAATTAGGCTAAATAATCCCAAATTAAACAATATTCGGAATATTAGTCCAATAAACTCAAAATCACTAAATCAAGCTAATCAATGTCAAATGGGCAACAAGTATCAATAATAGGAGTAAAATAATGCAAGGAATAATGGGAAATAAAATGCTCATCAAGGTCATCCAGTGGACAGAGGTGATAATTCTCAAAGAGGATTTTAGAGGTGAGTGAGATTGCGGTGAGCCGTGGCAATGTTGTCGGATGGTGGTATCTATGTTATCTTTCTTTATGTTATTTCTTAACGCATGTTTTATTTGTTTAATGTTCTATCTCTCTTTGGGTCGAATGAGATACCCCTTATGATAATCGTAAGCGATTCATGAATGATGAACGCGAAGATGGACAAAGCGACAATGTACGATGCAATTATGAATGGTGAGATGAAATGTCTATATGTGGAACAAGAACATGAGGACTATGAGATGTTGTTGGTGATTATGAATGTGTTATGATGCATTAAATGAAATGGTTTCATGAGACGATGATGAGTTGTGTTGGTGGCCTAAGGGCTTCGAAAGTGATGATGTATGAGAAAGTGGGGAATGTATATACATATAGTGGTCGGGTCTTGTCGAAGGGATGGACTCAGGGCAAGCCGACTATAGGCTAATAACTAAAAGACTTTAATTCCCTAAAAGACTTTCAAAGTATTAAAAGACACTTAAGACATTTACATTCGCGGTGAGTGATGAGAGTGTGAAGTAGTGGAGAGGAAGATACTATGGGTATCTGCGGATACTCAGGTGGGGATTGCATGAGGAGAGGGCAATGACGGTGACTCGTCAAGAAGCCTCGAGTACATTTCTAGGCGGGACGAATCCCATAAGTGGCACACTAACGTGGTGGGGACTGGGTCCAATGCCGTGGTAAGGACCACATAGCTAACTAGAAATGATACTGTCACCTCCTTGAATGCAAGTCTACAACAGTTGAGAGGGACTGGAACGGGGCACTGTGTTATATGTATATGTTATGTTTGAGGTTGAGACCTCCTGGCTTGGAGCCAATTGTTGGACAGCTGTCATGCCCGCGTGGTAAAGGTCCTGTACTCCTGTTGGCTTCCGACTAGGCGGATGGAGACCGAGGAGATGTAGAGTGAGCGTTTCCTCAATGATGGTGATTTCCCCTACCTCATTGAGTGAATAAAAATGATAAGACTTAATAACTAAAGATTACATGATAAGAGTATTCGAGGATGTAAGCGAAGTGTTGAGATGATAAATGCTGTGGTACGAGATTGAGGTCGATGGAATGATTATCTTACGCTTGTTTTATATTATGCTATTTATTTATGGAATGTCCGTATGACGATCGGAAGTCGAATGATTGCGCTTATGTCTCTGAGTTTCCGGTGTATTTTGGCATCGAGTCTTATTATGCTTATTCATTCATGTGTCAAGAGTCTATGATGTTAATTGTCTTTCTCTCGCGTTTATCCTGCTACCTTGCGGTCAACATGTCATGTATGGCGCGCTGACTCTCTCCTACCTGGTTGTCATATTGGCATTTGCCGGTATTGCAATGGGTAGATGGCGTATCATGTAGCGATCCACATGTGGCCTCTTCAGGGAGGAGCATGGGAAATGGTACCTGACGGATGGGTATGGAGGGGAAACACTCGGCTGGAGATTGAGGATCCAAGACATATTCTAAGAGGAGCAGGCATGGATTTCATGTCGGACAAGTCACTCTGAGGGATTACCAAGATGGTGGACCACGGAAGCACCATGAGCTAAACGGTGACCCTGTACCTTTAGCGGCGGTGAATCCTGAGCCGATGGAAGAAGAAGATGCTAGTGGATCTGATCATGAGGTGGAAACCGACCCAAGTGAAGACATGGAAGCTGAGGCTACTTCCTCTGAAGAGTGATAGTGTATCTCGTGTCTAGTGATGGTCAGGTGTCTAGGATTCTAGTCATAGTCGAGGATTTCCTTGTGATGAACCAATGATGTAAACAGCTATCTTTTGTTTTCAGCTTGTAATATTTTGTGATGACAACTCTTTTGAGACCTTTGAATGCTTTTACAAAATAGAGACTTGTGTTTATTAATATAACTAAGTTCCACACTTTTCGTAAACGATGTTTTCAAAGTGAGTGGTTTCGAAAGTGACAACTCGATTTTCAAAAGGATGGGTAACATGAGAACAAACTTATATTTTAAAAAAAAATGGCCTCATTTTTTAGCAATTGAGTAAGAGTAATTTGATTAGCTTTTGGGAGTGAAAATCGGGCTGTTACAGAAATGGTATCAGAGCAATGTTAATCCTCAGTGGCCTTACACCCAGTCTTGCGTGTCTACTCTGTGTCCTCTGTGTGTCTTAACCTTAGGATCTTGTGTCTCTGTATGTTGAAGTCTTTATTTGTTTTCTTTTCAAGAAATGAGTCGTACGCGTGGAAGGCCTACTGGATCCAGCTCGAGAAATCCAGGAGATGATGCTGATCACTCAGATGCAGCAGATTTCGTGACTCGAATGGCAGCTGTAATGACAGGGGTCAACGACAATCTTCAAGCATTGCATCGTCAGGCACAGCAGAACTTCAATACTCAGCAGCAAGCTCAGAATCTGGAAGCGCAAGGTTATAAGGGATTGGATGAGTTTTGTCGTCGCAACCCGAAGGAATTTGCGGGAAGTTTTGCTCCGGATGCGGCTGTGGAGTGGATTCAGGATCTTGAACGTATCTTTGGGGGTATGGTTCAGTGCAATGATGAACAGAAGTTGGCCTCTGCTGGATATATGTTGACTCGGGAGGCTGCAGCATGGTGGCGAGTAATGAAGCAAGTAATGGTGAATCGGGGAGAGGCATTGACTTGGGAGGCTTTTAAGCAGCGATTTCTTGAGAAGTATTTTCTGTTATATCTGCGAACTGAGAAGGAGATGGAATTTCTGAGGCTTACTCAAGGAAATTTGTCGATTGACGAGTATGCTTTGAAATTCGAGGAATTGGTTAAGTATGTACCTCAGTATGCTGGAGGGGAGAATGAGCGATGTAAGTGTGCTAAGTTTAGGGAAGGTCTTAAGCCTGAGATTAAGTTAGCTTTCTCTCATTTGGAAATAGATGATTTTGCTAGTCTAGTTGTAATGTCCTAGACACAATGTTCAGAGTATAACCCTAGCTCAAGGGTATGGAAGACCTAAGAGCTAGAATACGGCCTGATGTTACTGTGTGATTTTGTTGGTATGCTAGCTATCCAGTTGGGATAACTAGGGTTTCCCTAATCACGAGTGTGTTCTAGTGTATGATTAGGGAGAAAAAACGTACCTGAGCCCCTAGCTGGAGACAGCTATTTATAGGGGGAGCGGTGTTGTACCCTATGGGCCTGTACGGAGGTCCAGTAGGGCTGACGTGTCCCTTTATAGGATAAGGGATGAGTCATTCATCCTTATCCTGTTAGCGGTTAGTCTTATCTGGTTGGCGAGCTAGGCTCACGCGCCCTTAGCTTGGACTCTTTAAGGGAAGAGGTCCCTGTACTCGGTCCAGAGTCGTTAGGGTGGGTCCTATGGCATGTGCTCGGCCCAAAGATGCGTGACCCGGCAGAATGAGAATTCTGGTCGGCCAGTGAGTATTCTAGTCGGCCGAGGGCGTTTTAGGGTAGACCGAGGGTCGGTCTACCACATAAGCCCCTTAGCTCGGTCTACCCTAAATTTACTGAAAATTTATTGTGGCTGGAGCCATCAACATAAATTTTCCATGGCTGGGAGGGGTTGGAATAAGTGGTCTTTCAAGGCTAATACGGGCTGGAATTTGTCTTACTGATGGCATGCTGGGATGTGGAGGGTTTCTCCCATCAAGATCTCCGCCGTTGTCGCCACTGCCTTCTTGCAAATTCTGATGGTTTCGCCCTGCATGGCGGTTTGCGCCACGCGATGTTGCGTTTCCTCGCGTTTCTACCATTTTGGGGTGGGAATAGCAGTTTACGGTTTCCCACAGACGGCGCCAATGTAATGTCCTAGACACAATGTTCAGAGTATAACCCTAGCTCAAGGGTATGGAAGACCTAAGAGCTAGAATACGGCCTGATGTTACTGTGTGATTTTGTTGGTATGCTAGCTATCCAGTTGGGATAACTAGGGTTTCCCTAATCACGAGTGTGTGCTAGTGTATGATTAGGGAGAAAAAACGTACCTGAGCCCCTAGCTGGAGACAGCTATTTATAGGGGGAGCGGTGTTGTACCCTATGGGCCTGTACGGAGGTCCAGTAGGGCTGACGTGACCCTTTATAGGATAAGGGATGAGTCATTCATCCTTATCCTGTTAGCGGTTAGTCTTATCTGGTTGGCGAGCTAGGCTCACGCGCCCTTAGCTTGGACTCTTTAAGGGAAGAGGTCCCTGTACTCGGTCCAGAGTCGTTAGGGTGGGTCCTATGGCATGTGCTCGGCCCAAAGATGCGTGACCCGGCAGAATGAGAATTCTGGTCGGCCAGTGAGTATTCTAGTCGGCCGAGGGCGTTTTAGGGTAGACCGAGGGTCGGTCTACCACACTAGTGAACCACTGTCGTATGTACGAAGGAGGCTTGAAGGCAAGGGGAACGGTTGTGAATCCTTCATCATCTCATGGACCGACTCGTAATTTTCCTTTCCACAGAGATGCTGGTGGAAGGTATAGGGCTCCGCACCCCTATTCTGGTGGAAGGAGGGATCTGCGTTTTGGTGGGAACGGACGAGGTGGAGGCTTCGGAGGCAACAACAATCGCGGTGGTAACCGTGGGGGAAACAACTCTGGTGGAAATCGTATGGATCGAGGTGACCGTGGTAATTTCGGTGTAGCTAGATCAGGGGGTGTACCTCCTTATTGTAACAAGTGCAACCGGAATCATTTTGGCCCGATGTGCCCATCGAGGAGTGCGAATTGTTTCAATTGTGATAAGCCTGGTCATATTGCAAGAGAATGTTGGGAACCCAAGAAAGCGTCTAATTCGGGGAATGCTAATCGTCCTAATATGCCTGGAAGAGTGTTCACAATGAGTGGAGCTGAAGCTGCAAACGCTGCTAATCTTATCCAAGGTGAATGTCTCATTTATAAGAATTCTCTATTAGTGTTGTATGATTCGGGTGCAACCCATTCTTTTATTTCTCATGATGTGGTGAGTAGATTAGACTTAAAAGTAGAAGCTTTACCTTATGATTTAATTATTTCTACCCCTACTGATAAACCCGTAATAGTATCAACTTACTGTCCCAATTGTCCCCTAGAGATAGAAGGTAACACCTATTATGTTGACTTGATTCAAGTACCTCTTTCCCTAATAGACATTATACTAGGAATGGACTGGCTCAGTAGGAATCATGTTCTTTTGAACTGTTCCGAGAAGTCATTAGTCTTTAGTGAAACCCAATCCTCTTTACATGAACCCGTTGACCTTGAGCATTTATCTGCCAAACAAATTCGAACTTCATTGAAGGATGGCGCAGTAGCTTACGTGTTCTTAGCCTCACTGAACTTTAAGAAGGACAAAGAGCTTCATGAGATACTTGTGGTACGAGATTTTCCCGAAGTTTTCCCTGATGAGATACCTGGTTTACCGCCAAGCCGAGAAGTGGAATTCTCAATTGACGTGATCCCTGGAACCGGACCGATCTCGAAGGCACCCTATAGGATGGCACCGGCAGAATTGGCAGAATTAAAGAAGCAACTGGAAGATATGTTGGAGAAAAAGATGATAAGGCCTAGTGTTTCGCCCTGGGGAGCACCGGTCTTGTTCGTCAAGAAGAAGGACGGCAGTATGCGTCTGTGTACGGATTATAGGCAACTGAACAAGGTGACCATTAAAAACAAGTACCCTCTGCCCATAATCGATGATTTATTGGATCAATTGAAAGGAGCGACAATATTTTCCAAGATTGATCTCAGATCAGGGTATCACCAGATAAGAGTGAAGGAGGAAGATATTCCTAAGACTGCTTTCAGAACTCGTTATGGTCATTACGAGTATCTGGTCATGCCTTTTGGTGTGACAAATGCTCCTGCGATATTCATGGATTACATGAATAGGATATTTCACCCTTACTTGGATTCATTTGTTGTCGTATTCATCGACGATATTCTAATCTATTCCAAGTCTAAGGAGGAACACGCTGAGCATTTGAGAACAGTCTTAGCAACTTTAAAAGACAAGCAGTTGTACGCCAAATTGTCGAAGTGCGATTTCTGGTTAGACTCAGTGCATTTCCTAGGACATGTGATCTCGAAGGATGGAATCTCAGTGGACCCTGCAAAGGTGAATGCTGTGTTGGAATGGAAGACACCGACATCTGTGACGGAAATCCGTAGTTTCTTAGGGCTAGCCGGATATTATCGTCGATTTATCGAAGGATTTTCTCGTTTATCTTTACCGTTGACGAAGCTGACAAGGAAGGGTCAACAATCCGAATGGTAGACGAAGTGCGAGGAGAACTTCCAAGAATTGAAAAGGAGATTAACAACTGCACCAGTGTTAGTCCTACCTGACACAACTAAGCCTTTTAGTGTGTATTGTGACGCTTCGAAGCAAGGCCTAGGATGTGTATTGATGCAAGAGCGGAAAGTGGTGGCTTACGCTTCACGACAACTGAAGACCCATGAGCTCAACTACCCAACTCACGATCTAGAGCTGGCAGCAGTAGTATTCGCTTTGAAGATTTGGCGACACTATCTGTACGGCGTGAGAGTCGAAGTCTTCAGCGATCACAAAAGTCTGAAGTACCTATTCGAGCAGAAAGAGTTTAATATGCGTCAGAGAAGGTGGATGGAATTTCTAAAGGACTACGAGATCGAGCTACAATATCACCCTGGCAAGGCAAACGTAGTCGCTGATGCCTTGAGTAGGAAGTCGTTACATGATTCTGCACCGATGATTGAGGAGATGAAGTTGATTGAGGAATTTCGGGATCTGAACTTGGGCATGGAGATTGGACCAAGGAGTATGGTATTGGGACAACTAACCATTTCAAGTGGATTTATGGAGCAGATAAAGGAACTCCAACTGAAGGACGAGGAACTCCAAACAAAGAAGGAGCTATCTGATAAAGGGAAGGAAGTGGAATTCAATGTTGGAAATGACGGACTCTTGAAGTATAGAGATCGAATCTGTGTGCCAAGTAACTCGGAGATAAAGAGAATGATATTGGAAGAAGCTCACAAGAGTAAGTTAAGTCTACACCCTGGTTCGCAAAAGATGTATCAGGACCTCAAGAAGATTTTCTGGTGGCCCGGAATGAAAAGAGAAGTAGCAGAGTATGTATCACGATGTATGACGTGTCAGAAGGCGAAGATAGAGCATAAGAAGCCTGGTGGCGAGTTAAGACCATTAGAAGTGCCAGTGTGGAAGTGGGATTACATCACTATGGATTTCGTCTCTAGATTTCCCAAGACTAGAAGAGGTTATGACGCTATTTGGATAATAGTGGACAGACTGACGAAGACGGCAAGGTTTATTCCTGTCAACATGAAGTACTCAATGGATAGATTGGCAGAACTGTATCTGAAGGAAGTGGTGAGATTACATGGAGTGCCCTCAAGCATAGTATCTGACAGAGATCCTCGGTTTACTTCGAAATTTTGGGTCAGCTTACAAACAACAATCGGAACAAGGTTGGACTTAAGTTCTGCGTATCACCCTCAGACTGACGGACAATCCGAGCGAACTATCCAGACATTGGAAGATTTACTGAGAGCCTGTGCAATTGAGGACGCTGGTGATTGGGATTCATTTCTGCATTTGATAGAATTCACCTACAACAACAGTTTCCATTCAAGCATCGGAATGGCACCGTATGAAGCCCTGTACGGCAGAAAGTGTAGAACGCCGCTATGTTGGTTTGAGACTGGTGAACATTTGATAATTGGACCGGACATAGTCCAGCAGACGACTGAGAAGGTAAGGCTAATACAGGAAAGGATGAGGACAGCTCAAAGTAGGCAGAAGAGTTACCAGGACAAGAGGAGAAGTCCGCTTGAGTTCAATGAAGGAGATTTTGTTTTTATGAAGGTAGTGCCAACTACTGGAATTGGTAGAATGCTCAAAACCCGAAAACTTACACCTCGTTTTATCGGACCTTACCCAATTCTCAAACGAGTAGGACCCTTAGCTTACCAAATTGCTTTACCTCCTTTTCTTTCAAACGTACACAATGTTTTTCATGTATCCCAGCTGAGAAAATATGTTCATGACCCCTCACACATCATTGAGCCCGACTCAGTACAGCTAAAAGAAAATCTCACATTTGAGACCTTACCGCTAAGGATAAATGGTAGTAGTGTTAAAAGGTTGAGAGGGAAGGATATCCCCTTAGTTAAAGTAGTATGGAGTCGGAATAACGGAGAAGATGCAACTTGGGAGCTTGAAAGCAAGATGAGAACCTCTTTCTCGCACCTGTTTGATTCAGGTACTGTATTTCTCGGGGACGAGAAATCTCAAAGTTGGGGAGAATGTAACACCCTGTCCAAATACCTCACGAAAGTTTTGATAAAAAAAAACCTGATTTATATTTTCACAAAAATATTTTTTTAAAAAAAGAGAAGTTTTAAATTTGAAGTTTTCCTTATGATTTTATGTGACAAAGTTTCTTTTAAGAAAAAGATTTTATGGAAAAATATTTTATGAGTCTAAGTTTTAATTTGAATTGAATTCGTGACTTATGATTTCAAATGATTTTAGATTTTAAAGCAAATGATTTTGATTTTAAGGCAAACCATATGGCATTCAAATTTTTGGAGTGTTTGAATTAAATTTCCCTAAGTATTTTTACCTTATACTTTTCCTAAATGTAATTTTGTGCTTGAAAAGAAAATGAAAATAAAATTGGTGTATGTGTGTGTGATGTGTCGTCGTGAGGAGTGTGTGAGTGTAGTGTGAGATGAGTCATGTGTTGACTAAGGAACCCTAGGCTAGAAACCCCATTAGCACCTAGGTTTAAAATAATGTTAAGTGTGGTTAGTGGTTTGACCAACCAATAGGAATCAAGCTTAAGCCTAACCTTACCTCATTAGCTCAATGGCTTAATTGAGCCATGCAAGCTTTAAGGTGGACAAGACTACCCTTCTTGGCTCTCTCTTGACCGAATTTTATCAAGGATAGAAAGGGAAATTTTAGTGCTTCCTTATATGCCTTGAACCGTAGCACCTCAACACCCATTTGCTTCTCATTTTCACTTTCTAAACTAAACACTTCCTCTAAGAGTAAACATCAATGCTCTTAGAAATAAATAGAAACACATAGAGAGAGGGAGAAACCGTGAGCATCCAAAGAGGAGAAGAAGAGGAAAAACCAAGCTCAAACCTTAGGATCATCGAAGAACTAGTGAAGAGGTTGAAGAACTTTTCCTATTTTCTTGTCTACTTGAAGATCCTAGATTCTTGAAGTGTGGTTCTTAATTTCTCTAAGTTTTGTAAACTTAATTGTGGATGCATGATTAGGTTCTATGTTCGTATGTAATTGTTAAGCCTTGATCAAGAACTCTACAAGTTGTAAATCCAAAAACCATGGACATTATATTCGGTCATGATTAGGAACATAGGTCATGAAGATTTTTATTTCATTATTGAGTGCATGCATGTTGATTTGGTACTTGATGATGATGATCTATGTGATTTTCATGCTCTAGTTTTCATCTTGAACTTTCTAAGCCTTGATTTGAATGGATTTTCATTAAGTTCTTGATTTGGATTCGGTTTTGAAAAAGGATTTGATATTTGCATTTGATTTTCATGGTTTTACTTTCAAGAAGCTTTGCATGTGATTTTCTTGGTTGGAAACTTTTATTCCATGACTTGTACTTCACGGTTTGGATGGAGAGTTAAGGAAAACAATTCTTTTCCAAATGATTTTACTTTATCATGAAGGAGTGTATTTAAAAAACCAAGGACTTAAGTTTTCATTTTGATTTTTGTTAAAATATCATTCGGCCAAGTATTGGAAAACAAAGAAATATAAGGATTTTGTGAAGAGTCTCTTGCATGTGTTCTCCTTGTGGTTTTCATGATTTCTAAAGTACATGCAAAGGAAGAATGAAATTGTGAAAATATTTTGAAGTGACAAGTGAGTCACGGTTTTGAAAGAGAAAGAGCTATACTATTTTAACTCAATTGTGTTTGGTGATGCATGTTTTTAATTTAGTAGTTTCAAAGGATTTGCATGAATCAAAGTGCATCAATATTATTGTTTTCTCCCAGTGATGATTCGGCCTACCTTAGGTTGAGGAAGCTAGATCATTTTTTCATGGGATTGTTTTCATGAAATGATTGTGTTTTGTGATTTAGTTTTGAGAAAAACTTAATTAAATGATGTGATTTTGTTTTGGGTTCAATTCGGCCTTCATGGAAGGAAATGAACCAAACATGTTTGATGATTTCAAAAGTGTTTTCATGATTTGATTTCTTTAATTCTCGCTGCCCAAGAGTTGTTTTCAAGTATTTCAAGTTTGAAAATGTTTTTAAAGTTATGGAAGGACATGGATTTCAAGTGTTACTCGATTTGCAAAGGTTTGGATAAAAAATTGTGAGTTTTTAATGAATTTCAACTTGAAGTAAGGGGCTGGACTTTCCATACAGCCACCTAAGTCAATTATTTTACTTATTTTAATATGAGTTTTCAATTGGTTTCAAAGGTTTTCAAGTATTAGAAAAGATCCAAGCTGTTTTCACAATGTTTTAAAGAAAGAAAACAAAGGGTTTTGACTTGAGAAATTCAGTAACAATTTCTAATGGTTTTTTAATAAAAGTGTATTTATCTATGTGAGGTCATCCAGTGGAAAGAGGTGATAATTCTCAAAGAGGAATTAGAGATATTCAAGAACAAAGCTTTTCTCGTACGGATTTTAGAGGTGAGTGAGATTGCGGTGAGCCGTGGCAATGTTGTCGGATGGTGGTATCTATGTTATCTTTCTTTATGTTATTTCTTAACGCATGCTTTATTTGTTTAATGTTCTATCTCTCTCTGGGTCGAATGAGATACCCCTTATGATAATCGTAAGTGATTCATGAATGATGAACGTGAGGATGGACAAAGCGACAATGTACGACGCAATTATGAATGGCGAGATGAAATGTCTATATGTGGAACAAGAACATGAGGACTATGAGATGTTGTTGGTGATTATGAATGTGTTATGATGCATAAAATTAAATGGTTTCATGAGACGATGATGAGTTGTGTTGGTGGCCTAAGGGCTTCGAAAGTGATGATGTATGAGAAAGTGGGGAATGTATATACATATAGTGGTTGGGTCTTGTCGAAGGGATGGACTCAGGGAAAGCCGACTATAGGCTAATAACTAAAAGACTTTAATTCCCTAAAAGACTTTCAAAGTATTAAAAGACACTTAAGACATTTACATTCGCGGTGAGTGATGAGAGTGTGAAGTAGTGGAGAGGAAGATACTATGGGTATCTGCGGATACTCAGGTGGGGATTGCATGAGGAGAGGGCAATGACGGTGACTCGTCAAGAAGCCTCGAGTACATTTCTAGGCGGGACGAATCCCATAAGTGGCACACTAACGTGGTGCTGACTGGGTCCAATGTCGTGGTAAGGACCGCATAGCTAACTAGAAATGATACTGTCACCTCCTTGAATGCAAGTCTACAACAGTTGAGAGGGACTGGAACGGGGCACTGTGTTATATGTATATGTTATGTTTGAGGTTGAGACCTCCTGGCTTGGAGCCAATTGTTGGACAGCTGTCATGCCCGCGTGGTAAAGGTCCTGTACTCCTGTTGGCTTCCGACTAGGCGGATGGAGACCGAGGAGATGTAGAGTGAGCGTTTCCTCAATGATGGTGATTTCCCCTACCTCATTGAGTGAATAAAAATGATAAGACTTAATAACTAAAGATTACATGATAAGAGTATTCGAGGATGTAAGCGAAGTGTTGAGATGATTAATGGTGTGGTACGAGATTGAGGTCGATGGAATGATTATTTTACGCTTGTTTTATATTATGCTATTTATTTATGGAATGTCCGTATGACGATCGGAAGTCGAATGATTGCGCTTATGTCTCTGAGTTTCCGGTGTATTTTGGCATCGAGTCTTGTTATGCTTATTCATTCATGTGTCAAGAGTCTATGATGTTAATTTTCTTTCTATCGCGTTTATCCTGCTACCTTGCGGTCAACATGTCATGTATGGCGCGCTGACTCTCTCCTACCTGGTTGTCGTATTGGCATTTGCCGGTATTGCAACGGGTAGATGGCGTATCATGTAGCGATCCACATGTGGCCTCTTCAGGGAGGAGCATGGGAAATGGTACCTGACGGATGGGTATGGAGGGGAAACACTCGGCTGGAGATTGAGGATCCAAGACATATTCTAAGAGGAGCAGGCATGGATGTTCATGTCGGACAAGTCACTCTGAGGGATTACTAAGATGGTGGACCACGGAAGCACCATGAGCTAAACGGTGACCCCGCACCTTTAGCGGCGGTGATTCCTGAGCCGATGGAAGAAGAAGATGCTAGTGGATCTGATCATGAGGTGGAAACCGACCCATGTGAAGACATGGAAGCTGAGGCTAGTTCCTATGAAGAGTGATAGTGTATCTCGTGTCTAGTGATGGTCAGGTGTCTAGGATTCTAGTCATAGTCGAGGATTTCCTTGTGATGAACCAATGATGTAAACAACTATCTTTTGTTTTCAACTTGTAATATTTTGTGATGACAACTCTTTTGAGACCTTTGAATGCTTTTACAAAATGTGAGACTTGTGTTTATTAATATAACTATGTTCCGCACTTTTCGTAAACGATGTTTTCAAAGTGAGTGGTTTCGAAAGTGACAACTCGATTTTCAAAAGGATGGGTAACATGAGAACAAACTTATATTTTAAAAAAAAATGGCCTCATTTTTTAGCAATTGAGTTAGAGTAATTTGATTAGCTTTTGGGAGTGAAAATCGGGCTGTTACAGTATGCGTTCTAGGAACGTGATGCACACTCTGGGAGTGATGCTTATTATTCCAAGTATGGTTTGCTACACGTTCTGGGAACGTGATGCACACTCTGGGAGTGATGCTTATCTATCCAAGTATGGTTTGGCATTACGTTCTGGGAACGAATGTTAGTGTTCCGGGAACACAATGGTGTATTGGATGGACGTCCAAGATGGACTTTGTTAGAGGCCTCAGTTGTGGAAGGAAATCATGCATCATGCCACCTTCATTGAAAGAATTATTATGATTAACCGGGTGTGCTCATATGAATATGCATAATGATTTGCTACATGTTGACTTGTGGATGTTAGTGTTATTCTCATTTGATTTTGCGAATATGTATAGCTAACCCCCATGCCCTTATTAGGTGATGATCGTGCATCTAGCTTGCACAAGAATCAGTAAAGGGAGATGTCCCTTAGGTGCATGCAGATTGTAGAAAGTGTGGGTTGGGAACCCATAGTGAAGATATCGAGGATCCGACCAGAAGGATGTCGGGACAAAGGACCAGTGACCAGCTCTATAACATTTCTATTTTTAATAGAATTTATATGATACATATTTTGAAAAGAGGTATCATAAGAGGAATTCAGTTTCATAATAATACTTATTTGGTATTAATGTACTTGTTACACTTGATATATTTTGGGAGTGTGATATGATGATTTTACTATGTTTCCGCAAACTCTGATTTTACTAGTCACCTTCATTATTAATCAAGTGTTTGTGAAAATAAATTTTCAAGGGAAGGGATAATTCTTATTTTCAGATCTTTTTCCAACAATAACAAGTCCAAGTAATCATAAACTTATTACTTTTCTTATAAAGTAAGATGATATACAAGGAGTGTTACATTTTTTTGGTATCAGAGCAATGGTCCTGAATCTTGGTCCTTGGGTGTGTGGTCCAATACGCTGGTCATCGATATCTGCAATGTTTCTTGGGAAGTATGCTTTCATATACTTCCAAATTAGAGCTAAGGTTATGTGTAATGGCTCTAGATAAGTAGCTTATTCTGCTATTAAGAAGTCTTCTATGTAGTCTAAGTAGAAGTATGATAGTGGTATGCTTCTCTTTAGACATGTTGAAAACCCAAAACCATAGTGTTGGTTTATCAGTTCTCATAGAACCAGTGATAAGGAAACCTTAAGGAGTTGTAGTTAAGTCCTTGACTCTGGGGAGGAGTGTTTACCCTCACTAGTGTTAAAATTAATCAACTTCTCCGACCGAGTGCAGGGCAGTTATCTTCTTAAAGATAAACCTTGTTGAGTTTGTTAAACTCTAAAGCTATTCTTCCTTTTGTTCCTTATGGATAAGGGTATTGAGAAAAGTTGCTCAATGCCTTACCCAATCTGCTATCTCAAGTGGAGACTCCTACAAATCTTCTTGTAGTCATTTCCAATGTATGTCTGGATCGTTAAGGTATTAGACTTTGTCTATCTACCTGTGTCATGATTTCATTTGATCGTAAGCACGGTTTGGGGAGCCGAAGGATCAAGTGATCATGATTAATGACGATAGAACAACTCTGTATTGGGATTCCCAAGTTTCGAATATGGAATCCAATGAACCCATGTGTTGCTTCTGGGCAGCAGTGAAGGAGAAAGGGGGTTAAAGAAATCTTGATTGTAAGAAATGATGTCAGGTTTACCCTTGAGTAAAGCGATAGAGTTTGGAATCAAGTTAATTCTTGACGCTGATTCTATCTCTACTACCCTTATAATATGGTACCATGGGGAATGGTCAAATGGAAGAAACACGTAGAGAAGTTGCTAAAAAGGTTTGGTCGGATCAGATTAAAGGAGTCTAAGTGTTTTCTAAGATTGATTGGCGGTTGAATTAACCCCAAATCAGGATTCGGGACAGGAATCCACTTAAGACTGCATTTTTGATCTCGATACGGACGTTATGAGTAGGAAATAATGCCGTTCGGATTGACTAATGTGTAACAGCCCGATTTTCGTAAGCCAAAAATATTTACTTTTTCTTATCAAAGTTACAAAAATGGAGGCCATATTTTTTTTTGAAAACATTGTGAATGTGTTTTGAAAACATTACCGAAGAGTCCTTGGTGTTCTCAACACTCTTTTTGAAAACCGAGTTGTTACTAAAACTGTTCATTCCATTCGTTCCCATAAAGAGCTTGGTTCAAAATCATCTTAACAGTTTTCAGAAACTTCTAATGAATTAAAAGCACACGAAAATATACTTCACAAGTCAAATTGAAACTTGGCTCAGTTACATAATGGCTCCTGGCATTGGTAATCCTTAACTCAACACTGACAACCGCCTAAGCTAATTACACTATCCCTAAACTTACCTATTGAAAGCAAGCGGGAGTAGCTCCTTGTCCTTCTTGCGTCCTTTTCTCGCCCTCGAAGACGATGCCGCTTGTGTGGTGGTTTCGTCATTGTTGTGAGACTTTTGTGCCACCCCATCAACTGCAATAGAACTACTCTGCTACTCGCACCATACCTTCTCTTCGTAGCTCTGAAAACCACGTATGTTAACTTGCCCTAAGTGTGGCTCCAGGTGAGCTCCGCTCAGTTGATGCTCCGGATCCGGAATCACAATCTCCGTGTAACCAGTCCATGCCCAACCTTGTGGGGTGTGCTTCCATCCTCTTCCATGCTTGTTCCACATGGCGATATTCATGCAATGATCCATCTGCCCGTTGTAATACCAGCAGCACCGATATGCCAACGAACAGGAGAGAGTAAGCATTCCGAACGACGGATCGTCGACGGCATGGGATTACGCTAGGTAAAATAATAGGACCAAACACACAATACAATACACAAGCACACAACAACCCAACAGATTATCATTATCTTACATTATTAACAGTATTGTTATACTTTCTCATTCTTCTTTACTTTCACATCTTATAACCTTCTTTCCTTTTCTCATTCATTTCCGTTTCATCACTGTACTCTCTTTCTCTCCCTTCTTATCATTTCATCACCTCTGGTGATTTGGGGAATGTTAAAATATCGTTAAAGCATTCGTTTCAATCTCGACGATCACTCACGTCTACATCTCCTCGGTCATCCACCCAACCTAGTCGGAAGCAAACAGGAGTACAGGACCTTTACCACGCGGGCACGACAGCTGTCACAACACATAATGGTCCCTGACCAGGAGGACCAGCCTCAATAATATCAATTCATAATAATCATGGCACACTGCCTCGCAGTGGCAAACACAATGCCCCGTTCCAGTCCCTCTCACTGTTCTCGATTTGCAATCTAGGGGGCGACAGTATGTTTCTAGTGGGCCCGCAGAACTTGCCACGACATTAGACCCAGTCCCCACCACGTTAGTGCGCCACATGTGGAGTTCGTTCTGCCTAGAAACATACTCTAGACTTCTTGATGTTTCACCATCATCGTCCTCCCCTAATGCAATCTCGTCCTAAGTATCCGCAGATACTTATCGTTTCTTCCTCTCCACTACTTCGCACTCTCATACCTCACCGCGCATGTCTTTTAAAGTCTTTTAATCTTTTTAATTAATCCTTCATGCAACCCTTCAATGAGTCCCGACCACTAACTTTGCACAATCTTTGTCTTACATAGCACAGAGCTGGGATCACATCACAATTTCCAATCTCATTTCTCCAACTTTCTCAACATACTCTATTTCTCACGACCATCTCATTTCAACATCTTTTCTCAAAACACTTTCCACAGCTTTCTCACAAACCATTTGATAAACTTTTACATAACCTCACTTCATAAACAATTTCATAAAACTCCCTTTTGGAAATTTTCTCAAAAATTTAGTTTCACCACTGCTCAAATTCTCTTTTCAAAGACTTTCTAAAAAAAATCTCTTTCCATAATCTTACACCAAATTTTCCTTTCCAAAATCTTTTCTAAAAATACTTTTTTATAATATTTTTCAAACCTATTTTCAAAAACACTTTCAAAGGAATTACCTTTCACAAATCCTTTCTAAAAATTTTCTTTCACCATTCTCCACAAGATTCCTTTTTCAAAATTCTTTTCGAAAATCTCTTTTCGAAAACCTTTTCAAAAACTGTTTTTCAAAAACCTTTTCAAAAACTTCAACTTTGCTGAGCGCCAATGGAGGAGCAAACTCGACTCAACATTAGTCCCAGACTAAAACCAAAAACCATGGAGCCCAGCTCCTCTCAATTCACATCTCATCTCAACATCACTTTCCCAGCTCTGGCTCGTTCTCAGCATTATCATATCATTCTTTCCCCAAGCTCAACTCTTTCTCTTTTCCATCACAAACTTCACTTCCAATCATTATTTCTTTCTCATTATGTCTTTTCTTCACAATCTTATTTGTTTCGCTTCTATTTTCAGGACGTAACAGACGTCCATCAGCATGTTACTCATTTTCATTAACAGCCATAAATAACATAAGGCATAATTAAATAAATATATTAAAGCATGCTATCATTCACACAAACATCACACAATCATGTGGTCTTTGTCATCTTCGTATAAGTAGCATGCTATCATTCACACAAACATCACACAATCATGTGGTCTTTGTCATCTTCGTATAAGTGGCCACACAATCAAACAATTGCCACTTATACTACTGTCTCTAACCACTTAGTTCCGATCTTTGAGATGATACGGAACGTCCTAATATATCACCTAATTACCACGGTGTCTTAGGAAAGCTTCTCTCTCTCCTGGGGTCCAGCGATTAGATACGTGCAGTCTCCTCTGATCTTGGTTGCTGCAACTGCCTTAATCCCTCGTCTGTAACATTCCCTCGGATTAATTAAAACACATTTTCATTAAAAACTTTTCTTAATTTAGAACGTTTCTCATTCCTCGTTAGAAAAACATGATTATTTTCTCAAAATGACTCACACATTTCTTAGTTCTTTAAATACTTCAAAACCATTTAAAAACATCAAAGAAAATAATTTAAATCAATTGGTTAGGTGGCTGGTCCGTCTCGGGCAGCACCTTTCCCACATTTAAAAACACCGAAAGATTTGTCGGTTTCAATC
The DNA here is from genome assembly GCA_037953625.1 of Crotalaria pallida. Taxonomy (NCBI): domain Eukaryota; kingdom Viridiplantae; phylum Streptophyta; class Magnoliopsida; order Fabales; family Fabaceae; genus Crotalaria; species Crotalaria pallida. The sequence goes on along the minus strand of CM075652.1, from coordinate 38,907,512 downwards.
CGGTTTTACTAAAATCAATTACCTTTTGAAAACCAAACTTTAAGTCTCATAAATACATTGTTAAACATCAAAAACAACTTTAAAACAAACTTGTGCAGCAAAGAAATGCTTCACAAAATCACTAAATAAAAATCCAAAACATTATGAAAACACTCTTTAGTTTCAAATACTTTTTAAATCAATCTTAATTCTTTAAAAACTTTAGTTTCTATTATAAAACAAGTCACAAACACCATCTCACAATTCAAATAAATCAAATCAAATTAAACACTAAACATACACACGGTCAACCTCACACTTTGATCACTTAAGGCGCCTAAACAATCAATCAATTATTCGATTTAATCACAAAACAAGCATTCTTGAAATCAAACACTTAATTCAATCACATGATCAATTTCAAAAGCATTTCATAAAGCAAAAGCACTTAGGCACATTCAAACTCACAAACCGTATACACACATATAGATGCACTTAAGCACAACACTTATCCATAATCAATTACTTTACAAAACACATTCATTATTCCTATGTTACTTCATGGAAAAGAATTCCTAATCAAATTAACATGTATAGACCGAAACACTTCACACAATTTAAAACAAAATTCATGCATCATCAATCATACAAAATCATCCAATAATTTCTTCTTTTTCTTAGCAAACCGTGAGTTCAAACATGGCAAACACTCAAATTTTAATTCATTTTTCCTTAAATCAAATCAAATCAAAGATCATGCGAGAACATAGAGCATATATCAAGTTCTCACAAAATTAAAAGCAGGGGTTTTAATTTAAACATGACCGAATATGACATGCACAAATAAACACCTAGATTAAATCATGTTCATGCACATAAAATTATTTTAAAGCTTATTTTCCTAATTTCTTCTAAAATCCGTGACATGTAAGACAAGAAATCATGATCTTTTCATTTAAATTTAACATGCATGCACTCAATTCATGTAGATCAAGTCATGGATTTAAACATAATAACACAACCCAAGACAAAATCATTCTAAGTAGGAAAAGGGGTAAAACCGAGGCATTCATAAAAAATATAATTATCTCATTCAAGATTCACATGCATGCACTTAGATCAAGTCATAATATTAGACATAGGAACACAAATAGAAGACAAAATCATCTTTCATGGAAAAGAGGTCGAAACCGAGGCACACTTAAAGAAATATAAAGGCTTTTATTCCAAAAATCATTTACAAACTCAAAACAAAAATCAAGATCAACACAAGAATCAAAGATCAAAACACAAATCAAAGTTTTTCTTAAGATCAAACTAAAAATCAAGACATGCAAGGTCCAAAATCAAACAAAACCGAGTATCAAAACATAAATTAAAGCCTTCATCAAGATCAAGTCAAAACCAAAACATGCAAGACTCAAAAATCACCAAACAAGTTTAGATCAAACATTGATTTAGCAATTAAACACATAAACACTCATTGATCTACGGTTCTAATCATAAAAATTAAGCATGCAAGAAGATCTACTCTAGGTTCATAAATATCACAAACAAAACTTTAGATCAAGAAGAAAAACATAAGAGATCAATCATGGGAGCATCAAGATCTAACCTAAACATCACCAACCGAATCATCAATCATCACTACACATATTACACATTAATTTCAAGCCTTGAAAAGTCCATGGTTAAGAAAAGATTACAAATAAGTGCATAAAAATAAACATGCAAGAGAAGAAAGAAATAAAATTACAAGATCAAGAACTAATTCTAAGACTTCTAGGTCTTCGGTGTATACCAAGAAGAAAAGGTCTCCAACTTCTCTAAGCACTTGATCTTCAAAAGGACTCCTAAGTTTATGGCTTGATCTCCTTCCTCCTCCTTCTTCCTACCTCACGGTTTCTCCTTCTTTCTCTCTATTTTCTTTTCTTAGTCTTTGTCTAAGAGTTTAATGAGCTCTTAGACTTGTGTTTTGGTGTGGGTGTTGGACGAAAGAAATGGGGAAATGAAGTGAAGAATGAGTGAAATGAAGCTAAGGCCAAGGCTTATATAAAAATCCATGGCTTCCTATTCTGCCCTCATGCAATTCGGCCAAGAGCTAAAGGGAAAAGGGTAAATTCGACCTTCTCAAAGATTGCATGGGTGGAGGTTAGCAAAATTCAAAGGAGACAATGTAGGGAACATAAGAGCTTAGGGTTCATCCTAGTCTTTTGACATCTTTGGTTCTCCTTAAGGTTTTAGTCATTTAGTTAGGGTTTTAGTTGGGATTTAGTTACTTGGTTGCAACTTAGTTACTTGGCTAGTTACTTAGGAAATTTCTAGGTTTCCTTCTACACTCACACACACACACGGCACTCCCACATACCTACACATATTCACTTACATGCACATACTCATTTACATGCACACTTACACGTTACACACACTCATGCACACATGATCATATTTATTTTCTAATCAAATTTCCACATACTTTTAAGCATACATACATACACTAAACCGTACATATACATATATACACATGCAAGCACATATAGGAAATAAATCATCCATGCATTAAAATTATAATGGCACTAAAACATCGAGCACACATTCATAGAAAAAGCAATCACTATCTCAAAATAATTTTCAAAACTCATAACTTTATTTCATGAAAAATCATTCTTTAAAATCATTTATTACTTTGAAAACAAGAATAAAGAAATTTATTAAGGAAAATACTCTTTTCAAAATACTTTTCTCAAAAATAATTCTTTTTAGAAATTAAACCAATACGAGGATTTTGAGGGATGTTACATTCTCCCCAACTTAAAGATTTCTCGTCCCCGATAAATGCATTGTAGATTGGGCAGCAGGGCACCAACATCCTCATGTCAGTCTGATGTTCCTTGTTAACCGCTTCCAGGTGGAGAGATTCCACTCGTACCGTCACTTACGTGTCGAGTCGGGTTAAGTCCATTGGACTAACCGAAGAAGATGCCGCTCCTTCAACTTATTGTCGTCACAGAAAGTCCAACCATAGGTACGGAATTGAGGGGGAATTCAAACAAACAAGCTTCAAACATCCCTAAAAGTATGGGATTTCACCTAGAAATCCTCAAATATTTACTATTTTCTATAATTTAGGTTCTTACTAACTCACAATAATCACTCCTCTTTTTAATTCCCTTCCAACTCTTGGGTCTTCGTCTATCATTTCTCTAGCTTAAAGGGATTCTATCACTGCTGAGGCTTACTTACTTCCTCAAACAACCTCACTCTTCTCCTTAGGTTCGTCCTAAATGTTAATCAAACCTATCACCTTCACCGTCTAAACCCCAGATTAGGGTGTATGGCAATCCTAATCTTCAAACTTTCCTCCTTGTGACTCCCCAACTTTGATCAAACTTATAACTGAATCCTCTGTAGTCCCATATCCTCACTTAACTCAAACTATTTATCTTTCCATAATCGTTCAAGCCTAAGTTATGTGGGTAACTATGGTATTTCTAATTCTACAATTTTGGACTAATGAGTCCTAAATAGGATTGGTAAGGCTACAGTTTGATAGGGGTTGATGAAGAAAAGGTTCAAATCTTAACAACAAGAACTGTTTTGTTGAAGCAATTCAACAAACAGGGAATTCAAGAATAGCATCCTATCTTTCTCAAAGGTACCGACTACTCTTTGGACAAAGGTACGTCTAGGTTAACAAACTGGGGTTTATCAATCACTAATGAGACATCAAAGTTAAGAGGGGTCTCAGTCTATTCACTTCTACTTAGGCTACATTCCTCGAACTATAGGATAAGTTCCTTAAACTAACTCGGTCAACCCTAATGCCACAAACAGAATATCTCATCCTAAGTAGATGAGAACTTAATCCTATGTTCCTATCCCTACACTAGCAAGTACACACAAATAGTCACACAAGCAAAGCATGTAAGCCCATGCTTAAGGCCACTAAGGATTACCACAGCTCTGATACCATTCTGTAACAGCCCGATTTTCGTAAGCCAAAAATATTTACTTTTTCTTATCAAAGTTACAAAAATTGAGGCCAGATTTTTTTTTTGAAAACATTGTGAATGTGTTTTGAAAACATTTCCGAAAAGTCCTTGGTGTTCTCAACACCCTTTTTGAAAACCGAGTTGTTACTAAAACTGTTCATTCCATTCGTTCCCATAAAGAGCTTGGTTCAAAATCATCTTAACAGTTTTCAGAAACTTCTCATGAATTAAAAGCACACGAAAATATACTTCACAAGTCAAATTGAAACTTGGCTCAGTTACATAATGGCTCCTGGCATTGGTAATCCTTAACTCAACACTCACAACCGCCTAAGCTAATTACACTATCCCTAAACTTTCCTATTGAAAGCAAGCGGGAGTAGCTCCTTGTCCTTCTTGCGTCCTTTTCTCGCCCTCGAAGACGATGCCGCTTCTGTGGTGGTTTCGTCATTGTTGTGAGACTTTTGTGCCACCCCATCAACTGCAATAGCACTACTCTGCCGCTCGCACCGTACCTTCTCTTCGTAGCTCTGAAAACCACGTATGTTAAATTGCCCTAAGTGTGGCTCCAGGTGAGCTCCGCTCAGTTGATGCTCCGGATCCGGAATCACAATCTCCGTGTAACCGGTCCATGCCCAACCTTGTGGGGTGTGCTTCCATCCTCTTCCATACTTGTTCCACATGGCGATATTCATGCAATGCTTCATCTGCCCATTGTAATACCAGCAGCACCGATATGCCAACGGACAGGAGAGAGTAAGCATTCCGAACGACGGATCGACGGCGTGGGATTACGCTAGGTAAAATAATAGGACCAAACACACAATACAATACACAAGCACACAACAACCCAACAAATTATCATTATCTTACATTATTAACAGTATTGTTATACTTTCTCATTCTTCTTTACTTTCACATCTTATAACCTTCTTTCCTTTTCTCATTCATTTCCGTTTCATCACTGTACTCTCTTTCTCTCCCTTCTTATCATTTCATCACCTCTGGTGATTTGGGGAATGTTAAAATATCGTTAAAGCAGTCGTTTCAATCTCGACGATCACTCACGTCTACATCTCCTCGGTCATCCACCCAACCTAGTCGAAAGCAAACAGGAGTACATGACCTTTACCACGCGGGCACGACAGCTGTCACAACACATAATGGTCCCTGACCAAGAGGCCCAGCCTCAATAATATCAATTCATAATAATCATGGCACACTGCCTCGCAGTGGCAAACACAATGCCCCGTTCCAGTCCCTCTCACTGTTCTCGATTTGCAATCTAGGGGGCGACAGTATGTTTCTAGTGGGCCCGCAGAACTTGCCACGACATTAGACCCAGTCCCCACCACGTTAGTGCGCCACATGTGGAGTTCGTTCTGCCTAGAAACATACTCTAGACTTCTTGATGTTTCACCATCATCGTCCTCCCCTAATGCAATCTCGTCCTAAGTATCCGCAGATACTTATCGTTTCTTCCTCTCCACTACTTCGCACTCTCATACCTCACCGCGCATGTCTTTTAAAGTCTTTTAATCTTTTTAATTAATCCTAAGGTCGGCCCATCCTTCATGCAACCCTTCAATGAGTCCCGACCACTAACTTTGCACAATCTTTGTCTTACATAGCACAGAGCTGGGATCACATCACAATTTCCAATCTCATTTCTCCAACTTTCTCAACATACTCTATTTCTCACGACCATCTCATTTCAACATCTTTTCTCAAAACACTTTCCACAGCTTTCTCACAAACCATTTGATAAACTTTTACATAACCTCACTTCATAAACAATTTCATAAAACTCCCTTTTGGAAATTTTCTCAAAAATTTAGTTTCACCACTGCTCAAATTCTCTTTTCAAAGACTTTCTAAAAAAAATCTCTTTCCATAATCTTACACCAAATTTTCCTTTCCAAAATCTTTTCTAAAAATACTTTTTTATAATATTTTTCAAACCTATTTTCAAAAACACTTTCAAAGGAATTACCTTTCACAAATCCTTTCTAAAAATTTTCTTTCACCATTCTCCACAAGATTCCTTTTTCAAAATTCTTTTCGAAAATCTCTTTTCGAAAACCTTTTCAAAAACTTCAACTTTGCTGAGCGCCAATGGAGGAGCAAGCTCGACTCAACATTAGTCCCAGACTAAAACCAAAAACCATGGAGCCCAGCTCCTCTCAATTCACATCTCATCTCAACATCACTTTCCCAGCTCTGGCTCGTTCTCAGCATTATCATATCATTCTTTCCCCAAGCTCAACTCTTTCTCTTTTCCATCACAAACTTCACTTCCAATCATTATTTCTTTCTCATTATGTCTTTTCTTCACAATCTTATTTGTTTCGCTTCTATTTTCAGGACGTAACAGACGTCCATCAGCATGTTACTCATTTTCATTAACAGCCATAAAGAACATAAGGCATAATTAAATAAATATATTAAAGCATGCTATCATTCACACAAACATCACACAATCATGTGGTCTTTGTCATCTTCGTATAAGTGGCCACACAATCAAACAATTGCCACTTATACTACTGACTCTAACCACTTAGTTCTGATCTTTGAGATGATACGGAACGTCCTAATATATCACCTAACTACCACGCGGTGTCTTAGGAAAGCTTCTCTCTCACCTGGGGTCCAGCGATTAGATACGTGCAGTCTCCTCTGATCTTGGTTGCTGCCACTGCCTTAATCCCTCGTCTGTAACATTCCCTCGGATTAATTAAAACACATTTTCAAAAGTTAAAATTAAGAAGCTACTCCACTTAGAGAAGGTAGAGAATTGAGCTGGATGATGCAAAAGAAACAATAGGTACTAAGATAAGAAGGTTGTGATTCATGAACAAGTTTGGAGTTCGAAAGTATGAATGACAATAAGAAGAGGAAGAGTTGAATGTAAGATAAAGGCGATTGATGGAGTTTCTTAAAGATTATGGCTTTGAGCTCCATCCTGGCATAGCAAACGTAGTTGCAGACGATTTGAGCTGATAGGCTATTCTTGGGAGCTCAATGATGGTTAAGGAGGTTATCCTGATCGAGGAATTCAGAGACCTAAGTCTTGTAACGCAAGAGGAACCATCTAGCGTTAGATTGGAAATGTTGCAACTCACCAACGAATTCTTGAATCAGATTCGTGAATTTCAACCAGGAAATGAGGATTTAGATTTCTATGAAGAAAACGAATGAGATTTAATCTTTGAAATTAAAGTCAGGTGTAACATCCCAAACTTTGTTTTAAATTAGATTATTAATTAAAAACCTTAGAAAAATTGGAAAAAGTGACTTAATGAATTTTGCTAGATATGTGAGTGGTGATTATAGGTCCTAGGAGTTGTATGGAAGGCAATTGTGGCCTTGGGCAAAGTCAAATAAGCGAAATTGGGAGTTAAATCGGCGTTTTCGATGTTAGAAATCGACCGAAAAGAGAAAATTATAAATTTATTATAGGATGGTAAGAAAATAAATTCCACCGTTGGATATGAAGTTTATGGGGTGAAGAAGCTTGCCTAAAAATTTGGACCCGATCCGACGGTTAACGAAAAAGTTACGGGGAATCGAAGATTTGGGATTCTGGTGCACGCCCAGGCGCACCGGTGCACGCCCAGGCGTGTGCACTGTTCATTGGTGCACCAGCCAGTGGAAAACCCGCCCAGGCGACGCACCAACTCGCCCAGGCGCGCCCCAGGCGCATCAGCACGCACCAGACTCGCGTTTTGGCGCGCCAAATCCCTCCTGACCGCACCAGACGCGCACCAGCAGCACCAGCTGGTGCTGGATTCTCGCCCAAGCGAGTAAAGGCTCGCCCAAGCGAGCACGCGCCACCAGATCAGATCTGGTGCGTTAAATTGCAACTTGGGCACCAAGCCAAGCACCACCAGCCACCCGATTTCCTTCTTCTTGGCCAGAAACATATAAACAACAACAAAAACACACAACACCATCATTCTAACAATCATCCTCACTAATTCCACTTGGTTCCCAAGAACCCAACTTCACCATCATCAACTTCACCCCTTCTTCCTCACAAATTCCCTTAAACCCAAGAGCAAGATTCCATCATCCTCTTCTCATACACTTGATTTTTGAGAAAATCAAACTCAAAATCACTAAACCTCCTCCCTAGCTAGCATCAAGGAATAGGTTGAAGCTCTTCTCTCTTCCTCCCTCTACCACACGAATTGCTTCTTCTTTCTCCCTCTTGGATTTCAAGTTCTACCAACACTTGGGGTAAGTAGAGGCTTAAGTCATGATAATAATTCCTTTCCAATTCTTTTTAGCTCATTAAAATTGTATTTAATCTCCTCTAGGGCTCAAGCTATTCTCATTCCAAGTGGATCAAGCTTCAAGGTCACCATCAACCTCTCAATTCTAAGCTAAGGAACCAACACATAGGACCTCCCTCACCTCAAGGAACTCTTATATTTTCTGGATTTGAGGTAAGAAGGGAAGTGTTACCTCTACTTAGGGGGTATTTTCTAGCTTGCATATAGGGGGAATTAAGGGCAGGAAATAAAAATAGAAAAGAGGAACCTTAGGGTAAATGATGGAATTAGAATTTGGCACAATTGAACTAAGAATTAGAATTGAGGAATATGCTAGTTTCTATATGTATTTGTGGTTGCTCTAACAAAAAAATTGGGTTTAATGATGATGATAGTAGAATATGGCATGGCTTGAGGATTAACAAGGGACATAGTGATTGGAAAGTCGATTATGTTATTAATTTTGGTAATTAGAATGGAATTATGAGGAACATGAGACAATTGGGAATATCGATGATGGATGTAGATTAAATTCTGGTTGGAAGGTCAATATTGAATGTAGTGATTAGGAAGTTGATTATATTACTAATTTTAATGATTAGAATGGATTTGGAATGAATATGAATGATGACGGAGTGTAAAATGCAGATGATGGAATTATAAAGGAAAATAGTTGAATGACAAAGAAATCGAGAAAAGGATTAAGGGATTGAGAAAGAGGTAATTAGATGGTATGACTGATTGATTATGACATCGAATATTATTATGACCCTCCAAATGGAGAGGATTACATTTACGACCCTCCCTACGCGGAGCGGGAAGTTATGTTTTCATGACCCTCCGAAAGGAGTGGATATTTTCAGGACCCTCCGAAAGGAGTGCATGTTTTCAGGACCCTCCGAAAGGAGTGGATATTTTCATGACCCTCCGAAAGGAGTGGATGTTTTCATGACCCTCCGAAAGGAGTGGATATTTTCAGGACCCTCCGAAAGGAGTGGATGTTTTCATGACCCTCCGAAAGGAGTGGATCTTTTCAGGACCCTCCGAAAGGAGTGGATGTTTTCATGACCCTCCGAAAGGAGTGGATATTTTCAGGACCCTCTGAAAGGAGTGGATGTTTTCATGACCCTCCGAAAGGAGTGGATATTTTCAGGACCCTCCGTGAAGGAGTGGATGTTTTTATGACCCTCCGAAAGGAGTGGATATTTTATAGAATTGTACGAGCAATAACATGACCCTTCTTAGGGAGTGAATAGTATCAGGACCCCTCTGTAGAGGAATGGAACATATTATATGAATGAGACTTCCGTTAGGAGTGAGTATTGAATGATACTAAAAGGACAGGTAGACAAGTGTGTAAATGTTAGAAATAAATGATAGAAATAAAAAAAGAAGGTTAAGGAAATAGTCGGAAGGAATAAGAGATGAATATGGACAACAAAGGGGTATTAAGGAAGCATGGGAAATTGAAATAGAAAATATAATTGAAGTGATAACGGGGTAGTAATCTCTTAGTTGTTCTCTATGTCTCTTTAGAATGTATTTTCTAAGTTCTGTGTAATGCTACCCTTCTTGATATATTTTTACAGGTGAAGGTAGAGCTTAGACGTGCATGGCCGAGCAGGATCACATTCCACAACGTGGAATGTGAAGATAGTCGGGAAACTAATGTTGGACCGGAGTCTTATTTTTGGAAACATTAAATATTTTGTTGATGTAACTAAACCTAGTAGCTGTTTTTGTGGAAAAAACTAAAGTGTTTTAAGACTTGTGTATATGTTTATAAACCTGATGTAATGGTGCTATGGCACACTGTTTATGTTTTGCCCTGCTGGCAACTGAAATGATATGAATGAATATTTTGAACAGGTTGAAAGTGAAACAAATTTTCGGAAAGCTAAGAAAACAAAGGTAACTCTGTCCATTTGACGGGAGAACTTTTATAAGTTAAAAAGAAAATTTCAAATTCACTATTTTTAATAAGGGTAATTAGGATTAAATAATCAGGGTGTTACATTTATGGTATCAAAGCAGTTTCCCTCGGCCTTTGGAGTTATGAACTACTCCAGTGATTACTCACCGAGCGAGTAATCGAGGATTATAGTTTAGAGTCTAGACTTTCTTTATAGGATGTTTATACCTTTAAATCAATTTATTAAGCATTAACTATCGGTCTTGTTCATGACTGAACAGTATGGCTGGTAGACGAGTCGATAATGATGGAATCCGAGCTATTCTGGAACAAATGGTGCAAATGCAGCAGAATATTGGGAATAACCTAGCAGCAGCGACAACAGCAGTGGCAGCAATGAATCCTCAACCACCAGCTCCGGTTGCGATCGATTGGTTGGCGCGATTCAGAAAGAATGGACCGTTGAAGTTCGAAGGCGGATTCAATCCCGATGGGGCACAGCTTTGGTTGCAGGAGATCGAAAAGATCCTGAATACCATGGCACCACTGGAGGAACAAAAGGTTCTGCTGGCACAATACATGTTGACTGGTGAAGCAGAACACTGGTGGCAACAAATGCGAAGGGGTTTGGAGGCGAACAATCAGGCAATCACTTGGGATTTATTTAAGAATAGTTTTCTGGGTAAGTATTTTCCTGAGGATGTTCGTAGAGAGAAGGAGATAACCTTTCTGCAGCTCGTGCAAGGGGACATGAGTGTTGGTGAGTACGCTGCCAGATTTGAGGACTTGATCCGATATGCAGGGAGTTATAGAGATGCTGATAAAAGGACCAAGTGCATCAAGTTCGAAACCGGACTTCGTTCGGAGATTAGGATGGCCTTTGAGTATCAAAATATTGCAAATCTGTCTCAACTGGTTAATATGACCAGTACTTATGAAAAGAGTAGGGAGCGTAGGGCGGAGGAGAAAAGAAACAAGAAGGTACAGAAAGTTGGGGGTCCGATTCGGGGAAAAGAACCAGTTCTGGAATCAAAACCTTATGTCCAGCACAATGTAGCTCCAGCAGCTCCCGGGGTTAAGAGTAAGAATGGGAATGCTATGGGAACTTATCCACTTTGCTCACACTGTGGAAAGAAGCATGAGGGAGAATGCTGGTATCGGAATCAAACCAGGGGGAATTTCACTTGTTTTCTGTGCGGACAACCAGGACATTTTGCTTCAACTTGTCCCACAAAGGTTCCGAAGAAAGAAGTCAATACTACAAAGGTGCAGCAAGCGGGAAAGAATCAACCTACTTCTAAGGGGAAAACTTTACACCATGAACAGGGAGGAGGTCGATCTAGCTGACGTAGTCGCAGGTATAGATTGTTTAGTAATGCCGTGCAGTATCCTATTAGTTTTAATATCACATAATTGATTTTTCCCTCCTTAGAAGTTATTTGGAAATATCATGTTCTTTAAGATAGAACCATCCTGTGAATCTTTAACTCACTCATCCAATCTATGCTTCTTAGTAGCATGGTAGAAACAATTAGAAGAAATGTCAAGCTGTAGAATTCAACTCCAAACTAATCAAGCCCAGTGATAATGTTGTTATTTAACACTATATAAGATTAGAATTGATCACTCTAATTCTTGCATATGTTGAGTAATGATATTATCAATAAGCCCAACAATGGGATCACTATTAGTAGATGGAAGATTGAAACTGATCATTTTGATTTATCCACCTACCAGTAGTTGATGTCATTGCTGAATCTCATATCCAAAATTGTACCAAACGAGCTTAGCATCAGAAATTTTACTCCTTGTTTAGTGCGAAGCCCTAGTAGTAAGCAGAATCTATGTGGGGGAGTAAAACCAAGAGGAAATAGTAGCACAACCAAAGAACCTTGCGATTGGGATGATTCTCCAATTGAAGGAATTGAACGGAATTTCGGGGACGAAATTCTATAAGTGGGGGAGAATTGTAACATCCCAAACTTTGTTTTAAATTAGATTATTAATTAAAAACCTTAGAAAAATTGGAAAAAGTGACTGAATGAATTTTTCTAGATAGGTGAGTGGTGATTATAGGTCCTAGGAGTTGTATGGAAGGCAATTGTGGCCTTGGGCAAAGTCAAATAAGCGAAATCGGGAGTTAAATCGGCGTTTTCGATGTTAGAAATCGACCGAAAAGAGAAAATTAGAAATTTATTATAGGATGCTAAGAAAATAAATTCCACAGTTGGATATGAAGTTTATGGGGTGAAGAAGCTTGCCTAAAAATTTGGACCCGATCCGACGGTTAACAAAAAAGTTACGGCGAATCGAAGATTTGGGATTCTGGTGCACGCCCAGGCACACTGGTGCACGCCCAGGCGCGTGCACTGTTCATTGGTGCACCAGCCAGTGGAAAACCCGCCCAGGCGACGCACCAACTTGCCCAGGCGCGCCCCAGGCGCATCAGCATGCACCAGACTCGCGTTTTGGCGCGCCAAATCCCTCCTGACCGCACCAGACGCGCACCAGCAGCACCAGCTGGTGCTGGATTCTCGCCCAAGCGAGTAAAGGCTCGCCCAAGCGAGCGCGCGCCACCAGATCAGATCTGGTGCGTTAGATTGCAACTTGGGCACCAAGCCAAGCACCACCAGCCACCCGATTTCCTTCTTCTTGGCCAGAAACATATAAACAACAACAAAAACACACAACACCACCATTCTAACAATCATCCTCACTAATTCCACTTGGTTCCCAAGAACCCAACTTCACCATCATCAACTTCACCCCTTCTTCCTCACAAATTCCCTTAAACCCAAGAGCAAGATTCCATCATCCTCTTCTCATACACTTGATTTTTGAGCAAATCAAACTCAAAATCACTAAACCTCCTCCCTAGCTAGCATCAAGGAATTGGTTGAAGCTCTTCTCTCTTCCTTCATCTACCACACGAATTGCTTCTTATTTCTCCCTCTTGGATTTCAAGTTCTACCAACACTTGGGGTAAGTAGAGGCTTAAGTCATGATAATAATTCCTTTCCAATTCTTTTTAGCTCATTAAAATTGTATTTAATCTCCTCTAGGGCTCAAGCTATTCTCATTCCAAGTGGATCAAGCTTCAAGGTCACCATCAACCTCTCAATTCTAAGCTAAGGAACCAACATATAGGACCTCCCTCACCTCAAGGAACTCTTACATTTTCTGGATTTGAGGTAAGAAGGGAAGTGTTACCTCTACTTAGGGGGTATTTTCTAGCTTGCATATAGGGGGAATTAAGGGCAGGAAATAAAAATAGAAAAGAGGAACCTTAGGGTAAATGATGGAATTAGAATTTGGCACAATTGAACTAAGAATTAGAATTGATGTATATGCTAGTTTCTATATGTATTTGTGGTTGCTCTAACAAAAAAATTGGGTTTAATGATGATGATAGTAGAATATGGCATGGCTTGAGGATTAACAAGGGACATAGTGATTGGAAAGTCGATTATGTTATTAATTTTGGTAATTAGAATGGAATTATGAGGAACATGAGACAATTGGGAATATCGATGATGGATGTAGATTAAATTCTGGTTGGAAGGTCAATATTGAATGTAGTGATTAGGAAGTTGATTATATTACTAATTTTAATGATTAGAATGGATTTGGAATGAATATGAATGATGACGGAGTGTAAAATGCAGATGATGGAATTATAAAGGAAAATAGTTGAATGACAAAGAAATCGAGAAAAGGATTAAGGGATTGAGAAAGAGGTAATTAGATGGTATGACTGATTGATTATGACATCGAATATTATTATGACCCTCCAAATGGAGAGGATTACATTTATGACCCTCCCTACGCGGAGCGGGAAGTTATGTTTTCATGACCCTCCGAAAGGAGTGGATATTTTCAGGACCCTCCGAAAGGAGTGGATGTTTTCATGACCCTCCGAAAGGAGTGGCTATTTTCAGGACCCTCCGAAAGGAGTGGATGTTTTCATGACCCTCCGAAAGGAGTGGATATTTTCAGGACCCTCCGAAAGGAGTGGATGTTTTCATGACCCTCCGAAAGGAGTGGATATTTTCAGGACCCTCCGTGAAGGAGTGGATGTTTTTATGACCCTCCGAAAGGAGTGGATATTTTATAGAATTGTACGAGCAATAACATGACCCTTCTTAGGGAGTGAATAGTATCAGGACCCCTCTGTAGAGGAATGGAACATATTATATGAATGAGACTTCTGTTAGGAGTGAGTATTGAATGATACTAAAAGGACAGGTAGACAAGTGTGTAAATGTTAGAAATAAATGATAGAAATAAAAAAAAAGGTTAAGGAAATAGTCGGAAGGAATAAGAGATGAATATGGACAACAAAGGGGTATTAAGGAAGCATGGGAAATTGAAATAGAAAATATGATTGAAGTGATAACGGGGTAGTAATCTCTTAGCTGTTCTCTATGTCTCTTTAGAATGTATTTTCTAAGTTCTGTGTAATGCTACCCTTCTTGATATATTTTTACAGGTGAAGGTGGAGCTTAGACGTGCATGGCCGAGCAGGATCACATTCCACAACGTGGAATGTGAAGATAGTCGGGAAACTAATGTTGGACCGGAGTCTTATTTTTGGAAACATTAAATATTTTGTTGATGTAACTAAACCTAGTAGCTGTTTTTGTGGAAAAAACTAAAGTGTTTTAAGACTTGTGTATATGTTTATAAACCTGATGTAATGGTGCTATGGCACACTGTTTATGTTTTGCCCTACTGGCAACTGAAATGATATGAATGAATATTTTGAAAAGGTTGAAAGTGAAACAAATTTTTGGAAAGCTAAGAAAACAAAGGTAACTCCGTCCGTTTGACGGGAGAACTTTTATAAGTTAAAAAGAAAATTTCAAATTCACTATTTTTAATAAGGGTAATTAGGATTAAATAATCAGGGTGTTACGTCAGGGATTATGGATATTAGAAAATATATTATGGAAGTAAGGGATTTGGGAAGTGTTTTCTGGTACAATCTAGATGAGAAATCCAAAGGCATGAACTTCAAGAATAGATTATGTTCGAACACAAGTTAGCTATCAACTATCAAGGAATAAGGAATTTCTCGGTGTTGGTAAGCATGTATGAGGACTATGGGAAAGTACATGAATTTCATGCGAGAAATGTCTGAGTCCAGAATAAGAGAAAGAATGATGAAATACAGGCCCAACTGGAGAAAGAGGAAAAGTAAATGGGAGAATATCAACCACGGAAATATCAAGGTTAAGGAATCCTCAATTGAAGAAAAGTGGTTAAGAAGAAAATTAGGGAAGGAATCGTTTGTCCACCTCAATATGGAAAGAATGGAGCACATCACTTTGTGTTAAGTTGTGAGATATTTAAAGGGATAATCGGATTCGACTACAGGAAGTCAAAGTAATTATTCATTGGGTTGTCTTAAAGGTGAAGGTAAGAAAGGACTAGACAACAAGCGAATCAAGCACAAAAAGGATTCACCTGCTGAGATGTGAGTTGAGTCTACTCCTGACGTAGATAACCCAAGTTTATCGCTTCCTTTGATCTGAGTTAACGTAGTTAAATGTTTTCGATTACGTTAATCTAATCGTTTGAAAATATCAATATCGTGTTGGAAGTTTAACTCCAATCTTTCTATGATCAAAACCTTTATCACAGTTGGATGTGATAAATATCTATGGACACTACAGAAATAGAAAGATCAGTTATGTCTAGAGAGATTAACAACCACCGGGATAGGACAAATCTTTGTCTCCCCAACGGAAATGTCTCTAGAACTTGACTATCTAAATAAGTCTGATAGTGATAATTACCCTATCTTTAAGTTCATCTAACTTAAAGACCTGTCGTATGGTCTTTCTTGCGAAAGATTATATCTGAAAGGGATGATTTTGTTATTAATGGTTTGAATATTAGGACTGATCACCCTAATGTCTCAGATTATTAAGGAATAAAGTCATACAAATGTTTCTTTGATCGTGCTCGAGAGATCAGAGTGCGCAGCCCAAAAAGTTTTTCCAAAAAGTTTATCTGAAAGTGTTTTATTTGAAGAATATTTATGTGAAGTGTATTATTCAAAAGAGTATTTCTTTTAAAAGAATTCCTTCACATAAGAGTTTTTATGCAAAGAATTTTTGTTTAAAGTGAAAGGTTTTATTAGAAATGTTTCGAAATAAAAGAGCTATATCGAAACTCTTTTAAGTGGGGGAGGACCCTAAAGAACAAATTTTTTGGGGGCAAGATGAAGTTTTCTAGTATAAAAACACTTTGGAAAAGTGGAAAATTTCAGAAGATGAATTTCGGGGACGAAATTCCTTTTAAGTGGGGGAGTAGTGTAACACCCCTAATTTTCGTCTCCCAAATAACCAAGAAATTAATTATAACAATTATTTTATAATTGATTTATATTAGTTTTGAAGGTTTTAGTTTTTTTACATTATGTGTTTTGATATATAAAAATATGAGATATATTTTTATATGGTTATTTTGTGCAAAAATGTGAATATCGTAATTTAGTCCTTGGGTTGGGACTTAATTGCAATATTAAAAAGGTTTTTGAAGAAAGAGTAATTAAATTATTAATTTTTGAATTTTATCAGTATGTAACCGGTTAGAAGGGCTCTGTAACCGGTTACACGATGAACTCAGAAAACTGGGTTAGTGCGTTTGATGAGTAATCACGCGTTTTAACCCAGAATTCGCCATGAAATCATCTTAATCGTAATGGGAGCTACGTGTCTTTATGCATGTTAGCTTGATTTCTCTATAAATAGCCCAATTGATCGAGATTTTTGGCTCATTTGTTGATCTGAAGTGTTGATGCTCTGTTTAGGGTTCGTGAATTTGTCTCTGAAATTCTCCTTCGTTTCTGAGAGTTAGAACATGAGTGATACACTGTTACAAAGCTTGAATCAAGGGCTTTCTATTGATATAAGGTTTGTGAGTTGAGAGTTCCTGAGCAAGGAGAAATCGATTCACGAAGTTGGAGGTTCAAAACTGACACAGTTCTGTATTGGGTTTCTGGAACTGACTTTGAGCTTCGATTTTGGTAAGCTCAAGCCTTCTCTTGTTCTAGACTTGAATTCGTTTCAAAGTTTATGTTGCATGGTTTTGATAATGACCATTTTCCCTAATTTCCATGTCCATTTCATGTTTCAAATTCCTTGATCAATCTACCCTGTCAAAACAGTTCTGGTTTGAGGAGGAGCTTTGGGTGGTTGGTGTTTTACCTCAAATATCTGCTCAAATCTTGTTCAAGCACTGATGAGCATTTTATTTCCCATTATTCCTTGCATTATTTTACTCCTATTATTGATACTTGTTGCCTATTTGACATTGTTTAGCTTGATTTAGTGATTTCGAGTTTATTGGACTAATATTCTGAATAGTGTTTAATTTGGATTATTTAGCCTAATTAATTCTATTTTTATTTTCAGGTCATATTTGGCACAAGGGCATTTTGGAGATTTTGGGAGTGAAGATTTAATTTTGGGAATGAAGATTTAATGTTGGAAGAGAAGATATATGATGAAGTGAAGATTGTAATCTATCTTTAGGATTAGTTGAGATTTAGTTATATCTTTTAAGATTTAGATTTTATCTATAAGATATTTTTTAGATTTAATTTAGAGATTAAGCTTTCCTTAGGATTTGGGCCCATGATTTAGGCCCGTTTTGTGATTTAAAAGCCAAATTCGTGTAAACCCTTGAGAGACCTTCCATTCACGTTTTTTACATTCTCTCTCATAGAGAAGGCTTAGTTTTGCTCTCCAAGCTTGTGGTGGCTGCTAGGGTTTCTCTCTCTTCTCTTTTCTACACGTTTTTGGTATTTTTCTTCATGGAAGGCTAAACTCTTAGGTTAAATCCCTTTGGTAATGTATCACATACTCTTGAGGTTTTGTTCTTAATGCTATTTCGTTTTTATTCACTGTTTTCATGCTTATTGATATGTTATGGTTCGCTTAGTTCCATTATATAGAGATAATCCATGTGTATGAATGCTTAATTTATGCAAACTCGTAAAAACTCCATGCTTTGGCTTTTAATGCTTAATTAGAGGTTTGGGTTTTGGGGTGAGAATTGAATTTTCGCTTAGTATTTAATTCTCACGAGTTGGACAGTGAAGAGGAAAGAAATTGATCTTTTGTGACCGATGATAGAGTTGTGAACGTGA
Source organism: Crotalaria pallida (assembly GCA_037953625.1). Taxonomy (NCBI): domain Eukaryota; kingdom Viridiplantae; phylum Streptophyta; class Magnoliopsida; order Fabales; family Fabaceae; genus Crotalaria; species Crotalaria pallida. The sequence goes on along the minus strand of CM075652.1, from coordinate 38,889,197 downwards.
GCCAAAGGGGTTTATCCGCTTTTCCTTATCTGTTTCTTCGTTTTGATTTAATTCTGTTTTGATTTCAATTATTCAATATTCAATATAAAAAAAAACCCTCCTGTTTTCTATGCATACTATGTGTTCGACCTTTTGCTTGATAAGATATTCCTTGGGAGACGACCTAGGAGTCACTTCCTAGTACTATACTTAAACTGTTTTTATTTGTATCGGGTACGGCCTCGATCAAGCACGAACCTAAGGTAAGGGGGAAGCTTACTATTTGCTAGAATGAGAATAAATTGTGGTAGAATATAGGATGAGTCACCAAGAGACTCAAAGGGCATAAGTCAAAATGGTTAAGTGGCTTGGAGGCCAATCTGAGCTCAATTGTTGTTATGAGCAATGTTATCTAGATGCATGCAAGCTATATTGATGTTGGATTCATGACTTATTTGGATATTATGTGAATTGATGCATTAAGTTGTGAAATATGTGCAATTATGTGCAATTTGAGTATCTAAATTGAATGCATGCAAGATAGATATGTTTCTGTGGCTGAACATACTAGTATTAAGGTATGTGAACTCTTTTGATTGTTGAATTTGGTTAGATTTGAGTATTTAAAAGAATGGTATGCAAAACCTCATTTGTCAATGTACAGATTGCATAATCTAACCGGTTAGTCGAAATTTGTAACCGGTTAGATACCGTCAATTGAAAGAAAATGAATTTCTGAAATTGACCAAGTTTCCATACCATTTTTACTCAAGTTTAAGCTATAATTTCATACAAAGACCAATCTAAAACTATGTGATTGAGCACTGTTTGGTTTAGATTGGAGGTGAGGAGTTAATACCTTAATATCAAATTATAATTTCAAGAGGAAATTATGCATAAATGAAATTGGATTATGACTTAGATCTTTTGAATGATATTATGTGTTGAACTTGAGGTATTCTGTTATGCTAAGACCTTGTTATTGGATTGAGTAGAGAATTTAAGAAAAGATTCTTTGAAAATCAGTGGTTTCGTATTCAGGACTGTAATTCTAACCGGTTAGGTGATGATGTAACCGGTTAGTACCTGAAACTTAAAAATAAAAGTTAGGTTTTTGAGTAAGGATTGTTAATACCAATGATATATTCTCTCAATCCAGGTCTATGAGCATATGTTAAACTTAAATTCAAAGGTGAATTTTATGGGTTCTGGGAACGTGAATTCTGGGAATGTGGCCAGTGTCCAGGACCTGGTTATTATGCGTTCTGGGAACGTGATGCACACTCTGGGAGTGATGCTTATTATTCCAAGTATGGTTTGCTACACGTTCTGGGAACGTGATGCACACTCTGGTAGTGATGCTTATCTATCCAAGTATGGTTTGGCATTACGTTCTGGGAAAGAATGTCAGTGTTCCGGGAACACAACGGTGTATTGGATGGACGTCCAAGATGGACTTTGTTAGAGGCCTCAATTGTGGAAGGAAATCATGCATCATGCCACCTGCATTGAAAAAATTATTATGATTAACCGGGTGTTCTCATATGAATATGCATAATGATTTGCTACATGTTGACTTGTGGATGGTAGTGTTATTCTCATTTGATTATGCGAATATGTATAGCTAACCCCCATGCCCTTATTAGGTGATGATCGTGCATCTATCTTGCACAAGAATCAGTAAAGGGAGATGTCCCTTAGGTGCATGCAGAGTGTAGAAAGTGTGGGTTGGGAACCCGTTGTGCAGATATCGAGGATCCGACCAGAAGGATGTTGGGACAAAGGACCAGTGACCAGCTCTATAACATTTCTATTTTTAATAGAATTTATATGATACATATTTTGAAAATAGGTATCATAAGAGGAATTCAGTTTCATAATAATACTTATTTGGTATTAATGGACTTGTTACACTTGATATATTTTGGGAGTGTGATATGATGATTTTACTATGTTTTCGCAAACTCTGATTTTACTAGTCACCTTCATTATTAATCAAGTGTTTGTGAAAATAAATTTTCAAGGGAAGGGATAATTCTTATTTTCAGATCTTTTTCCAACAATAACAAGTCCAAGTAATCATAAACTTATTACTTTTCTTATAAAGTAAGATGATTGATTTGGGTCCAATATATATAGCTTTTAGCATTATTTGGACTCCCTTTTACTATGTATTTGGCTTGTTTCTCTAGCAAATTTAGGACTTTTTATTAGATTTTAATTATTTTTAGTAGTTTAGGGTCCTTTGAACGTTTTGATCTGTTTGCTAGTGTTTCAGGTACTTTTAGAGCTTAAATGGAGAAAATATTTATGGACCTGAAAAGAGGACGAAAAGATCTTGCAAATGGAAAAAGAACGGAGCAAAACGGAGTCGCAGTAGGTCCCGCGCGCCTGGGGCGCGGGGACGGGTGCGCCTGAGGCACGCCTGCGTGAAAGAAAAGAACAATTATCAGAGTTTGCGCGCCTGGGTCGCGAGGTTTAATTAAGATTTAATTAAGATTTGATTAAGATTTATTTTAGGATTTGTTTTACTCTTTAAATAGAGGATTTGTAAATAGTTTTCAGTAGGTTTTAAGATCATAGAATTCAATTAGAATTAGAGAGAGAGGTTAGTAACATCTATTGAGAGCAAGGAGGCAAGGCACAAGGATTGAAGGTCTCTTGGAGAGTTAACCTGTATTGTCTATGATATGAGGTTTTCTCTTTGCTTCTGTTTTCTTTATTTCTATATGTGTAACTAAAACCTCTTGTTAGGAACATGGTGTAAATTGTATGGTGTAACTTATTTTAATTTATGGTTTAGTATTTTGCTGTTTTTAATTCATGCATTAATTGAGTTTTTATTACATAAACCCGCGCAATTTATGTTTTGGATTTCTTAATTCGCAACGGGAGTTGGGATTTTGAATAGGCCATGCAATTAATGGTATAATCAGTCCAAAATATAGGGATATAATTGGATGATTATATGGCTTTTTAATTCCCCTGTGCTGAATAGATATTTTCTTATATTGTAATTTGTTGAGGGATCAAGGATTAAATATATAGAAAATAAGGGTAATGTTAGAGACGTCTAACTATTACTATTTGAGAGGAATAGTCCATGAATTGAAGGATAATTAAAGGAAAATATAAATTATAGTTAAATAAGTGAATCATACAATGAAACCAAGTTCCTAACCTTTTTCTATTGCTTTCTATACATCTTATCTCCTCAATCTTCTTATTTTATTTTATTATTCTTCTTCTTCTCCTTCTAAATTTGAATAACAAGTTGCACTAATAATTACGAATTGGTGAAAAGTTATTAGAAACAATTTGCAATCCCTATGGGACGATATTCGGTCTTCCAGACTATATTACTCGTTGACCTAGTCCACTTGCTGGTAAATCAACAATGATATACAAGGAGTGTTACACTCCACATGAGACTTTAGTTTCTCAATTGAAGTTTATAATTTTTCTAAAGCTATTTCCAATGCGGCCTTCCTATCACTTATGTTTTGTGCATAATAGTATGGAGAAAAAGGATCCGAAACAAATCTATTACAATCTAAATCATTATTAAAATAATAGTTATACATGAAAAGGTACAAGTTACGCAAGTAATTACAAAAATGTACCGGAAAAAATTAGAATCGAATTTCAATCCCCGGCAACGACGCCAAAAACTTGTTGGGCCACCGACAAGTATACTGGATGGACAAGTAATATAGTCAGTAAGACCAGATATCGTTCCCACGAGGTTTGAAAATTGTTTCTAATTTCTTTCACCTAATTGCGATTACTATATGAAACTTGTAGGGGTTTTGAGTTTTAGAACAGAATGGAGAAAAGGTAGAATGAAACAATTCAGAAAACAAAATGTAATTAGAAGCAAATATGGGAAAGGTTAGGAACTTGGTTTCATTGTAGGATCATGTTAATAATTATGAAATTCTGTTTTCTAATAAATCAACAACTCCAGAAACAATAAAAGCTAGATCCCTCATGGCTATTACGTTTCTTACTAAACTTCACCCCTTAATCCCTTAAGTGAGTTTTAGTTTATAAGAGTTATACAATTACCCAAAAGTGTTCCTACAAGTTGAATAATTATATTGTTTGGTTGAAAGGCCTAATCTAAATCCTAATTTTCCAATTAAGGTTCAGATCACCAAAGCAAAACAGAAAGTGATTAATTCTATGGATTGTAATTAAAACGCAGCCAAACAATTGATATAAAAGGAAAATCAATAATTCATAAATAAACATCCAAATTAAGATCCATACAAATCCACCTTATTCCTAACAAGAGGTTCAGTTATACATATTGGAAGAAGAAGATAAAGGAATGAGAAAAACAAATCATCATAGACAATAATCAATTTACCCCCAAGAGATCTTCAATCTTCAAGTGGATTCCTCCAGCAATGTTGATCTTCAATCCTTGTGCCTTGCCTCCATGCTCTCAATTGCAGAACCAGCCTCTCTTCTCTAATCCTAAATTCTATTCTAATCTCTTATTTGGCTCTGAAAAGTCTACCAAACTAATGCTAAATCCTAGTATATATAGACATAGCTAATCCTAAAATAAATCTATCTATAAATAAATTTATCTATAAATAAATCTATCTATAAATTATTCTTAAAGATAAATCTTAAATAAATCTAGAATAAATAATCTAGAATAAATCTAGAATAATTAATCTAGAATAAATATAAAAGATAAATCTATCAGAATACTCAAAAGCGAAATAGATAGGCCCAATTGGGCTTGCTGTGGGGGACGTGCGCCTGGTTGCCCAGAGCTACACGCCTGGGCGCATAGGTCTGATTGATGCTTGCTGACCGGGGTGAGCGCGCCTGGGCGTGGGGATCTCCACGCCTGGGCGTGCCAGCCCTGCTCTAATTCCGTTTCGCTCCGTTCTTGCGCTATTTTCAAGATCCTTTCATCCTCTTTTCAGCTCCATAATTATTTTCTTCAATTAAGCTCCGAAAATACATGAAACATACACAAAACGGATCAAAACGTTCAAAGGATTCTAAATTACCTAACTTCCTAAAAACTATACAACAAATCCTAAATTTTCAAGAGAAACAAGCCAAATCCTTAGTAAAAGGGAGTCTAAATCATGCTCAAAACATCATATATTGGACCCAAATCAGTTCCATTCTATAGCCAACTTAGGCCTTCAACCCAAGTTGTACTGGATCGAGAAAAAGAATGAGTGGCCAATACCGTGCAAGCAGTGGTGGAGGGACACTTACTCCCGGTTATGGCTTTACTTGGAGTGGAGGGTGAAGTGAGGAAATCGAGTGATATGAAAAAGAGCGATGAATGTCTCATACAACAATACAGAGAATGAGAAAAAGTGAAAGCCCAAAGTGAAGAGAGAGAGAGAGAGAGAAAAGAAAGAAAGAGAAAAGAAAAAGAAAAGAGAGATGAGATGAGATGAGAAAAGAGTGAATGGTTTGAAAATGAAAAGTATTGGAAGAGTCATGAATGTGTTTTAAAAAGAATGAATGAATGAATGAAAAGAGTTTATGAAAATTTGAAAAAGAAAAACCCTTAGTATTGAACTAACAAGAAATGAAGATGAAGAATATTTACATGAGTTTTGAAATAATAAGTTGTTGAAAAGAAGTGTAAAGACTTAATTTAGATAATAATGACTATTATCACTAATGGAATGTGAGATTGGGACTGACCATCCCAATGCTTACATTCATTGGGAGATAATGCCATTGAAAGTTAAAAGTTTGAACATCTCGTATGAAAGAATGAATAAATGTTATGATAGATGGTGCTAATCCTTTTGACCCTCCTTACTCACTGATATTTAGTATGCATACAAACATACATAAAATGGAAATGACAAAAGTGGTGTCAGAATAAATAGAAGAAAAAATTAGCTATGGAACCATATAAAAGTAATGATTGCCAAGAGATGTTAGAATGGTGTTTCAAAGATTAGATAATATGTATATGATAGAGAAGTATGAATGTTAACCGGTTCCATAACTAATTCCAGCACCTGATGATGTTGATATTGAATGGAAAAGCATATAGATACACCACCTATCGAATGAACTTAAACCCATCGAATCATACTTTCTCAATATAAATATGACAAAGAAATTGAAATCAAAAAAGAGGGTTTAAGTTCAATCGAGAGGTTATGAAAATGTTGATAGGGTATATTGTAAATTTTATGAGCATTGAACGATTGTATTATAAATGAAGCTAAAATGTTAAAGTCTTAGTGAAACACTGGTTAATAATATAATGGAATATATGTTGATTGAAATACAAGATGGATATGAGATGGTTAAGGACCTTAAATATGATTGCTTGAAATTTTATGAATAAGCTAGAATATCTAATAGATATGTATTGAAATCGTTGGATTTAAAATAAAAGTGTGTACTTCATAAATTATAGTCATCATATCTTTGAATTATATGGCAATAGATTTTAAAGTGTATGATGTTTTGAGAAATAAAATATTGAAAGTTAAGTATGAGTTGCATATAGGATAATCCTAGAACTTTATGTGCGTGCCATGAATTGCCTTGAAATATAGACATATGAATATATATGAAAAAAATTGATTAATATAAAGGTTATTTATTATGAAACATATGTTAAATGAGGATGAAATGTTGAAAGTATTAAAGTGTGCATAAATGCAATAAGGAGTATGATGCTCATGTTAAGTTTGAATCTATGTTGAATTGAGTATGAGTTGAGTTTATGACGATCCTTGATTGTATGTGTGATTGTTGCATGAATGCTAGTGTGGATTTGATGTTTATATTGAACTCAAGTATAAAACAACGGTGATGAATTGACTATAATGAATGAATATCATGTGAAAAGTGCATTGGAAAATAGGTAGAGAACCTTAAATACACTTTCTTAGTATGAAAATTAAGAGCAAGTTCCTAACCAAATAAAAACTATTACATTGATAAGTAAGAAGATGAAAACTTAATTCACGATTGAAATCTATAGAGCAATTATCGAAGTAAATCATTCATATATACGACTTGGTTGAATAATTAATTGTTTCATGAATGTTTCCATAAAATAAGATCGGAATGAATTATATGATTAATGTATAAGTTATGACAAATAGTTAAATTTTATTTGGTAGGTTTGAGCTATGATGAAGGAATAGAATCAGATAATATCAACAATGTTTTGAAAGAATGGATTGGATAGGATGGTGTGATGAATTGAATGTAAAATAATGAAATTCATTATAAAACTTTAATATGGATCAAGCGTGGAATGAACTATTATGTTTTGAATTAAACCATGAGGAGAAAAATTGAGTAAATATAAATATGTGAAGATGTGAATAATAATGTTTGGATGTTTTGGTGTGAGTGATGATGGTTGGATGTGTTAGTTCCATGATGAACATGATGAATATTTTGATAATGACAAAGTGTTTTTGAACAAGCTACAAGTGTTGATCAAGTTTCAAGCTCAACAAGCAACAACAAACATCAAATGAAGAAGAGAGAAAGCAAGCTCATGAAGACCTAAGTTTGAGTGTATTTGTATTTCTTTTATCTTTTGCCTCTCAAGCTTCATAGGTTTTTTATTTGGGTAGATTATTATAGAGGGTAGTGAATCTCATTCATAAGTCATGATTTAATCATAATTTGAGTTTTCACTTAACCTAGAATCAATAGGTGGCTTAAAGGTTTTAAAGGAAAGGTTGGTTTTTGAGAACACAAGTTTTGAACATGTGCAGTACCAACTTAATCGATTAAGTGACTAACTTAATCGAGTACTACTCGAGTACACGACTTGCTTAATCGATTAAGTACTGCTGAACTGTTTTTTAAAATACGTTTTTCACTTCTCAAAATCAGTTTTCAAGTGCTACAACTTTTGGGTATTCTATATAAACCTTTTCCTATTATTTGTGATCATAACCTATCATTTTGATATTCAATTTTACAAAGAATCAAGCCACTCTATTCTCTCTCATTTTCTAAAGATAAAAGCTTTTCTATTTTCATATTCTTTGATCAAGAACCTTTGAATCTCTTATGGTGAATTGTCATAACTCTTGATTGAGATTCATAGGATTGTTTTGTGTTTTCTATTGTGTTGTAATCTTTGCAAGAAGGCAAGCCACTACAACAAACAAGAAGTCTTGGTGTGTCGATTTTATCATCAAGCAAGTGCATTCTTATTGAAGAAGAAGAAGAAGTCTTGGTTGTGAATCAAGCAAGTGAAGCCTTGGTGTGTGGTTTATCATCAAGCAATTGAAGACTTGTTGTGTCGATTATCAACAAGGGGTAGAGGTTAGATTAGAGAGAAGATCAATAGGATTACAAGGCAAGGGTGTCGGTTATCTCTTGTAAGCTAGCAAGAAGGAAGTCTTGTGAGGCAATCACTTGTAATTTGAGAACTCTAATTCCTCATAGTGAAGAATCTCTCTTGGTTGAAGAGGGGACTGGATGTAGCTTTCAAGTGGATGAAAGTGAACCAGGATAAATCACTGTGTCGTATCTCTAAACCCTTACTCTTTATATTCAAGTCATTTGATTGCGTTCTTGGTTGAAAACCTAGAAAGATTGATTTTCATAATTGATTGAATTGAATCTTTAATTGTTCAAATTTATAAAGGGAAAATCATTTTCATAACTAGGTTAATCAATAAGAATATAGGTGTTAATCATTTCTGCTGAATCTCTGATCTTGCATGTGAATTGGTTGATTTTCGTATTCGAATGAAAAATTGATTTTTCTGTTTTCTGTCATATCTAATCAATTAAGTTCAAGTTTAATCGAGTACTACTCGAGTAAATTGCAGGTTAATCGATTAAGTGCTGTAGAATTTGCAAAAATCATTTGTTTTGATTGTTTCGATTTGTTTCATTCGAAAATCTTTCAAGGTAGCTTCAACACCTATTCAACCCCCCCCCCCTTCTAGGTGTGTTCCTAGTGGTTCCTTAGTCTCTCCAACCACCAATTGCGGTTTCCTCAATTGGTATCAGAGCTCGGTCGAAAGACACGAGCATAAGAGCTTTTTCGTAAAGATCCTTTAAGAAAATCGCAATGGGTTCCACGAATCCCTTTGGTGGTGAAGGTGCTTCAATAAGTCGTCCTCCATTGTTTACCGGAGAAGGCTATGCATATTGGAAAGTTAGAATGAAAATCTTTATCCAAGCCATAGATAGTGAAATTTGGAAAGTAGTTGAAAAAGGTCCTCATATCCCCTCTAGTTTAGTTGAAGGTGTAGAACAATTGATCCCCGAGGATAAGTGGAAGGATGATGATAGAAAGAAAGTTCAATATGATTATAAAGCAAAGAATATCATCACATCCTCTTTATCCTATGACGAGTTCTTTAGAGTTTCTCAATGTTCTAGTGCCAAAGAAATGTGGGACACTTTACAAGTGACTCATGAAGGAACTAGTGAGGTTAGGAGAGCTAGATTGAATGCTTTAATGCGTGATTATGAATTGTTTCATATGCTTCCAAATGAATCTATTAATGATATGCAAAAGCGTTTTACTCATATTATAAATCATTTACTTGCTCTTGGTAAAACTTTTCTACAAGGTGAACTTTCTAACAAAGTGTTGAGATGTTTAGACAGGAATTGGCAACCAAAAGTAACGGCTATTGTTGAATCTAAAAATTTGGATGCTATGGATCTAGCAACACTTTTCGGAAAGCTTCAAGAACATGAAATGGAGCTTGGACGATTAAGTATCAATGAAGAGTCGGATAAGAACAAATCAAGGAAAGGACTTGCTCTTAGAGTCAAAAGTGCATATAAAAAGAAAGATAGTTCCGATGATGATGATAGTGAAGATTCCGATTCCGATGTTGATGAAAAAGACATGAAACTTTTGTTAAAAGAGTTTGACAAGTTTCTAAGGAGAAAAGGAAGGTTGAACAAGGACAAACGTAAAGAGAAGGATTCCCCACACTATAAGACCAAAACTTCAAAAGAAGGTGTAGTTTGCCATGAATGTGGAAAGCCCGGACATCTCAAGTATTCATGCTCTAGGTATCTCAAGAAGAAGGAGAAAGACAAGAAGAATTCTAAATCTAAAAGAGCATACATAGTTTGGGATAGTGATGAAGATGACAAGAAAAGCACATCAAGTAGTTCATTGGATAATGAAGAAGCCGCTTGTCTCAACTTGATAACTCTAGTAGATGATGAAGAACAAAGTTCAAATGATGAATCAAGTTATCAAAGCGAGGATAGCAATGTAAGTGAATCTAAATCCGAAATTTCTTCTAAATATGAATTGTTACATAATGCTTATGAAGAAATGTATGAACAACTTGAAAAACTAGCTTTGAAAAACATTGAAAGAAAGAAGCTCATTTTGAAACATCAAAAAGAGATTTTAGATCTTCAAAAACAAGTTGATGAGCTTAATCTTGAAAATGAAACTCTTGATCTTATCTATGCTAGTTCTTCTTGTGATTGTGCTAGTAGATTGAATGTTGTGGTTGACTGTGAGAGTTGCAAGTTGCTCAAGGATGAAAATGCTATTTTGAAAAATAAGCTTGCAAGTTTCACCACTTGTGATATTAGATTGCGCACATTGTTAAATTTTCAAAGAGAAAATTCAAACAAGTTTGGTTTGGGTTATACTAATGCTAAGAGTAAATCTCATAGAAATGTTGTTGATTTTTCTAAAGTTGATTTTTCAAATCCTCCAACATGTTTCTATTGTGGTACTCATGGACATACTTCAAATGTGTGTTATGTTAAACTGCATGGTATACCTAAAGGAAATTTTGTTTGGATGAAAAAGGGTGAAAGTCCCTACACTAACAAAAATGGATCCAAAACCATTTGGATACCAAAAAGCAACGCATGATTGTTTTGTAGGTTTGATTGAAGATGCAAATGAATGACACATGCTCTCAATTGATCTCAACTATGAATGTCTATATTCACATCTTCAATTGGTATCACACTTGCATCTCAAGTGAATGTCCTACAAAGTGGTAATATTTGATATTGATATATTATCTCAATTGGTATCTTCTCAATTGATATTACTTTTCTAAATGTTTAGTTAATTCAATTTGTATCATTGAGAGATTATTAGTTGATTATCATGCTTTTGTGATTATTGATTCTTCTTTACAATTGATATCTTCTTTGTTAAGTGATATTATGATTTTTTTTGTTCTCAATTGGTATTATATTTCATTGTTATATTTTCTTACCAATTGATATCACATTTCAAAGTATAGCTCTATTGTATTTGTTCAATTGGTATCAATGTTGTGAAGAAATGATCATTGATTTCTTACCTTGGCTTAGATGTTATATTTCAATTGGTATATATTACTTTTTGATAATGCCAAAGGGGGAGAAATATGATGTTTTGAATTGAATGAAATGTTTCTCAAAGGGGGAGAAATGGTATGTTTTGAAACATGGGAGAAATATGATATTATATTTGGAGAAAGGTTGTTTTGTTGTTTTTATGTAGGTTGAGCTAAGTTGTTTAAGATAGGGGGAGAATCAAGCTTCTATCTCAATTGGATTCAAGTGTTATAGCATTGATTGAGGGGGAGAAAGAGTCTTCTCAAGTGATCAAATGTTTCAAGCATCAACAACTTCAAGCGATTTCAAAACATGGGTTGTCATTTTCAAAAAGGGGGAGATTGTTAGTTCCATGATGAACATGATGAATATTTTGATAATGACAAAGTGTTTTTGAGCAAGCTACAAGTGTTGATCAAGTTTCAAGCTCAACAAGCAACAACAAACATCAAATGAAGAAGAGAGAAAGCAAGCTTATGAAGACCTAAGTTTGAGTGTATTTGTATTTCTTTTATCTTTTGCCTCTCAAGCTTCATAGGTTTTTTATTTGGGTAGATTATTATAGAGGGTAGTGAATCTCATTCATAAGTCATGATTTAATCATGATTTGAGTTTTCACTTAACCTAGAATCAATAGGTGGCTTAAAGGTTTTAAAGGAAAGGTTGGTTTTTGAGAACACAAGTTTTGAACATGTGCAGTACCAACTTAATCGATTAAGTGACTAACTTAATCGAGTACTACTCGAGTACACGACTTGCTTAATCGATTAAGTACTGCTGAACTGTTTTTTAAAATACGTTTTTCACTTCTCAAAATCAGTTTTCAAGTGCTACAACTTTTGGGTATTCTATATAAACCTTTTCCTATTATTTGTGATCATAACCTATCATTTTGATATTCAATTTTACAAAGAATCAAGCCACTCTATTCTCTCTCATTTTCTAAAGATAAAAGCTTTTCTATTTTCATATTCTTTGATCAAGAACCTTTGAATCTCTTATGGTGAATTGTCATAACTCTTGATTGAGATTCATAGGATTGTTTTGTGTTTTCTATTGTGTTGTAATCTTTGCAAGAAGGCAAGCCACTACAACAAACAAGAAGTCTTGGTGTGTCGATTTTATCATCAAGCAAGTGCATTCTTATTGAAGAAGAAGAAGAAGTCTTGGTTGTGAATCAAGCAAGTGAAGCCTTGGTGTGTGGTTTATCATCAAGCAATTGAAGACTTGTTGTGTCGATTATCAACAAGGGGTAGAGGTTAGATTAGAGAGAAGATCAATAGGATTACAAGGCAAGGGTGTCGGTTATCTCTTGTAAGCTAGCAAGAAGGAAGTCTTGTGAGGCAATCACTTGTAATTTGAGAACTCTAATTCCTCATAGTGAAGAATCTCTCTTGGTTGAAGAGGGGACTGGATGTAGCTTTCAAGTGGATGAAAGTGAACCAGGATAAATCACTGTGTCGTATCTCTAAACCCTTACTCTTTATATTCAAGTCATTTGATTGCGTTCTTGGTTGAAAACCTAGAAAGATTGATTTTCATAATTGATTGAATTGAATCTTTAATTGTTCAAATTTATAAAGGGAAAATCATTTTCATAACTAGGTTAATCAATAAGAATATAGGTGTTAATCATTTCTGCTGAATCTCTGATCTTGCATGTGAATTGGTTGATTTTCGTATTCGAATGAAAAATTGATTTTTCTGTTTTCTGTCATATCTAATCAATTAAGTTCAAGTTTAATCGAGTACTACTCGAGTAAATTGCAGGTTAATCGATTAAGTGCTGTAGAATTTGCAAAAATCATTTGTTTTGATTGTTTCGATTTGTTTCATTCGAAAATCTTTCAAGGTAGCTTCAACACCTATTCAACCCCCCCCCCCTTCTAGGTGTGTTCCTAGTGGTTCCTTAGTCTCTCCAACCACCAATTGCGGTTTCCTCAATTGGTATCAGAGCTCGGTCGAAAGACACGAGCATAAGAGCTTTTTCGTAAAGATCCTTTAAGAAAATCGCAATGGGTTCCACGAATCCCTTTGGTGGTGAAGGTGCTTCAATAAGTCGTCCTCCATTGTTTACCGGAGAAGGCTATGCATATTGGAAAGTTAGAATGAAAATCTTTATCCAAGCCATAGATAGTGAAATTTGGAAAGTAGTTGAAAAAGGTCCTCATATCCCCTCTAGTTTAGTTGAAGGTGTAGAACAATTGATCCCCGAGGATAAGTGGAAGGATGATGATAGAAAGAAAGTTCAATATGATTATAAAGCAAAGAATATCATCACATCCTCTTTATCCTATGACGAGTTCTTTAGAGTTTCTCAATGTTCTAGTGCCAAAGAAATGTGGGACACTTTACAAGTGACTCATGAAGGAACTAGTGAGGTTAGGAGAGCTAGATTGAATGCTTTAATGCGTGATTATGAATTGTTTCATATGCTTCCAAATGAATCTATTAATGATATGCAAAAGCGTTTTACTCATATTATAAATCATTTACTTGCTCTTGCAAAAGCGTTTTACTTGAAGGTTATGGCATAAATGCTAAATGAATAATTGATAAAATGAAATGTAGAGAAGAAAACTTAAGGAAAAAGACCATTAGCTAGTGGGTTTAATTATATGAACCATATGGTTGAGTATGCGAGAAGGCTTGACTAAATTGTATATGCTGATTTTAATGCCTTGATATAAAAGAATAGGTATAAGTCTATTAATTGATGTTGAATACCTTAAAGAGGGTACAAGAAATCATTTAAAAAGAAGTAAAAGTCTTATAGGTAGGTGATTTGGGTCTAATATATGATGTTTTGAGTATGATTTAAACTTCCTTTTACTATGGATTTGGTTTGTTTCTCTTGTAAATTTAGGACTTTTTGTATAGTTTTTAGGAAGTTAGGTAATTTAGAATCCTTTGAACGTTTTGATCTGTTTTGGGTATGTTTCAGGTGCTTTTGGAGCTGGAGAAAATATCATTGGAGCTGAGAAGAGCATGAAAGGACCTTGAAAATGGCACAAGAACGGAGAAAAACGGAGTCAGAACCAGTTGTTCACGCCCAGGCGCGTGGATGGCGCGCCCAGGCGCGCGTGCAGCGGTTTTTCCTGGTCATCAGATAAGGCGCGCCCCGGCATGCTGCTTCATACGCCCAAGCGCGCAGTACCCGAGGAGGCCCAATTGGGCTGAATTCTGATGCGTTTTTCATGGGTTTTCTTAGGATTTCGTTTTAGCTTTTAAATATAGGTTTTAGAACTAGGTTAAGCAGCTTTTAGAGAGGGAGATTACATAATTTTAGAGAGTTTTAGAAGAGGAGAAGATTAAGGATTGAAAGATCCAAGGTGTAACATCCCAAATTTTAATTCCAAGTTTAATTAGGAAGAACTAAGTTAGAAGTCATGAGGAAAACCATAAGAAATCATGGGTAGGAGCTAAGAGTAAGGTCTTAGAGTTAGAATTTGTCAAAAAGGAGTTTTGGGCAGAGTAATCGATTACTTTGTGGGGAAGTAATCGATTACAAGCTCCCTGGTGGAATCTTTTTGATGTTTCAACCATTGTAATCGATTACTCTTAAGGAGATAATCGATTATTTCAGGTGGTAATCGATTACTTGGAGGCAAAGTAATTGTCGTGTCCTTAACTAAGATCAACCTTAAAGCTATGGAAGAGCCTTGAAGAATGATCTCAGCCAAGATGTTAATGTAGGACTCTTTAGGATTTCTGAATATCCAGTTGGGATAATCAGGTTCTCCCTAGTCAACAATGTGTGTTCTAGTGTCAACTTAGGGATGAGAAGACGTACCTTAGCCCGTATAGCCTGGTGGTTCTTATAGGGGATTACCTGTGTACTGTGGGCCGTCTTGATAAGGCTTCTAAAGAGGAAGAATTCAACTAGGATTTGTACAGGATATGATAAGATAATATCCATAAACCCTGTAAGTGATAAACTCTATCCAATGTTGTTTTATCTAACCAAGAGTCATGGGAATCTAGGAGTAGTTACGGCTAGATGATGCTGTAAACGATAAGGATCAGATTGAGAGTCCTGTGCTCGGTGGTAACCTCATCAGTGCGTACCCTACACGTAACAACCCAGTTTGCTCGGTGTAAGTGTCTGACTGTTTACCCTGTTGTAGCATCATACCAATCGTAACAATGAAGCTTTGGTCGGTCATCGCTCGGTTTACTACAACTCCACTACATAAGCCCCCCAAGCTCGGTTGGGTGATTTGAGCCCTGGCGAGCTTCTGAGACGAACAAATCTTTTTCCGACTGAACTTTTGATGATTAAAAGAGAGGTCCGAGCATTTTTGCACTTTGATCAAGGCTGTCGCTTGATTGACCCCAGAGTGACCTTCCGCTTCTCCCTGTGCTTACACGGGTCCTTAACTTTATTGGAAAATGTAACGTTATGGTTTCAAATCCATCAGAGGTGCCACGTACTCCATTTTCAATGCTAAACGGGCTTTTTCCGCCTTAGGCCCAAACCTTTTGAGATAGTGGAGGGAAGTTTTAGAAAGAATATCAAAGGGCGGTTTTCTCACTTACTCATTTCTTCAAGCATTTTTCGAACTCTCTTTCTTCTTGTTTCTTCATTTCTCTGAAATCTTTGTCAAACAAAGCCAGAATCTTCCAAAGACGTTCTTATTCACTGCTTCGATTCTCTTCACCATACTGAGTGCGCCTCTCGGTGTTGATTTCGTAATTTTCTTGTCACTTGATAATACTTGGCTAGCAGGTACCGTACTCTTTCTTTTTCTGATTAATTTCTTTTTTTCTTCTCTGAATGTTGTCTTGCGTGTTCTTCCTTCTGTGATGTCTTGCATGCGATTGCTTCTGCTTTCTTACTGTGTTTGTATATGTAGGGTTTTGTTTTTCAAGTATTTTTACCAGCCCTTCTTCTCTGATTTTTTGAAAAGATCGTTCTTGGGTTCTCCATTTTTTGGGTTTATTTATTTTTCTGGGTTTATTGAGTTTGTCCATTTTTCTGGGTTTTGTGGGTGCTGTTTGCTTTTCTGGGTTGAGATTGTTCTGGGGTTTGTTTTCTGGGTTTAGTGAAAACCCCAAATCGTTGCTGTTTGTTGGTGTTGCTGTGATTCCCCACTTGCCCTTCGCAATTCTTTATCCGCTTTACCACCTATTGAGTGATCGTTGTAGTATTTCGTAGGTTTGCTTTATACTTTTCTGCACTTAACTTCTTAGGGTTGGTATTGGAGCGTCATTTACTGTAACACCCCAATTTGGACATAGAATTTTCACTAAAAATTTGCGCCATTTTTTTTTATAACATTATCAAAATCAATTCAGTTTAATTCTTTTACCAAAAGATTTTCATAAATACAATTTGATTCATTTGGTTTACAAAAATGCTTTAGTACTTGCATCATAAAATTCTATTTCCAAAAAGAGATGTTATCATCCAACACATTTCCAAAAACTCATTTTCTAAATGTCATATTTAGTCGATGGTTAACTTGCGGAAAAATAGTTTAATTACTTTATGAAC
Source organism: Crotalaria pallida (assembly GCA_037953625.1). Taxonomy (NCBI): domain Eukaryota; kingdom Viridiplantae; phylum Streptophyta; class Magnoliopsida; order Fabales; family Fabaceae; genus Crotalaria; species Crotalaria pallida. The sequence continues at coordinate 38,872,408 of CM075652.1, read as the reverse complement.
ATAATATATAACAAAAGAAACTTCTTTTATTTCATTTCAAATAATCATTTATTACAATAGGGGTTACATTCGGGATAGAGTAATCATGTTCTACCCATCTAGTGATGGAATACAGAAACAGAGACTATACTAACTTAGACTACTAATCTTCATTGCTATCCTTCATCACAAGTATCTGAAAGACTCCTCGGCTGCTGCTTTTACGTCCTCCTCATAATGATGCTCCATTTCACGATCCTTCTCCAACTTAAGCAACCATAACTTGTAATGCTACATGATCTGACATCTGTGAACATTGTCCCCAATGTCCACAGGGAAAGGAAAGAAGAGAGAGAGTCAACGATCCGGACGAATGGTCGTTGACGGCATGGACTTACTCTAAGGGATCACATTAAGACACAAATATATGCAATAACTATAACATTTCCTCATTCACAGCTCATAATTACCACTTTATTCTTATAACTTATTATACTTCCTCTTTCATCGTATTAATATCTTCTCTTAAAGTTCCATACTCATAGTCTTTCCACTAGGTCTTTCCATAATACAACCGTCAATGATTTAGGGAGGGAAATCATTGAGGTAAGGGAACAGTCAGCACACACGATACATCTCCTCTTCATCATCCAACCACAACCTAAGTCGAAAAGCAGATGGGATGCACAGGAATCCTATCCACACAGGCATCGAAGTCAAAGGGTACGTACCAGCTGGAACCACGCATGTTGGCCAGCAAACAAAACATAGTAAACAATTTGAGATCCGCAATGTTGGAACCATTAAGCATGGCCAACCACAATGATACTCGTAAGAAAATCAGTGACTTTTAGCCTTGTTCGGATTCCCTCTACACCATCTAAGATTTGCTCAAGGGGGCGACAGCTCTATCCCTAGTTGTACGTGCAGTCCTCGCTACGATCAACGACCAGCAGGTGCCCTTGATCATTGTAACACCGTCCCGCCTAGGGAAGCGCTCTTAGGCTTCTTGACGTTTCACCGTCATTGCCTTCCCCTATCACAATCACCACTTGGAGGGATGCACGACCTCCAAGTACACGGTATCTTTCGTCTCCACTACTTCACTCTCAACGTAGTTAGAAAGGATTGGGTCCTAAAGTCTTTTAAGTCTTTTAAAGTCTTTTAGAATCTTTTATTATTCCTAAGTTTGGTCGACCCATTCTAAGCCGCGCTTCTAACGGGCCTCGACCTCTAAGGGACCATAGCAAACACCTCCCTATCGTACAGTGGATTCCACAAGACATGAGACCACGGCAAAGTCATTCACATGGCCAGTCACATAAGGGGATAAAAATAAAGTCATTGTGCCGCTTGCACCATCACTGTACACTAACAACGATCCTCAAATTTCACAAGATTCAAATAATCATTTCTCATAATTTATTTTCACAATCATACTTCCAAATACAACAATTCAATATACATTGAGCACACTTCCATAGGATAAATCCTTATCCCAAATAATCCCAACATATTTGTTATCTCATCACTTATCATTTTATCATCTCCAAAATCATTAAAGCAATATACAATATACAACTTCAGAATATACAACATGGTATAACAATTATTAACAGACATAATATTGAGGAATCGTATTTTTCGTAAGGACGGCGGAACACACACACATTTGCCGTCTTACTACTCAACCTATAGATTCCTAGTTCCGACCTTTGAGATGATACGGAACGCCCTAATGCTACCTCAGTGCCATTATGTCTTAGGAAGGTTGCTCTCTCACCTGGGATCCATGCTTACTCTGTTTTCAACCTTTTGCGTTCATAGCTCCAGCAGCTCGTTTACTTTTAATTCCTTTTATTTCTTAAATGATGAACGACATACAATCAATATCAATAAATACCTTATACCATCTACCTACTTAAGTAAAAACTAAACCCAAAGCACCAAAGTTCCTTAAAACCGAAATTCTTTTTAAAACAAAAGTCCTTTTAAGGCATCAGGTAATTTAAAATAATTCCTTTTTGGAAAACACACTTCTAACAAATACCACTTTCTTAAATAACCTTTGAAATCAAAAGACTTTGTATTAGGATATACCTCACTTGAAAAGTAAATCATTCCTTTTCCGAAACTCAAGGCCTCTTAAACAGTACTAAATAAAATCTTTAAAACCAATCACTAAATCAAAATCTCTTTTAAAAAATATACAACCATTTACACATCCTAAGATCTATAAATTAAATACAAAATTTAGAACTTAATCAATTAAATCAAAAGAGACTACTCCTACTTTCATTAACTCATAGTTCAGTTCCAAATGCTTATATAACAACTACCATTATAAGCTACTTAAACAAATAACTTAAACTTGATATAATCTTTTAATCATTTGGTCAGCCAGGAAACACATTTTAAAAAAATCAATACAAACACTTAACACATCAACAGTCATTCTAAAATATGAACTTATTCACTTATCAAGTCAAAACAAGTTCTATATGCAACTATATGAAAATCTTCTCTCGACAGCAACATGAATAAAGTTGCATTACTTCACAGTTACCCAAAAATTCATTCTTTTCAATTTCCTACTAAAAGATTCACATCCAACTTCTAAAAATGAAATTAAAATTAAGAAAGTAATATTTTTCCACACTTATTCAATTATGAGAAGCACTTAAATTATTTCAATTCACCTTAAATCTTATAGACATAATACTAAGGTCAATATAAAACAAATCTGGACAGCCACTCAAACAAATTGCACTTACTCACAATTTTCATCAAATTAAAGTTCTAACCTCTATTTTCAAAGAACTAAGAATTATAACTCAAAAATACTCATAACTTATAAAAATAGTTACATATAGATTAATTAGACAATAATATTCATAGCATACATTTATTAATCTAATGAAATACTATAACTTGCCTAAAACTCTTAACATTATTTTTTTTTATATCAAAACACAACCCATTCCTTATTTACTAATATTCAAACAATATGATAACCATACCCAAACACACACACATACATAAAAATCATTCTTATAATTACTTAAATCAATTTATCAAATTTGGACAGCATGTATATCTAAACTTAAAAATCACTTTTATATTTCATTTTTACTTCTAAACACTTATACTAAAAATCTTAGCATGAAATTTACACATTGATTTAATCCAAAACAATTTCTCTTATTGGTGCCACACACTTTAGATTTTTAGACAGCATGCATACTTAAACTTAAAAATTCAATTTCTCTCAAACAGAAAATCGAAAACACATGCCGTTTCTTCCTAAATTCTTATTACAACTTCTACTATAATAAAATGACAAAATTAAACAAAATAAAATAGTTGCATCTGCTGTACAGTCACAGAAAAGTTGCATCACTTAAACTTTCAAGAAAACAATCCAAACAATCATACACAATCATGCACAATTCCTACTTATGCTAAAAACTTTAAAACATTATTATTTCAAATAAAATATTACTTTTTTTTTATTATTTATAATTTCTGGACAGCAACTTAATATATTTTTTTTTATAAATCACTTTTAATCAATCAAAATACTCATTTCTATTTGTTTCTACATTATATTTGCACATATAGACAAAGTATCACTAACACCTTTAAAAATAATCATTTGGGATCTTAACAAATTAATTTTCCAGAATAAAAACTAAATTTCCAGAATCAAAACTAAATTTTCAGAAATAAACCTTTTCCATAAAACATGTAATTCATTCATAGACAAACTAAAGCAATTATCAAATCAATTAGAAAAATTCAATTAACTTTATTTCTTCCTCTAAATTTCGACCAGCATAGAAAAATATCAGAAAAATATTTTTAATTCCTAAAGCACCTATATAATATAATTACATCATTTTGTATACTAAAAATAAGAGTTTTAATCATTAACAAAATATAAAATAGATCTCTTTTAGAAAATAATTCACTTTTTCCAGCAACTAATATCTATAAACACATCAACCACATACTCATACAATTATTCAAAAATACATGTTCTTATAAGTTTATAACAACTACCATTTGTTCCTATTTCTTTTAAATGATTAACTATAATTTAACTACAAACCATACAACAAACAAATTACCAAAAATAATTTTTTTAAAAAGGACCATAGGCCTCACGGCCTACTCATATTTTTTTATATTTCTAGAAAATTTTAATTTTTTATTCATTAACCTAACTCATTGTTCTTATGTAACTTAAATCCAAACAAAAGAAAGTCAGATACAATCAAACAATGACAATTACATAAAAATTCCATAAATTACCATTCCATACACTTCAAGAACATTCCTAATTTCCAGAATTCACTTTATTTCCAAAAATAAATTTTAGTTCCTTTAAATTTCATTTCTACTTTAGAGAAAAGTACTTATTTGTTTTCATTCTTTTTAGAGACTTAATTATAACTCAAATATGAAATAACAACAATTATCACACAATATACATACATACATACACACGGTCCAGAAAAAGAAAGAAAAATCAAAATCAAAAAATAAAAATCCATTTTAATCTTTTTATCCATTTCTATTCTCTTTTATTATATTAAACAACAACACAATACACATATTAAAATACACAAATCAATCCTCAAATTAATATATGTCACGGTTCACATATATATATATATATATATTAGAAATTATTATTTTTCCATTGCTATTTACTCATTTTTTTTTCATTCCTTAAAACAAAGAACAAAACAATTAAAAGACAAAGGATAAAAACTTGTTCAATTATAAAAAATCCTCTATAATTCATATAGTATAAGAACTAAAATAAACCCAGAAATTAAATTATTCAAACTCATCAAAAACTTTTAGCCATCTTAAGAATTTAAGAAAAGGGGAGATAAATCCCTTTAAACACTCTTTTTGTGTCCCTTTTCTTATTCTTAATTCATATAACTTAAGAACAATTTCATAGATTTAATAACAACTTTAAAATGAAAATAAAAATTTAGAATTTAACTATAGAAGAAATTGAGAAGGTTTAAACAAAAATATAAACAAAACAAATCAAAATAGCTTAATTAAATAAGTGATTTTGGGTTACCTCTACTCCTTAAGCTTTTTAGAAAACTTCAAGCAACCAAGCAAATCCTCCCTCCTTCCTATAGCTTGCTCGTCCCCCTCTCTCTTTCTCTCTTAGAATTTTTATTTTTTTCTCAAGTGAAACTATCAAGTGTTTGTGTGTGAAAAATGTGGAACTAAGGCTATCTATTTATAGGTATTGAGGATGCATTTCCCCTCCATTTTTCAGAGCAAAATTCGCCCCCCTTCATTAAGTCTTAGTCAAAAATTTCCAAACACTACTTGGAACATGAAGTAGCATTAAATGGGATTTTGTTGATTCCTAAAGCATTTTAATTCAAGGTTTATTCTCACAAACTTATGACTTATTCTTCCCTTCTTCCCACTTATTTTGGACGGTGCATATTATGAAAAATAGAAGAGAAAATTTCTCATTGGTTCATTGTGGAGGTGCCTACATAATTATCTAATCATATTAACTATCAAAAATTGATTTTCTACCTACTGTAAAAAAATTTTCGTAAATATTAAAATAAAAATTTTATTTTTACATATTAAGATTCTACATTTTATTACGGTCATTTTCATATAAAGTTTGTAATTTTTGGACTTACGGTTTGAAAGTTATGAATTTTTGAAGTCCTAAGGTCATTTCTTCAAAAATACACTTCCTAAGCTTTTCAAATATTTTAAAATAAGAAAAATACGAAAATACACTTTATTTAAATGATACTACATTATACAACTTCAGAAATGTATTTTTATTTTAAAAATGATTATACTTGAGTCAAAAGGTTATTAAATGCATTAAAACCACACATTCATTCTTAAAACTCAAAAATTCGTTTACTATTGTAGCAGTGATAAAATTTCGAAAACTATAAAATAAAAATCAAAGCTTTTCATTTTCATAATCTAGATTTCGATACGATCGTTTTGACATATCATTTGTAATTTTTCGACGTACGGTTGAAAAGATATGAATTTCTAAAGATAGGATACTCTAATCCATCAAAAGGCATTTCATCTTCTAAGATCATTTAAATGAAATACTTTATATTAAAAATTTCATTTAAATAACATAGGGAAAACATGGGTATATATAATATATACATATATGTCACGTATATATATATTCATATATATATATATATTTCATATGATTTTTAATTAAATCCAGGTATCAAAATCAAGCATAATTTCCTAATTTCAATTACAAAATCACAAATAAATTGGGTAAAATTGTGGGTCTCACATTTACCATGAGTGAGGAATCCGTAAACTCTGATGTGCCAAGAACATATAAAGGAGGGAACCCAGAAATTTGTGTTAAACCAATATCCATGCATTTCCCTCAGACTTTGAGAGAGTTCAGACAGGGTGTGATTCACTATAGGATCGCCGAGAGAGTAGAACAGCGGAAGTTAAGGAGGCAACATAGAGTTATTAGACATTTCAATTGGTTTTGGGGAAATTCTGCCCAGAAAGGGAGGTGTTTCCCAACCGATCGTAAGTATTTGATCAGACATAATCAAGTTTTTGTGGTTCTGACTCCAAGTGTGCCCCCTTTCCTCAGGTATGAAGAGGAAGTGTGTTATTAATCCTGATCTCTACCCACTTCCGACAGATTGGGCTGATTATGATTGGGTGGACCGAGAGGTTCTTGGTACACAATCTGAGCTTACAACACAACGATCACTAGATCAAACTCGAGCTATAATTTTGCCGTGTCCAGGAGACAATACTGGGAGTTTGTATTCCATTACTCCAGTGGGTGAGAACGAGAGAGTTTGTACCAAAATTCCGGTCGGTAGTACAACTTTCTATTTTTACGAAGAAGTGATTACTCGGCTTGGGATAAGAATGCCTTTTACGGATTTTGAGATGGACGTTTTGAATTTCTTAAGAGTGGCTCCTTCTCAACTACATCCGAATGCTTGGGCGTTTGTAAAATCCTTTGAACAAGTCTGCTCGACAATGAATTGGAGTTGCAACCTTAATATCTTTTTTCACCTTTTTGCTCCTCAGTGCAATTCCTTCGAGAAAGGTTCGGCAAAGAAACCCTGGGTTTCTCTGAAATCTCGTAGGGGATACGCTCTTTTCACAAAATATTCTGAATCTTGGAAGGGCTTTAAACCTTTTTTCTTTAAGTATAATGTTACTAGTAATGGCGCCTGCTGGTTCACTCGGCCGGGGGAAAGACGACCACTTCCCCGATTTCCTCTCCAATGGAGTGCCAGCTTCTTTAACCGATCGATTGCTTCATACTCATCAGACTGGAAAGAACTTGCTGAGTATGAAAAGGATGTGTGTCGGGAGGTTGAAAGGTATTTGCAGAAAGCTGGCATGATAGAGACGAGGGATATCGTGAACATCCCCTCTTCGGACGTTAAGACCGAGCTTGGTATAGTGCTTTATTTTTTGCTTTTATATTTGTGATTTGATCGGCTCTAATGTTTCTTTGTTTCCTTTGCAGAAAAAATGGCTGAGCGTATGGCAGCTCTTGTTCAAGGTGGCAAGAAGAGGAAGACACCTGCTACTTCAGGATCTTCGAGTCTGAGCACTCCAAGCCTGAGTGTTTCCATCCCTACTCCTTCTGCCTCGACTCCCGAGGCTTCTCCTCACCAAGCCACAAACGTGGTTGCTGTTGCTTCTACTGTCTCAGTGGCCCCTAGTGGTCAAGTTCAAGCTACTTCTCCTCTCCAACCTTTAATCCGTCGCCGACGACTGGATAAGGGAAAAGAGAAAGTGTCGGAGGGTGCCAACCCAAGGGCTGAAGGACCAAGTGTTCGAACTACTGCTACTCCTACTGATGTTGCTCCAACTTCTGCTACGACCCTTCGGGAAACATCCATATGGGATCAACAGTTTGATGAGAGGTTTGGAAAATATATCTTATCTGAGACTGACTGTTCTAGGTTTGGAAATTTGAGTATTGATGAGTGGTCTCGTTGTAATATGACCTTTGAAAAATATCTTCTTCGAGGTGCCAATCTCACTTATTTTTTGGCTAAGCACCCTGAGGGACTCTTTTCTGGTTACAATGTTGAGCAAAAGGAAGCTCGTGAGGTATCAGCTGCTCAAGAGGCTAGTCTCTCGGATGAGTTGACCCGAGTGAAGAATGAACTGGAGAACTTGAAGGCCGATAAGGGAGAATTGATTAAGGAGAGAGATTCCTTAAAGGTTTCTCAAAAAGCAGCTGAAGTTAAGAAGAAGGAAGCCGAGGAGACTCTGAAGAAAGAACTCCAAGCGCATCAGCAGAAGATGGATGAACTAAAATCTGAGGTTGAAAAGTCTGCAGCAGTTGCTCGGAAGTTGTGGGAGAAAGCACTTTTCCACAAGAAGAAGGCAGCAACTAACTTCTACAATTGGGGAAAAGCAGTGGATGACTCCTTTGTCTCGGCCATCAAGCAAGTTCAATTTCTAAACCCTGAATTAGAGTTCAGGGTGGTCGGGGCTCATCCATTTCATGCTGTTCAAAATGGGAAGTTGGTCGACCTTGAGACCGGGGCCGAGGTAGATCTGCAGGCAGAAGATCTTTCCAATCCCCTTGAGGAATTGACTGAGGCGCCAAATTTTGATGATTCAAACTTAGCTTTATCTAACCTTGAGGAGTGATGTTGAACTTTTTAATCTTTGTTGTTTTGTTGATTTTCGCTTTTGCTCGCTGTTTTCTGAGCGTTTTTAACTTGCTAATGTTGCAACAATTTGTCTTTAACCTTTTGCTATGCCAAACAATTTGCTATGTCTTTCGATTGCTCGTGCTATTCGAGCGTCATTTAGAATAGTTTATATCAACTTGCGATTTATGATAATGACATCTTTATTTGACGTATTATCATTGCTTTTGTTTTCGTTCGTCACGCTTCCAGTGTTTGCCAATTAGCGAGTTGGAAGATAAATTTTGAGAATTTATAAATACACAATTCATTGTGAGTAGAACTTGGATCGCCAACTTTAGCCGAAGTGGGATCCTCGGACCGCGAAATAAGGAAAGTGGTTTCCTGGATTCGGGTGTTCTATAAGTACGTTGCTGAACTCTTGTTAGGAGTTGTACTTCGATTTGGCTCGGTGGCTAGCCGAAGCAAATGAGTCGCATGTTACTTCACAATGTTCAAACGAGGATTTCGAATAAATTGATGCATTTATTGATAAAAAATGAAGTTGCTCATCTGTTAACAAATTCTTATCAATCTAATTCCTAACAATTGTCACTAATCTAAGAAGGATGTTACCCTTCGTTTATTCGACCTAAACATTACTGAGCAATAAATTTACCTATCTATAAAAAGTGAAAAAAAACAAAGTATGAGCTTAACTGTAATAAGCTCTGAGTTTGGCAACGTTCCATGTGTTACCGATTTCCGTGCCCGAGAGAGACTCCAATTTGTATGCCCCAGATCCGGATTTAGCCTTCACTCGATATGGTCCTTCCCATTTTAGTTGGAGTTTTCCGACTCCAGCATTTCCTTTGCCAATGTCAGCTTGACGAAGGACTAAGTCACCAACTTCAAAGCTTCTTGGACGAACCCTCTTGTTGTATTCCCGAGCCTGCCGCTCCTTCATTTTGCTTTCATGGGCTGCGGCATTTTTTCGAACTTCTTCCAATAAAACAAGCTCCTCACTGATCAAATGGTCATTTGTCTCCGAAGGACGTTCAAGTGTCCTGAAGGTAGGAATTCGCTTTTCGATTGGAATGACTGCGTCACAGCCGTATGTCAAACGAAAAGGAGTTTCACCTGTGGACGAGTGTATTGTTGTCCTGTGTGACCATAGGACACTCGGAAGTTTATCTGCCCAAGTGCCAGCAGCATTTTCGAGCTTCTTTTTGATCCCATCCAAGATGATTCTGTTGGCCGCCTCGGCTAAACCATTTGTCTGTGGATGTTCAACAGAGCTAAAATAGTGAGTGATGTTTAGGTCGGCTGCTAATTGTTGGAAGTGAGATGCTGCGAACTGTGATCCATTGTCTGTGACTATGGCATGTGGAACTCCGAATCGAGAAATCACCTCCTTGACGAAGAAAGACTGAATCCGAGCTGTTGAGATTGTTGCTAATGGCATTGCTTCGATCCACTTGGTGAAGTAATCAATAGCCACTACTGCAAACTTAAACTGGCCTGGTGCGGTGGGGAATTTTCCGATGATGTCCATGCCCCATTGGTAAAAGGGCCAAGGTGCACCGAGAGAGTGCAACTCTTCAGCAGGTTTTTGATAGATGTCACTATGAAATTGGCACTGAGTACATTTCTTAACATGTTCCATAGCATCTTTCTGCAGTGTAGGCCAAAAATAGCCCGCTCGGATTACTTTTCTTGCCAAGGACTTTCTTCCCATATGGTGACTACAAATTCCACCGTGAATCTCTTCCAATATTTCCTCAGCTTGGGATGGGTTGACACATCTGAGCATGGGGGATCCAAAGCCTCTCTTGTACAGGACTCCATTTAGAACTGTGTACTGAGCGGCCTTTTTAACCAATTTTCGAGCCTCCGACTGATCTTGGGGGATGAACCCATGTTGCAAATAAATAAGAATTGGGTCCATCCATGACTGAGATAATGAGACCGTTAGAATGACACTAGGTCGGGGAATGGTTTCTTGTATCAGCATTTTCTTATTTTCCGACCCTTTTGTACTTGCCAATTTGGATAGAATGTCGGCTCTGGAATTCGAATCTCTCGGCACATGTGAAATGTTAAATTTGGAAAAGTTTGAGATGATTCGCTTTACCTCTTCAAGATATTTTTGTAAATGGGCTCCTTTGCCGAGTACTGACCTTTGATCTGAGAAACTACCAGTTGTGAATCGCTGAACACTGACACTTGCTCTGCTCCGAACTCATGAACCATCTTGAGGCCTGCAAGAACTGCCTCGTATTCTGCTTGATTGTTCGATGTTTGAAATTCAAATTTCAATGAGTATTCCATGCACAATCCCTCGGGGTTCTCAATGATGACTCCAGCCCCTGCGCCTTTTCTATTACTTGATCCGTCCACATAAACTGACCAAAGATTTTGAGAGTTGTCCGAAGGGATATCTGTGAACTCAGTAACAAAATCAGCAAGCGCTTGAGATTTCATTGCCTTCCTTGATTCGTAGGTAATGTCGAATTCAGAAAGTTCGACAGACCATGAGACCATTCTGCCAGCTAGGTCGGGTTTGTGAAGAACTTGTCTAAGAGGTTGAGCGGTTCTTACCAATATTCTATGCGCCTGAAAATACTGTCTCAATCTCCGAGCTGACGTGACCAAACAATATGCAAGTTTCTCTAGCTTCTGATACCTCAATTCCTATCCTTGAAGTGCTCGACTAACGAAATATATTGGAGCTTCAGTACCTGAATTATCTCGTACCAAAACCGAACTGACCGCCGCTTCGGCCACTGACATGTATAGAATGAGGTTCTCACTAGGAAGAGAGCTGTGGAGGACCGGTGGGCTGGAAAGATACTCTTTTAACTGAATAAAAGCTTGCTCACATTGCTCGTCCCAAAGGAAATCCTTGTTTTTCCTAAGGAGCTGGTACCACGGCAAGGCTTTCCAAGCGGCTTGGGACAAGAACCTGGAGAGTGCCGCCACTCGGCCCGTGAGTTGTTGAACTTCTTTAAGATTAGCTGGGCTCCTCATGTCAAGGATTGCTTTGCATTTATCAGGATTGGCCTCAATTCCTCTCTCGGTTAACATAAAACCGAGGAAAGAACCGGCTGGGACTCCGAATACACACTTCTCCGGATTCAACCTCATGGAGTATTTTCTCACTCGGTCAAGTATTATTGTGAGGTCCTTGGCATGATTTTCTTGCTGTCTACTTTTTGCAATGATGTCATCTATGTACACCTCCATGTTCGAGCCGATCATACCTTGAAAAATCTTGTTCATCATCCTCTGATAAGTAGCTCCCGCATTTTTCAACCCAAAGGGCATAACGTTGTAACAGTAAGTTGCCCTATCGGTAATAAATGCATTTTTGTCCTGGTTGGTAGGGAACATTGGAATCTGGTTGTAACCAGAGTAAGCATCCATAAATGATAAGAGTTTGTAACCAGCTGAACTGTCGACGAGTTTGTCAATAACAGGGAGTGGGTATTGATCTTTAGGACAGACTTTTTTCAAGTCTGTGTAGTCAACACACATTCTCCATTTTCCATTGGGCTTTTTGACCAAGACGGTGTTAGCTAACCAGTCTGTATAGTCAATCTCCCTAATGAAACCCGCTCGGAGTAGTTCAGCAACTTTTTCCTCAATTGCTACGGCCTTTTCCGCACTAACTTTCCTTTTACGCTGTGCCACTGGTTTCGACCCCGGAATGATGCTTAACTTGTGACAAATAAAATTGGGGTCGATTCCTAGCATATCGGCTGATGTCCAAGCGAACAAATCTTTATTCACGATTAATAGTGCGGCCAATTCTTCTTTAACGCATGCGGGCAAATCAGAACCGATTTTCACTTGCCTGAGGGGGTCGTCAAATAGTGTCAAGAACTCCCATTGTCCCTTTGGGGTCGGTCTATTTCTGTCGGATTGGTCTCGCATATCCAGGTCCGCCAGGTTAACATTTCCCTTACCCAAAGAAACTCTTTCCAGATTGCTCGGATCCTTGCTTTTCACTTTCCCCAGGCTGGCATTGTAACATTTTCTTGCTGCATCTTGTTCGGCTTTGACCGTTACCACTCTGTCATCAGTTCCGACGAACTTCATAGCCAAATGAACTGTTGATACAACTGCCCCAAATGCTTGCAACGAGGTTCTTCCAAGTATGGCATTATATGCAGCTGGACAATCAACCACTAAAAACTTGACTATCTCGGTTCTAGCCGAAGGTTGTTGTCTGAGAGTTACAGGAAGTTGGATGTAGCCCTTTGGCTCAACGGTGTCTCCAGTAAAACCAATTAGTTCTCCCTCAAAGGGAGTGAGATTACACTCCCTGAGTTTTAAAGCTTTGAATAATGGGAAGAACATTATATCCGCCGAACTACCTTGATCAATAAAAACTCGTTTTACCTCGTAATTGCCAATCAGAGCAGTTATCACCATGGGGTCATTATGGCCCGGAAGGATTCCATCCAAATCTTCGTCGTCAAAAATGATGGGAATGTTTTTTGTTGATCTTTTGGCAATAGGTTTCTAGCTAACTGCCAAGATTTGGTTGATGTACTTCTTCCTGTCAGCTTTCTTCTCCCCTCCTCCAGCAAAACCTCCTGCAATAGTGTTGACCAAGAATTCATTTTTGCTAGCGTTTGCGTCAGGTACTGGAGCGGATTTGGTTTTCTGTCTTCCTGCGTTTCTATCATCTGGTGACCTACTTCTCTGGCGTTTAGATTTTACTGGGGATTGAGATTTGTTTCTGCTTCTTCGGCCAGCTGCATCTCTGATGTATTGCTGTAACTTGCCATCTCTGATCATCTCATCGATCAGATCTCGCAGCCAGATGCATTCGTCGGTGGTATGGCCATAACCCCTGTGGAAGTCACAGTATTTCGACCTATCACGATGTGCGCCCTTTCGTAAAGACAGCGGTCTTTGGGCAGAGCGTAAGTCAATTTGCATAGTTTCCCTCAAAATCTGACTCCTCGGAACTGTTAGAGGAGTGTAATCTTGAAACTTATTCCTTGGGGGAACCCGTCGGTCCCGATCATTCCTATCTCTGTCTTGTCTCCCACCAAAACGTTCGTCACGTTTTTGTTTGTTTTGTCCTTGGGGATCGGTTCGTTGTCTATCTTCTCTGAACTTCTGTCCCTTGTGAAATTCTTCCAAGTTGATGAATTTATTTGACCGTTGTCTCAACTCGGCCATATCCTTTGGAGGTTTACCAATCAGAGATTTTCTGAAATCCCCAAACTACAAACCTTGTGTGAATAGTAGCACTGCTACTCCTGGCTCTAACCGTGGAACGGAACTTGCTTACGCGTGGAAGCGTGATAAGTAATCTTTCAATGGTTCATCCGGCCTTTGTGTAACAGATGCCAAGGTATGGTCAGATTTGGGTTGAATGCAGCTAGCAGTATATCTGTTAAGAAATACACGCTTCATCTCCTCCCAGGAATTAATGGAGTTAGGAGGGAGGGAAGAATACCACCTTAGAACCGAGGGTTCGAGTGTCATAGAAAATGCTCGGCATTTCATTTGTTCACCGCCCCCATAATAATTCATTGCCCCTTCATAAGACACAATATGGTCTACTGGGTCAGTTAGACCGTTATAATGTGGCACATTAGAGGGGCCCAAGTATCCTTGAGGGGTTTCAAACGCCATTATATATTGAGTGAAAGGATGACCAGGGTGGAAACCGACCTGATCTTGATTTGTGGAGGGGTAAACATGAAAATTTGGTGGGGAAGCTGCATTATCGGGGCTGGTTGTGGGTCCATGGTTGGTTGGTTTTGTGGTGGAATAGAGGTTGATTGATTTTGAGCAATCCTCGCCATAGCTTGTTGTTGAAGGTCGGAAATAGCAAGTCCTTGTTGTTCGATTAAAGTGGTCTGCCTATTAAGAATATTGATCATCTCTTGCTCCCGAGCCCGAGCGGAGGCAATAGTTGCATAGGATCTGCTGATGGAATGGTTATGACGAGAGTTTCCCGGAGCAGATCTACTTGGATTCAGTCTGGTTCTAGGTGTTGTACTTATATGATCAGGGTTATGTGGGATTGGAGGGGTACGTTGGGTGTTACGCCCATGGTGCGCTCGGGTTCCAGTGGTTCTATGAGTGTTTCGTGTGGTAGGGGCTGTGCTACTTGAATCACCATGGGTAGAGGGAGGTGGTGTTGGAGGAGGTGGCGGCGGTGGTGGAGGCTGTATGGTACGTAAAACCTGAAGGGGTTGGGGATTGCTCCCAGCCCTAGGATGGGAAGATTGTGGTGTTTGGGGGTGTACCGCATGAGCTCCACTACGATTTTGGCTTTGGTTTGGCAGTGGTTGGCTTTGCGAATGGTTTTTTGGCTGGGGGTTATTCCCTGGCCCAGAATGAGATCTTCGTGGTGGTTGCCCATTATTTCCACGATTATGGTTGAGGACGTCACGCAGATCGCCCGCAGAGTGAGGTTGTGGCTCATTATTATTAGCATTCCTGGGCCTGCCACGGGTGCGGGCGATGCGTTGACGGAGATCACCGACCTGACTTCTGGTAGTGACCATGGTGGTGGTGGGAATGATATGTTATTCGGTTCCCACAGACGGCGCCAATGTCGTGTCCTTAACTAAGATCAACCTGAAAGCTATGGAAGAGCCTTGAAGAATGATCTCAGCCAAGATGTTAATGTAGGACTCTTTAGGATTTCTAAATATCCAGTTGGGATAATCAGGTTCTCCCTAGTCAATAATGTGTGTGCTAGCGTCAACTTAGGGATGAGAAGACGTACCTTAGCCCCTATAGCCTGGTGGTTCTTATAGGGGATTACCAGTGTACTGTGGGCCGTCTTGATAAGGCTTCTAAAGAGAAAGAATTCAACTAGGATTTGTATAGGATATGATAAGATAATATCCATAAACCCTGTAAGTAATAAACTCTATCCAATGCTGTTTTATCTAACCAAGAGTCATGGGAATCTAGGAGTAATTACGGCTAGATGAGGCTGTAAACGATAAGGATCAGATTGAGAGTCTTGTGCTCGGTGGTAACCTCATCAGTGCGTACCCTACACGTAAAAACCCAGTTTGCTCGGTGTAAGTGTCTGACCGTTTACCCTGTTGTAGCATCATACCAATCTTAACAATGAAGCTTCGGTCGGTCATCGCTCGGTTTACTACAAGTCCACTACAGTAATCGATTACCAGTGCTCTGGTGAATGTATGATGCTGCAAAAGTAATCGATTAATTGGAGGAAGTAATCGATTATTTTGGGCAAAGTAATCGATTACTTAGGGCAAGTAATCGATTACTTCAGGTCTGATACTAAAAATAAAAATAAAGTAAGGGGCAGAAACGTAATTTCCACCTCTTATCTCCCTATTTCAGCCACCCATTCCCTTCCCCTTATCCCATTCGACCCTTTACTCTCTCTCTCTCATGCTTCACGTCTCTCTCTTCTCCTTTCTTCCTCCTTCTTGCGATTTGGAGCTCCCATGGAAGCTTAGGGCTTCAAATCCTCTTCCCCATCATCTCCATTGAGTTCCATCCTCCATTTATGCATCAAGGCTCCACCATTTTCAAGCTTAATTCCTTTTCTCCCTCCTCTCTCTCATACGTCTCTCTCTCTCTCCCTATCTTCCACAAACCACCATCAACCACCAACAATCACCCAAATCCACCCTTTCAAACCTTCACCCATGAGATCCATCTCCTTCCTCATGTCATTGCCTTCATCTCTTCCCTTGGTGGCCCTTTCTCTCTTCATGAAGCTCTTTCTCTCTCCTAGGGATTCTTTCTCTCTCCTCCAATCTTGAAGAACGGAGTGGAGATTGGTCAAGAGAATGGGAATCAAGGTAGATCCGGAGTAGATTCGAGGTCCATGGAGCTTTGTGTGGGCTCTCTCCTTCTCTATGGTAAGGGGAGTCTCTTTTCCACTGATCGAGGCCGTACCCGATACAAATAAAAACAGTTTAAGTATAGTACTAGGAAGTGACTCCTAGGTCGTCTCCCAAGGAATATCTTATCAAGCAAAAGGTCGAACACATAGTATGCATAGAAAACAGGGGGGTTTTTTTTTTGTATTGAATATTGAATAATTGAAATCAAAACAGAATTAAATCAAAACGAAGAAACAGATAAGGAAAAGATAAACCCCTTTGGCTCGCGTTCACAACTCTATCATCGGTCACAAAAGATCAATTTCTTTCCTCTTCACTGTCCAACTCGTGAGAATTAAATACTAAGCGAAAATTCAATTGTCACCCCAAAACCCAAACCTCTAATTAAGCATTAAAAGCCAAAGCATGGAGTTTTTACGAGTTTGCATAAATTAAGCATTCATACACATGGATTATCTCTATACAATGGAACTAAGCGAACCATAACATATCAATAAGCATGAAAATAGTGAATAAAAACGAAATAGCATTAAGAACAAAACCTCAAGAGTATGTGATACATTACCAAAGGGATTTAACCTAAGAGTTTAGCCTTCCATGAAGAAAAATACCAAAAACGTGTAGAAAGGAGAAGAGAGAGAAACCCTAGCAGCCACCACAAGCTTGGAGAGCAAAACTAAGCCTTCTCTATGAGAGAGAATGTAAAAAAAAACATGAATGGAATCTCTCCAGGGTTTACACGAATTTAGCTTTTTAAATCACAAAACGGGCCTAAATCATGGGCCCAAATCCTAAGGAAAGCTTATCTCTAAATTAAATCTAAAAATATCTTATAGATAAAATCTAAATCTTAAAAGATATAACTAAATCTCAACTAATCCTAAAGATAGATTACAATCTTCACTTCATCATATATCTTCTCTTCCAACATTAAATCTTCATTCCCAAAATGTCCAAAAAGCCCTTGTGCCAAATATGACCTGAAAATAGAAATAGAATTAATCAGGCTAAATAATCCCAAATTAAACAATATTCAGAATATTAGTCCAATAAACTCTAAATCACTAAATCAAGCTAAACAATGTCAAATGGGCAACAAGTCTTAATAATAGGAGTAAAATAATGCAAGGAATAATGGGAAATAAAATGCTCATCAAATACCCCCACACTTATCCTTTTGCACTCCTGGGCAAAACTAAGAATTAGGACTGAGAAGATCAATATGCACCAAAGTGAATCATGTAACAAGATTACTAAAACTAATGAATGCAAACCTAAGAGATTACATACTTCACAATGAATTCTAGGAAATGCAAAGAAATGGGCAAAATCGAGCACACGAAGAAAATAAGGACGAAAGAATCAAAGCATCCATGAACATCATCCAATTATTTCAAATATGCAAAGAAAACCAATGACATCAAGAGGGTAGTCACAAAGATGATAGAAACTCACAAGGATCACTCAATAGTGTTTACACTCAAGTGTTTAAGGTTAATCAGTGTTTACACTCAAGGCACATCATGAAAAACAAACACAACCATAGGTTTGACAAGCCTCTAACATCAACAATCAATACACATGCACATTAAGATCAAAAGGTCTTTTCAGGGTTGTAATGGGGCCAAGGACAAGGTAGGATAAAAATATGGGAAATGTAGCTAAAACCCAAGGAAATAAAGGAGCAATGGGGAACAAGTAAAAAAATAAGCACAATCCACCCCAGAATGAAATGATAAACATAACAACAACCTCTAATTCCAATCCTCTATGCCTCAATCAACCTTTTATTCTATTTTTTTTTCTTTTTTTTTTCTTCCTCTTTTTTTTCATCATTCATTTTTTCAATTTTTTTTTTTGAATTGCATTACATTGCAGAACTTCATGAACGAAAGAAAAGAAGAAACAATAAAAATGGCATAATGAGATAAAGCCATAATTACATCACCGACCATAGAGGCAAAACCCAGAACTCACAAGAGATGAAGAACAAAGCACCCTCGCTTACTCAATACCCATTCCCAAAACAATTCCAAAGCTCCAACATTCCCTAAGGTTAGGACAATCATGGTTTTTCAGTCATAGGCTTGTAATGAGCTAAAGAACAAAGAAAAGGGATATAAAGGCTCAAAGGGGCTATCAAAGGATAAATTCATTCAAGGTAGGCTCATATGGCTAGTGGCTTATTCAAGAAAAAAAACAATGCCTAAATCATTTCAAAATGTGCATGGGAATATCAAGTATCAACAAGAGTCAAGTCAAGTTCTAGAGTGCAAGTAATCCAGAGTGCAATCACACATGAAAGAAAAATTAGGTGGCATATATAGCAATCCACCCACAATTAAGGCTCAAATCCTCACAAAAGGGACAATTCTATCACAGTGTTAACACCTCTTAATTATCAAAAGCAACTTTACACACAGAAATGCATGAATTCAGACACAAGATACCAAGACTCTACTAAAATGAAGCAAAAACATGCAAGAAAATGCCCAAAACTTAGCAAAACCTAAAAAAATCAAAGCAAAAATATGCAACCTAAACTACTCTCCCCCCCACACCTAAATCACACATTGTCCTCAATGGAACACAAATAGCAGAATCAGACAGATATAGACAAGTGCAATAAAAAGAGTAAGGAAGGAGAAAAGAAGACTCCCGAAATCATGGTGGGTCAAAAATGGGGTCGACCAATGAGGCCTCCTCCACAGGTGCATCATCCAAAGTAGGAGAGGTTAGGAAAGGCTTGAGTCGGTGGCCATTGACTTTGAAGCTCTTGTCTGTGGACTCACTCTTGATCTCCATAGTGCCATAAGGAAACACCTGGGTGACTACAAACGGTCCAATCCATTTAGAGCGGAGCTTTCCACTCATGAGTCCAAGCCTAGAGTTGTAGAGCAACACTTTTTGACCAACCAAGAACTCCTTTCTGCAAATTGAGCTAAAGTTCTGAATTAACCTGCGATAGAAACCTGCATGGCCAAGAAAAGAACGCACCTCTCGCACGCAAGAGGGGTAAGGCAAATGTGATATTACATGCAGCTTAGCAGGGTCAACCTCTATGCCCTTATGCGAAATAATGTGCCCTAAGACTATGCCTTGTTCTACCATAAAATGACATTTTTCAAAATTCAAGACAAGGTTAGTCTCAATGCACCTATTAAGCACCTTAGACAAACTATCAAGACATGCATCAAAAGAGGAACCATATACACTAAAATCATCCATGAAGACCTCTATGCAATGCTCAAGTAAGTCATTAAAAATACTCATCATACATCTTTGAAAAGTGCCAGGAGCATTGCATAGGCCAAAAGGCATCTTCCTATAAGCAAATGTACCAAAAGGACAGGTAAATGTAGTCTTATGTTGGTCCTCTGGTGCAATACAGATTTGGAAATAACAAGAGAAACCATCTAAGAAGCAATAGTGAGATTTACCTGCCAGGCGCTCCAACATCTGATCAATGAAGGGAAGAGGAAAGTGATCCTTGCGGGTCGCCTGGTTGAGCTTCCTATAATCAATGCAGACTCTCCAACTGTTCTGCACTCTAGTGGGAATCAGCTCATCCTTCTCATTTTTGACAACTGTCACCCCAGACTTCTTGGGAACTACTTGAACCGGGCTTACCCAAGTGCTGTCTGAAATGGGGTAGATAATGCCAGCTTGCAGCAGCTTGGTGACCTCTTTCTTCACCACATCAAGAATCTGGGGGTTCAACCGTCTCTGGGGTTGTCTCACTGGTTTAGCCCCATCCTCCAATAAAATCCGATGCATGCACATGGAGGGGCTAATACCAGGTATGTCTGCCAAAGTCCATCCTATTGCCCTTTTGTTTGCTCTAATTACATCCAGCAGCTTCTTCTCTTGATCAACAGAAAGGGAGGTAGAGATGATCACTGGAAGTTTCTGCTCAGCCTCCAAGTAAGCATATTTGAGATGAGGAGGAAGGGGCTTCAGGTCCAATAAAGGTGCCTGCATCACAGATGGAACTAAAGGAGCAGCAGAATTGGATTCTGCCGCCTGCACCTGAACAAGTGAATTAGACTCATGCAAAACAGAAATGGGGTTAGCATGATCTGAATCTATATCATATGAATCAACAGATGCAGTAGCAGAATTTAAAAACTGGTCAATTTCAATGCATGCAGTGCACATTTCGGAATCAGAACATGCAGAACAAGTAAATGAGCTAGTGAAAGATGGCAAATCATAATTATGCAAAAAGTCTAGAACATGCTCATCAATCTGATCATCAATCAAGTCAACATGAAAAACAGAGTGGTCATCAGAAAAATGTTTCATAGCATCAAAAATATTGAATCGAACCACACTGTCATCAAATTCCATGGAAAGTGTACCTGCATGCACATCTATCTTGGTTCGGGCTGTTTTCAAAAATGGTCTCCCTAATATGATAGGGACAACACTACGAGAGGTGTCCTCTTCCATATCAAGAATATAAAAATCAGCAGGAAAGATAAGCTCTTCAACCCGAACCAGGACATCCTCTATCAAACCTGCGGGGTAGGCAGTAGATCTATTTGCCAAATGAATAACCACACCCGTAGGTTGAAGAGGTCCAAGTGAAAGAGACTTGAAAACAGACATAGGCATAACATTAATAGATGCTCCTAAATCTAGCAAAGCATTCTCAAATTTAGTATTACCTATGATACAAGGCACAGAGAAAGTTCCAGGATCCTTACACTTTTCAGGAATATGAGGGACGGGTTTACCTATAAGAGCAGAGACATTTCTTCCCATGTTGATCCTCTCATTGCCCTTGAGCTTCCATTTGTGTGTGCATAGATCCTTCAAGAACTTTGCATACCTTGGAATCTGCTTGATTGCATCAAGAAGGGGTATTTTGACTTCCACCTTCCTGAATGTGTCAAGTATCTCTTTGTCAATCTCTTCCATTTTCTTGCTTTGAGTCACCCCCCTTGGTGGGAAAGGAAGAGGAATGGGGGGTGGTTGTTGGGCAGCAGCAGGTGTTGTGCTTGAGGAAGGCTGAGCTGGATGGGATTTTCTGGTACTTGTGTGCTCACTCTCCTCGACCATTTGGGTCTTCTTGTTGGGTGAAACTAGATCATCTTTGTTGAGGTCAGATTCTGGTGTGGGTGTGACAATCTGCTTCCCTGACCTTAGACTAATAGCACTCACATTCTGGTTTGGATTGATCACTGTTTGGGATGGCAACTTGTTAGAATTCTGAGATTGCATAGTGTTGATTGTTGTTGCCATCTGTCCCATCTGATTGGTCAAAGATTGAATGGAGGCCTCTTGTCTTTGAATGGATGCTCTAGTTTCCTGTTGGAATTGGAGATTTTGCATGGTCATCTGTTTCATCAGCTCTTCCAATGAAGGCTGCAGCTCAGTAGTAGGAGCTGGTGGTGCAGAATTAGCCTGTTGTTGTTGTCTCTGTTGCTGGACTGGAGGAGGTACATATGGTGGTCTAGAATTGTTCTGAAATTGAACCTGTGAAGGTTGCTGATCAGACCATCTCAGGTTGGGATGGTTCCTCCAACCAGGGTTGTATCTATTGGTAGAGAGATCAAAGTTCTGTGGCTGCTGGTTTCTACTGTTGAAGATGTTGGCGGCATATGCCTCAGGTTGGTCAGCATCAGTCGTGGGCTGCTGCTGTACAGAAGGGCATGCATCTGTGGGGTGCTCAGCGGATGTGCATATGCCACATAATCTAGCAGGCAGAGACAACTTCTTCTGGTTGATGGCCAATTGAGTGACCAAAGTTGTAAGTGAATCTATCTTCTGTTCAAGCTTCTCAACCTTACCAGAACTTGTGCCAACATCATTCACTCCTCTCACTATGATTGCATCGTTGTTGCCCCTTGCATGGAATTGTTGACAATTGGAAGCCATCTTCTCAATCTTGACTCTGGCTTCTAAAGGTGTCATGTCTCCTAGGGCACCACCACTTGCAGCATCAAGCATGTTTCTCTCCATGAGGTTGAGACCTTCATAGAAATATTGAATAAGCAGCTGCTATGAGATCTGATGGTGGGGGCAGCTCGCACACAGTCTCTTGAATCTCTCCCAATACTCATAGAGACTTTCTCCACTTTGTTGCCTGATGCCTGATATATCCTTTCGGATTGCTGTTGTTCTGCATGCAGGGAAGAATTTCTCCAAAAATGCCCTCTTCAGGTCATCCCAGACTGTGATAGAACCAGGGGCCAGATCGTACAACCAATCCTTGGCAAGCCCTTCTAGGGAGTGTGGGAATGCCTTAAGACAAACATGATCCTCTTGCACATCATGTGGTTTCATAGTAGCACAGACAATATGGAACTGCTTGAGATGTTTATGAGGATCCTCACCTGCAAGACCATTAAACTTGGGCAACAAATGAATTAGTCCAGACCTTAGCTCATACGGGTCATCGGGATACTGGATGCACAAATCTTCAATAGTGAAATCAGGTGCAGCCAGCTCCCTCAATGTCCTCTCACGTGGTGGAGGTTGAGCCATATTTTCAGAATAATCAGAATAAGAATCAGAATTTATAGGAATAGAAGAAAAAGAAGCAGACTCACTATGTAAAGACTCAATAGACTCACTACCTATGGACTGGTTCCTATTTTGTCTAACTAGTCTGTGATAAGTTCTATCAATTTCAGGGTTATATGGATGCAAGTAGCTTGGGTTGCCCCTAGTCATGTACTGAACAGAACACCATGTATCATAGCAAACTGTCACTAATATACATGACCAAAATAGGCAACAAAATTTTTTTATTTTTTAAAATTTTTTCCTTTATTTTTTTCAGCACCCTAAAATCATGAAAACATACCACAAAAAGTTTGTGGACAAAATTCAAAAGGGAACCAAGTCAAACAATTAAATCAGAGACCAAAAACTAAGAAAATAAAACTTGTAAAATAAAAAAAAATAGTAAAACGGCTTTTTCAGGATCCAGACGAAGGAGTTTTCTGACAAAGTGAGAAAAATCAGATTATTCAGAAAATTCCCTTCGATTTGATATAAAATTCGTCAAATTCCGAGTTACGGGTCAAAAGTTGCGACGATTTGAAGAAAGTGCTGCTAAAACTTGAAAAAATTTTTTGGAACTCACAACCAGTGGTGATCTGAGTGATCGTGGTGCCTCAAAACCTTTTTATATGATAAAAGTAGTGTGGATATAAATTTTCGTGCAAAAATTCCACCCACAACTATGTGAACTAGCAACCACAGAATCAATCAAATACACTAATTGCAACAAAATAGCAAAACAGCAAACAGTGCAACTTCAACCGGTTATCAAAATTGACTACTAGACCCTAAATCAGACACGACACACTATAATAACTATACTAACTACGACACTAACTAACTGCTAATGACCTTTGGCAAGAACCGATAATCCCCGGCAACGGCGCCAAATTTGATCGAGGCCGTACCCGATACAAATAAAAACAGTTTAAGTATAGTACTAGGAAGTGACTCCTAGGTCGTCTCCCAAGGAATATCTTATCAAGCAAAAGGTCGAACACATAGTATGCATAGAAAACAGGGGGGGTTTTTTTTTGTATTGAATATTGAATAATTGAAATCAAAACAGAATTAAATCAAAACGAAGAAACAGATAAGGAAAAGCGGATAAACCCCTTTGGCTCGCGTTCACAACTCTATCATCGGTCACAAAAGATCAATTTCTTTCCTCTTCACTGTCCAACTCGTGAGAATTAAATACTAAGCGAAAATTCAATTCTCACCCCAAAACCCAAACCTCTAATTAAGCATTAAAAGCCAAAGCATGGAGTTTTTACGAGTTTGCATAAATTAAGCATTCATACACATGGATTATCTCTATACAATGGAACTAAGCGAACCATAACATATCAATAAGCATGAAAATAGTGAATAAAAACGAAATAGCATTAAGAACAAAACCTCAAGAGTATGTGATACATTACCAAAGGGATTTAACCTAAGAGTTTAGCCTTCCATGAAGAAAAATACCAAAAACGTGTAGAAAGGAGAAGAGAGAGAAACCCTAGCAGCCACCACAAGCTTGGAGAGCAAAACTAAGCCTTCTCTATGAGAGAGAATGTAAAAAAAAACGTGAATGGAATCTCTCCAGGGTTTACACGAATTTAGCTTTTTAAATCACAAAACGGGCCTAAATCATGGGCCCAAATCCTAAGGAAAGCTTATCTCTAAAATAAATCTAAAAATATCTTATAGATAAAATCTAAAGCTTAAAAGATATAACTAAATCTCAACTAATCCTAAAGATAGATTACAATCTTCACTTCATTATATATCTTCTCTTCCAACATTAAATCTTCATTCCCAAAATGTCCAAAAAGCCCTTGTGCCAAATATGACCTGAAAATAGAAATAGAATTAATCAGGCTAAATAATCCCAAATTAAACAATATTCAAAATATTAGTCCAATAAACTCTAAATCACTAAATCAAGCTAAACAATGTCAAATGGGCAACAAGTCTTAATAATAGGAGTAAAATAATGCAAGGAATAATGGGAAATAAAATGCTCATCATCCACACTTTGAGTTAGGGATAGTTGGGGTATATAATAGGACTTGGGTTAAGTAGTTAAATTGGGTTGTGGGTAGAAAAATAGCACCTGGTTAGAGTTGGTTTAGGGAGACTGAAAATATTTTGATTTAATTTAATTATTTAATTTAATTGACAATAATTTGCTAAAAACCCCTCAAGTATGTTGTTAAAAGTAGGAAGTGAAGAACCCTAGGGAGTTGACTTATATTTAAGCACTCTGAGACATACCTGAGTATGTTGATTGATCTGTGATGTATGTTGTTCATTGAGAGTTGCTATGTTCCTTATGTGTATTAAAAGGGTATAATTAAGAATAAGTAATTAATTATGAGAAAATAAATAATGCAAGCTAGTAGGTGGTAAGAGGATTAGTGGTCATAAGGATATTTCATGGCTAAGGATAATTGTTTACCTGATGATGAATATGTTTAATTAGGATGTTTTGAAGTTGGGTTTTAGTCGTAGTTTGGAATATATGCGTTTTGTGAATTTTGTTGGCGAATAGTATTGGAGTATAAATGATGTTAATTATTTGTTGTTATGTGATGTGAAAATTGAGAATGATGTGAATGCATGAATGTGGATGATTGTTACCTGTTATAAACGGCTTTTTGAATTGTGTGATTTATGGTGAATGTGTTTGGATTGATATGGACGGTTGAATTGATCATTGGGACATTGGGACACTAGGTGTTCCTGCTAGGTGTACAAACGCCCCATTAGGGTCAAACGCCCCATCCGGCTAAAACGCCCCATTAGGTGAAAATGCCCCGTTAAGAGTCAATGTACCCAATTGATCAATTCAACGAAAACTAAAAGACTAGAAAATGTGAAAAAGACTAAAGTATGTGATTTGAATATGCTAAGGAATGTGATAAGTATGAGTATAAGATTATATGTATTAGTCCTAACGGGTGAGGCCTAGTGGGTGATAGTCCTGATGGATGTATAAGTCCCTAATGGGTGTACAAACGCCCTAGCAGGAGAAACCAATTCCTAGTGGTACAAACTAAAAGACATGAGTAAAAGAAAACAATAAGTGGGTATGTTGTCCTCTGGCCGTGAGGAGACATACGATGTTATGTTTGGTATGTTGTCCTCTGACCGTGAGGAGACATGTGATTTTATGTTGGGTGTTGTCCTCTGACCGTGAGGAGACACACGTTATATGGTTTATAATGGGATATGATAATGATTTTGGAAAATGAAAATGTAATGCATTTTGTTATTCACGGCTTGATTTGATTATGATGCTTAAGTTGCTAGTATGTGCTTTTTACTATCTTCTAATTCAATGTGTTGTGAAAAGCTCTCACCCTTAGTGGTTATCATTTTAGGTGATTGTCAAGGAGCTTGAGGATCAGAGTGTCGCAGCGGAAGATTTGGAAAGAAGGAAATTATATGTTGCGCTACTCATATTGTAATTGAAATACCCAATTTCATATGTAAATTTGATTTATGAAAAGAAAATTTTAAGTTCTCCATTTTAATTATCAAACCTTTTAAGCGATATTTTCTATAAAAAAAACTTGGGGTGTTACATTTATGGTATCAGAGCAGTTCCTTCCTTCCGACCTGAGGGAAAGTGGTCCCGATCTCGCTGCGAACACTCTCATCTCAAGCTTCTTCTCAAGAGGTGAGACCCTTTTAAGTGAAAATTTTAATGTTTGGTGATTGGTGCAAATGTTTGATAGTAAAGGAGAATAGAATGTGATTCTTTGGGAACCTAAGTAGGATCCCTTAGGGATTCAAAGAATTGCATCCTATAAGTGTGGCACATTTGTAAGTAGAAAACTTCAAAGGTGCAATTGATTCTTGTTTATGGGATGCAAATTCCAAGTTGAGTTAATTAAAAATTAAAGTTTCTTACAAAGGAAATCTTACTAATTAATAACGGAGTGCATAAACTTTAACTGGATAACGAAGGCTATTACCACTTATGGAATGTAGTGTCGGAATTGGACAATCCGATGTTGCATTTATCGAGAGGTGATGTTGTCGAAATCTAGGAGTTTGTGCATCATCGTGAATTAGTAATGGATCTCCTGTGTATAAAACTTATGTGTTAATTCTTTTATGTTTGTTTGCTTTGCTAAGTGCTTCATGTGTGATCTTAATGTATGTTTGTTGTGTAATTTGGTGTCAAAGTAATTGAACCGGGATTAGAAATGGAACCGCATGGAACACATAAATTATGAATCTCGAATACTAATCCAACCAAGTGATTAAAGTCATGTTGATTAGATTAGTATTTAAGAGAAACGAAAAATAAGGTTTATACTAAATTACTAAGCGGTTTCGTTACTAAACTTGATTCAAGTGATTGTGGCATCAAATGAAAATAGGCATCGAGAACTAATCGATCGGATTTAAAACACTGAACGATATTAATTTGAGTTTCAAATAAAAATAAAATTTTTGCCCAATTTGAGAAGTGGTTCGAATTCAATCAAAAGGTTCTCGAAACATGCTTATATGTGGGATTGTGCAGCGTTAAAGTAAGCGGACGAAAATTAGAAGTGGAACCATGAGAATCAAAATGATTTACTACCTCGATTCTAATCTATCCGAATGACTCAGTTTGCATCGGTTAGACTAAAATCCATAAAAACAAAAAAAACATCTTTATTGAACTCGTGGTTGATTCCACCACTAATTTGATTTCCGGTGACTTTAATATTGATCGAAAGTTAAGTTGAAGCTTCTAATGATTGAACTTGAACCCCGAGTTACTATAATAAACTTTTGTAACGAAAAGAGGTTTATCTAATCGAGGATGGAGTTAAAATTCAACATAGAAGTTCTTAACTCACTTTTGATTACATCATTGGTAGTGTATTTGGTATACATGAACAGGTCTATGTTTATCTGGAAATGAATTTAAATTTTCGAAAATGTTTTCAAACGATTTTGGGATTAATAGCTTTTCAATTACCATCTTTATGTTTAAAGTCCCAAAACTACCTTCCACTAAGCATTGACTGAAGATGTTGTTTTTGGGAAATTGTGTTTGAAATAAAAACTGATTATGTTTGTATATGTTTGAATTGATTTATGTGCTTGACTCTAGTATTTGAAAAGTTAATTTTGTTTAATGCTTGTGAGTGGATGTTATGATAAATGCTTGTTTGATTATGTGAGTGTTTAAAATGAATTTCAAAAGTTTGCACCGAACTACAATTATTCCAAATGGATAGTGAGGTCGCACGACAAATTTTCAAGAAATAGTAAGAAAAACAAGGATTTCTAAGTGATCGAGTAGGGAATTTTGTAATTAAGTCACGCATCGATCAAATAGGAACCCTTCTTATGCGACTCAAATCAATTTGGAATGAAAACTCAATTTTTAAACTTGAAGTAAAAGGGAATGTAATTGTTTTGACTTTTGAAGACGAATTAAACTAAATTTTTTCAAGTCCCAGGGCACATTCCCTCTTTCTTTGAGTTCATCCACCTTGAGTGATTTGTCACTCCTTCATCTAGGATCTTATGAAATTAGATGAAGGTAGCTCTTCATGGTAAGGTGCATGATTAAAAGATTTAGTGAATTTTTAAACGAAATTAATTGTTCCTCATGAAGAGAGTGTTGATATGAGCAAGTGTACTGGGTCAACGTGTAATATAGTCTAGGAAGACCAGATATCGTCCCACATGGAGTTTGTGAGAATGTTGAATCTACTTTTACCTTAATGCAACTAAAAGTAAATCCTATAATTAAAATTCAGATTTGATTAAAATAGATTTGAATTGAAATTAACAACTAAAACTAAAACTAATGCTGAAAATTAAAGAGAGTTGTGAGCAGGTAGAGAAGGATTGTTAGGAACGTGGTTTCATTGTATGTTTCGTCTATCTAATTATGAATTATTGTCTTCCCCTAAATCATGAACAAGAATGGCCTTCTCCCCTAGGCACATCAATCATGCTCACCATTCACTCGGAGAATCACTTCTCCCCTAGGCACATCAATCACTGCCCCTGCTGTGGCCAAGAATGGCCTTCCAAAAATTAGAGGAATGTTTTTATCCTCTTCTATATCAAGTACCATAAAGTCAAGGGGCAGGATAAAATCATTCACCTTTACCAGAAGGTCTTCCACCACTCCATAAGGGCGGAGGATGGATTTATCAACTAACTCAAGTGTCGCCCAGGTAGTCTCAATCTTTTCTATTTTCAATTTTTCAAACACCGACAAGGGCATAACATTAACACTAGCTCCTGAGTCACAGAGAGCCTTACCTGAATACTCCTTGCCTATGCTAACTGAAATGTTAAAGCTACCTGGGTCCTTTAGCTTTGGTGGAAGGTTTCGCTTGATGATGTTGCTGCACTTCTCTACTATTGGGAATGTCTCCTCAGTCAAGAGCATCCGCTTCTTCTTTGTTAGCAACTCCTTCATGAATCTCGCGTACTGAGGCATTTGTGCAAGTGCCTCAGCAAACGGGATATTGATGTGCAGCTTCCGTAGCATCTCCAGGAACTTGGAAAACTGCTTCTGGTCTTCATCCTTCTTCAACCTCTGAGGAAAAGGTACCCTCAAAGGTAGTGGTGCTGGTTTGGGTGTGCCCTGATTGAGATCCGCAGGTGGACCCTGCGCTTTCGGTGCTTCAGGCTCCTCTTGCTCAACTGATGGCTTGAACTCTTCCCTCTTTTCATACTCCCTCTCAGTTGCATCACCCTTTTTCAGTGGCTCCTCATATGACTTGCCACTTCGAAGGGTGACTACCATGCATCTTTCCTTGGTGTGGGTTACTATCTCTGATATTTGATTTGCTATTTGATCTACCCGCATCTCTAAGTTCTTGATGCTGGCTTGCTGATTATTGAAATTAGCCCGAGACTCAGCTATGAAGGAATGGGTATTGAGAGTTA
This sequence comes from Crotalaria pallida, assembly GCA_037953625.1. Taxonomy (NCBI): domain Eukaryota; kingdom Viridiplantae; phylum Streptophyta; class Magnoliopsida; order Fabales; family Fabaceae; genus Crotalaria; species Crotalaria pallida. The sequence continues at coordinate 38,842,461 of CM075652.1, read as the reverse complement.
ATGCTTCAATCGCCTTCTCCCAATCCTTCTTTTGTGGTTGAGGTGGGTTGGGTGCCGGCTGATACCATGTTGCATTAAGTTGATTTACTTGCTCCTCAATGGTGGTTGGTCCCTTTCTGACTTGATAAGCACAGTCACTATTCCGGTGACTTCCTCCACAAAAATCACATTTCAGAGCCTGGGATGCAACTTGCTTCACCAATGCTTTTAGCTGTTGTTGTATCTCCTTATTTTGTTGGATAAGGGCCTAGATTAAAGAAGAGTCTGAACCTTTATTATTCTGAATGCTTTTCCCTCTGACAGTCTGACTACTGCTGAATACCAAATTGGTGATGATTTCTCTGGCCTCTTCAATAGTTTTCTTCCTCAATGCTCCACCTGCTGCTGCATCAATCATAGTCTGGTCATGCCCATTGAGCCCATTGTAAAATAGAGTAATCTCCTGGTATTCTGGCATACGGTATGGGTTCTTTCTTAGCAGCAGGTTGAAACGTTCCCAGGCCTCATGCAATGGCTCATCTTCTTCTTGCTTGAAGGAATTGATGTCTTGCCTCAGCTTTGCTTGTTGTCCAGCTGGAAGGAACTTGTCAATGAATTTGGAGACAAGCACTTTCCAACTGGAAAAACTCTCAGGTGCCTGATTGTGCAACCATGTCCTTGCCTCGCCTCTCAGTGAGAAGGGGAACAATCTCATCCGAATGGCCTCATCCGAAGCACCCTCGATTTTGAATAAGTCGAGGAGGCTCAAGAAGTTGGCGATATGCTCCCGTGGGTCTTGATTTGCCGCACCCTCAAATTGATCCTGTTTGATGAGTTGTATGTAATTGGGATCAATTTTGAAGGCGGTTGCTGAGATTGGTGGATGGACTATGCTGGAGGCATACATATCCACGGTAGCATAATCACCTAACGTTATACGGGAAAGAGGAGGCGGAATAGTTCCTCCCCCTTCTGCCATCTTCAAAGTGTCCTCTTCTCTTGTGCTACTTCTCTTTTATGTTGCACTCAAATAGATAACATACCTGCGAGCACAAAAACAACAAAAAGATTACGCAGCACCTGATGAGACAAGAAACTACTAAAAAAATAAATAAAAAAATAAAACTAAAAACAAAAAAAAATATAGAACTCACTAAAAATTACACTAGGTACCAAAAATAAATTGAACAATTCTAAACTCCCCGGCAACGGTGCCAAAATATTGTTGAGATGCCAGCAAGTGTACTGGGTCAACGTGTAATATAGTCTAGGACGACCAGATATCGTCCCACAGGGAGTTTGTGAGAATGTTCAATCTACTTTTACCTTAATGCAACTAAAAGTAAATCCTATAATTAAAATTCAGATTTGATTAAAATAGATTTGAATTGAAATTAACAACTAAAACTGTAACACCCCTAATTTTCGTCTCCCGAATAATAGGAAATTAATAATAAAAAGTTTTATTATTAATTTATAGAATTTTCCAAGTTTATGTTTTGTATTTAATTAGCCTTAAATATAAAAATAAGTTGAAATATTTTTATATGGCAAATAAATGCAAAATATAAGAATATTGCATGTTAGTCCCTGAGTGAGGGCTTAAAAGCAATATTGAAAAGGTTCTTGGAGGGAAAGATTTAAAAATAATAATTTTTAAATTTTGAACTGATCTAACCGGTTAGTAATGCCCCGTAACCGGTTAGACGATGAACTCAGAAACTGGTTTAGTGGATTTTGATGAGTAATCACTTGATTAATCCAAAATTCGCCATGATTACAGTCCCAAATTAAGTGGAAACCACGCGTCCTTGTGCATGGCACTCTGGATTACCTTTAAATAGACGAATTTCTGATGAAGCAAGGGTTGTTGATCTGAATTTTGGGTGGAAGGACTGATTTAGGGTTCCGATTTTGTCTGAGGCGATTCTCCTTCTTCTTTGAGTGTTAGAAAGGGAAAAATACACTTTTGGAAGGCTTAAATCCAGAGCTTTCCATTGATATAGAGATTGTGAGTTAAGAGTGTGTGTGTGTGAGGAGAAATCAGCCATCAAAGTTCAGTGTTGAAAAACTGAACTCTGTCTTTCTTTGGTTCGGGAAGCTGTTTTGAGACTCTGATTCTGATCAATACAGGTAACCTCTAGGTCCCAAATCTCTTTCATTCATTAGTGCATGTTGCCTAGATCAATGTCTAATCGTTTTCCCCAATTTTCTTGGCCAATTTCTACGTCAAACCTTCTGGTCTTTGGACCCTGTTGATAAAAATCGTGGCTGGGAGCAGAACTGCGGATTTGTGGAAATCTGTGGTTTGATCTTCAAACTCAGTGGTAATATTCATCAAAATCGACTTAAAGGTATGGGAGAAGTTTATACTATACTAGATTTAGACTAAAATCGAATGATTTAGGATTTGAGTTCACAAAACTCAAAAGGGCATTATGTGCCATATGGCACAGAGGCTTGGAGGCCAAAATCCTGCTCATTGTGGTTTTGAGCAACTTTAATTTGATGCATGCAAAGTATGTTGATGCTTAATTATGAGTTTAAGTGCTTAATCTAAGTTTTGTCTTATTAAATTGTGTTTATGTGAATTTTCATGCAATTTGATACCATAAACTTGATGCATGTAATATGAATGTGTTTCTGGGTGTAAACATGTTTGTTTTAAGGCATATGAACTTTGTGCATATTGAGTTTGGGTTAGATTTGAGAAAGGAAGAAAATGAGTTGTTAAAACTCTTGTTTTAATGGACTGACTGCATAATCTAACCAGTTACACGATATTCGTAACCGGTTAGACACTGCAGATTTTCAAAGAAAATTAGTTTATTAATCAGTCCTGAAATCTTAATGGTCTCTGCTAAAATCTAAGCTTTAATTTCAGTATACATGGTCTGAATATGAGTTATTATAATGCCAAGGTTCAGACTTGAAAGATTAAAGTTAATGCCTTAAGTTAATGAAATAATTTCAAGAGGAAATTATGTTCATTGGAGAAGGAAATGTGATTTGGACTTTTGAATGATGCAAACAATGGCTTTTGAGGTATAAAACAATGTTAAAGGTGTTTTGGATTGGGTAGAGAATTTAAGAAAAAGGTTTTTTCTGAATTGCAATAGTAAACAGTTCAGGTCTGTAATTCTAACCGGTTAGCCTGAAACTGTAACCGGTTAGTACCTGAATCTGAAAAATAAAAAGTTAAGTTTTTAAATACAATTGAAGTTGTAATACTCAATCTAAGTTTAAAAAGGCATGTTTTGAGAAAAATTAAAAGGGGAATTTTATGCCAAAGGTTATACCTCAAATAAATCATTCAAGAGGAGAAATTGGGATATTTCTAAATCACATTAATTAATTCAAAGATAAAACCAACCCCAATATTTGTGCATCCATATAGATTGGAAGTCTGGTTGGTAGGAACGTTATCATATTCTGGGATATGAGGAGGGTACTCCGGGAGTACCAAATTATAACCTACTTGATGACACATTATAGATATGTGGCCAGTGTCCGGGACCTGGTTTTTATGCGTTCTGGGAACGTGGTGCACACTCCGGGAGTGATGCTTTTTATCTAAGTATGGTTCGGCATTACGTTCTGGGAACGAATGTCGGTGTTCCGGGAACACAAGGGTGTATTCGATGGACGTCCAAGATGGACATTAAGAGGCCTCAGTTGTGGATAGAAAATCATACATCATGCCACTTGCATTATAAGAGTTATAATGTTGAAAAATTGGTATGCTCATATGTATTTTCATTATTATCTGTCCATGATATACTTGTGATTGTAATTTTAGTCTTTATCAATTATGTATATGTGTATACTTACTCCCTGTGCCCTGTTTAGGTGATGGCCAGATACCTAGCCTGCATCGAGATATGCCCTATCCCTAGCGGTATATGGACGTATGAGGAGCACCGTGCCACTTTTGAGGGGGAGACTGAGATCACTCTCTACCACCCTAATCCTCTGGTGCGTGTGCGACCTCGTCGATTTAGGATCCCATTAGTTTATACTATGCATGTTCCACCTTTTTACACATATAGAGGACCACCCCCAGCTCGACCTATGCGTCGTTTTCATAGTTTCCGTTTTAGAGCTGCCACTCGTTCCCATCCTTCTTCCCATAGAGTTGTCACCGAGGAGACTCCTTCTCCTGGTCCGACTGATTATGATAGGACTGCTTCTGCAGACCCTAGACCCAGTGGTGGGGTCTCTACACAGTCGGGCGAGGTCGAGGAGGACCCCGTGGAGGATGAGAGCGAGGAGGAGGTGCATGTTGAGCCGACTGTTTCTGCTAGAGGTGGACCCGCTGGTTCATAGGAGCCTGCATAGTATAGGTGTTTTGGATCCTAGATCCTAGGGATAGAGCGGTGGAGGATCTGAGGAGCTGCTGAGGACACTGAAGACCTGCTCTGAGACTTCTATTTTGAGACCATGTGTTTAGTGTATATATTTTTGAGAGGTCTTAGAGTGAGGTTTTATTTCTTACAACTGGGTTGTATATGTTTTTATAAACTCTTGCTATCTCAACTGATGTTACTTGCTACTTACTGTACTGATGGGGTTTCATATTATGATATGATATATATATATATGATGTCTTATTTTCCTCAGCAGAGCCCCATAAGTATTATTTTTACTTCCGCGAACTCTGATTTTTATTTACAAGGGATTCGGCGATAAATTTATATTTCCTATGTTATGTGTTCAGATCCCACTCTAGAAGAAGTGATATGTTTTCAATAATAACTATTAATAATGTTTTCTATGACTAACGAAATGCTATCTCGAGAGTCTTTTCGAACTTAATATCGTGCTGAGCCGAATTCAAAAGAATTTATGACCAAGCAAGTACAAGTTTTAAAAAGGAAAAATTTTCTAGTCCTGATTTTTGATAGCAAGAAATAAACTATTTGGAAACATTAATTATTTTCAAGTTAAAAAGAGAGCGTCACACCTTTGGTGGTATCAGAGCATTGGTCCTGTTCCTCATGGCCCCGAAGATGCAGCTATGTATGATATTCAATGTTGATTGAATATGATTTGAGTAAGTTAGTGGTAGTATTTATGATTTTAAAGACCTTTTTAGTAACCCGAAGCCCATAGTGCAGGTCTTTCTATGGCAACCCGAAATAGAAATGTTACTAATGAGATGTTAGAACGAATCACAACCGTGCTAGAGGGTATGCAGCAGCAGCAGAGACAACAATCCTCTCAAGGGAGAGCTGGTAACCCATCTGCTGGAAACATGGCGAATCATGATGCTAAGACTCTGTCGGAGTTCAGGAAGTGCAATCCGCCAAGATTCGAGGGAGGATATAAACCTGATGAGGCGAACAAGTGGTTGTACGAGATCAATAAGATCTTCCGAACTCTGGAGTGTTCTGACGAACAGAAGGTGACCTATGCAGTTTACATGCTTCATGGGGAAGCTGAAAACTGGTGGGATCACAGTGTCCAATTGCTGAATTTTGAAAGGAGGGCAATCAACTAGGGAGTATGTATGGAGAAGTTTCTTAATAAGTACTTTCCAGAAGATTTGCGGAGGAAGAAGGAAGTGGAATTCATGCAATTGAAGCAGGGGGATATGAGTGTAGGAGAGTATGCTGCCAAATTCGAGGAATTGATGAAGTACTCTCCCTATTACTTAAATAACCCTGATGAAAGAAGTAAGTGTGTGAAGTTTGAAGGTGGGCTAAGGCCGGAGCTGAAGTCTATCTTCAGTTATCAAAGGATTCAGAGTTTCCCTGCACTCGTGGACATGTGCAGAATGTATGAAGATGATAAGAAGGCGGAGCTGATAGGAAGTCAAGTGAAAGGGGTTGGACAGAACTATGGACCCCAGAGGAAGAAGAAGTTTGACCATCGGAATAATGGTCCCTATTCTAAGAACAAGGGAAAGGGCAAGGCAGTGATGGATAACCGGAACAAGCCTCGCGATAATGCTCCTTATTGCGAGAAGTGCAAGTGTTATCATCATGGTCAGTTTTGCTGGTCCACAAGAGGATGTTTTAAGTGTGGGAAGCAAGGTCATTTTGCCCGCAAATGCAAGGAATCTGCAAAGGGAGATGCAAAGGGATCTGCTGGAAATCCTGTGGTACAAGGACGAGTATTTACTCTGAGTGGTAGTGAAGCAACCCAAACCCCGAATCTCGTGCAAGGTAATTTTCTGCTCAATAATCAACCTTGCAAAATCATGTTTGATTCTGGAGCTACACATTCTTTTGTTTCCCCTGAATGTGTGAGTAGGCTGAATCTTATTGTTTCTGATTCACCCTGCTATCTTAGTATAGACACCCCTACGGGTATACCGATCTACACCGCTAAAGTCTGTCTAGGGTGTAAAGTAGAAATTATGGGTCGTTCATCCCAAGTAGATTTGGTTTGTCTCCCTAAATTACAATTGGATGTGATCTTGGGAATGGATTGGTTGGTGAAGAACCAAGTGATCATCAATTGTGAGGAAAAGACAATTCAATATAGGACCCTTGAGCCGTAGGGTTATATGTGTTTATTCTCGACCTCTGGAGAAGAAGAGTCGATGCCGATCGAAGAAATTCCAGTGGTGAGGGAATTTCCGGAAGTATTTCCTGAAGAGATACCAGGATTACCTCCGAAGCGAGAGACAGAGTTTGGGATTGACTTAATCCCTGGAGCTGGTCCCATATCTATTGCTCCTTATAGGATGGCACCACCAGAAATGGCAGAGATGAAGAAGCAAATCGAGGAGCTGTTGCAGAAACAGATGATCAGGCCAAGTGTTTCGCCTTGGGGAGCTCCATTATTGTTCGTAAAGAAGAAAGATGGAAGTATGAGGATGTGCGTGGATTATAGGCAGGTGAATAAGGTCACTATTAAGAATTAGTATCCTCTGCCAAGGATTGATGACCTTATGGACCAAGTGAGGGGAGCTGCAGTATTCTCCAAGATTGATCTGAGATCGGGTTATCATCAGATCAGGATAAAGGAGGAGGATATACCCAAGACTACATTTCGATCGCGATACGGTCATTATGAGTATGTTGTGATGCCGTTCGGATTGACAAATGCACCTGCTATTTTCATGGATTATATGAACCGGATCTTTAGACCATATTTGGATTTGTTTGTGGTAGTATTCATTGACGATATTTTGGTCTATTCTAAAAATCCGGAAGAGCATGAAGAGCATCTCAGGATTGTGTTAAAGGTCCTGAAGGAGAAGCAACTATATGCCAAACTTACGAAGTGTGAGTTTTGGTTGAATGAAGTGAAGTTTCTGGGGCATGTGATCTCTAATGAAGGAATTGCGGTAGATCCAGCGAAAGTAAGTTCAGTGCTAAGTTGGGAACAGCCTAAGACGGTGACGGAGGTGAGAAGTTTCTTAGGGCTGGCTGGATACTATCGTCGATTCATAGAAGGATTTTCTAAGATCGCATTGCCTTTGACTAAGTTGACTCGGAAGGATCAACCGTTCGTATGGGACGATCGGTGCGAAGATAGTTTCCATAAGTTGAAGGAAAGGTTAACATCGTCTCCTATGTTAATCTTACCTGATCCTCACAAGAGTTTTGAAGTTTACTGTGAGGCATCTAAGCAAGGACTGGGTTGTGTATTGATGCAAGAAGGAAGGGTAGTGGCTTATGCATCGAGACAATTGAAGAATCATGAAGTGAATTACCCGACACACGATTTAGAATTGGCTGCGATCGTGTTTGCCTTAAAGATATGGAGACATCATCTCTATGGCACTACATTCCAAGTATTTAGTGACCATAAGAGTTTGAAATATCTGTTCGACCAGAAAGAGTTGAACATGAGGCAAAGGAGATGGATGGAGTTTTTGAAAGATTATGACTTTAAACGCCATTATCATCCGAGTAAAGCGAATGTGGTGGCATATGCTTTGAGTCGGAAAGCAATCCACATAAGCGCGATGATGGTTAAAGAGGCAGCGCTGATTGAAGAATTCAGAGATTTGAGCTTGATGACACAAGTGGAACCATCAAGTATCAAGTTGGGAACGTTGCAGATCACCAACGAGTTCTTGGAAAGAATTCGCGAGTTGCAACGAACAGATGAGGAATTGATAGAAAAGATGAAACTAGGTTCAGAAGGAAAGGAACCTGATTTCAAGTTTGGGCAGGATGGAATCCTTCGTTTCAGGACAAGGATTTGTGTACCAAGAGATCAAGAAGTTAGGAGCCTGATTCTTGATGAAGCCCATAAGAGTCGGATGAGTATGCATCCTGGATCAACCAAAATGTATCAGGACTTGAAGAAGATATTTTGGTGGTCAGGATTAAAAAGGGATGTGGCAGAATATGTGGCGGCGTGCTTGATTTGCCATAAAGCGAAGGTAGAACATCAGAAACCGGGAGGACAGTTGCAACCTCTGAGGATTCCATAGTGGAAGTGGGATAGCATCTCAATGGACTTTGTGTCTGGTTTGCCGAGGACCGCAGCAAACCATGATGCAATCTGGGTGATTGTGGATAGATTAACAAAGTCGGCGCATTTTATTCCGATAAATATGCGTTATTCTTTGAACAAGCTTACCCAGATCTATATCAAGGAGGTAGTTCGTCTTCACGGAGTGCCTTCGAGCATTGTGTCAGACCGAGACCCGAGATTTTCGTCGCAATTCTGGAGAAGTTTGCATGATGCTATGGGAACAAGGTTGAAATTGAGTTCTGCGTATCATCCACAGACGGATGGCCAGACGGAGGGAACAATTCAATCTTTGGAAGATATATTGCGAGCGTGTGCACTTGAAGAACAAGGAAGCTGGGATCAAGTGTTACCTCTTGCAGAGTTCACATACAACAATAGCTACCATGCGAGCATTGGAATGGCACCGTTCGAGGCGTTGTATGGAAGAAAGTGTCAAACCCCGCTATGTTGGTTACAAGTGGGGGAGAACTTGATGGTTGGACCAGAAATGATACAGCAAACATCTGAGAAGATCAAGATGGTTCAGGCAAAGATGAAAACGGCTCAGAGTCGGCAGAAGAGCTATGCGGATAAGAGGAGAAAACCATTAGAGTTTTTTGAGGGCGATCATGTGTTTCTTCGGGAAGTTCCGATGAAAGGAATTAGTAGAACTTTGAGAACCCGAAAGCTTTCGCCTAAGTGTATAGGTCCATATCAGATTCTTAAGAGAATTGGTCATGTTGCTTATCAATTGGCTTTACCACCCTCTCTATCCAATTTGCATAACGCCTTTCACGTTTTGCAATTAAAAAAGTATGTTCATGATCCATCTGTTGTTCTGAAACTCCAACCTGATGACCTAACTCTGAAAGAAAATCTGACCTTTGAGACCAGACCGGTTCAGATAGAAGATCGGGAAGTCAAGCGGCTCAGAGGAAAGGAAATAGCATTGGTCAAGGTGATCTGGGAGAATGCTGACGTATCTGAAGCTACGTGGGAATTAGAATAGAGGATGCGTCAAGAGTATCCGGAGTTGTTTTTGTAATCTAGAATTTCGGGGGCGAAATTCCTTTTAAGTGGGGGAGTAGTGTAACACCCCTAATTTTCGTCTCGCGAATAATAGGAAATTAATAATAAAAAGTTTTATTATTAATTTATAGAATTTTCCAAGTTTATGTTTTGTATTTAATTAGCCTTAAATATAAAAATATTTCAAAATATTTTTATATGGCAAATAAATGCAAAATATAAGAATATTGCATGTTAGTCCCTGAGTGAGGGCTTAAAAGCAATATTGAAAAGGTTCTTGGAGGGAAAGATTTAAAAATAATAATTTTTAAATTTTGAACTGATCTAACCGGTTAGTAATGCCCTGTAACCGGTTAGACGATGAACTCAGAAACTGGTTTAGTGGATTTTGATGAGTAATCACTTGATTAATCCAAAATTCGCCACGATTACAGTCCCAAATTAAGTGGAAACCACGCGTCCTTGTGCATGGCACTCTGGATTGCCTTTAAATAGACGAATTTTTGGGTGGAAGGACTGATTTAGGGTTCCGATTTTGTCTGAGGCGATTCTCCTTCTTCTTTGAGTGTTAGAAAAGGAAAAATACACTTTTGGAAGGCCTAAATCCAGTGCTTTCCATTGATATAGAGATTGTGAGTTAAGAGTGTGTGTGTGAGGAGAAATCAGCCATCAAAATTCAGTGTTGAAAAACTGAACTCTGTCTTTCTTTGGTTCGGGAAGCTGTTTTGAGACTCTGATTCTGATCAATACAGGTAACCTCTAGGTCCCAAATCTCTTTCATTCATTAGTTCATGTTGCCTAGATCAATGTCTAATCGTTTTCCCCAATTTTCTTGGCCAATTTCTATGTCAAACCTTATGGTCTTTGGACCCTGTTGATAAAAATCGTGGCTGGGAGCAGAATTGTGGATTTGTGGAAATCTGTGGTTTGATCTTCAAACTTAGTGGTAATACTCATCAAAATCGACTTAGAGGTATGGGACAAGTTTATACTATACTAGATTTAGACTAAAATCGAATGATTTAGGATTTGAGTTCACAAAACTCAAAAGGGCATTATGTGCAATATGGCACAGAGGCTTGGAGGCCAAAATCCTACTCATTGTGGTTTTGAGCAACTTTAATTTGATGCATGCAAAGTATGTTGATGCTTAATTCTGAGTTTAAGTTCTTAATCTAAGTTTTGTCGTATTAAATTTTGTTTATGTGAATTTTCATGCAATTTGATACCATAAACTTGATGCATGCAATATGAATGTGTTTCTGGGTGTAAACATGTTTGTTTTAAGGCATATGAACTTTGTGCATATTGAGTTTGGGTTAGATTTGAGAGAGGAAGAAAATGAGTTGTTAAAACTCTTGTTTTAATGGACTGACTGCATAATCTAACCGGTTACACGATATTCGTAACCGGTTAGACACTGCAGATTTTCAAAGAAAAATAGTTTATTAATCAGTCCTGAAATCTTAATGGTCTCTGCTCAAATCTAAGCTTTAATTTCAGTATACATGGTCTGAATATGAGTTATTATAATGCCAAGGTTCAGACTTGAAAGATTAAAGTTAATGCCTTAAGTTAATGAAATAATTTCAAGAGGAAATTATGTTCATTGGAGAAGGAAATGTGATTTGGACTTTTGAATGATGCAAACAATGGCATTTGAGGTATAAAACAATGTTAAAGGTGTTTTGGATTGGGTAGAGAATTTAAGAAAAAGGGTTTTTCTGAATTGCAATGGTAAACAGTTCAGGTCTGTAATTCGAACCGGTTAGCCTGAAACTGTAACCGGTTAGTACCTGAATCTGAAAAATAAAAAGTTAAGTTTTTAAATACCATTGAAGTTGTAATACTCAATCTAAGTTTAAAAAGGCATGTTTTGAGAAAAATTCAAAGGGGAATTTTATGCCAAAGCTTATACCTCAAATAAATCATTCAAGAGGAGAAATTGGGATATTTCTAAATCACATTAATTAATTCAAAGATAAAACCAACCCCAATATTTGTGCATCCATATAGATTGGAAGTCTGGTTGGTAGGAACGTTATCATATTCTGGGAATATGAGGAGGGTACTCCGGGAGTACCAAATTATAACCTACTTGATGACACATTATAGATATGTGGCCAGTGTCCGGGACCTGGTTTTTATGCGTTCTGGGAACGTGGTGCACACTCCGGGAGTGATGCTTTTTATCCAAGTATGGTTCGGCATTACGTTCTGGGAACGAATGTCGGTGTTTCGGGAACACAAGGGTGTATTGGATGGACGTCCAAGATGGACATTAAGAGGCCTCAGTTGTGGATAGAAAATCATACATCATGCCACTTGCATTATAAGAGTTATAATGTTGAAAAATTGGTATGCTCATATGTATTTGCATTATGATCTGTCCATGATATACTTGTGATTGTAATTTTAGTCTTTATCAATTATGTATATGTGTATACTTACTCCTTGTGCCCTGTTTAGGTGATGGCCAGATACCTAGCCTGCATCGAGATACGCCCTATCCCTAGCGGTATATGGACGTATGAGGAGCACCGTGCCACTTTTGAGGGGGAGGTTGAGATCACTCTCTACCACCCTAACCCTCTGGTGCGTGTGCGACCTCATCGATTTAGGATCCCATTAGTTTATACTATGCATGTTCCACCTTTTTACACATATAGAGGACCACCCCCGGCTCGACCTATGCGTCGTTTTCATAGTTTCCGTTTTAGAGCTGCCACTCGTTCCCATCCTTCTTCCCATAGAGTTGTCACCGAGGAGACTCCTTCTCCTGGTCCGACTGATTATGATAGGACTGCTTCTGCAGACCCTAGACCTAGTGGTGGGGTCTCTACACAGTCGGGCGAGGTCGAGGAGAACCCCGTGGAGGATGAGAGCGAGGAGGAGGTGCATGTTGAGCCGACTGTTTCTGCTAGAGGTGGACCCGCTGGTTCATAGGAGCCTGCATAGTATAGGTGTTTTGGATCCTAGATCCTAGGGATAGAGCGGTGGAGGATCTGAGGAGCTGCTGAGGACACTGAAGACCTGCTCTGAGACTTCTATTTTGAGACCATGTGTTTAGTGTATATATTTTTGAGAGGTCATAGAGTGAGGTTTTATTTCTTACAACTGGGTTGTATATGTTTTTATAAACTCTTCCTATCTCGACTGATGTTACTTGCTACTTACTGTACTGATGGGGTTTCATATTATGTTATGATATATATATATATGATGTCTTATTTTCCTCAGCAGAGCCCCATAAGTATTATTTTTACTTCCGCGAACTCTGATTTTTATTTACAAGGGATTCGGCGATAAATTTATATTTCCTATGTTATGTGTTCAGATCCCACTCGAGAAGCAAGTGATATGTTTTCAATAATAACTATTAATAATGTTTTCTATAACTAAGGAAATGCTATCTCGAGAGTCTTTTCGAACTTAATATCGTGCTGAGCCGAATTCAAAAGAATTTATGACCAAGCAAGTACAAGTTTTAAAAAGGAAAAATTTTCTAGTCCTGATTTTTGATAGCAAGAAATAAACTATTTGGAAATATTAATTATTTTCAAGTTAAAAAGAGAGCGTCACAAAAACTAAAACTAATGCTGAAAATTAAAGAGAGTTGTGAGTAGGTAGAGAAGGATTGTTAGGAACGTGGTTTCATTGTATGTTTCGTCTATCTAATTATGAATTATTGTCTTCCCCTAAATCATGAACAAATCTCTAAATTAGTAACTATCCGATCTCTCATGTTTAGTTACCTTTTCTTATTCAATTCATAACCCCCAATCTCTCAAGTGATTAATTCATTGAATAATAGTTAAGAACAATGGATTTCATAAAAGTTATATAATTACCCAATTGTATCTCTACCCCTGGATCAATTATATTGTTTGATTGGAAAGGCCTATCTAAACCCTAAACCTCTCAATTTGGGGATTAGAAATCCAAAACATAAATTGGCCAGATTCATGCATAACAATTAAATCACAATCAAACACATGATTTAGAAACGGAAAAACATTAATTCAATAACTACATAAATTAATCCATACAAATCCACCAATTCCTAACAAAGGGTTTTAGTTACATGATAAACATTGAAGAGCAAAATAAGAAATAGAAGAATAATACATGATTACCATGGAGAAGCCTCGATATCTCAATCCTTGGATCTCCTCCTCTTCTAAACCTCTCTCTAAACTATGTAATCTCCCTCTCTAAAAGCTTACAAAAACTGCTGAAAAACCTAGTATTTAATGCCTAAAACAAACCCTCATTGAGTCCCAATTGAATCCCCATCAAAATGCATCAAAACGGGCCTGTTTCGGGCCTATGCAGCGTTTGCGCGCCCCAGGCGCATGGGCTCGTGCGTCCCAGGTGCGCACACTCTGTACAACAAAATTTCAGCACGCGCGTCCCGGACCGTTTTGGCCGCCCCGGATTCATCCGGACTCCGTTTTACTCCGTTCTTGGACCGTTTCGAAGCTCTTTTCATCCTCTATCCAAGTCCATGAATATATTTTGCATTTAAGCTTCATAAGTACCAGAAACATACCCAAAAAGGATCAAAATGTTCAAAGGGTTCAAAACTAAGAACTATATCTAAGAACTAACAAAAAGTCCTACAAAATACTTGAGAACCAAGCTAAACACATAGTAAAAGGGAGTCTAAATCATATTCAAATCACTATATATTGGACCCAAATCAGAGAGGAACCTAATTTGCAAAAGAATTTTGTTTTTATAAATGCATCATTGTTTTCTAAGTGTTCCACTAGTATGGGATCTTCTTCCTAAATTTTAAATCCCCATACCTAGTGATTTTTCGAACCAAAGGTTTTAAAAATGTAGGTGTTTGTAGTTAAGTGTTTTTGGGTAATCAGGGTTTTTATAAAGGGAAAACTAAGTTTTTGGGTTTGGGATTTTGTTTGACTGGGAAGAATTAATATAAGCACCATAAGGTTGAATCTTTGTTTCGTGTAACATTTCAAGCCAATTGGAGCAAGCTAGTATTTTAAACAAAATGAATTTAATGTGCTCTAATCGATTTGACAATTTTACACAACCTTGGGCTAAGTATAGGTGATGTCCCATAAAATTTTGAGGCCAATTGGAGTTCGTTTACTATTTTTAAATGGATTTGACATAGGTTCACCCCGACCATTACAAATCTTTTACAAGTGATCGTAGGGTCAAAAGTGAACCTAATGAACTCTAATTTATTTGAAAATTTACCATAATGTTCTATTATGTTCAAGGATACTATCTTCCAAATCTTCAAAAACCTTGGGAAATTGAATTTATAAAACGCATTTTTGGTTGCAAACTATGTAAATCCTATTCCCCGAACCCCTTTTTAAATGTTTTTTAATATATGTGATGATACTTGTGAATGTGTTTGTAGAGGTAAGTGTTAGCCCTAAGTTAGACTAGGAATAGTTAGGGAGGAAGCCAAGTTGAGTAGAGTTTAGGTTTAGGACATAAGTATTAGATTTTTGAGTTAGAGTATAATTAACACTTTAAGGTAATAGTATTTAGAGCGTATTAGTGCCCTGTCCAACCTTCGAAGTAGGATTCCGGAGGGAAGCCAGCTGACCTTAGAAATCTGTTAGAATCGTAGCCTAGAGGTTGACCCAAGTTAAACCATAGTCGATACTCTTCATTGAATGCAAGAGTCTTGTGTCACATTCATGTTGAATAGTATGCCAATTCCAAGTGGGGGAGTAGAACCGAAGTGAAGTGAGTAGTGTAGCTTAGAAAACCCTCTTCCGGGATGGTTCTCCATGTGAAGGAAGTTGAACGGAATTTCGGGGACGAAATTCCAATAAGTGGGGGGAATTGTAACATCCCAAATTTTAATTCCAAGTTTAATTAGGAAGAACTAAGTTAGAAGTCATGAGGAAAACCATAAGAAATCATGGGTAGGAGCTAAGAGTAAGGTCTTAGAGTTAGAATTTGTCAAAAAGGAGTTTTGGGCAGAGTAATCGATTACTTTGTGGGGAAGTAATCGATTACAAGCTCCCTGGTGGAATCTCTTTGATGTTGCTGCCATTGTAATCGATTACTCTTAAGGAGATAATCGATTATTTCAGGTGGTAATCGATTACTTGGAGGCAAAGTAATCGATTACCAGTGCTCTGGTGAATGTATGATGCTGCAAAAGTAATCGATTAATTGGAGGAAGTAATCGATTATTTTGGGCAAAGTAATCGATTACTTAGGGCAAGTAATCGATTACTTCAGGTCTGATGCTAAAAATAAAAATAAAGTAAGGGGCAAAAACGTAATTTCCATCCCTTATCTCCCTATTTCAGCCGCCCATTCCCTTCCCCTTATCCCATTCGGCCCTTTACTCTCTCTCTCTCTCATGCTTCACGCCTTTCTCTTCTCCTTTCTTCCTCCTTCTTGCGATTTGGAGCTCCCATGGAGGCTTAGGGCTTCAAATCCTATTCCCCATCATCTCCATTGAGTTCCATCCTCCATTTATGCATCAAGGCTCCACCATTTTCAAGCTTAATTCCTTTTCTCCCTCCTCCCTCTCATATGTCTCTCTCTCTCTCCCTCTCTTCCACAAACCACCATCAACCACCAACAATCACCCAAATCCACCCTTTCAAACCTTCACCCATGAGATCCATCTCCTTCCTCATGTCTTTGCCTTCATCTCTTCCCTTGGTGGCCCTTTCTCTCTTCATGAAGCTCTTTCTCTCTCCTAGGGCTTCTTTCACTCTCCTCCAATCTTGAAGAACGGAGTGGAGATTGGTCAAGAGAATGGGAATCAAGGTAGATCCGGAGTAGATTCGAGGTCCCTGGAGCTTTGTGTGGGCTCTCTCCTTCTCTAAGGTAAGGGGAGTCTCTTTTCCACACTTTGAGTTAGGGATAGTTGGGGTATATAATAGGACTTGGGTTAAGTAGTTAAATTGGGTTGTGGGTAGAAAAATAGCACCTGGTTAGAGTTGGTTTAGGGAGACTGAATGTATTTTGATTTAATTTAATTATTTAATTTAATTGACAATAATTTGCTAAAAACCCCTCAAGTATGTTGTTAAAAGTAGGAAGTGAAGAACCCTAGGGAGTTGACTTATATTTAAGCACTCTGGGACATACCTGAGTATGTTGATTGATCTGTGATGTATGTTGTTTGTTGAGAGTTGCTATGTTCCTTATGTGTATTAAAAGGGTATAATTAAGAATAAGTAATTAATTATGAGAAAATAAATAATGCAAGCTAGTAGGTGGTAAGAGGATTAGTGGTCATAAGGATATTTCATGGCTAAGGATAATTGTTTACCTGATGATGAATATGTTTAATTAGGATGTTTTGAAGTTGGGTTTTAGTCGTAGTTTGGAATATATGTGTTTTGTGACTTTTGTTGGCGAATAGTATTGGAGTATAAATGATGTTAATTATTTGTTGTTATGTGATGTGAAAATTGAGAATGATGTGAATGCATGAATGTGGATGATTGTTACCTGTTATAAACGGCTTTTTGAATTGTGTGATTTATGGTGAATGTGTTTGGATTGATATGGACGGTTGAATTGATCATTGGGACATTGGGACACTAGGTGTTCCTGCTAGGTGTACAAACGCCCCATTAGGGCCAAACGCCCCATCAGGCTAAAATGCCCCATTAGGTGAAAATGCCCCGTTATGAGTCAATGTACCCAATTGATCAATTCAACGAAAACTAAAAGACTGGAAAATGTGAAAAAGACTAAAGTATGTGATTTGAATATGCTAAGGAATGTGATAAGTATGAGTATAAGATTATATGTATTAGTCCTAACGGGTGAGGCCTAGTGGGTGATAGTCCTGATGGGTGTATAAGTCCCTAATGGGTGTACAAACGCCCTAGCAGGAGCAACCAATTCCTAGTGGTACAAACTAAAAGACATGAGTAAAAGAAAACAATAAGTGGTTATGTTGTCCTCTGACCGTGAGGAGACATACGATGTTATGTTTGGTATGTTGTCCTCTGACCGTGAGGAGACATGCGATTTTATGTTGGGTGTTGTCCTCTGACCGTGAGGAGACACACGTTATATGGTTTATAATGGGATATGATAATGATTTTGGAAAATGAAAATGTAATGCATTTTGTTATTCACGGCTTGATTTGATTATGATGCTTAAGTTGCTAGTATGTGCTTTTTACTATCTTCTAATTCAATGTGTTGTGAAAAGGTCTCACCCTTAGTGGTTATCATTTTAGGTGATTGTCAAGGAGCTTGAGGATCAGAGTGTCGCAGCGGAAGATTTGGAAAGAAGGAAATTATATGTTGCGCTACTCATATTGTAATTGAAATACCCAATTTCATATGTAAATTTGATTTATGAAAAGAAAATTTTAAGTTCTCCATTTTAATTATCAAACCTTTTAAGCGATATTTTCTATAAAAAAAACTTGGGGTGTTACACAAGGCTTTTCCATGGTAATCATGTATTCTTCTATTGCTTTTATTCTTATTTTCATGATGTGTAACTAAAACCCTCGTGTTAGGAATTGGTGAATTTGTATGGATTAGTTTATTGATTTCATGAATTGATGTTTTTCCGTTTCTAAATCAAGTGTTTGATTGTGTTTTTACTGTTATGCATAGAAGTAATTAATCTATGTTTTGGATTTCTAATTCTTCAATTGAGAGATTAGGAATTAGAATAGGCCATGCTTTCAAACAATATAATCATTCAACTTGTAGGGATACTTTTAGGTAATTATATAACTTGTCATAAATTCACTGTTCTTAAGAATGGTTATTCAATGGTTTAATTACTTAAGGGATTAAGTGTTATCAAATTGAATAATAAACAGTAATTGCAAGAGGAATCTAGTAATTGCTACATTAGGAATTTGTTCTTGATTTAGGGAAAAACATAGATTCATGATAAATAAACAACGCCACACAATGAAACCATGTTCCTAACATCTTTCTCAACTTGATCACAATTTTTATTTAATTTCTTTTTTTAATTTATTTTCTATTTTTAATTCAATCTTAATTAATTAATTTGAAATCAATAGATTTTACTTTTAACTACTCTTGGGTGAGAATTAATTGAACAATTTGCAATCCCTGAGGGACGATATCTGGTCTTATTGACTATATTACTTTTCGATCTAGTATACTTGCTAGAAAGTGAACAGTAGGAAAATAAGAAATGAGATTTTATAGAAATAGATTTGAAAGAAAATTTAAAGAGTAGCAAAACCCTAAGTCGGGGAGAGAATGCAAGAACAAAAATCAAAGATTATAATTAAAATTTTAAAATATCCATTTAATTCAAAAAGGGACAATTTTCAAGATAAGAGGATTCGAGAATTTATAGAGAGCGTTAATATACCTCACTTTAGTCTTTTTCAAAGACTAAGTTTCGATCGAATTTCGAGGACGAAATTCCTACAAGTGGGGGAGTGTTGTAACGACCTGAAAATCTTAATTATATTTAAGTATGTATTTGATTATGGAAACTCTCTTATAAGTTGGTCTTTATCGTATTGTTATGCATTGTGATCTTGAAAGCTTAAGAATAGGATCTATAAAGTGTATTTGATTGTCTAGATGGTAGGGATTTATGTACATAGTGATCTTAGGCAAGTGTTTAGTGTAACATCCTAAGTTTATTAATAATAATCAAAAAGTGTTAGAAAACGTAAGTCGGTATGTTAGAATCAAGGTTAAGCCTAGAGAAGCATCAAGGATCATTAGAAAGCATTAAAAAGGAATTTTTAATGAAATAATCGATTACCACAAGAATTAATCGATTACCTCCTGAAAAACCTACAAGTTTCTAGAAATTTCTGGGGAATTCTGGGAATTTCAGGTGAAGTAATCAATTACCTTCCAAAGGTAATCGATTACCTCCCTCGAATTTCTATAAAAACATAAGCCTTGTATCATTTTCACAAGCCCTTTCCTTCCTTCTCTCTAGAAGTCTCGACCAGCCTCTCCCTCTCTCTAGAATCTTCTTATTTCATCCTTTAAATTCATTCAAATTCATATAAATTTCACCCTTCCATCACCCACACTTACTTATAATCTTCTTCCTTTTCTAAATCTCCTTCTTATTCTCTATCAAATTCTCAACCTTCCTTCCACCATCATCTCTATTCCTCAATAATCATGGGTTCTCCATTATCAAGTAAAAAGAATGAAGTATTGTAACACCAACACTTTTCTACCCTTAACTACCCATTATTAAAATCATAAATTTAAAATTTCCTTTTTAATTATTAAAAATCTCTCGTCAAACGGACGGAGTTTCGTTTGTTTTTCGGACTTTTCCAAAAATTATATTTTTCCTGCAACCTGATAAACATATTCATTTTCAATAACCAGAAGCCAACAGGGCTATCAATACCACATAAACATATTCAGTGCTATATCGCACGACACATCATCAAAATTAAAATAAATTAAATACAAACAAACAATCTATAATTTCCCTCTAACTAATTTACACTCCACGGAGTGGAGTGTGCACCTGCTCGGCCAATAGTCGTGTAAGCTCAAATCTTGGTACCTGGAAATATGGTAAGGAGGTGAGCATTACACATAAAGTAGGAATAGCAGTTTCTGATATGACATAATAACCGACTAAGCCAAACACACCTAATTCAAGTAATGCATATACGCACAAAGTCAAGTCATATCATGTTCATTTACAAATAAACCCATTTTCATTCATTAAACATTCTCATATCTTTTCTCCTCTCATATTTTGATTCTTTTACAGCTTTATCACAACACACTTAATTCTTTTTCAAGCACTAACTGGAGTTTTATATTTCTTTTACTCTTTTTCATTCTTAACAATTTTGACAACATCCCTCATGCATACTGTCCGATTCGCGCACATCGCAGTCGGATACAAGAGGTTGAGTCGTACTCCTTTATCGTGGTATATCCGATTCGCGCCACTCGCAGTCGGAACCCGATTCGCGTACACTCGCAGTCGGCCACAAGGAGCACTACGTAATTCCTCTATCGTGGTATATCCGATTCGCGCCACTCGCAGTCGGAACCCGATTCGCGTACACTCGCAGTCGGCCACAAGGAATTACCCCTCTATCGTTCGTGGACTATCCGATTCGCGCCACTCGCAGTCGGATTCCACACAAAATAATCTTTTACTCTTTATCGTGGACTATCCGATTCGCGCCACTTCGCAGTCGGATTCCGCACAAAATAATCTTTTACATTAGTTACTTACTTACTTCTCTCAATCTTGATATTTCTTCAATTATCTTCCTCTTTTATCATCAATTATTTATCACTTACTTTCACACTTTTCTGGGTCCTTAATCAAATTATTATTCATAACAATCATTTCATCATTTAGCAAATATCAGCACCTTTAGCACATAGAAGTACATAACCTCATCATCAATAAATTCACATCCCAAATTATTTCCCTTAATTTATTTACTTATTTTCTAAGTTCAAATTATCAGTTTTATCAGTTAACCCAATGTGCAAAATCCTAAAACTAGCAACAAACTCTCAGCAAGCATTATATACATACTAGAAACTTATCCCTAAGATAAGGTAACACTCACTCCTTACCTGGCGTTTCCTTAGACATGATTCTTTTCCTGCAATAGTGCCCAAACATATCAAAGTCCAGTCCTTACACGTAGCGATAGGTTCTAAGGCTCCTTCATCGTCTAATCATATTATATAAAATAAAGAATCATCAAAATAACGAACTAAGGATTAATCAAACACGATAATAAGACTATCACCTAAACCTCGATTGACAACGTTATAAAACATAATTTTTTCCGTTATACGCGATAAGCTCGCGAAGTATTAAAATAGAAATCCTTCGGGGTTAACTAAAAACAAGTTTTAGAGATAAACTAATAACTAATAGCGGCGTCAAAGCACTTGATTATAGTTCGTAAACCAAAGTTAATCAAAATTAGAATAAGAGCCAATGTCTTCACAAAATAGTTTAGTTTCTCATTGGAAAGAGATTAACTTTCAAACTAATATAATCATTAAAATACTTAAGGGTCAAGTATTTTTAACTTCAACGCATAAAAGTAAAGGCTAGCATTGCTTGAAAATGACCATTCTTTCTTAAAAACACTTTAACAATCAAAACTACATGTTTATCAAAAATAATTAAAAATTACATAGCTTTAATAACAATTCGAAAAGTCGATGTTTATGATACTTGACACTACGAATTCCCAATTGAGAGGGAGCATTCTTTGATAAAAATAAGTCTAAACTAATTTCCAGAGTCCAAATAGGTACACCCCCTTCAATTCGGAATTAGAGCTCAAGGTAGATTTAAACTCGAATTAACGTATGTCGAATATATACCGGATTCCTATTTAATTGGTTTATCGTTAGTGCAGGGACAATTCAGCCCAACTAAACAATAACTCAATTACCTAGGGATCCAACACATTTAATAAAATACTTCTAAAACCAATTGTTCAGCATAATTTTTAACTCAATGTTATAACAAATCAAAGTAGCTAATCAAAACCATTATCAATATAAATATAATTAAAATCAATGTAAATCATGATTTAGCTTAATTTCCATAACAATAAAATTTCTAGAACAAAATATCACTATCTAATTATCAATATTATTACTATTAATATTATTATCATCAAAAGCAACACAGAGCACTTAAAAAGGTATTAGGGATATACCCACAAATGTGGTTTCGAAGGCCGGTTCGGTCAACCCGGTACACAACACCAAGGAGAGGCTGGCCACGGTTGCGATGACGGTGACGGCGATACCGGCGTCGATGGCGGTCATTAGCAACAGCTACACGCACCGGAGAGAGGAAAGAAGTGGTGGCGGTGTGACAACTAGCAGCAACCGCAGCGAGTCGTGGTGGCAGCGACGAGCCAAACCAGCGGCGGCGGTCGCAACGGCAAAGCAAGGAGAGAGAGATCGCAAGGTAGATGGGGAGATGAGAGAAGAAAGTGTGAGGGAGAGAGAGAAAACACAAAGAGAGAGAGAGAGAGAGACGGAGGTGGCCATGGTGGTTGGTTGGCGGAGGGCGGTGGCCGGGAGACGAAGGAGAGAGAGCGGTTGGATGAAGAGGGAGAAGGGAAGGTGGCGGCTCCATCTTGAATGGGAAGGATAGGGTTTTACCATCACTGAACATAGCACACACGCACAACCGTTCTTGCTTTTCTTTTTTTTTTATAATAGAAACATGCACTTATTTTTATTTACTTATGCCCTAAAATATTGATAATAGGATTTTAGCATCATATAGCTTCAAATAGGAAAACTATAAAGTTAGAAATCAGTTAGACATTAGAAAATAACAAAAATTTATTTATTATTGTATCTTTATAAATACCAAAATAAAAGAATAGAAAGTCTATTTTTCAAATAGGGTAATTACTTTAAATGAATCTACTTTCAAATAGATAATTAAAATATACTTTCGTAGATAACATAGGATATTTTAACAAAATGCTCAACGCTTTAATGAAAAATTAAAAGAATTAATTACTTAATTCGATAAAACTCAAAATTTATAAAACAAAAGAAAATCAGGATGTTACAAGTATAAGGACAAGGAATCACAAGATTAGGAGTAAACAAGAAAGAAATCCAGGAGTAATGGCTATGAGTTTTAAGTGAAACCTTTTATCTCTAGGTTTCTCCCTCTTCTCATGCAAGGTAAGGAGGAGATATTTCCTATTCTTCAAGCTTTAGAATTAGGGAATTCATAGTAGAGATGAGAAAAGTAATTAGAATTTAAAGTAAAGTAAATGAATCTATTATATAAGTGATAAAATAAAGGCTTAATTCAAATATATATATCAATTTGGCTGTATAATCGAGTAGAATTGTGTTATTCCTATAAGTGATTATTTGGCTTTTAGAGTTAAGAAATAAAGAACCTTAGGGAGATGATTTAAATTTCTCTTCTAAGACACCCCTGAGGGTGTTGATTGATTGTTTGTATTGAATGTGTGAATGATTGTTGATATTTATATTTTTGTGAACGATTATTAAAGTGTAGTGTTGTTGAATGTAAATCGATGATTAAGACTGATTAACTATGATAGTTATAATGACTCATTTAATTAATGAGAAAAGAATAAATGGAAATCTTCTATAAAATGAATGCAATAATAGACTAGAGTTTGAGTTCACAATGATTATTGAAGTAGTAATCTAAGAACAAAACAAATGTAATCAATTATAATAAGTAAGTAATATTAAGGTAAATACAGAATTCATAAATGAAATGTAAGAAATTGTGTTGTTCTTAAGATCTTATTATATTATAAAAAAAATTAAGGAAGACTACTGTAATACCCCGAAATTTTGTTTCCCAAATAAATAAAAAGAAATATTTAAATAAAACTAATTATATGGAATTAATTAGTTTTGTTTATTAATTTTTTATTATATTAAAAGGATAATCGAGGGAAAAATATAAGAAAAATATTTTGGTTAAGAAATAAGGTGTTTTTGCAGTTTGGTCCTTGGAAAGGACCTAGGAGTCAATATTGAAAAGATATTTGGAGGGAAAGTGAATAAAATAGTAATTTTTGAAAAACTGGTCGTGTTAATCGATTAACCCGACCGTTAATCGATTAACGATAGTGCAGAAGCTGAAGATAGTGGAGTTTGATGACTCAACCACCTGGATAATTCGAGTTTAACACCTAACACCGACTGGGATTAGTGGATAACACGTGTTTAGCTGCATGAGAGTTGATTTTGGCTATAAATTGTGGTTTTGGTTGATGAAAAACCATAAGAAAATTGGAAGAGGAAGTGAAACTCTGCTGAATTTTCATTTGAACACCCTCTGTTCTTCGTCTTCGTTCTTAATCCTTACCCACACACTAATTGTAAGCTTTACACCATTTTAAAACTTGCAAAGAGACCTTCAATTCAAGACAAGAATCGTGCATTTTGGTGGCTTGTGCAAGGAGAACGAATTCACTAAAGATTGGTCCAAGAATCTGAAGTCTGTGGTTTCAGCTTTGAGGTGCCAAGTTCAAGTCTTCGATTTTGGTATGTAGAGGCCCTCAAATCGTGTCATTTCGGTTTCTAAGTAAAGTTCGCAATGTCTAGTTTATATATTGACCAAGTTTATTCGTTTTCATGCCCATTTGCTATGTCAAATCCTCTGCCAAACTTGCTCTCTTGAACTTGTGTTGGAACCGAAAACAGAGCAAGAAGTGATTGTAGAATCTGAGGATTTTCTTGCTGTCTTTGCATCCAAAAAGCTTCATTGAGGTATGGGAGAAGCTTTACTAATGCTAGAATAGATTATGGGATTGAATTGAATATTGGTTGAACCTATATGTGGTTCAAAGGGCACTAGGTTAGTGGACAATGGCTTGGAGGCCAATTTGAAATGAAACAGGAATTGGAACATGCTAGATTATAGTATTAGAAGCTAAATGAATCCTCAATTTGATCTGAAATGGTGTGAATCAAAAATTGATATGTAAATTGAGTTTTAGGTTAAATTTGGGGGAAAACAACATGATTTTGAGAAATTGATGTTAATTGGTGCAATTGATGTTATGAACAAGTTTCACATGATGTATTTAAGTTGTACTTGAGGTTGGTTTTGGAAAAAATTTAGTTGGTATGAGTTTGGTCTTCAAAAACCAGTTTCAGCACTGTTTTACTGATACATTAGTCGATTAACCCGACTGTTAATCGATTAACACATGTAAATTCTGATCAGTTTGAAATGTTATAAATGAATAATCGATTATCAGGAGGGATAATCGATTATTAATGAAATTTTTTAATAAAAAAAATCAGAATTTAATTCATTAATTGATTAACCAGACATTTTAATCGATTAAAGGCTGAAGGTGGAACTTATTGACCAAAGGTTTATTAAAATAGTAACTGAAATACCAAAGTTTATATTGAACGACCTCAAGTAGACTTAAACTACACTTATGCTTGCGGAGTCATGCATGGCATTTGCATTCTGGATTCCCACATTAGTGGAGACACGTCCGTGTGGCGTGGGCATATCCCTTTTTGTTATTTTGGACTCGAGGGACACTAAGGAAAGTGTCTGCTCCAAAGGGTCATTTATTTTGAACTCGAGGGACACTGGTGAAAGTGTCTGCTCCAAAGGGTCATTGTGCATTCGTAGGAACGTAAGGGAATGTCGGTGACCGGGGTTGCACCTTTTGTTCCGGAAATACACACGTGGGTGTGGGCATGTCTTCAAACGCCGGGCTCGAGAGACGTAGTCTTGCGGGATACGTCGGCGTCACTTCTATGAGCTCTAGGGGTGTCATTTAATGTTGGCCGAGTCCGAGAGGTACTCGTTGAGGAGTACCGGGCATGTTTTAAAGGTGCCACGGGAGCCTATTTGTTGTGTTGGCCAACGATCATGCATTGATAGATGAGTTGCATTGTCAGTGCATATATTATTGATTATTCGTTATTATGTTTGGATGTTTATGATGGAATGAGAATTGATTTATGTAAGTGATTATTAAGAAATTCTAATGGATTATCAAAGGATTATAATTGATTATTAGCAAATGATAATTGATTAGAAAGGAAAATAGTGGTTAATAATAAATAAAGATTTGATTATTTAATTATTTTTTATCCTATCTATTTGATTATGCGTTTGTATTTGCTGACTCCCTATGCCCTTGTAGGTGATGGCTCGCTACATGACATTCGTGGAGCTACGCCCACTCCGTAGGGGAGTGTGGGATTACGAGGAGCACAGGGCTGTTTTCGAGGGTGAGGTTGACGTGATCTTTCGTCACCCTAACCCCCTTGCCCGTGTGCGACCTCGTAGGCTTCGCATCCCTATGATCTACATACTGCACATTCCTCCAGCTTATACTTATCGTTTTGGTACTCCTCCACCACGTCCTGGCCGTCGTTTTTATAACTTACATGTAAGATGTCCGGCTACCCGTACTCGTCCCTCTACTTTTTCTGAGGCTACTGCTACGGCCACTCCTCGTCCTGGTCCGACCACCAGGGTACGTTTTGCACCCTCACCCGAGCCAGTGCATCGCACTGCTGCTCCTCCGGTGTCGGATGAGGAGGAGGAGGAGGACCCCGTAGAGGACGTGGATGGGACAGCTGCTGACAGCCAGTGATGTAGTGACTTTCTTTTAGTATGTGCAGTATGGGGACCATAGTATGATGTAGTGTTTCAGCTTTTGGAGGATCCAGGGATCAGGCATCAGTGTGGGTGGTCTTGACACAGCTTTCGATGGCTCTCTTATTTTGATTGTAGTATATTGCATATATTTTGATGAGAGCATTTGAGAGCTAATATTTTATGTTTACTGGTCTGTATCCCTAAAACTTTGCTACCTCGACTTTCACTATCTGGTTACCTGGTGTACTTGGGTTTTATATATATATATATATATATATATATATGCATGGGCTATGGTTGCATGATCATTCTGATATTTATTTTCTCGCAACCATATTTATGATCATTCTGAATTCAAAACAGGTACACAATTATTTTATCAAACCTGAAAGTATTTTGAGATATAAACTTATTATGTAAAAAGGAAAAAATTTTCATGAAATTCTCTAATAGTTTCTAAATAAACTATTTACGTACTTTATTTTGATATAAATAAAGTCATATTTCGAGAGCGTCACACGTGTTGGTATCAGAGTTGTGATCCCGCGAACTGATCCTGATCTGTGATCTCCAAAAGGTAATACCTGTCCTAGATACTTGTCTTAGTATCTGTTTTGGTTAATTAGCGCATAGAAAGAGGTGTGTTACACATACTTCTTGTTAGGATTTTAGTCTGATATAAAGTCCTTAGTGCAGGTTTAAGATGTCTGCTACGAACAATAACAATCATATGGCTGATGCCATAGCAAGGTTGACGGATGTGTTGGTGGGTATGCAACAGCAGCAACAGAGGCAACAAGCTAATGCACCACCACCTCAACCTTGTCAGGTGGAAAATCCTGAGTCAAAGACTTTCTCAGAGTTTCGAAACTTTAAACCCTCAAAGTTTGAAGGAGGTCATAAGCCTGAGGAAGCGAATCGTTGGATTCAGGAATTGAATAAGATTTTTCGTGCTATGGAGTGTGCTGATGCTCAAAAAGTGAAGTTTGCAGTTTTCATGCTTTCTGGTGAAGCTGAGAATTGGTGGCATCATACCATGCAGTTGTTGAGCTATGAAGGAAGGATGATCACCTGGGATGTGTTTGTTGAGAGATTTCTCAATAAATACTTTCCGGAGGATCAAAGGAGAAAGAAAGAAATGGAATTCATGCAACTGAAACAAGGAGACATGAGCGTAGGAGAATACGCAGCAAAATTTGAAGAACTCATCAAGTACTCCCCGTACTATCAGCTTAACCTAGATGAGAGGTCCAAATGTATTAAGTTTGAAAATGGACTTAAGCCGGAGATAAAGTCTGCCTTTGGTTACCAAAAGATCCGAAGCTTTCATGCTTTAGTTGAGATGTGTCGGGTTTATGAAGATGATAAGAAAGAGGAAGAGGCACAGAGAAGAAGTCAGTCTGGATTCGGACCTATCCGAAAGAAGAATTTCAACAATCGTAACAAGGGTCCCTATTTTCAAAAAGGGAAAGGCAAGGAAGCTAATGGTGGAAAAGGTACTTCTCAGGCGAGTTCTCTCAAGTGTGAGAAGTGCAATCGTTTTCACTTTGGTACCAACTGCTATGCTGCACAAAATGGTCTCTGTTTTAATTGTGGTGAGAAGGGGCATTACTCCCGCGAATGTAAGGAGCCTGTCAAGAAAGAAGGAGCAAGCAAACCGACGGTATCTGGAAAGGTGTTTGCTTTAAATGGAACTGAATCAACTCAATCCGCTGACCTAATTCAAGGTATTTATCTCCTTAATGACCAACCCTGTGTTGTTATGTTTGATTCTGGAGCCACACACTCTTTTGTGTCCCTTGAGTG
Source organism: Crotalaria pallida (assembly GCA_037953625.1). Lineage (NCBI taxonomy): Eukaryota > Viridiplantae > Streptophyta > Magnoliopsida > Fabales > Fabaceae > Crotalaria > Crotalaria pallida. The sequence goes on along the minus strand of CM075652.1, from coordinate 38,814,116 downwards.
TGTAAACCGTTTGAAGTTAGTAGTGTCTGATTCACCCTATCAGCTACAACTTGAAACCCCCACCAATAACCTGGTGGTTGTGTCTAAGGTCTGCAAGGACTGTAAAATAATGGTCTTAAACCACACATCCCTAGTAGATTTAATCTGCTTACCCATGCTCAAAATAGATGTGATCCTAGGAATGGATTGGTTAACCCGAAAGCAAGTCCTCATTAATTGTGAGGCTAAGACAATACAATTCTGAAACCATGAAACCTTAAGTCTTGAGCCTAGAGGATATGTTTTCTTATTCTCCTCAATTTTAGAAGAGATGAAGGAAGTGAAGATTGATGATATTCCTGTGATACGAGACTTTCCTGAAGTTTTTCCTGAAGAGATTCCAGGATTACCGCCCAAGCGCGAAATTGAGTTTGGAATTGATCTCGTACCTGGAACCGGACCCATTTCTATTGCTCCGTATAGGATGGCACCACCAGAAATGGTCGAAATGAAGAAACAGATTGAAGAGTTGTTTCAGAAACAAATGATAAGGCCAAGTGTTTCTCCATGGGGAGCTCCGTTGTTGTTCGTTAAGAAGAAAGACGGTAGTATGAGAATGTGCGTTGACTACCGGTAGTTGAATAAGGTCACAATTAAGAATAAGTATCCGTTGCCAAGGATTGATGACCTTATGGATCAAGTTCGAGGAGCTTCGGTGTTTTCCAAGATCGATTTAAGGTCGGGATATCATCAGATCAGAATTCGAGACGAAGATATTCCAAAGACAGCTTTTCGATCGAGATATGGTCATTATGAGTATGTGGTGATGCCGTTTGGGCTAACGAATGCTCCTGCTATTTTCATGGACAATATGAACAGAATTTTCAGACCCTATTTGGATTTGTTTGTGGTTGTGTTCATCGACGATATTCTCATCTACTCAAAGAGTCCAGAAGAACATGCCGAACATCTCAAGATTGTGCTAGGGATTTTGAGAGAGAAGCAACTCTATGCCAAACTTGCTAAGTGTGAGTTTTGGTTGGATAAGGTGAACTTTTTGGGTCATGTTATTTCCAAAGACGGTATTGCGGTTGATCCAGCTAAAGTTGGAGCTGTGTTGAAATGGGAGCAACCCAAAACTGTGACGGAAGTTCGTAGTTTCTTGGGTTTAGCTGGATACTACCGGAGATTTATTGAAGGATTTTCAAAGATTGCCTTGCCGTTGACCAAGTTAACTCGCAAGGATCAACCTTTCTTGTGGGATCATAAGTGTGAGGAAAGTTTTCAATTATTGAAGGAGAAGTTGACATCCTCACCGGTGTTAGTGTTACCTGATCCACATAGGAGTTTCGATGTTTATTGTGATGCCTCGAGACAGGGTCTTGGATGTGTTTTGATGCAAGATGGAAAAGTGGTAGCTTACGCATCCAGACAATTGAAGGTGCATGAGGTCAATTATCCGACGCATGACTTAGAATTGGCTGCTATTGTCTTCGCTTTGAAGATTTGGAGACACTATCTCTATGGCACTATGTTCAAGGTGTTTAGTGACCATAAGAGTTTAAAGTATCTGTTCGATCAGAAAGAGTTGAACATGAGACAAAGGCGTTGGATGGAATTTATCAAAGATTATGATTTCGAACTTCAATATCATCCCGGTAAAGCAAATGTAGTAGCTTATGCTTTAAGCCGGAAGACTATTCACATGAGTGCTTTGATGGTGAAGGAGTTTTCTTTAATAGAGAAGTTTCGAGATCTAAGCTTGATGATGCAAGTAGAACCTGCATGTATAAGGCTTGGTAAGCTGCAGATTACCAATGAGTTCCTGATTCATGTTCGGGACTCACAGCAGTTAGATGAAGAGCTTCAAGAGAAGAGAAGGTTGATGATGGAAGGAAAGGAGTTACACTTCCAAACTGGAAATGATGGAATTCTCCGATTCAAAGATCGGATTTGTATTCCTAAAGATCAGGAGATAAGAAGATTGATTTTGGACGAAGCACACAAAAGTAGGATGAGTATCCATCCTGGATCAACCAAGATGTATCTGTAGTGGACCTTCAATAGGCCGAGCATTTCCCGACCAAAGTTACCTTGGACCGACCGGTTAGACACTGGAACAAGGCATACGGTCGGAATGTTATACCGAGCAAACTGGGTTTTAACAGAGATGTAATACGCTTATGAGATTAACCCCGAGCACAGGATTTTCATCCTTATCTCTATCATCCACAGTCTCATCAAGCTTAACTACCTCTCCTAGATTCCCATGACTCTTGGTTAGATAAACACAGCATTTGATAAAGTCTATCGCATACAGGATTTACGGATGTTATCTTATCATAACCCTTACGAATCCTACTTGAATTCCTCCTCTTCGGAAGCCTCATCAAAACGGCCCACAGCACACAGGTAATCCCCTATAAGAACCACCATGCTATAGGGGCTAAGGTACGTCTTCTCATCCCTAAGTTGACACTAGCACACACTTTGTTGACTAGGGAGAACCTGATTATCCCAACTGGATATTCAGAAATCCTAAGAGTCCTACATAAATCTCTTTGCTGGGATCACTCTTTGAAGTTTCTCCATAGCTTCAAGGTTGATCTTGGTTAAGGACACGACAGTATCAAGATTTGAAGAAATTGTTTTGGTGGTCCGGATTGAAGAAGGATGTTGTTTCATATGTCGCCTCATGTTTGATTTGTCAAAAGGCAAAAGCTGAGCATAAGAAGCCAGGTGGAGAGTTACAACCTTTGGATGTTCCTCAATGGAAATGGGATAGCATTTCAATGGACTTTGTGTCTGGATTACCGAGGACTGTTGGAGGTTGTGATGCAATCTGGGTAATTGTTGATAGATTGACCAAGTCAGCGCATTTTATTCCAGTTAATATGCGCTATCACATGGATAAGTTTGCTCAGTTGTACATCAAGGAGGTTGTTCGCCTTCATGGTATTCCTTCAAGTATTGTCTCGGATAGAGATCCGAGGTTTACTTCGAAGTTTTGGAAGGGTTTACAGCAGTCTCTGGGGTCAAAGTTGAGAATGAGTTCTGCTTATCACCCTCAGACGGATGGCCAGTCTGAAAGGACTATTCAGTCACTCGAAGATTTACTTAGAGCCTGTGTCTTGGAGAGTCAAGAAAGTTGGGATAAACTCTTGCCGCTCATAGAGTTTACCTACAACAATAGTCACCACTCTAGTATTGGAATGGCACCGTTCGAAGCACTGTATGGAAGGAAGTGTCAAACTCCCCTATGTTGGTTTCAAGTGGGGGAGCAGACGATCATTGGACCTGAGATTGTTCAAGAAACAACTGAAAAGATTCAGATGATCAGAGAGAAAATGAAGACAGCGCAGAGCCGGCAGAAAAGTTATGCAGATAAAAGAAGGAGACCTTTAGAGTTTGAAGAAGATGAGCATGTTTTTATTCGGGTAAGACCGACGACTGGTGTTGGAAGGGCTTTAAGGACAAGGAAGCTGTCACCAAGGTTTATTGGTCCTTATCAGATACTCAAGCGTATCGGTCCTGTCGCTTATCAGCTCGCTTTGCCTCCGTCGCTGTCTAATCTGCATAATGTGTTTCATGTCTCGCAATTACGGAAATTCGTGTCGGATCCCAATTATGTGATTGAAGTTCAACCGGATGACATGACTCTGCGATAGAATCTCACTTATGAGACAATTCCCGTCCGAATAGAAGATCGAAGAATGAAGCAGTTGCGGGGAAAGGAGATTTCATTAGTTAAAGTTATTTGGGAAAATGCTGATGTATCAGAAGCAACTTGGGAATTAGAAGATAAAATGAGAAAGGATTATCCTTAGTTGTTTATGTAAGCGGAATTTCGAGGACGAAATTCTTGTAAGTGGGGGAGAAGTGTAATACCCCGAATTTTTGTTTCCCAAATAAATAAAAAGAAATATTTAAATAAAACTAATTATATGGAATTTGTAACACCCTACATGATAATTACCCTTTAATTACCCCGAAATTAGGATTTTAAAATTTATTTTGAGGAAATGATTAAGATAAATTGCCAATATAATAGTTCACTTCATTAATGCCAGAGACACATCAGAGTTCAAAAGGCGGAAGACTTAAATACATCAGATACATAAAACACAAGTTTAAGTACAATCAGTTCGGCAATTCCAAAAATACAAAATATTGTTTTTAGCTCGGCCAACTAGCCAAGACCCATCTAGGCTATCCGACTCTAATGACTTACTCTCCCTGTAAGGGATAGTGATCCTGCTCGGTCGGGGACTGCGTCTGCTCGGGCTCAGTACCTGAAAAATGGTAAGGAGGTGAGCATTACACAGAACTTAAATAAGCAGTTTCTAGAACGACATACCGAACTACCATGCCAAACACAAGTAGTCAAATAGCAAATAAATTACAAGTAATCAAACCCATAGATCTCATGCATATATCAACATTTAGCTCGGTTCGCATACCCACATCCTCGTCTAGCTCGGCTCACATCATAAACCAGTTAACTCATTGCTAGCTATACCTCGGTTTATCCTCTCATGTCTCGGATTACCATCTCTATCTCGGGTTCACTACTCAATATTTCACTTTCACATAATTTACAATCTTTTACTCTTCTCGGATGCATACACCCAGTGCATGTCTTACACCATTTAAGTCGGATATTGGAGTGTCCATAACTGCGAGTACCACAATACTCGGCTTACAGCTGCGAGCACCACAATGTTCGGCTTACGCGATCAATGCACGCACCCAGTACGCGTCTGGTATGACCAGGAACACTACCGCCGATCATTCTATGGAGTAAGGAGTGTCCATAACTGCGAGTACCACAATACTCGACTTACAGCTGCGAGCACCACAATGCTCGGCTTACGCGATCAATGCACGAACCCAGTACGCGTCTTCTATGAACAGGAACACATCCCACCGATTCCGTTCTCGGAACCTTGTGAGTCATAACTGCGAGCACCACAATGCTCGACTTACAGTTGCGAGCACCACAATGCTCGGCTTACACGATCAATGCACGCACCCAGTACGCGTCTGCTATGACCCGACCACACAACCATTTCTCTTTAATTCCCCTTATCTTATTAACCATTACTTTTAGTTCGGCCCACCTCAGTTCACCTCTTTAATTTATTCCTTCTTGCATTAATCTCATTATTTACTTAGCTCGGCCTATCTCGGCTCAACCCTTTACCCATTTCCAATTCCCTTATCCCTATTATCTATCTCATCTCATTATATAACTTATTAGTTTGTCTTTTCGATCCACCCTGGTTACCATTCTTCTCGTTCTCCATTCTCACCCTCTCTCGGCTCGGCCACAGATACAAATACCAAATATCGAAGCATCATAAACACTTATACCTCAACAACCACATGAACAAAACACTTAGTCAATCCATCATATAAAATGCAGCATATGAAATATAGCATGTAATCAAAAGTGATATTCCATCTTCACCTAAAATCCATGTTTCTAGTTCATTCATTAATTCCCCTTTTACCCTTTTTACCATTTCTCTTCTAACATTAACCTATGTCCATTACCTAATCTAATACCCACTCTTAGTACCCTTTATGAACACCCTAGAAACCCAAACTCAAGTAGAGGTAACACTCACTCCTTACCTCAAATCGTGTGAGATAAGAGTTGAGAGTTTGAGAATGGTTCCTTGTGGCTTGTCCTTGACCTTAGCACCCTTGAATCCTTCTTACTCCAAGCTACACACGAGCTCCACCAATCTACACACAAACTCCACGGCGGTCCAGGGGCGCCCGGGACGGAAGAGAAGGCGGCGGGGAGGAGGTCTCTGGTTGGTGGAAGAGAGGGAAAATGTTCGTGAGAAGAGGAGAAGAAGAAGATATGTTGGGTTGTTGTTGCTGGACTTTGAGAGAAAAGGGAAAGAGAGACGTAGGGAATAGAGAGGAATAAAAGTGAGAAGTGTTATGGGTTATGTGTTGGGATTTTCTTTTATTTAAATGTGGAAGATATTTGTGTGGCTCTCAATGGAAGCTTCTTGAGGAAGCTTGAATTTGTGGACAGGATTCATTGGCTTCTTGAGGAAGCCAAGAACAGTACATTGAAAAGGACATAAAGCAAGGATAATGACATAAAGTGAAAGATAGTACATAGTACGGATGGTATGAATCCCAAAGGGCCAACAGCTCAACATGAGCTGGCACGGAGGAGCTAGGACGTGTCGGCTAGGATACGTCGGCTAGGATACGTCGACTCGGTATGGAGGAATCGTAGTAGTCCGAACTTCCATCTCAAATAATAGTGTGGGGTGCGCTGAGGTCGGCTAATCCGAGCTTGACAACAGGTTCAGCGTTTTACCCCATTCAGCTCGGTCGGGATCGGTCCTAGGTCCAATACCTACATACTAGGTCGGTTACCATGAGCTGGATGATGGCTACTCGGATCTTATAAGCTCGGTATGAGCTCAATCATGTTTGCTCGATCCTCATGAGCTCGAATGGATGGATAAACTCGGATAGATAGATGAGCTTGGATATACTAATGAGCTCAATAATACTGATGAGCTCGCTGATAATGAGCTCGGTTGCACTAATGGGTTCGGTCATCATGAGCTCGGATTGTTCGGGAATTAGGCACTCCTAGCTGATTGCTCGGTTCGGAGTAGTTTAGAAGCAAGAGGTTGGATTACTGCTCATGCTCAACAAATACAAAACCGACGTAGATGTTTAGTCGAAATGGCGTCGGCTTTTGACACTAAATGTTTATTCGATTAGTATGAGCCCAGCGCTACAACTCGGTTCTACCGATGAGTTCGGCTTGTGACTCTGGACGTCGTTCATTGGTCGGATGAGGGGTGATAGTTTAGAATAAGGTCGGTTTACGACTCTAAACCTCTTTTTGGTCGGCTAAGATAGAATTTGCTCGGACCGAGGTCCGAGCCGCTACACTTAACCCACTTGTTCTTTGCTAAAGCTTAATTTCTTCACAGACTGATTGTAATCGATTAACACCCCACAGTAATTGATTACACTAAGAGGTCTTTATGTACTGATGGTTTCTAACTTCATGGTATACTCCTTAACTCCAACATACACTTTGGCCACGAACAAATTACTACATTCCAACTTACTCTTCTGATTATCCTTAGCTTAATTTAGACTTTTCCCATTTTAAGCTTAGATTCAGAAATCGGGATGTGATCGAGGCCGTACCCGATCAAAATAAAAGGTGTTTATTCTGTAGTACTAGGAAGGTGATCCTAGGTCGTTTCCCAGCGAATATCGGTCTAGGCAAAGTATCAAACACGTAGTGTGCAGAAAAATGGGGGGGGGGGGGGTTTTGTGTGTCACAAATGTGAAGAACAAAACACAAACAGAATATAAAAACTAAGAAAATCAGAAACAAAAGCGGGCAAACCCCTTTGGTTACGTACACTACTCAATCCTAGCTCACTAAAGATCGATTCCTCTCCTCTCCTCTGTCCAACTCGTGATAACCAAATACTAAGCGAAAATTCAGTTATCACTCCAAACCCTAACTTCTAATTAAGCATCAGAAACCAGAATTGGAGTTTTTACGAGTTAATACAAATTAAGCATTTATATTCATGTATTATCTCTACGAAATGGAATTAAGCAAACCACTACACATCGATAAACATGAAAACAGAGAAGAGAAAACGAAATTGCATTAATAACAAGAGCTCAAGAGTAGATAATACAATACCAAAGGGATTAACCCTTGAAGTCTAGCCTTCCATGGCCATAAATGAAGAAAAACGAGTAGAAATGGGGAAGAACAAAACCCTAGCAGCCACCATCACTTGGGAGAGCCAAGAGAAAAGTTCTAACCTAGAGAGAGAGTGAGAAATCTGAAATGAAAGTGTGTCTTTGGAGGTTACACGAATTTCCCCTCTTAAGACACAAAATGGGCCTAAAACATGGGCCCAAATCCTAAGAAACACTATTCTGAACATTACAATTAAAAAGGGACCTAAATGCAAATTACAATCTTCACTTCAATACTTCAATCTTCATTTCCAAACTTTCCAAAGTGTCCTTGTGCCAAATATTACCTGAAAATAGAAATAGAATTAATTAGGCTAAATAATTCCAAATTAAACAATATTCGGAATATTAGTCCAATAAACTCTAAATCAATAAATCAAGCTAATCAATGTCAAATGGGCAACAAGTATCAATAATAGGAGTAAAATAATGCAAGGAATAATGGGAAATAAAATGCTCATCAAATACCCCCACACTTATCCTTTTGCACTCCTGGGCAAAACCAAAAGATAGGACTATGAAGATCAATATGCACCAAAGTGAATCATGCAACAAGATGACTACAACTAAGAAATGCAAACCTAAGAGATTACATACTTCACAATGAATTCTAGGAAATGCAAAGAAATGGGCAAACTCAAGCACACAAAATGGTTAAGGATCAAAGAGTCAAAGCATCCGCGAACATCATCCAATTACTTCAAGTATGCAAAGAAACCAATGACATCAAGAGGATAGTCACAAAGATGATAGAAACTCACAAGGATCACTCAAAAGTGTTTACACTCAAGTGTTTGGGGTTAATCATTATTTACACTCAAGGCACATCATGAAAAACAAACACAACCATAAGCTTGACAAGCCTCTAACATCAACCATCAACACACATGCACAAAATGATCAAAAGGTCTTTTAAGGGTTGTAATGGGGCCAAGGACAAGGTAGGATAAAAATATGGGAATGTAGCTAAAACCAAAGGAATAGAGGAGCAATGGGGAATAAGTAAAAAGTAAGCAAAATCCACCCCAAAATCAACTACCACTAATTCCAATCCTCTTTGCCTCAACAACCTTTTATTCACTTTTTTATTTTTTTTTTTCTTTTTTTTTTTTTTTTATTTTTGCATTTTTTTTTTTTTTGTATTTTTGTCTTCTATTTTTTTTTTGTTTTTGAGAGATATACAAAAAGAAAAGAAGAAACAACACAAATGGCATGAAGATGAAGCCATAACTATAACAACCAATGAGGCAAAACCAAGAACTCAACCAATTAAAGCATAAAGCACACTTCTTACCTAATACCCATTCCCAAAACAATTCCAAAGCTCCAAAATTCCCTAAGGTTAGGACAATCATGGTTTTTCAGTCATAGGCTTGTAATGAGCTAAAGAACAAGGAAAGGGATAAAAAGTCTCAAAGGGGCTAGCAAAGGATACATTCATTCAAGGTAGGCTCATATGGCTAGTAGCTTATTCAAGAAAGAAAGTGCCTAAATCATTTCAAAATGTGCATGAGCAATCAAGTATCAACAAGAGTCAAGTCAAGTTCTAGAGTGCAAGTAATCCAGAGTGCAATCACACATGACAGAAAATTAGGTGGCATATATAGCAATCCACCCACAATTAAGGCTCAAATCCTCACAAAAGGGACAATTCTATCACAGTGTTACCACCTCTTAATTATCAAAAGCAACTTTACACACAGAAATGCATGAATTCAGACACGAGATACCAAAACTCTACTAAAATGAAGCAAAAACATGCAAGAAAATGCCCAAAACTAAGCAAAACCTAAAAAAAAAATCAAAGCAAAATATGCAACCTAAACTACTCTTCCCCCACACTTAAATCACACATTGTCCTCAATGGAACACAAATAGCAGAATCAGACAGATATAGACAAGTGTAATAAAAAGAGTAAGGAAGGAGAAAAGGAGACTCCCTAAGTCATGGTTGTTCAAAAGTGGGGTCGACCAATGAGGCCTCCTCCACAGGTGCATCATCCAAAGAAGGGGTGGTTAGGAAAGGCTTGAGTCGGTGGCCATTGACTTTGAAGCTCTTGTTCGTGGACTCACTCTTGATCTCCACAGTGCCATAAGGAAACACTTGGGTGACTACAAACGGTCCAATCCATTTAGAGCGGAGCTTTCCACTCATGAGTCCAAGCCTAGAGTTGTAGAGCAAAACTTTTTGACCAACCAAGAACTCCTTTCTGGAAATGGAGTTATCATGAAGCTTCTTGGTCTTCTCTTTGTAGAATTTGGAGTTCTCATAGGCCTCCAAGCGGATCTCATCTAGCTCACTCAACTGCAGCTTCCTCTCCTCACCCGCTTGATCAAGAGCTAAGTTACATTGCTTCACAGCCCAATATGCACGGTGCTCTATCTCCACAGGCAGGTGGCACGCCTTACCAAAGACAACCCGATAGGGTGACATCCCTATGGGTGCCTTGTAAGCGGTCCGATGGGCCCATAGAGCATCCTCCAATCGTGTGCTCCAATCCTTTCTATTAGGCTTCACCATCTTCTCCAAAATCCGCTTGATCTCTCTATTTGAAATCTCCGCTTGCCCGTTGGTTTGGGGGTGATAGGGTGTAGAGACTTTGTGCACAACCCCATACTTCTTGAGCAAAGCTTGCATGGATCTATTGCAGAAGTGTGTGCCTTGGTCACTGACTATGGCTCTAGGTATGCCAAACCTGCAAAGGATATTAGACCTGACAAAATCTACAACAACCTGAGCATCATTAGTCCTGGTGGCCTTAGCTTCCACCCATTTGGATACGTAATCCACAGCAAGTAAGATATAATAAAAACCAAAAGAAACAGGAAAGGGGCCCATGAAATCTATACCCCAGACGTCAAACACCTCACAAAACAACATAGGTTGTTGCGGCATCTGTTGCCTCCAAGATAGAGCGCCTCCTGCTCTTTGACACTGCTCACACGAGCTGCAGATGTTGCTCGCATCCTTGAAAATGGTAGGCCAATAAAATCCAGAATCCAGCACCTTTCGTGCTGTCCTTTGAGTACCAAGGTGGCCTCCCACTGGTGAAGCATGGCAAAATTGGAGAACCGATTGGATCTCCTGGTCTGGAATGCACCTGCGAATGACCTGATCACTGCAAAAACGCCATAAATAGGGGTCATCCCATACATAATGCTTGGCATCGCTCTTTAATTTGTCTCTTTGAGCTTTGGATGCCAAGGCAGGAAAAACAGAAGCAACGAGATAATTAACAATGTCTGCAAACCAAGGAGTTTGGGGAAGGGGATGGGAAACATGTAAAGATAAAAGCTGCTCATCCGGGAAGTTATCCCGGATAGGAAATGCATCCTCCTCTCTCTCTATCCTGCTCAAGTGGTCTGCGACAAGGTTATGCGCACCACTCCGATCCTGAATCTCAAGATCAAACTCCTGGAGGAGCAACATCCACCTAATCAACCTAGGTTTGGAATCTGTCTTTTTCAAAAGATACTTAAGAGCAGCATGATCAGTGTACACTACAACCTTAGAACCAAGCAAATATGATCTAAATTTGTCAAGTGCAAAAACAATAGCCAAAAGTTCTTTTTCAGTTGTTGTGTAATTAACCTGTGCTGCATCTAAAGTCCTAGAAGCATAATAAATCACATGCGACAGCTTACCAACCCTTTGGGAGAGAACTGCTCCCAAAGCATAATTTGAAGCATCAGTCATGAGCTCAAATGGGAGGGTCCAATCAGGTGGTTGGATGATGGGAGTGGTGGTCAGTGCTTTCTTCAATTCATCAAATGCCCTCTTGCATTGGTCTCCAAATTCCCATGGGGCATCCTTTTGAAGCAACTTGGAAAGAGGAAGGGCAATGTTGCTAAAGTTCTGAATAAACCTGCGATAGAAACCTGCATGACCAAGAAAAGAACGCACCTCTCGCACGCAAGAGGGGTAAGGCAAATGTGATATTACATGCAGCTTAGCAGGGTCAACTTCTATGCCCTTGTGCGAAACAATGTGCCCTAAGACTATGCCTTGTTCTACCATGAAGTGGCATTTTTCAAAATTCAAGACAAGGTTAGTCTCAATGCACCTGTTAAGCACCTTAGTCAAATTATCAAGACATGCATCAAATGAGGAGCCATAAACACTAAAATCATCCATGAAGACCTCTATGCAATGCTCGAGCAAGTCAGCGAAAATACTCATCATACATCTTTGAAATGTGGCAGGAGCATTGCATAGGCCAAAAGGCATCTTTCTATATGCAAATGTGCCAAAAGGACAGGTAAATGTGGTCTTATGTTGGTCCTCTGGTGCAATACAAATTTGAAAATAACCAGAGAATCCATCTAAGAAGCAATAATGAGATTTACCTGCCAGGCGCTCCAACATCTGATCAATGAAGGGGAGAGGGAAATGATCCTTGCGAGTCGCCTGGTTGAGCTTTCTGTAATCAATGCAGACTCTCCAACTGTTCTGCACTCTAGTGGGAATCAGCTCATCCTTCTCATTTTTGACAACTGTGACACCAGACTTCTTGGGGACAACTTGCACCGGGCTCACCCAAGTGCTATCTGAAATTGGGTAGATGATACCCGCTTGGAGCAGCTTGGTGACTTCTTTCTTAACCACATCAAGAATCTGGGGGTTCAATCGTCTTTGGGGTTGTCTCACTGGTTTAGTCCCATCCTCCAACAAAATGCGGTGCATGCACATGGAGGGGCTAATTCCAGGAATATCCGCTAAAGTCCATCCAATTGCCTTCTTGTTCTTTCTTATCACATCCAGTAGTTTCTCCTCTTGATCAACAGAAAGTGAGGTAGAGATGATCACTGGGAGTTTCTGCTCATCCTCCAAGTAAGCATATTTGAGATGAGGAGGGAGGGGCTTCAGGTCCAATGAGGGTGCCTGCATAATAGATGGAACTAAAGGGACAACAGAAATGGATTCTGCTGCCTGCACCTGAACAAGTGAATCAGACTCATGCATAACAGATATGGGGTTAGGGTTGGCATAATCTGAATCTATAACATATGAATCATCAGATGCAGTGGCAGAGTCTAGAAACTGAGCTATTTCAGTGCATGCGGTGCACCATCCAGAGTTAGTGCATGATGGACAAGTAAATGAATCAGTGAAAGATGGCAATTCAAAATCATGATGCAAAATGTCAAGCATATGCTCATCTATCAAATCATCAAGCAAGTCCACATGGAAAACAGAGTGATCCTCAGGAAAATGTTTCATAGCATGGAAAATGTCAAATCGGATCACACTGCCATCAAACTCCATGGAAAGTGAACCTGAATGCACATCTATCTTGGTTTGGGCTGTTTTCAAAAATGGCCTCCCCAAAATAATAGGAACAGCATTACGGGGAGAGTCATCTTCCATATCAAGTATGTAAAAATCAGCAGGGAAGATTAACTCTTCAACCCGAACCAAGACATCCTCTATCAAACCTGCGGGGTGGGCAGTACTTCTATTTGCCAATTGAATCACCACACCCGTAGGTTGAAGAGGTCCAAGAGAAAGAGACTTAAAAACAGACATAGGCATGACATTTATGGATGCTCCTAAATCTAGCATAGCATTTTCAAACTTAACATTGCCTATGATGCAAGGTATAGAGAAAGTTCCAGGATCCTTACATTTTTCAGGAATGTGAGGGATAGGTTTACCTATGAGAGCGGAGACATTCCTTCCCATGCTTATCCTCTCATTGCCCTTGAGTCTTCTCTTATGAGTGCACAACTCCTTAAGGAACTTCGCATACCTTGGAATCTGTTTTATTGCATCAAGAAGGGGTATGTTGACTTCCACCTTCCTGAATGTGTCAAGAATGTCCTTGTCCACCTCTTCCACCCTTTTGTTTTGAGGCACTCTTGGTGGGAATGGAAGAGGAACAGGAGGAGGTTGTAGGACAACAGCAGGGCTTGTGGTTGAAGTCGAGGAGGGTTGAGTTGGATGATTCTCTTTGGTGCTAGCATGCTCACCTTCATCTACCACTTGGCTCTTCCCTTTAGAGGAAGCTAGAGCATCATTGTTGAGGTGAGGTTGTGGTGTGGGTGTGACAATCTGCTTTCCCGACCTCAGGTTGATGGCACTCACATTCTGATTCTGAGGGTTGATCACAGTTTGGGATGGCAACTTGTCAGAATTTTGAGATTGCAAGTTGTTGAGAGAAGTTGCCATTTGACCCATCTGATTTGTCAAAGTCTGAATGGATGCCTCTTGTCTCTGAATGGATGCTCTAGTCTCTTGTTGAAATTGGAGGTTTTGCATGGTCATTTGCCTCACCAACTCCTCCAAGGTAGGTTGGTTGGATGGAGGGGCTGATGGTGCAGGATGAACCACTTGCTGCTGTTGTTGTTGCCTTTGCTGCTGGATTGGAGGAGGTACATATGGTGGTCTACTCGGTCCAGCGGTGTTCTGAAATGGAACATTAGGAGGAGGTTGTTGTTCTTGTTGATCAGACCACTTCAGATTGGGATGGTTCCTCCATCCAGGGTTGTATCTATTGGAAGAGAGGTCATGATTATGTTGTTGTGGGCCTCTATTGTTGTATATGTTTGCTGCATAGGCCTCGGGTTGGTCACCACTTGTCATCGGCTGTTGCTGCTGAAGGGAAGGGCATGCATCTGTGGGGTGCTCAATGGATGTGCATATGCCACACACTCTAGCAGGAAGTATCATCTTTTTCTGATTGACAGCCAATTGTGTGACCAATGTTGTGAGAGAATCAATTTTCTGCTCAAGCTTCTCAACCTTGCCCGAGTCTGCACCAACATCATTTACATCCCTCACAACTATTGCATCACTGTTGCTTCTTGCATGGAATTGTTGACAGTTGGAAGCCATCTTCTCAATTTTGCTCCTGGCTTGTAAGGGTGTCATATCTCCCAATGTACCACCACTTGCAGCATCTACCATGTTTCTTTCCATGAAGTTGAGACCTTCATAAAAGTACTGGATGAGAAGCTGCTCTGAGATCTGATGGTGAGGGCAGGAAGCACACAACCTCTTGAATCTCTCCCAATAATCATAGAGACTCTCTCCATGTTGTTGCCTGATACCAGAAATTTCCTTTCTGATTGCAGTGGTCCTATTTGCAGGGAAGAATTTTTCCAGAAATGCCCTCTTCAAGTCATCCCAGCTTGTGATGGAACCAGGGGCCAAGTCAGATAACCAATCTTGTGCTAGACCCTCTAAGGAATGTGGAAATGCTCTGAGACAGACATGATCCTCTTGCACATCATGTGGTTTCATTGTGGTGCACACTATATGGAATTTCTTGAGATGCTTATGAGGATCCTCACCTGCAAGACCATGAAACTTGGGCAACAAATGGATTAGTCCTGTTCTAAGCTCAAAAGGAACATCCTCATCAGGATACCGGATACACGAGTCTTCAATAGTGAAGTCAGGTGCAGCCAGCTCCCTAAGTGTCCTTTCCCTTGGTGGGGGTTGAGCCATGTTATCACAATGTATAGAATCAGATTGAATAAAAGTAGAAGGAATAGAAGAAATAGAAACAGAATCAGAATTAGATGGACTATAAGATGACTCTGACTCACTACCTAATGACTGATTCCTATTTTGTCTAACTAATCTGTGATAAGTTCTATCAATTTCAGGGTTGTAAGGATGCAAATAACTTGGGTTGCCCCTAGTCATGTACTGAACAGAACAGCATCAACCATAGCATACTGTAACAGATATGCATGACCAAAATCGGCAACAAAATTTATTATTTTTTAAAATTTTTTTCTTTATTTTTTTCAGCACCCTAAAATCATGAAAACATATCACAGAAAGTTTGAGGACAAAATTCAAAAGGGAACCAAGTCAAAGAATTAAAACAGTGACCAAAAACTAAGAAAATAGAACTTGTAAAATAAAAAAGAAATAGTAAACAGGCTTTTTCAGGATCCAAACGAAGGGGTTTTCTGACAAAGTCAGAAAAATCAGATTATTTAGAAAATTCCCTTCGATTTGATATAAAATTCGTCAAATTCCGACAACCTGATCAAAAGTTATGCCTATTTATAGTAAGTGCTGCTGAAACTTGGAAAATTTTTCTGGAACTCACAACCAGTGCATATCTGAGTGTCTGTGATGCATCAAAACACTAATATATGATGAAACAAGTGTGGATACCAATTTTCGTGCAAAAATTCCACCCGCAGCTATGTTGAATGGCCCTCACAGAATCACTAGAATAGCATCAGTTGTGCAGAACAGCAAATCAGCAAACATGGCAACTTTCAATCAGTTATCAGAATGCTTATTCACACACTAACTACACTAACTAATCTAATTAACTACTGTATGATCTTTGGCAAGAACCGATAGTCCCCGGCAACGGCGCCAAATTTTGATCGAGGCCGTACCCGATCAAAATAAAAGGTGTTTATTCTGTAGTACTAGGAAGGTGATCCTAGGTCGTTTCCCAGCGAATATCGGTCTAGGCAAAGTATCAAACACGTAGTGTGCAGAAAAATGGGGGGGGGGGGGTTTTGTGTGTGACAAATGTGAAGAACAAAACACAAACAGAATATAAAAACTAAGAAAATCAGAAACAAAAGCGGGCAAACCCCTTTGGTTACGTACACTACTCAATCCTAGCTCACTAAAGATCGATTCCTCTCCTCTCCTCTGTCCAACTCGTGATAACCAAATACTAAGCGAAAATTCAGTTATCACTCCAAACCCTAACTTCTAATTAAGCATCAGAAACCAGAATTGGAGTTTTTACGAGTTAATACAAATTAAGCATTTATATTCATGTATTATCTCTACGAAATGGAATTAAGCAAACCACTACACATCGATAAACATGAAAACAGAGAAGAGAAAACGAAATTGCATTAATAACAAGAGCTCAAGAGTAGATAATACAATACCAAAGGGATTAACCCTTGAAGTCTAGCCTTCCATGGCCATAAATGAAGAAAAACGAGTAGAAATGGGGAAGAACAAAACCCTAGCAGCCACCATCACTTGGGAGAGCCAAGAGAAAAGTTCTAACCTAGAGAGAGAGTGAGAAATCTGAAATGAAAGTGTGTCTTTGGAGGTTGCACGAATTTCCCCTCTTAAGACACAAAATGGGCCTAAAACATGGGCCCAAATCCTAAGAAACACTATTCTGAACATTACAATTAAAAAGGGACCTAAATGCAAATTACAATCTTCACTTCAATACTTCAATCTTCATTTCCAAACTTTCCAAAGTGTCCTTGTGCCAAATATTACCTGAAAATAGAAATAGAATTAATTAGGCTAAATAATTCCAAATTAAACAATATTCGGAATATTAGTCCAATAAACTCTAAATCAATAAATCAAGCTAATCAATGTCAAATGGGCAACAAGTATCAATAATAGGAGTAAAATAATGCAAGGAATAATGGGAAATAAAATGCTCATCAGGATGTTACAATTCTCCCCCACTTACTGGAATTTCGTCCCCGAAATTCCGTTCAGTTCCATAAATGGAGAGTCATCCCTTGACAAGGCTTTCGACTATGGTCTTTACGCCCCTTTTGTTTCATTCTTGTATTTGGGATACTCCTAAGTTCATTCTTCTTAGTGCTTTCGAATTTACGTTAAAACATCTCACAGCTCGTCCTCGCACGACTTCACTTCTTGTTTCCTTTTGATGTTCGGACAAGGTGTTAGTTGGGTTACTAAGTCCTCCCCCACTTGGCATTGACATACCCGATTTTCACTAACTGCACCTTTAATTAAGGCTCGATACACATGCATAAACCTTGAAAGAATTTTGGGTGGTTATGAATTAAGATGGGTGGGTACTCTTGAAATTCGGAACGCTTCGTTAAACACTGATTCCGATTAATGGAACTTAAGTCATGCATCAAGTGTATGCCAGCAGTCCTGCTTCCACTGATTCTAAATGAGATACCGGGAGAAGTTTGATTGGGTGTCTAGAAACTAGTTTGGTTTTCATGCTGGACAAAATAATTTTTCCATAGGATTTGCTTAATTATTTCCAGTATTAAGTATTTGGTTACACTATTCTTAAATAGGTAGGGTAGCTTAAGGTTCTTACCCTATAGTTTCGCCTTAGGTCTATTCTTCTAAACCTGCAAGAACTCTTGGAAAGAATACTTTCCGGTTAATTTATTTCCTTATGGAGGATTTGTTTCTTGGCATGATGCTATCTTGGTTGTCTTGATTTAACTTAGGAGGTTGCGATGATACCATCCATCAATAGCTGCAAGGATCGGGGTGATCAGTCCCAACCTCACGTCTATCAATAGTGTACCGTTGCCAGGTTGGTCTGATAACATTTTCATTTAATAGATGTAAGAGTAAGGATGGCCAATCCCAACTTTACATCCTGTTAATGACAACACCATTATCGTGTTTAGCTATAGACTAACTAGGATCCTACAATTCACTGTTTCTGTGTAAGGTACTTCATGATCTTCTAGTGGGTTGGATCAAATCTTTTACATCCCATAACAGGGTACATCTTAGGGAGCCTTTACTAGAGAGCTAATGAAAACAGGGCTTAAAGTTTACAAAGATACATTTTAACCTAGTACTCGGATAGGACAATCCGAGTACAATCGAGAGGTGTTGACCGAATTAGTCCCTACGGTAGACAACTCTAGCTTTCTCGCAGCCAATAGAATAGAAGAGCGCGCTGCGTCGTTCTCGAACCAAAACTGCACAAGGGTTAATCGTTTACCTAGCAAAGACCTCAGATCAGCTCATCGGCATCGTCCCCCTCTTTGATGTCCATAGTGTAAAAATCATCCCTCCGAGGTGGTCGATTCCCACCGACCTGCCGAGACGGATCAGCATTGATTTCCTCCTTCAGGACGTTCGTAGGGCATTGGGCCGCGAGGTGACCGGACTGATGACATCGATAGCATAGTCCTTTTCCTTTGTTCGAATTCAGCATCTAGCACTTTCCCCTATGTTGCTTTCCACAATATTGACAGATCGGATAAGGACCAGGGCCGGTCACTTTCCGACCATCGCCCCATGATGCTGTCGTTGCCTTTGAGCTCGGACCCTCGTGACGGTCCGAACTCCGAGTTGTTTCTCTCATGATGGGTTTACTAGTCCTTGAAACATCCTTGCCCCTCTGCTTGGCTGCTTCGTTATTGAGGCCTCTCTCGTACATACTCACCATATTAACCAACTGGGACAGGTTGGCTATGTTTTGGTTCCCGAATGCTAGCCTGATTTCGGCTCGAAGCCCAGCCTTGAACTTAACACACTTGGTCCTCTCGTCGGCAGCCCGATAGCTTTCGGCATACTTAATCAGTTCCTCGAACTTAACCGCATACTCGTCCACGCTGAGACTGCCTTGCTTCATATTTAAGAAGGCAATCTCTTTCTCCCTTAGAATATCCTCTGAGAAGTATTTTTCACGAAATCTCCTCTTAAATACTTCCCATGCTACGCTTTGCCTCTTCACTTCTAGGATTTGTTGCATTTGCGCCCACCATTGCTCCGCCTCCCCTGCTAACGCACACATCACTAGCAAGGCCCTTTGGTTGTCTGGAAGACGCATCGTGCAGAATACTTCTTCTATCTCTTGGAGCCACTTACGTGCTCCGTCCGGGTTATAGCCACCCAGGAACCTTGGTGGATTGTTTCTTCTGAGTTCGGTCAACCAGTCAATTTCCGCTGGTACTGGGTTTTGAGATGCGTGTAGCTGTCGATCCATTGCTTCCTATGGCTCTTGTAATTGTGACTCTTTCTATCCCTTCGGTTTAATCTCTGTTTATGTGGATCGAGTTCTCTAGAGTTGTCACGATCTTGTCAATGCTGCTGCTATTCCCTTTCCTTACTGGCTACCTCTAGGACAACCAATAGGTTAATGCCAACCTAATCAACAACACATATGCACCTCATTACTCTAATTTAGACACTTAACTACTTAGCGGTCACTCGCTGGGTGAGTAACCATGGGAGATGTGAGTCCACACTCCAAAGGCCGAGGGAAACTGCTCTGATACCAAAAATGTAACACCCTACATAATAATTACCCTTTAATTACCCCGAAATTAGGATTTTAAAATTTCTTTTGAGGAAATGATTAAGATAAATTGCCAATATAATAGTTCACTTCATTAATGCCAGAGACACATCAGAGTTCAAAAGGCGGAAGACTTAAATACATCAGATACATAAAACACAAGTTTAAGTACAATCAGTTCGGCAATTCCAAAAATACAAAATATTGTTTTTAGCTCGGCCAACTAGCCGAGACCCATCTAGGCTATCCGACTCTAATGACTTACTCTCCCTGTAAGGGAGAGTGATCCTGCTTGGCCGGGGACTGCGTCTGCTCGGGCTCAGTACCTGAAAAATGGTAAGGAGGTGAGCATTACACAGAACTTAAATAAGCAGTTTCTAGAATGACATACCGAACTACCAAGCCAAACACAAGTAGTCAAATAGCAAATAAATCACAAGTAATCAAACCCATAGATCTCATGCATATATCAACATTTAGCTCGGTTCGCATACCCACATCCTCGTCTAGCTCGGCTCACATCATAAACCAGTTAACTCATTGCTAGCTATACCTCGGTTTATCCTCTCATGTCTCGGATTACCATCTCTATCTCGGGTTCACTACTCAATATTTCACTTTCACATAATTTACAATCTTTTACTCTTCTCGGATGCATACACCCAGTGCATGTCTTACACCATTTAAGTCGGATATTGGAGTGTCCATAACTGCGAGTACCACAATACTCGGCTTACAGCTGCGAGCACCACAATGTTCGGCTTACGCGATCAATGCACGCACCCATTACGCGTCTGCTATGACCAGGAACACTACCGCCGATCATTCTATGGAGTAAGGAGTTTCCATAACTGCGAGTACCACAATACTCGACTTACAGCTGCGAGCACCACAATGCTCGGCTTACGCGATCAATGCACGCACCCAGTACGCGTCTACTATGACCAGGAACACATCCCACCGATTCCGTTCTCGGAACCTTGTGAGTCATAACTGCGAGCACCACAATGCTCGACTTACAGCTGCGAGCACCACAATGCTCGGCTTACGCGATCAATGCACGCACCCAGTACGCGTCTGCTATGACCCGACCACACAACCATTTCTCTTTAATTCCCCTTATCTTATTAACCATTACTTTTAGTTCGGCCCACCTCAGTTCACCTCTTTAATTTATTCCTTCTTGCATTAATCTCATTATTTACTTAGCTCGGCCTATCTCGGCTCAACCCTTTAACCATTTCCGATTTCCCTTATCCCTATTATCTATCTCATTTCATTATATAACTTATTAGTTTGTCTTTTCGATCCACCCTGGTTACCATTCTTCTCGTTCTCCATTCTCACCCTCTCTCGGCTCGGCCACAGATACAAATACCAAATATCGAAGCATCATAAACACTTATACCTCAACAACCACATCAACAAAACACTTAGTCAATCCATCATATAAAATGCAGCATATGAAATATAGCATGTAATCAAAAGTGATATTCCATCTTCACCTAAAATCCATGTTTCTAGTTCATTCATTAATTCCCCTTTTACCCTTTTTACCATTTCTCTTCTAACATTAACATATGTCCATTCCCTAATCTAATACCCACTCTTAGTACCCTTTATGAACACCCTAGAAAGTCAAACTCAAGTAGAGGTAACACTCACTCCTTACCTCAAACCGTGTGAGATAAGAGTTGAGAGTTTGAGAATGGTTCCTTGTGGCTTGTCCTTGACCTTAGCACCCTTGAATCCTTCTTACTCCAAGCTACACACGAGCTCCACCAATCTACACACGAACTCCACGGCGGTCCAAGGGCGCCCGGGACGGAAGAGAAGGGGGCGGGAAGGAGGTCTCTGGTTGGTGGAAGAGAGGGAAAATGTTCGTGAGAAGAGGAGAAGAAGAAGATATGTTGGGTTGTTGTTGCTGGACTTTGAGAGAAAAGGGAAAGAGAGACGTAGGGAAGAGAGAGAGGAATAAAAGTGAGAAGTGTTATGGGTTATGTGTTGGGATTTTCTTTTATTCAAATGTGGAAGATATTTGTGTGGCTCTCATTGGAAGCTTCTTGAGGAAGCTTGAATATGTGGACAGGATTCATTGGATTCTTGAGGAATCCAAGAACAGTACATTGAAAAGGACATAAAGCAGTGATAATGACATAAAGTGAAAGTTAGTACATAGTACGGATGGTATGAATCCCAAAGGGCCAACAGCTCAACATGAGCTGGCACGGAGGAGCTAGGACCTGTCGGCTAGGATACGTCGGCTAGGATACGTCGGCTCGGTATGGAGGAATCGTAGTAGTCCGAACTTCCATCTCGGATAATAGTGTGGGGTGCGCTGAGGTCGGCTAATCCGAGCTTGACAACAGGTTCAGCGTTTTACCCCATTCAGCTCGGCCAGGATCGGTCCTAGGTCCAATTCCTACATACTAGGTCGGTTACCATGAGCTGGATGATGGCTACTCGGATCTTATAAGCTCGGTATGAGCTCAATCATGTTTGCTCGATCCTCATGAGCTCGAATAAATGGATAAACTCGGATAGATAGATGAGCTTGGATATACTAATGAGCTCAATAATACTGATGAGCTCGCTGATAATGAGCTTGGTTGCACTAATGGGTTCGGTCCTCATGAGCTCAGATTGTTCGACAATTAGGCACTCCTAGATGATTGCTCGGTTCGGAGTAGTTTAGAAGCAAGAGGTCGGATTACTGCTCATGCTCAGCAGATACAAAACCGACGTAGATGTTTAGTCGAAATGGCGTCGGCTTATGACACTAAATGTTTATTCGGTTAGTATGAGCCCAGCGCTACAACTCGGTTCTACCGATGAGTTCGGCTTGTGACTCTGGACGTCGTTCATTGGTTGGATGAGGGGTGATAGTTTAGAATAAGGTCGGTTTACGACTCTAAACCTCTTTTCGGTCGGCTAAGATAGAATTTGCTCGGACCTAACCCACTTGTTCTTTGCTAAAGCTTAATCTCTTCACAGACTGATTGTAATCGATTAACACCCCACGGTAATTGATTACACTAAGAGGTCTTTATGTACTGATGGTTTCTAACTTCATGGTATACTCCTTAACTCCAACATACACTTTGGCCACGAACACATTACTACATTCCAGCTTACTCTTCTGATTATCCTTAGCTTAATTTAGACTTTTCCTATTTTAAGCTTAGATTCAGAAATCGGGATGTTACAGAATTAATTAGATTTGTTTATTAATTTGTGATTATATTAAAAGGATAATCAAGGGAAAAATATAAGAAAAATATTTTGGTTAAGAAATAAGGTGTTTTTGCTGTTTGGTCCTTGGAAAGGACCTAGGAGTCAATATTGAAAAGATGTTTGGAGGGAAAGTGAATAAAATAGTAATTTTTGAAAAACTGGTCGTGTTAATCGATTAACCCGACCATTAATCGATTAACGATAGTGCAGAAGCTGAAGATAGTGGAGTTTGATGACTCAACCAGCTGGATAATTCGAGTTTAACACCTAGCACCAACTGGGATTAGTGGATAACACGTGTTAAGCTGCATGAGAGTTGATTTTGGCTATAAATTGTGGTTTTGGTTGATGAAAAACCATAAGAAAATTAGAAGAGGAAGTGAAACTCTGCTGAATTTTCATTTGAACACCCTCTGTTCTTCGTCTTCGTTCTTAATCCTTACCCACACACTAATTGTAAGCTTTACACCATTTTAAAGCTTGCAAAGAGACCTTCAATTCAAGACAAGAATCGTGCATTTTGGTGGCTTGTGCAAGGAGAACGAATTCACTAAAGATTGGTCCAAGAATCTGAAGTCTGTGGTTTCAGCTTTGAGGTGCCAAGTTCAAGTCTTCGATTTTGGTATGTAAAGGCCCTCAAATCATGTCATTTCGGTTTCTAAGTAAAGATTGCAATGTCTAGTTTCTATATTGACCAAGTTTATTCGTTTTCATGCCCATTTGCTATGTCAAATCCTCTGCCAAACTTGCTCTCTTGAACTTGTGTTGGAACCGAAAATAGAGCAAGAAGTGATTGTAGAATCTGAGGATTTTCTTGCTGTCTTTGCATCCAAAAAGCTTCATTGAGGTAAGGGAGAAGCTTTACTAATGCTAGAATAGATTATGGGATTGAATTGAATATTGGTTGAACCTCTATGTGGTTCAAAGGGCACTAGGTTAGTGGACAATGGCTTGGAGGCCAATTTGAAATGAAAACGGAATTGGAACATGTTAGATTATAGTATTAGAAGCTAAATGAATCCTCAATTTGATCTGAAATGGTGTGAATCAAAAATTGATATGTAAATTGAGTTTTAGGTTAAATTTGGGGGAAAACAACATGATTCTGTGAAATTGATGTTAATTGGTGCAATTGATGTTATGACCAAGTTTCACATGATGTATTTAAGTTGTACTTGAGGTTGGTTTTGGAAAAAATTTAGTTGGTATGAGTTTGGTCTTCAAAAACCAGCTTCAGCACTGTTTTACTGATACATTAATCGATTAACCCGACTGTTAATCGATTAACACGTGTAAATTCTGATCAGTTTGAAATGTTATAAATGAATAATCGATTATCAGGAGGGATAATCGATTATTAATGAAATTTTTTAATAAAAAAAATCAGAATTTAATTCATTAATCGATTAACCAAACATTTTAATCGATTAAAGGCTGAAGGTGGAACTTATTGACCAAAGGTTTATTAAAATAGTAACTGAAATACCAAAGGTTATATTGAACGACCTCAAGTAGACTTAAACTACACTTATGCTTGCGGAGTCATGCATGGCATTTGCATTCTGGATTCCCACATTGGTGGAGAAATGTCCGTGAGGCGTGGGCATATCCCTTTTTGTTATTTTGGACTCGAGGGACACTAAGGAAAGTGTCTGCTCCAAAGGGTCATTTATTTTGGACTCGAGGGACACTGGTGAAAGTGTCTGCTCCAAAGGGTCATTATGCGTTTGTAGGAACGTAAGGGAATGTCGGTGACCGGGGTTGCACCTTTTGTTCCGGAAATACACACGTGGGTGTGGGCATGTCTTCAAACGCCGGGCTCGAGAGACGTAGTCTTGCGGGATACGTCGGCGTCACTTCTATGAGCTCTAGGGGTGTCGTTTAATGTTGGCCGAGTCCGAGAGGTACTCGTTGAGGAGTACCGGGCATGTTTTAAAGGTGCCACGGGAGCCTATTTGTTGTGTTGGCCAACGATCATGCATTGATAGATGAGTTGCATTGTCAGTGCATATATTATCGATTATTCGTTATTATGTTTGGATGTTTATGATGGAATGAGAATTGATTTATGTAAGTGATTATTAAGAAATTCTAATGGATTATCAAAGGATTATAATTGATTATTAGCAAATGATAATTGATTAGAAAGGAAAATAGTGGTTAATAATAAATAAAGATTTGATTATTTCATTATTTGTTATCCTATCTATTTGATTATGCGTTAGTATTTGCTGACTCCCTATGCCCTTGTAGGTGATGGCTCGCTACATGACATTCGTGGAGCTACGCCCACTCCGTAGGGGAGTGTGGGATTACGAGGAGCACAGGGTTGTTTTCGAGGGTGAGGTTGACATGATCTTTCGTCACCCTAACCCCCTTGCCCGTGTGCGACCTCGTAGGCTTCGCATCCCTAAGATCTACATGTTGCACATTCCTCCAGCTTATACTTATCGTTTTGGTACTCCTCCACCACGTCCTGGCCGTCATTTTTATAATTTAGATGTTAGACGTCCGGCTACCCGTACTCGTCCCTCTACTTTTTCTGAGGCTACTGCTACGGCCACTCCTCGTCCTGGTCCGACCACCAGGGTACGTTTTGCACCCTCACCCGAGCCAGTGCATCGCACTGCTGCTCCTCCGGTGTCGGAGGAGGAGGAGGAGGACCCCGTAGAGGACGTGGATGGGACACCTGCTGATAGCCAGTGATGTAGTGACTTTCTTTTAGTATGTGCAGTATGGGGACCATAGTAGGATGTAGTGTTTCAGCTTTTGGAGGATCCAGGGATCAGGCATCAGTGTGGGTGGTCTTGACACATCTTTCGATGGCTCACTTATTTTGATTGTAGTATATTGTATATATTTTGATGAGAGCATTTGAGAGATAATATTTTATGCTTACTGGTCTGTATCCCTAAAACTTTGCTACCTCGACTTTCATTATCTGGTTACCTGGTGTACTTGGGTTTTATATATATATATGCATGGGCTATGGTTGCATGATCATTCTGATATTTATTTTCTCGCAACCATATTAACACTTTCAAATCGTTTCCACTGAATTCAAAACAAGTACACAATTATTTTATCAAACCTGAAAGTATTTTGAGATATAAACTTATTATGTAAAAAAGAAAAAGTTTTCATGAAATTCTCTAATAGTTTCTAAATAAACTATTTATTTTGATATAAATAAAGTCGTATTTCGAGAGCGTCACAACTACAAATGAGTATGTTTCTTGTTTCTCTTATGTTTCCTTTTAATTCTTGGCTTGAATTGTAGATAAATATCTCACTCCTTGTGGCTTAAAATTTTAGGTATTTCTTGGAACGAGCAAGGAACCAGAAAATTCACAACGATGAAGACAAAGGAAAGAATTCATATTGAAGGAATATTAATCCATGTTGTAAAATCCCAATGTACTTTTCAATATACAATTAGATGTTTTGTAAACATTGAATTAAATAATAAAGTTTTATGATATTAAGATTTTTTTTTTAAATTGAGTATAAGTTGGAATGTTACTTAAACCACTTCAACAAGTTTTTTAAATGGAAGGAGGCATCCGTGAAAGAAAGCAAGCCTCCAAGAATTTCTTAAAGGTCACCATCAACTCTCAAGAATTGGGATGAAGTTAGCTCGGGGTTAAATGAAGAACATTTAGAATGTTTATGAAGAAAGCATCCAAAGGAACTTTCAAACCTAAGTACGAAAAAAGAATCTATACAACATTATGTAGTGGGGCTCAAAAGAATCTGAATCTCGATTCAAGAAAATGGGCGAATTAGAAGGTGGAATGGAAGCACGAAAATGGGCTGAAAAGGAGTCACCACAGATGATGAGATTTTGATGATCAGAGGTTTTAGTGAAATATGATTTGGTATGCAACACGTTGTTGCATACCCATTTGAAGGATTCTCAATTTTACGGTTTTCCTGTCAAGTTTCTCTTGAACTTAATATTTCCTAGTGAAGTGGAAGGAAAAGGGTAGGTTTTGGAGTAATAACAACCCAGGAGGACGTCCATCATCAAATTATTGTTGACCTCTAGAAGGTCGTTCATGGTTAGGAATTTGGGGCTAGAAGAGCAAGATTCACCTAACCTCTGCAATGGAGAAGCTAGGATCATTGTGGCATGTCTTTGACGATTCACTATCAATCAAAGCATAAAATCCAGATCCATACTCAATGTTAGACATTGTGAAAAGAGTAAGAGAAGAAAGGGCGTACCTCAACAAGATTGATGAGCAAGAAATTGAGTTAGGATTTCAGAAGAAATGCAGGAACTCAAATAAGAAATTCGAACAACAAAGATGATTGAAGTGAAACTTTATAAAGTGGAATAAGTTGGTATTTAAAGCCTAGAGGCTGAGCAAACAAAAGGTACAAATGTCAAATTCCCAGCTGCCATCACGAAGAGAGAATGATTAAATGGGGTTTTAATGTGCACAACTTCCAAGACAACACGAATAGTGGGGCAGAAAGGTTATGGATGAAATTTGAAATATGCATAGGAACCTAAGAGACAAAAATTATGAATGGAGTCAACCAAACCGATAAGTCTGGGAGAGGAACGGTTTTCAACATTATACTAATGCCTTTTCAATATGATGGAATAGCTCGCAGCTCGAAGTTCTTTTCAGAGCAAAGACATAGGGGCTGATGTTTCGAACCTGTCGTGAGTTAAGGACACCTATCTTACTTGAAGACCTTCAAATGATCTTCTACGACTTATAGTAAGGACTTAAAGACACGAACCAAGCTCAGACGACTTACGGCAGAGGATTTAGAGTCCGGACTAGATCGAAAGAGCTCGGATATGGGCCTAACCCGTTGATATGTCGTGAGACTTATTCTCGAAGTCAATATCCAACAAATAAAAAACTCAATCAGATAACATTATCAATAATTATAGAAGAACATCGGTTATATCACTGAGAAAAGATTACATGAAGATTACCCTCGGAGATAGAAGATTTTATCCAGGAAATACGTATGGCTAAGTTGCTCATCTTGATTCTATAAATATCAGCCTCAAGCAGAGGGTGAAACACACAACTGATACATAATCAATACAATCAATACAAAAATACTCCCTAGAGAGAGATATTCAAGTAGTAAGAGAGCCAAACTCTTGCAGTCCCCCCATTGTGGCAGTTGCATCCAACCCCACCACAAAAATTCAATTACATCATGAAGGCCACTGCCAAATAGTAGTACTAAGAATCCCAATCTCAAGATCCGAAATGTTGTGTCCTTTTCACTTATTCAGGAGATAAAAGCCCCCAAACGACCTTCCTAAGAGTAGAGGGCATATTGCTAAATACTCTTACGAATAGCTCGAAATCATCTGTCTCCCTTATACACTATTTCAATGTGCCTGATAGAACTACGTAGTCTTGTTCCCCAAAACTTAGTTCGAACGGGTACGTATGACAAAGAGCCCACTCTTATAAAACTAAAAATCCTTAACAAGGACATTTATCTGATCTCAATAGAACACTAAGTTTCCTATGTGAATACACTTTTTCAACATTGCAACCTCATCTACTAATAAGTCCCTTAACAAACAAAAAAATACGAAATTATGGCACCAACAACAATCACCCATTCTAAAAGAGATTATTTTTATTTGGAAAAACTACTAGGTTGTTCTCTTACGCTATTGTCAAATTATAAATCAATCCCTTGATTTTTTTTTCAATTAAGTCTTGTAAGTTCTTACCGTCTAACAAATTCGTACTTTTCATTATTTTTTTTCATTAAGTGACACGTGTCACTCAACTAATTGTGCCACGTTTAAAAAGTGGTTTAATGATTTTTTTTTAATTTTTTAAACAAAGAAAATTAATGAAAATGACTAATTTGTTGGTTAGCAACAACTTACCAAACTTATTTGAAACAAAAATTTTAAGGGAATGATTTGTAACTTAAAAATAACTTAGAGAACAATCTAGTAGTTTTACCTTTTTTTTTTACATAAGATGAGAGTATATCATTACATAGAAAAAAATTAACACTCCCTTCGTTTCATATATAGTGTTCATGGATTTTTTTGTCCTATGTTTCATATGTATTGTTTTTTTTATAAAAGTCAATACATAATTAATGTTATTTTTCCCAACACATCCCTATTTATTATTACACTATTATTTTCACTTCCGATATCTTTCTTTCTCTTCATTAATGATTATATAGGAACATTATAGTCGAAATAATTTTTAATTATTTAATCATTTTTTTAAAACCCGTGTATAACATTTGTAGGGTCTGCCGACCAGACACGGATTTAAGTCTTGTAAAAGGGGTTCTCTAAGGGCACTTCCCTCGGTCCACTTAACATGAACGTCCCTCGCTCGGGCTCATGGACTCCGGGTATCACCAAAGGATCAGGCTCGGACTTGATGGAACCGAGCCTCATCCTCGGTCCTCAATCCATCAGGCTTGAGACTCTAGGCCGAGACACACCGTCGGCTAGCGGATAAGCTCAAACCCACTGAGGCTTCTTATCCCTCCCGCAAATCACTCCTAGATTCTCGCAACAGCCTAGACATGAGATCTTAAGCTGATCCTATCCAGATTCTAAGAGCGTAATCTTTCGATATTATCCCACAGAATCCTGGTTCAGCTCAACCCTGATACAGGGCCGAGACGGCCCATATCAGCCTCCTCCAAACCTTATAAATAGCTCATTACAGCTAGGGTTTCAGGTACGTACTCTCATCCCTAAGTTGACACTCTGCACACACGTTGACTGGGGAGAACCTGCTTTTCCCAACTGGAATTGCAGAAACACCATAAGTCACATATTGACTCTTGATCCTCTCTAGGGCTCCTGATTCCATAGTCTTGAGCACTTAGAGGGTTAAGTACATCTAGTGTTCCAGGACACTACATTGGCGCCGTCTGTGGGGATCAGAATAACCAGTATTCCCACTTCCACCGTACTCATGGAAAACGACAAGGATAACCAAGGACAAGGAGATCTCCGCCGTCGCCTTCGTGGGAGGCCACCTAAGAACACAGGAAATGTTAATGACAGAATCGCCCCAGGGAGGCCAACTGGAGGCAATGAGGCACAAGCCACTGTCCTTCAACCGGTTGGTGAGGCACAAGCCACTGTTCCTCAACCGGTTGTTCAGACACAAGCCACTGTTCCTCAACCGGTTGTTCAGGCGCAAGCACTGATCCTCTCCTCGTTGAAGGCGGCGGGGGGCAATCCAACCCCCGCACCGTTCCTGATGGCCACGTTTCTGAATGGCGCGATACCGCAGATTCTGGACCACGTCGACCTCGGAGGGACCCTGCTGGATCACGAACTAATGAGGATCGGCGAGTTGAGCGTTCCGCTCGACATGACCACTCCCGTGCCGAGCGATCCAACAGGGAAGTCCCTCAATTTACTAGGGGTCGTTTTGGAACACTTCAAGGTGGTGAACGTTCCGAAACACAAGGTAGATCTTTCATGACTACTTCGTCGGCCGGTAGGAGAGAGGAGTCAATCATGGAGATCTTGAGGACTCAAACTTCTTTGATTGAAAAACAGAATCAGGCTATCGCTGCTCTTTAGCAGCAAAGCATGGCAAGAATAGCCGAGCAAGGCCCTCACGCGGCTCTCGGCAACCCTAATAACCTTCTTCCACCTCCACCCCTTAATCCGGGATTGGTTCCTGGGCGTGTTACTGGGGAGCCCCATCCGGGACATCCTTTCATAGCTGAGATAATGGCATTTCAAACCCCGCAGACCAATGTGGGTCATCAGAATATCCCTCGGTATAATGGAACGACTGATCCGATGGACCACATCGCGGCCTACGAATCTTCCATGATGTTTTATGGAGGAGGGGATTTCATGAAGTGCCAAGCATTTTCAATGACTTTGGGATCGGCACCCTTGAGATGGTTCAATTCCCTACCCGCCAACTCGATTCATTCATGGGCCGAGCTGAGGACAGCATTTTTGAACCGATACACAGCCAGTATGTCACAACCCAAGTCGGACCATTCATTGGCTGGAGTCGCACAGAGACCTGATGAGTCTCTACGCGATTACCTGGCTCGGTATCAATAAGAAGCTAGCGGCATATCAGGCCTGCAATCAGGAGTATCAGTCCTCTTGCTCACTCAAGGGTTGCGAGATGGTGATTTCAAGGATTGTCTTATTGGAGAACCACCAAGGGACATGGCCGAACTCAGGGAAATATCTAGGAAATTCGTTAATTTGGAGGAATTCCATAGAATTAGTACCACGGCTCGGGCTCAGGAACAGCGCCCTCGTCAGAACGACTCCCGTCAAACTGATCGTTTTCGAGAGAATAGGGGGAGGAAGGACAAGAGGGAGAGAGGAGAAAGAGAAAAACTGCCTCCAAAAGGCAAGTATGATGAATATACACAGTTGACAGTCCCGAGGAGTCAAATCCTTCGTAAGACTATGCATACCGAGAGGCGTAATATCACTCGGCCTCCAGCTTTAAGAAAACCCGCTCAAAAGGATAGAACGAAGTATTGCGATCATCATGGCGGATGGGGGCATACCACCGATCAATGTACCCAGTTAAAGGATTTGATTGAAGAGATGGTGAGGGATGGAAAGCTTCAACAATACATCGGCGAAGCTTTGCGGAAGTGTGCTAAGAGAAGAAGCCATTCCCCGCCCAGATCCGAACAGAAACAGAAAAACAGAAGCCCTTCACCACCTGCAGGGGGAGCCTCTGCCCTACTATCCAAGCAGGATAAAGGTCGAGAGACTTTCCTCATCAATACCATTGCTGGCGGATTCACAGGTGGAGGGGAAAGAGGAGGTGATCGAAAAAAGTATGTGGGGCAAGTCCTTTCGGTGGCCAGTCGACCTATCCAGAAGCCTAAAAAGAAAAACATTATCATCAGCTTCAGTGACGAGGATTTTGCTGACATCATTCAGGACCACAATGACCCAATGGTGGTTACAGCTAGGATTGGCAACTACGAAGTGAAAAGGATTCTCGTCGACCAGGGGAGTTCGGCAGACATCATGTTCCTAAATCTGTTTGAGGCCTTGAAACTGAAAATATCGGACCTAACTCCGTTTGAGGGAAGTTTGATCGGTTTTATGGGCCATTCGATTGTTCCTTTAGGTCACATCCATCTCCCGGTGACCATGGGAGAACAACCGTCTGCCCGAACGGAAATTGTAAAGTGGCTAGTTGTTCAAGCACCGTCGGCATACAACGCCATTCTTGGCCGAACAGCACTGCAATCCTTCGGTGTCGTTGTATCAACGGTTCACCTAGCCATGAAGTTCCCGGGGTCCGACGACCAGGTGGTAACAGTACGCTCCGTGTAACATCCTCAATTTTCAATTCCATTTAGAAGTGTTGATTCGTGTTAGTGTTATAATTGCTTAGAATTGTTTAGACTTATTTAGAATTAGAAATTTATCTAAGTGTAAGTTGGATTGAGTTAAGAATAGGTTAGATTGTGTTTAGAGTGTAGGTTTTGGTGTTAAGTTAAGTTAGAAAGAGTTGTGAAAGCCTAAGAGTCTTTGAAGTGTGAAAGAAAGCCATTTTGCACTGAGTTAATCGATTAATAAGGGCCTTAATCGATTAGAATTTAAGCACCTTTCGGATCTACTCGAGTAGGGAGCAGATTAATCGATTAAATTTTATTGCTCTTTCGGCCTTAATCGATTAATGGCCTTGTTAATCGATTAAGGGGTCGAATTAATCGATTAACCCCTGTAGTTAAGTTGAAGAACACATGAATTCCAAATCAGTTTCAGCAGCTCTTTCTCTCTCATGTTTCACGAGTTCCTCTTCTAGCTCTCCTAGGGCTTTCAATTTCTACCCATAATCTTCAAAGTTCACCCAATTAATACCCCAAATCAATCACCCATCATCCCTACACATCTTTCCTACCCTTCAATCTCTCAATTTCTTCCTCTTTTCATTTCCCCCAAATTACCCATAACCCTAACTATGTGCATACCTTGGTTTGAAGTCTTCTAGTTATCATGATCTTGGTGTAGAGCTTAGGAGCAAGAGCTAAGGAACTAGGACTTGGGTTGGAGCAATTCTCTAGGAGTTTGAAGGTTCTCCTCTACCCTCCAAGAGGTAAGGGGGTTTAACTTGGGTTTAGCTTAGGGGAAGTGTTAGAAACTAGTAATTAGTACTTAGTTAAGTGTGTTTTGATAGTTGGTTGCAATTAGAATTAAGGGGAATTATTAGCTTGGCAAACTCTAAGTTTGATAAATTTTGTATGTGCTTATTCTATGTGATGAGCATTTTATTTCCCATTATTCCTTGCATTATTTTACTCCTATTATTGATACTTGTTGCCCATTTGACATTGATTAGCTTGATTTATTGATTTAGAGTTTATTGGACTAATATTCCGAATATTGTTTAATTTGGAATTATTTAGCCTAATTAATTCTATTTCTATTTTCAGGTAATATTTGGCACAAGGACACTTTGGGAAGTTTGGAAATGAAGATTGAAGTATTGAAGTGAAGATTGTAATTTGCATTTAGGTCCCTTTTTAATTGTAATGTTCAGAATAGTGTTTCTTAGGATTTGGGCCCATGTTTTAGGCCCATTTTGTGTCTTAAGAGGGGAAATTCGTGTAACCCCCCAAGACACACTCCCATTTCAGATTTCTCACTCTCTCTCTAGGTTAGAACTTCTCTCTTGGCTCTCCCAAGTGGTGGTGGCTGCTAGGGTTTTGTTCTTCCCCATTTCTACTCGTTTTTCTTCATTTATGGCCATGGAAGGCTAGACTTCAAGGGTTAATCCCTTTGGTATTGTATTATCTACTCTTGAGCTCTTGTTATTAATGCAATTTCATTTTCTCTTCTCTGTTTTCATGTTTATCGATGTGTAGTGGTTTGCTTAATTCCATTTCGTAGAGATAATACATGAATATAAATGCTTAATTTGTATTAACTCGTAAAAACTCCAATTCTGGTTTCTGATGCTTAATTAGAAGTTAGGGTTTGGAGTGATAACTGAATTTTCGCTTAGTATTTGGTTATCACGAGTTGGACAGAGGAGAGGAGAGGAATCGATCTTTAGTGAGCTAGGATTGAGTAGTGTACGTAGCCAAAGGGGTTTGCCCGCTTTTGTTTCTGATTTTCTTAGTTTTTATATTCTGTTTATGTTTTGTTCTTCACATTTGTCACACACAAAAACCCCCCCATTTTACTGCACACTACGTGTTTGATACTTTGCCTAGACCGATATTCGCTGGGAAACGACCTAGGATCACCTTCCTAGTACTACAGAATAAACACCTTTTATTTTGATCAGGTACGGCCTCGATCAAAATTTGGCGCCGTTGCCGGGGACTATCGGTTCTTGCCAAAGATCATACAGTAGTTAATTAGATTAGTTAGTGTAGTTAGTGTGTGAATAAGCATTCTGATAACTGATTGAAAGTTGCCATGTTTGCTGATTTGCTGTTCTGCACAACTGATGCTATTCTAGTGATTCTGTGAGGGCCATTCAACATAGCTGCGGGTGGAATTTTTGCACGAAAATTGGTATCCACACTTGTTTCATCATATATTAGTGTTTTGATGCATCACAGACACTCAGATATGCACTGGTTGTGAGTTCCAGAAAAATTTTCCAAGTTTCAGCAGCACTTACTATAAATAGGCATAACTTTTGATCAGTAACTCGGAATTTGACGAATTTTATATCAAATCGAAGGGAATTTTCTGAATAATCTGATTTTTCTGACTTCGTTTGGATCCTGAAAAAGCCTGTTTACTATTTCTTTTTTATTTTACAAGTTCTATTTTCTTAGTTTTTGGTCACTGTTTTAATTCTTTGACTTGGTTCCCTTTTGAATTTTGTCCTCAAACTTTCTGTGATATGTTTTCATGATTTTAGGGT
Organism: Crotalaria pallida; assembly: GCA_037953625.1. NCBI lineage: Eukaryota > Viridiplantae > Streptophyta > Magnoliopsida > Fabales > Fabaceae > Crotalaria > Crotalaria pallida. The sequence goes on along the minus strand of CM075652.1, from coordinate 38,779,264 downwards.
GCTGAAAAAAATAAAGAAAAAAATTTTAAAAAATAATAAATTTTGTTGCCGATTTTGGTCATGCATATCTGTTACAGTATGCTATGGTTGATGCTGTTCTGTTCAGTACATGACTAGGGGCAACCCAAGTTATTTGCATCCTTATAACCCTGAAATTGATAGAACTTATCACAGATTAGTTAGACAAAATAGGAATCAGTCATTAGGTAGTGAGTCAGAGTCATCTTATAGTCCATCTAATTCTGATTCTGTTTCTATTTCTTCTATTCCTTCTACTTTTATTCAATCTGATTCTATACATTGTGATAACATGGCTCAACCCCCACCAAGGGAAAGGACACTTAGGGAGCTGGCTGCACCTGACTTCACTATTGAAGACTCGTGTATCCGGTATCCTGATGAGGATGTTCCTTTTGAGCTTAGAACAGGACTAATCCATTTGTTGCCCAAGTTTCATGGTCTTGCAGGTGAGGATCCTCATAAGCATCTCAAGAAATTCCATATAGTGTGCACCACAATGAAACCACATGATGTGCAAGAGGATCATGTCTGTCTCAGAGCATTTCCACATTCCTTAGAGGGTCTAGCACAAGATTGGTTATCTGACTTGGCCCCTGGTTCCATCACAAGCTGGGATGACTTGAAGAGGGCATTTCTGGAAAAATTCTTCCCTGCAAATAGGACCACTGCAATCAGAAAGGAAATTTCTGGTATCAGACAACAACATGGAGAGAGTCTCTATGATTATTGGGAGAGATTCAAGAGGTTGTGTGCTTCCTGCCCTCACCATCAGATCTCAGAGCAGCTTCTCATCCAGTACTTTTATGAAGGTCTCAACTTCATGGAAAGAAACATGGTAGATGTTGCAAGTGGTGGTACATTGGGAGATATGACACCCTTACAAGCCAGGAGCAAAATTGAGAAGATGGCTTCCAACTGTCAACAATTCCATGCAAGAAGCAACAGTGATGCAATAGTTGTGAGGGATGTAAATGATGTTGGTGCAGACTCGGGCAAGGTTGAGAAGCTTGAGCAGAAAATTGATTCTCTCACAACATTGGTCACACAATTGGCTGTCAATCAGAAAAAGATGATACTTCCTGCTAGAGTGTGTGGCATATGCACATCCATTGAGCACCCCACAGATGCATGCCCTTCCCTTCAGCAGCAACAGCCGATGACCAGTGGTGACCAACCCGAGGCCTATGCAGCAAACATATACAACAATAGAGGTCCACAACAACACAATCATGACCTCTCTTCCAATAGATACAACCCTGGATGGAGGAACCATCCCAATCTGAAGTGGTCTGATCAACAACAACCTCCTCCTAATGTTCCATTTCAGAACACCGCTGGACCGAGCAGACCACCATATGTACCTCCTCCAATCCAACAGCAAAGGCAACAACAACAGCAAGTGGTTCATCCTGCACCATCGGCCCCTCCATCCAACCAACCTACCTTGGAGGAGTTGGTGAGGCAAATGACCATGCAAAACCTCCAATTTCAACAAGAAACTAGAGCAGCCATTCAGAGACAAGAGGTATCCATTCAGACTTTGACAAATCAGATGGGTCAAATGGCAACTTCTCTCAACAACTTGCAATCTCAAAATTCTGACAAGTTACCTTCCCAAACAGTGATCAACCCTCAGAATCAGAATGTGAGTGCCATCAACCTGAGGTCAGGAAAGCAGATTGTCAGACCCACACCACAACCTCACCTCAACAATGATGCTCTAGCTTCCTCTAAAGGGAAGAGCCAAGTGATAGAGGAAGGTGAACACCCTAGCACCAAGGAGAGTCATCCAACTCAACCTTCCTCAAGCTCAACCACAAAACCTGCTGTTGTCCTGCAACCTCCTCCCATTCCTCTTCCATTCCCACCAAGAGTGCCTCAAAACAAAAGGGTGGAAGAGGTGGACAAGGATATTCTTGACACATTCAGGAAGGTGGAAGTCAACATACCCCTTCTTGATGTAATAAAACAAATTCCAAGGTACGCGAAGTTCCTTAAGGAGTTGTGCACTAATAAGAGAAGACTCAAGGGCAATGAGAGGATAAGCATGGGAAGGAATGTCTCCGCTCTCATAGGTAAACCTATCCCTCACATTCCTGAAAAATGTAAGGATCCTGGAACTTTCTCTATACCTTGCATCATAGGCAATGTGAAGTTTGAAAATGCTATGCTAGATTTAGGAGCATCCATAAATGTCATGCCTATGTCTGTTTTTAAGTCTCTTTCTCTTGGACCTCTTCAACCTACGGGTGTGGTGATTCAATTGGCAAATAGAAGTACTGCCCACCCTGCAGGTTTGATAGAGGATGTCTTGGTTCGGGTTGAAGAGCTGATCTTCCCTACTGATTTTTACATACTTGATATGGAAGATGACTCCCCCCGTAATGCTGTTCCTATTATTTTGGGGAGGCCATTTTTGAAAACAGCCCGAACCAAGATAGATGTGCATTCAGGTTCACTTTCCATGGAGTTTGATGGCAGTGTGATCCGATTTGACATTTTCCATGCTATGAAACATTTTCCTGAGGATCACTCTGTCTTTCATATAGACTTTCTTGATGAGATTGATGAACATGTGCTTGATGTTTTGCATGATCCTGATTTGCCATCATTTACAGACTCATTTTCTTGTCCTGCATGTACTGATTCCGAAATGTGCATGTCATGCATTGATCAATTTCTAGCTTCTGACACTGCATCTGTTGATGACTCTCATATTATAGATTTTGCTAACCCCCTCTCTGTTATGCAAGAGTCTGATTCTTTTGTTCAGGTGCAGGCAGCAGAATCCATTTCTACTGTCCCTTTAGTTCCATCCATTATGCAGGCACCCTCATTGGACCTGGAGCCCCTCCCTCCTCATCTCAAATATGCTTACTTTGAGGATGAGCAGAAACTCCCAGTGATCATCTCTACCTCACTTTCCGTTGATCAAGAGGAGAAACTGCTAGATATGATTAGACAGAACAAGAGGGCAGTCGGATGGACTTTAGCATATCTACCTGGGGTGCCACTTGTGAACTTCAGAAACATAGTCCTTCGATTAGGAGACCAATGCAAGATGGCATTCGATCCGCTGAAGAGAGCACTCACCTTCTTCCCACCATGACTTCGGGAGTTTTCTTTTCTCCTTCTTCACTACTTTCATTGCACTTGTCTATATCTATCTGATTCTGCTGATTGTGTTACATTGAGGACAATGTGTGATTTAAGTGTGGGGGGGAGAGTAGTTTAGGTTGCATATTTTGCTTTGATTTTTTTTTTAGGTTTTGCTTAGTTTTGGGCATTTTCTTGCATGTTTTTGCTTCATTTTAGTAGAGTTTTGGTATCTTGTGTCTGAATTCATGCATTTCTGTGTGTAAAGTTGCTTTTGATAATTAAGAGGTGGTAACACTGTGATAGAATTGTCCCTTTTGTGAGGATTTGAGCCTTAATTGTGGGTGGATTGCTATATATGCCACCTAATTTTCTTTCATGTGTGATTGCACTCTGGATTACTTGCACTCTAGAACTTGACTTGACTCTTGTTGATACTTGATTGCTCATGCACATTTTGAAATGATTTAGGCACTTTCTTTCTTGAATAAGCTACTAGCCATATGAGCCTACCTTGAATGAATGTATCCTTTGCTAGCCCCTTTGAGCCTTTTTATCCCTTTCCTTGTTCTTTAGCTCATTACAAGCCTATGACTGAAAAACCATGATTGTCCTAACCTTAGGGAATTTTGGAGCTTTGGAATTGTTTTGGGAATGGGTATTAGGTAAGAAGTGTGCTCTATGCTTTAATTGGTTGAGTTCTTGGTTATGCCTCTTTGGTTGTTGTAGCTATGGCTTCATCTTCATGCCATTTGTGTTGTTTCTTCTTTTCTTTTTGTATATCTCTCAAAAACAAAAAAAAAAATAAAAAAAAATGCAAAAATAAAAAGAAAAAAAAAGAAGAAAAAAAAAGTGAATAAAAGGTTGTTGAGGCAAAGAGGATTGGAATTAGTGGTTGTTGATTTTGGGGTGGATTTTGCTTACTTTTTACTTATTCCCCATTGCTCCTCTATTCCCTTGGTTTTAGCTACATTCCCATATTTTTATCCTACCTTGTCCTTGGCCCCATTACAACCCTTAAAAGACCTTTTGATCATTTTGTGCATGTGTGTTGATGGTTGATGTTAGAGGCTTGTCAAGCTTATGGTTGTGTTTGTTTTTCATGATGTGCCTTGAGTGTAAATAATGATTAACCCCAAACACTTGAGTGTAAACACTTTTGAGTGATCCTTGTGAGTTTCTATCATCTTTGTGACTATCCTCTTGATGTCATTGGTTTCTTTGCATACATGAAGTAATTGGATGATGTTCGCGGATGCTTTGACTCTTTGATCCTTAACCATTTTGTGTGCTTGAGTTTGCCCATTTCTTTGCATTTCCTAGAATTCATTGTGAAGTATGTAATCTCTTAGGTTAGCATTTCTTAGTTGTAGTCATCTTGTTGCATTATTCACTTTGGTGCATATTGATCTTCATAGTCCTATCTTTTGGTTTTGCCCAGGAGTGCAAAAGGATAAGTGTGGGGGTATTTGATGAGCATTTTATTTCCCATTATTCCTTGCATTATTTTACTCCTATTATTGATACTTGTTGCCCATTTGACATTGATTAGCTTGATTTATTGATTTAGAGTTTATTGGACTAATATTCCGAATATTGTTTAATTTGGAATTATTTAGCCTAATTAATTCTATTTCTATTTTCAGGTAATATTTGGCACAAGGACACTTTGGGAAGTTTGGAAATGAAGATTGAAGTATTGAAGTGAAGATTGTAATTTGCATTTAGGTCCCTTTTTAATTGTAATGTTCAGAATAGTGTTTCTTAGGATTTGGGCCCATGTTTTAGGCCCATTTTGTGTCTTAAGAGGGGAAATTCGTGTAACCCCCCAAGACACACTCCCATTTCAGATTTCTCACTCTCTCTCTAGGTTAGAACTTCTCTCTTGGCTCTCCCAAGTGGTGGTGGCTGCTAGGGTTTTGTTCTTCCCCATTTCTACTCGTTTTTCTTCATTTATGGCCATGGAAGGCTAGACTTCAAGGGTTAATCCCTTTGGTATTGTATTATCTACTCTTGAGCTCTTGTTATTAATGCAATTTCATTTTCTCTTCTCTGTTTTCATGTTTATCGATGTGTAGTGGTTTGCTTAATTCCATTTCGTAGAGATAATACATGAATATAAATGCTTAATTTGTATTAACTCGTAAAAACTCCAATTCTGGTTTCTGATGCTTAATTAGAAGTTAGGGTTTGGAGTGATAACTGAATTTTCGCTTAGTATTTGGTTATCACGAGTTGGACAGAGGAGAGGAGAGGAATCGATCTTTAGTGAGCTAGGATTGAGTAGTGTACGTAGCCAAAGGGGTTTGCCCGCTTTTGTTTCTGATTTTCTTAGTTTTTATATTCTGTTTATGTTTTGTTCTTCACATTTGTCACACACAAAAACCCCCCCATTTTACTGCACACTACGTGTTTGATACTTTGCCTAGACCGATATTCGCTGGGAAACGACCTAGGATCACCTTCCTAGTACTACAGAATAAACACCTTTTATTTTGATCGGGTACGGCCTCGATCACTATGTCTAATGCTTAAATTGTAATTGATGATTATGACTTATATAAATGTTGTGAGATGTCTATTAATTATGAACTTAATATGTTGTTAGACATAACCTAGGGTCAAGTAATTTCCAAGTGAGAGGAACCACCCTATAGTGATTTTTATAAAATAAAAAGGGTTCCATTCTCAATTGGAGAGTACTTGGTTGTCAAGCATGCATGGTGTAAAGGGGACGTTAGTTGTAGGGGAAAAACACACGTCTTTTGATTGATGAGGACAAAAGTAAATTATTAGAATTATTATAGAGAACCTTGATCTTGCACAGGACACGGGTTTGATTCCCATGTTGCGGATCGGTTCTATGCAAACTATAATAATTCTATTTACTTTGGTTTCTTTGGGCCAGTCGAGGGTGATTTCTGCTAAAGCCCGATTTGGACAAATCAACCCAAATCTCATGAGGGACCTTCCTAAGTGGAGGTGAAGTGTTGTGCAAGTGGATATGAGGGACCTCCCTAAGTAGGAGGCGAAGTATCCAACTATTGGTTGAGAAATGCTTACTCCTGGTCGGTTTTTCCCCAGAGTGGAGGGTGTATGTGAGAGTATGGAATTGTAAATGGAAAGGGATAATGTAAAGTGTAAAGTGTAAAGTGTAAAGTGCAAAGTGTAAAGTGTAAAGTGAAAGTGAAAGTGAAAGTGTCAAGGAGATTTGCATAATTGGATTAGTTCACCCAAATTCGATCAAATTGTTTAAATGAACCGAAATGAAATATATTGTGAAATGTCGGATTTGTGAACTAAGCCTATAACAGTGTGACGTGCATAACATACATACATGGTCGCATAATACCTTATTATTTTATACTGTGCACTGTCTTACCTTATGATTGCCCTTGTTAAAAATTATGCCTTCGAGTGCTTGAATGTGTATGTGCTTACCTAAGTCTTATTATTATTTCCTAATGTTTTCTCTAATCTAAGCTTGAGTTACTCACCCTTTACATGTTGACATTTTAGGTACGCATATCGAGGATCCACCGACTGTTCCCTCTGCCGAGGACCCCTACGCTCCTCATGATGGAGTGTAGATGCATTTCATGCATTGGGCTCTTATATTATATAGTTGTTTATTTTGATGCGCACTCTCTCTCTATCATTTTGATGTACATATTATTATGACTTGTAAAAGTTGTGAGGGTGGTTAATCATCCATCTTTTTGATGTAAATGTAGTTTCTTAATCCGCAACCTCTTTTGGAATTATGGTGACTTTTATGAACTTGTAAAATAACTGCCTTATGATGATGTTTATATCTTATTCTAGTGAGCATAAGTGATGGAGTATTATGAAATTATGCAATTCTGGATCCTGACAAGTTATATGTATATATATTAGTATTGGGAAAAGTCCGAATTACAAACGAAACCTTGCAAAAAATTTTCTCAATTTTCCAAGTTGTATTAAAATATAAAGAAGAAAATTTAGGGATGTTACACTCTGAGCAAGAGTTGGCTCGGAAGTGTTACAATATCAGCCTGGGCAAACCGAAGCTGGATGATGATGAGAAGATTACGCAAAGAAGTTCTCAACAAGGGAAGTGTTAATTTAGCAGATCTGGACGTTAGGGAGGAAGATGAAACTAGGCCAATCCCCCAGGGGGATTTCAAAAAGGTAATGTTGAGTGATGATCCATCCCGTTGCATCAAGATCGGTGTGGGCCTAGCTGCGGAAGTTGAAAAAGAACTAACCGAATTGCTGGTAGAGAACAAAGACTTGTTTGCCTGGACATCGGCAGACATGCCAGGAATAGATCCAAACTTCATCTGCCACAAGTTGAGTGTATATCCTGGGGCCAAGCCAGTGTGTCAGAAGAAGAGACGGGTCGGAATTGAGAAGGCTCAAGCAACAGATGAGAAGGTAGCCGAGCTTCTGGAGGCAGGATTTATCAGGGAAGTGGTATACACTGATTGGTTGGCTAATCCCGTACTGGTAAAAAAGTCCAACGGAAAATGGAGAATGTGCGTGGATTACACAGACTTGAACAAAGTTTGCCCCAAGGATCAATACCCACTTCCCTGCATAGACAAACTCGTAGATAGCTCGGCCGGGTATCAAAGGTTATCCTTCATGGATGCTTATTCGGGGTACAATCAAATCCCGATGTACCCTCCGGACCAAGTGAAGACTTCGTTTGTCACGGAAAAAGCTACATATTGTTACAACGTTATGCCATTCGGACTTAAGAATGCTGGGGCAACTTACCAGCGCATGATGAACAAGGTGTTTGGCCCATTGATTGGGCCTAGAATGGAGGTATACATCGATGATATGATTGCGAAAAGCTTGAAGGAAGAGGACCATGCTAAGGATTTAAGAGTCATCTTGGGCAGAATCCGACAGTTTGATATGAGGTTGAATCCGGAAAAGTGCACGTTCGGGGTCCCTGCTGGATCGTTCCTCGGTTTCATGCTCACTGGATGAGGGATAGAGGCAAATCCAGAGAAGTGTCGAGCTATCCTTGAGATGAGGAGCCCATCAGATATTAAGGGGGTCCAACAGTTGGCAGGTCGGGTTGCAGCTCTTTCTAGATTCTTATCTCAGTCAGCCCGGAAAGCTCTACCATGGTACCAGCTGCTGCGGAAGGAGAAGGAAAAAACGTTCGAGTGGAATGAGGTATGCGAAAAGGCCTTCACTGACCTTAAGCAATACTTGGCATATCCTCCGATCTTGTCTAGCCCTGTAAACGGAGAAATTCTGTTCCTTTACTTATCAGTGGGTGACTCAGTGGTCAGCTCAGTTTTGGTTCGGGAAGAGTCAGGCAAAGAGTCTCCGATTTATTTCGTCAGCCGAGCACTACAGGGACCAGAGCTCAGATATCAGAAGGTAGAAAAGTTGGCATTCTGTTTGGTTATCACGGCCAGAAGATTGCGCCAATATTTCCAGAGCCACCACATCAAAGTCAGAACGGCTCAGCCGATCCGTCAGATACTCCAAAAACCAGACTTGGCAGGCAGAATGGTGACTTGGGCCATTGAACTTTCTGAGTTCGATATCACTTTCGAACCAAGGAAGGCAATGAAGTCCCAGGTCTTAGCTGACTTTCTCACCGAGTTTACTGAGCCATTGACGAGCTCAAACTTGGACTGGAACATCTATGTCGATGGGTCGAGCAACAAGCTCGGGGCAGGAGCTGGGATAATTTTGGAGAATTCCGAGGGGATCACTTTGGAATATTCTTTAAAATTCGGATTTCCGACTTCGAACAATCAGGCGAAATATGAAGCTGTGATGGCTGGTCTGAGGATGGCGAAAGAAGTAGGAGCCCGAGAAGTGAAGATTTTCAGCGATTCTCAGTTGGTGGTATCGCAAGTGAGAGGCGATTATCAAGCCAAGGAACCCATCCTACAAAAATATTTGGAGAAGGTGAAGTTCCTATCTTCAGAATTTGCCAAGGTTGAATTCTTCCACATCCCGAGGGAAAGCAATGGCCGAGCGGACATTCTTTCCAAACTTGCTTCAACAAAGGGTCCTGGAAAGAACAAGACGTTGATCCAAGAAATGGTGCATGGACCTAGCGTTGTCCTCTCCGTTTCGGTGGATCCAAGTTGGACCTCTCCGATCATAAACTTCTTGGAACAAGGAATCTTGCCGACGAATCCAGTCGAGGCCAAAAAGCTTGTCAGAAAGGCATCCCAATTTGCTACGATCGATGGAATTCTGTTTCGCCGTGGGGTCAGCGGCCCTATGCTCAGGTGCTTAGACCCTGCCTAAGAAAAGCAAGCACTGGAAGAAGTCCATGGAGGTATCGGAAGTCATCATGTTGGGGGGGAAGTCACTGGCAAAAAAGATTTTAAGGGCAGGATACTACTGGCCGACCCTACAGCAAGATGCGATCAGCCATATGAAGAGATGCGAAAAATGCCAGTTTCACAGTGATGTCTACCAGAAACCCGTCGAGGAACTCCACTCACTTTCATCTCCCTATCCCTTCTATCAATGGGGAATGGATTTGATTGGCCCGTTCCCAACCGCACCAGGACAGCTCAAGTGGGTGATAGTGGCCATTGACTATTTTACAAAGTGGATTGAAGCTGAGCCCCTAGCAACTATCTCCTCAGCTAAGGTTCAGAAATTCTTTGAGAGGCAGGTCGTAGCTCGGTTCGGGGTGCCGCAAGTATTAGTGACTGACAACGGAACTCAATTTGCGGCAAAGGCATTTCAGGACTTGGTCAGCGCCTTGAACATTGAGCATTATTTTTCCTCAGTCGAGCATCCCCAGACCAATGGACAAGTGGAGTCAGTAAACCGAAGCATCATTCAGGGAATCAAGAAGAGACTCATTGGTGCAAAGGGAAATTGGTTAGAAAACATGCATGAGGTCCTTTGGTCATACCGCACTACAGTACAGACTTCAACGGGAGAAACTCCTTATCGTCTTACTTATGGTTGCGACGCTGTCATCCCGATGGAAAGGATCATCCCATCTTTCCGAGCCTTGCAACAACCGAACCCCCTCAACAACACTTTGTTGTGTGAGGACCTAGTTCTGTCAGAAGAAGTCAGAGACTTAGCTGCCGAACGGGAAAGACATGCCAAGCTGATGCAAGCGAAAGGGTATAACCGCTCAGTAGTACCCAGAGGGTTCGAGGTGGGTGACCTAGTCCTACGAAGAGCTGACATCGGCCTCAAAAATGCTAAGGATGAGAAACTGGCTCACAATTGGGAAGGTCCATACCGAATAGCTTCCAAAACAGGAACAGGAGCCTACAAGCTCGAAACTCTCTCGGGTGCCCTCATCAACAACACATGGAATGTGGCAAAACTTAGAGCATATTTCAGTTAGAAATATCTATCCATTTCAATTCCGTTTTCAATTGTTTTCGTTTTATTATTTCCCTTGCTGTTATTGGATTGCTTATTTTTAATGATGGTGTACGCTCGGTGAAACTCCGAGCCCATTGTACTTATTGTTAATGCTTCGAATAAATAAAAGTGATGTTATTGAATTCATTGTATTTACGTACTTTTCCTCATAACCAATTAGCCATCGTTTATGACGCGAACGATTATAAACAGCTCAAACAAGAGCTTATAACTCGTCAAGTACCTTAAAAGGATTCCCGATTCAAACATGATTTTAAAAATCATTTTTATATCGCGGATAGAGGAACCCACCTCGGCTAAAGTGCTGGAGTTCCGAGGTCTTAACACTTGAATTCTTAACAAAAAGTTCAGGAAGAAGCATAAAATAAAAACGGATATTATAAATATTCCAAACAAGTTATAGCAACAAGAGTTTAACCCAGCTATTGGGGCAAATACAAGCTAAAAAGCAAAAATCTATTCTACGTCGGAAAGAACGACACTTTCAGGATCAAACTTGTCGTCTGCCTCCTCGTCGTCTTCAGCATCTTCAGCCCCCTCTTCCTCGGATTCTTCGGCCAAATGGTCAGGAAGATCTTTGCTACCCATGTCTATGGGGCGCCCATTTGTGCCTATGATCTGCCCGTTCTTTACAGCATGGTTGGGGTCAACACCCTTGGTCACAAGGCCAGGATTCAGGATGCAGAGTTGCTCGGCGGTATTAAAGAAAGAATCCTCAATTGCATGATCCCAATTATAAAGATTCTCCTCAGCTGCTTTTTTGTGCTTAAGAGCTTGTGCCTTCACTTTGTCCAAAGAGGCTCGGAGTCCGACAACCTCATCCTTAGTATACTCGAGTTGTTCTCGAGCTACCGCGGCATCTTCTTCGGCCTTCCGAGTTTTTTCCATTGCCACTTGCAAAGTTGCTTTGTCCTCTTCAGCCTTCTTCAATAGTTCCTCGGCTTTCCGAGCCTTCTCCTGGGCCTCCTGCAATGTGGCAGCATCCTCTTCGGCCTTCTTCAAGATTTCTTCGGCTTTCCTCATCCCCTCTTGGACCTTTTGAAGAGTTTTCTCTGCTTTCTCCTTCTCGGCCTCGGCCCTGGTCTTGGCCTCTTCAGCATCTTGCATTCCCTTCTTCAGTTCCTCGTTCTCTTTGGCCAGGATTTGAAGCTTTCTCTCAAGGCCTTCCACTTGAAGCTGATAATAATCCTCCCGATCATTCGCTTCCCTCCTCTTCTTCTTCTCATCAGGGGCGACCCCAGCATGAACATCTTCGCTGCGGCGGCCGAGGTAGTGAAGAACACTTGCACTTCGAAGAAGACCCTTCACCAAGGCGCTGCAGTTGTTCCCCCAAGTCGAAGGATGTCAGGCATCCATCACCTGTGCATCCTCGGGAGGGAAGACTGTTGCGTAGTAGCCCTCAGGAGTCTTCTTGGCCCAAATAGTCTTGACAGCGGTTTCCTCGGTACCCTCCTCAAACTGATTATCTTTATGGGATTTACTCAAATTGAACCAATCCCCAGCCAAGCCCTTCCCTTTCTCTACCTGAATTCTCTTGGCTGGACGCTCGGTGGTACCTTGAGCGTCTTGTTGTGCATCCGACTGAACAATTTTTTGGACTCCTTCGATGGCCTGTATTACCTCGGGAGTGACGGCACGAGGAGCCAAGGTTGGTCTGTCCACCGGTGTTGGCTCGGAAGACTGGCTCTTAATCGAGGAACTCGAACCAGCCTTTCGTGCTGCCACTTTACTCACTCGATCTGCGGCAGCCTCGCTCTTCTTAGCTTTGGTGGCTTTCTTCCCCATTTTTTCTACAAGAAAATATGTGTTAAACCGAGCAAAAAAAAAATAAAATACCCAGCTCGTCCTTCACTTCGGCTCGTGTCCTCTTCAGCAATATTTTTTTGGTATCAATTTGACCATTCGCCTCAAGGTATTCCCAATCTCGGTCGCATAATCGTCTCTCGGCCTTCGTTAAATCAGTTTTGTAATCAAATTGATATAACGAGGCCCCTCGATTGTAGATACTATTCGACCAGCTCAAAGGGAACCGGGGTACAACTTTAATTTCCCCCTCGGCCTCAACTTGTTCCATAAACCAGCAAACTTCTGCTCTAGTGTATTCGTATTGAAAGAAGAGCGGTTTAAAGGATTTTCAAGAATCGGTTACTTTTGCAAAGAGGGTGTGATCCCTCCGAGCTTTTAAGGACACCCAAAGCCCCTTTGAATCGCCAAACTTGTTCACTTGGGGGGCGTACAACCAAAAGAAAGATCGTAATGTAGCGACCAAATTTTCAGCGTCGCAGAACTGTTGAAACGCCCTTACAAAGGCCCAACCACTTGGATGTAGTTGGCTCGGGGCTATGTTTAAGTGCTTCAGGACTTCTATCTCGAGGGTGGAAAAGGGCATGCGGACTCCGACCTTAGTGGCTATCTCCTCGTACAAATAAAAAAGCTGTCGATTTTCCGGTATTTGGAGGCATATCCGGTCGTCTATGCCCATGTGCCTTAGTACGAAGTCTGAGTCATTCCCATCTTCTCTCGGAGGTGTGAGAAGTGGACGAAGATGGTTCAAACTGTTCCTCGTCAACAATGAAGGCCTCGTTCCAAGCACCTCCCGATCAAAGACTTCGTCATACTGCGCATGATTTGGCGGCAAGGGATATTCTTCAGGATTGGTCTCACACCTGCGCTCCACCATATCTGGGGAAAAAGTAAAAGGCTCGGCGTTAGGAATTTTTATAGCGGATGTTTTAATTTTAAAGTTAAGGCCGAGCCTTGGAATTTTTCCCCCCTCTTTCCTCGGATCTCCCAAAGGCTCTTCTTCCATCGTACAACCCTCGGGACTAACCCTAACCTGAGCCCTACGTTCAGCAAACCTATAAGCCAACAGCCACCTGCTTACTTCAGCGGGATCCGATGGATATTCTACAGCTAGCAGTTTTGTCACGGTGGATCCCTGGCCGATTGGGGGGAAGGAAGGATCTACTGCATCATCACTATCCCCATAATCCCCAAAACTCCCAGAAAAAGATGAATCACTATCACTAGAAGGTTCCTCTCCTATTTTCCTACAAAGTTCGTGATAAATCCTCTTCCAATCTCTCGAGTCACTCATGATTCAGAAAACAAAAAACCCAAGACACTATCTACCCAGAACAAAAAACCCCAAAATCCCTACAAAACCCAGAAAAGCGAAACCCTTTCAACAAATAGGAAAAAGAGCAGAACCAGAAAATGAGTGGTTAAAATTAGAAGAAGAGGAAGAGGTTACCTGTTTTTTATGTTTGAACTCTGGAAGTTGATACGCAGTCGGTGATCGTGGGAGAACTGAAGGAAAAAAGGTGCAGGGAGTGAGTGAGAAAAAGAGTTTATGGAATACTTTTGGAGTAGCAAGGGGGCGTGTTTGATTTTTTGGGAATCAGAAATGAAGTATGGGAAGAGGGAATGAAGAAGTTGAATAACCCTCAACCTTCAAAACCCTTCGATTTCCTTCCAACTCACTTGTGGGCCGAAAGCCCATTTACCTCACTCAGCCACACACACGATGAGACGTGGCAGTTGCAGAAGAGACGCTTTTTCAAATTTCAAAATTTGCAATGATGTGGCACAACTCTCAAGGACACGCGTTGTACCTAGAGAACCCAAAACGTCACCTCGAACAGGCTATAAGGTTAAAGCGGGAAACAGTTGTCAAAGCAGTCCCAAACTTAGACACCCGAAAAGGTCAACCCTAAACGTTTGCTACCTCGTCACAGACTTCTCAAAGTCTTACGAGCTGGGGGGCTTATAGGGTCTGCCGACCAGACACGGATTTAAGTCTTGTCAAAGGGGTTCTCTAAGGGCATTTCCCTCGATCCACTTAACATGAACGTCCCTCGCTCGGGCTCATGGACTCCGGGTATCACCAAAGGATCAAGCTCGGACTTGATGGAACCGAGCCTCATCCTCGGTCCTCAATCCATCAAGCTTGAGACTCTAGGCCGAGACACACCGTCGGCTAGCGGATAAGCTCAAACCCACCGAGGCTTCTTATCCCTTCCGCAAATCACTCCTAGATTCTCGCAACAGCCTAGACATGAGATCTTAAGCTGATCCTATCCAGATTCTAAGAGTGTAATCTTTCGATATTATCTCACAGAATCCTGGTTCAGCTCAACCCTGATACAGGGCCCAGACGGCCCATATCAGCCTCCTCCAAACCCTATAAATAGCTCATTACAGCTAGGGTTTCAGGTACGTACTCTCATCCCTAAGTTGACACTCTGCACACACGTTGACTGGGGAGAACCTACTTTTCCCAACTGGAATTGCAAAAACACCATAAGTCACATATTGACTCTTGATCCTCTCTAGGACTCCTGATTCCATAGTCTTGAGCACTTAGAGGGTTAAAGACATCTAGTGTTCCAGGACACTACAACATTAAACTACACTACTTGTGAAACAGAAGGAATATAAAATTGTGAAATAAAATACATATGAACATTTTATGGTGTGCTTGGTGTGTATGATTGTGTATCCTAATGCAAATCCTTCGTAGAAGGTGGCGTTATTGGTGTACTTTAAAGCTTGGTTAATCCTTGGTAGCGTAATAAATTTTCTTTTTTGTTAAAAAAAAAAAAAACATTATAATGCCTGCTTACATGAACATCACGTTGTTTCAAGATATGACATGTTCTTAGAATAAATATGCTACTCTCAATATATACTTTATCTTAGTTTGATAATTTGCTCAAAAAAGAAGAAACAAGACAAATACAAATGTAGAGACATTATTATAAATCTAACTTGAAAGCAGTAATAGATAAATAGCTAACTAGCTAGCTGTGAAAGCTAAACGCGTAATAGCGTCACAGTTGAGAGAGGGGGGGTCCAGGGTCCAAGGGGGGTGTGATGCCTATATATACCCTGTAATATATATAACAAAGACATATATCTCAACACAAGTTGAAACACATAGCAAAATGGGTTCTTCTTTGTGGACTTTTCTGATTTGGTTATCACTAGTCTCTGTCTCCTTCGCCGCCATCCCAAGGAAGCCCGTTGATGTGCCATTCGGCCGTAACTATGTCCCTACTTGGGCCTTTGATCATATCAAATACTTCAATGGTGGTTCTGAGATTCAGCTTCATCTTGATAAGTACACAGGTATGCTAAAAATGCTATGCACCTTTCATTTTCTACCTATTATTTATTTATTTTGTTCTTTTTGCTTTATCTAACTTATATTATTTATAATCTCTTTATTCGTTATTATAAGTCACTTTTATGAAGATTAAAAAATATTATTATTACTCTCAAATTTTGTAAAAAATATATTTTAATTTCAAAATTACTCTTATTTAGAACTTTATAACTTTATCTATATTTCTTTTTATTGTAATTATTACCAATCATCCCTATAAAATTATGAACGGTGTATTTGCAATAAACTCTTTAATGCTACCTAGATATTCTAAAACAACATATAAAATCGAAAAAAAAAATCTATGAAAATTGTGCCTTGTAATCAACATAAGTGGACAAATATTATAAAAAAAAAAAACATAAGTGGACAAATTTATTTAATCACCAATCCAATTAACTTTGTCACTTACTTTTTTATTTCTTTTAGACATACATTTATCTCAGAATTAGGGAAATTCTACGTGCTTCTTTAAATTTTTATATGCACTCGGTATAAATTTTCGAGAAGGCTATTTTGTGATATATATTTTTTTTCTGGGATAAAATATCCAAAAAATTTACATCAAATAGATCATAACAGAAAATTGAGGATGGGAATAAAATTTTCCGAAAATTATCATTCAAACTTCATAAGTTATCCCATTTGATTGTACACAAAACAGGTTGTTTTGCTATTTGGTTAAAAAAATTAATTTTCATAATTTTCATGCATTTTTTTAATAGGTACTGGCTTCCAGTCCAAAGGGTCATACTTGTTTGGCCACTTCAGCATGTACATAAAGATGGTTCCTGGTGATTCAGCTGGCACAGTCACTGCTTTCTATGTAAGAAAAATACTTTATTTTATTTTTATTTTTGTAAAGCTTCCTCCGTGACCTTTTTGCTGTGATCGGAAACTATGCAGTTATCTTCTCAAAACGCAGAACATGATGAGATAGACTTTGAGTTCTTGGGGAACAGAACTGGGCAACCTTACATTTTGCAAACAAATGTGTTCACAGGAGGCAAGGGTGACAGAGAACAAAGAATCTATCTCTGGTTTGATCCTACACAAGCCTACCACAGATACTCTATTTTGTGGAATTTGTATCTGATTATGTAAGTACTTCTTCACTCACCTCTTGTTTATTCCCATGACCAAGTAACATTTTCACCATCTTGTTTCCTTAAAAAAAAAAATGAGTTCAATTTTGTTTGAAGATGGTACTTTTCGTTCTATATAACTGTCTTTTGTACGAAGTTTTTTGTTTTTTTTTTTATGATTTCAATAGTGTAATAAATGTTATTTTTCACGTTTACCTCTGTTTAATATGATATTGATTTTTGTTTGCAGTGAAAAATATGTAATGATTACGGAGAGAAAAATTGTATAGTAAGAAAAATATAATTAATGCATTAAAAATCTAAATAATAATTACATTTTTTAAAGGATATATTTTATTTAAAATAAGATAGATAAATAAGAACGGAAAGAATACTGACCATACTTGTCAACGAAAATAAATGGATAAAAATATAAAAATATTATTTTGACAAGTTGTGGCAACTTTGTAAGTTTTTTAAGATGCAAACAAAAGATAAAGATAAATATAAATAATTTAATGTGGAATGTGCAAATAACTTGACTATATATAGACAAACAAATACTAACATAAACTCAAATGTGGGTTGTACAGTTTCTATGTGGATGATGTACCAATCAGGGTGTTTAAGAACAGCAATGACTTAGGAGTGAAATTCCCATTTAACCAACCAATGAAGATATACAACAGCTTATGGAATGCAGATGACTGGGCCACAAGGGGTGGTTTGGATAAAACAGATTGGTCCAAAGCACCCTTCATAGCCTCTTACAAAGGGTTCCACATTGATGGGTGTGAGGCCTCAGTGAATGCCAAGTTTTGTGACACTCAAGGTAAAAGGTGGTGGGATCAGCCAGAGTTTCGTGACCTTGATGCTGCTCAATGGCAAAGGCTCAAGTGGGTGCGCCAGAAATACACCATCTATAACTACTGTTCTGACCGCAAACGCTACCCTCAACAACCTCCTGAATGCATTAGAGACCGAGACATTTAAGCTTCCACCTGCTATATATTATTGTTATTATTACTACCATAAAAGTTCTCATTTAATTTTCTATTATTATTGCCACAACATAATTTTCATATGGTTTTCTTCTTGTATTGGTCATTTATCATCATTTCAATGTGTTATTGTTTGAGCAGTGTAACATAATGATTGGTTGTTGAGAACAGATGAGTCTCTAGCTCTCTTGATAAATATGCCTTTGTATCTATCTGTAATTCAGTTTAATGCTTTGTGAGAAATAATTTATTCTTTTATAATTGTTTGACTCTAGACCTATTACATAAAGTCTATTCAAAACATACATATGCATATTACTAATTAACTACGTACCCAATCCAGAGTCAATGGTACAATCCAAAAGGGTTTTAGTCCATGATGGACGAATCTTATATTCCTTTAGCAGGATGAGTATGAGTCTTCTCGACCTCGGTAAGAGAGAATACACTTCTTCTACCTAAAAGGAATAACAAGGGAATGAGAAATTTACTTATACAACAAGACATAACATTTGAATCAATATAAATATACTTAACATACAATGAATTATAAAAAGTAGAGTAATCACAAACAATCATAATCAAGTATCATGTGCATGTACATGATGCATGCCTCTTACAATTAGTTAATCCAAACATATGCATATGAATGCATGCTTGTCTCTCAAGATCATCCAATCAATGGATCCCATTTTCATCTGAATCCCTTCTCTGGATTCTGTTCTTTTCAATTATCAAATCTGGATATCATTTCTATGGATTCAATAATTCGATTTCTCTTTTTCATTTCATTAACCAATCCAAATCCTCATCTCATTCTCAATCCATATCCTTACATCACCATTCACTCCTAGGAAAGACCAAACCGGGACTAAGGGGTGAACACAAGTTGAAGGGATTGACTTTTTTGATACATCCTCCCATGTTATTAAAATGGCAACTATAACGACCCCAAATTTAAACCCCAAAATCATTAAGTGATTAATCATTGAAATAATTGATATCCTTAAAAATGATGGATAAATTAAAACTTTTCGAAACGGAAAACATAGTTATATTAACATTACTTCAAAAGAGTAGTTCTACATATTAGTACTTTTCAAAAAAATATTTCCCTAGCGTATTATCAAAAACCTCTGTTACACTTGGAGCAATACTCGTTAAAACTCTAATCCTTATGACAAGGATCTGAATGACAGTATCATTCATGGATTTCCACATTTTACTCCTAACAGGGAGTGACTTCAGTCCCATCTGCTCTAGAGGAGGGATAAACTTCATCATCACCTAACACACAATTAGAGAATGTGAGTAAGTCATTGTCATATCACATTATCGAATTAGTAATTGATTAATTATAAGTTAGACAAACACATACAGTACAAATAAAATGCATGTGATGCATGATTAAACAAGTGTCTTATCACAAACATTATCTTCTTTATCTGAATGCTATGCATTCTCGTTCTCACATTAAAACTTTCACCATTCACATTCAACACTTCCATAAAATCAACACTCTAGGGATAAGCAATCGGGAGTAAGTATTCCCACCACCATGTATACAATCCCATCCGGATCTACGTATACTTAGAACCACCCTCTGCGATCCCAAATGGGTGAGTTGCGGATAGAACTATTGCAGCTCCGTAAGACTATCATGGGCTTGGTTAGCTAGACCAGCCCTTCACAGGACCAACTCACCCACAGTATTCCTAACAACCTTCCATTTCCACTTATGATCCACTGGACCACTCATGTACCTTAACCCTACATCTCATCATATCACCATAACTTCATGCATGATGCATGATCATTATCATTCTTCCCATCACTTATCTTAATTATCATTTAATAAGGTCCTATAGTTGGATTTATAACTAGTTAACCTGGTAATCATTATCCAATTATCATGTATTAGTTTAACCAAATCTGTGTCTGGATAATCGATTGTTTAGACCTGATAATCGATTATCTAGTATTAATTCCATTTATTACCAATTTGCAAAAAGGCCCGATAGTCGATTGTCAGCATGGGACAATCGATTATCTGCACTGTCTGAGGCAAAACTTTAACTTTTTTAATCTTAATTCATTCCATTAGTGCAAGGTATCACCTCTTAACTATCATACAACATTAAGCACATGTAATTAAGCTTAATCTAGGCATCACATATGCAGTCATAATCACATAGCTCATACATAACCATCATTCATAATTCAATATCTTAGCATTCTAAATTACAAGTCTTAGATTCAGATTCATTCTTGATTAAGCTTACCAACATTATTTAGAACATGTCCAAAGATCAATCATGGATTAGTCAGACCTCCAAGTCATCTACTCAATTCTTGATTCCACAATTAGTTTCCCTCAAGCTTATGGTTGCTTGAACTACAACTTATAACAATCAATCACTATCCTAGTGATATGAATGAAATCTCTCATACCTGATAATCTTAGAAAAACACTGGATTGATACAAACCGGAATTATAGGATGGATTGGACAACAATACACCTTCAGAATCAAAACATGTTTTTGGCTACTTTATAATCATCGTTCGGCACGATCGTTCAACGAAAACATGTGAGACCAATTAGAACGCAAACTAGGTTATGAGATCTTTAAATAGAACCAAAGATATGAACAAATGGTGGCCTAGGCTTGCTGTGCCAATACTGCAAAGTTG
Source organism: Crotalaria pallida (assembly GCA_037953625.1). Lineage (NCBI taxonomy): Eukaryota > Viridiplantae > Streptophyta > Magnoliopsida > Fabales > Fabaceae > Crotalaria > Crotalaria pallida. The sequence continues at coordinate 38,758,816 of CM075652.1, read as the reverse complement.
GCTCGTTCATAACTCTGGTTGCTGATTCCAGAATCAGAATTACTTTTTGCTAACTTTGGCAGTAAAGTTTAGCATGGTCCAACAACTAAAATACATGAGACCACTTAATGCTAACTCTAGGCTATGAATATTGAAATAAGGAACAAGAATGAGAACCTACAATGCTATGAGCTTACCACAAGAACGAACCAAAGTGGTGCCCTTGGATCAGTAGAATTTTGAGACAGCTTCCTCAGTAGCACTTCAATAAGACTTTTGGGCAAGAAAGACACAACTGGAAGGCTTCAACCTCAAGAAGAGCTTGGGTAAAATTGATTTTAGTACAACAAGAGAGTGTTTGGAACGTGTTTTGGTGAAGAGAATAGCTGAGAAGAGAAGCTATTTATAAGGGAAAGAAATGGATAAAATAATGGGATGGAAGGGATGAGTAATCCATGGATTAACCCATGGAGGCCAAATGTGACCCTTAGACTTTCTAAGCAAGTCTCCAAAAGATTAAATGTGGTTTCCTAGAAGAAAAAATGTGTTTTTCTTCAACAAACTATCTTTGAATTGAGCTTTCTTCAGCTTGAAGAAACCGATAATCGATTGTCCGGCCCCGACAATCGATTATCGGGCTTGAATTCATAATTCTGGGCAAAATTATGCCACGATAGTCGATTGTCTGCCCCCAATAATCAATTATGGGGGCTCAGACTTATCAATATTCAAAACTTCAAACATTTGAAATATATTATTTTATTATATTTCCCCCCAAAATTTGTTTTAACGTTAAAATACATAAAATATATCACACAAATATTACTTTAATAATATCATATTAATTATTCACATTTTTAATCACAAAACTAATTTAGGAATTAATTCTAGTGGATGTTATAGCAACTATCAGAGTTGTCATATCCTTAGCTTCTATTAATGGCTTTGGTTTTTGGAGCAACTATACGTCAATAATGCTTTCCTCCATGGAGATTTAGATGAGGAGGTTTAAATGACTATACTACCTGGTCTTTCATCTACTACTACACTTCTAATCAGGTCTTCAGATTAATAAATCCTTATATGGACTTAAATAGGCCAACAAACAGTGTTTTGCGAACTGTCCTCTTTCCTCATAAACTTTGATTATATACAATCTCATTATGATTACTCACTCAAACACACTAGCACATGATTCACAGCTTTGCTTGTTTATGTTGATGATGTGATTTTAAACTAGTAATAACATGACTGAGATCATGAAGGTTAAAACAGCACTTGATGATTCCTTCAAAATCAAAGACCTTGGAGAACTTAGGTACTTCCTAGGTTTTGAGATTGCAAGGAATAAGACTGGTATTTCTGTTAACCAAAGAAAATATGCACTAGAATTACTGTCAGATGCTGGATTGACCGGCTGCAAACCTGCAAGCACTCCTCTAGAAGATAATGTTCATCTTCACCAGGATTCTAGTGCTCCCTTCACTAATATCACATCATATATATCTTAGACTTAAAAAATATATGCTCTTCAATTAGCCCATTTTTATTAATTATCAATTAGCCTATAAAAGCTATGATTATTGTAACGTCCATTAGTAATGATAGAAAGTTTTCTGTTGATCAATTAGCATAGCAACGAGTGATGCAAAATAGAAGAGATTAATTAGTGGCTAAAATATATTAGCACTCTTACAACAACATTTTGCATCATGGTATTTTATGTATTCGCAGAAATGATTTGGCTATTTCCATAGTTTTTCTTATTGCGGTCTATCTAGCAATTCCGATGACTTCTTTTGTGTGGATACTATCAATGAAGACGTCCATGAATCTTCGTTTTCTTTTTCCTGAATAACATAGTTCTACTTTAGAACATTTGTATTGTAAAGACGAAGAATATTAAGGAAAAGTAAGAGTTCATATTTTTTAAATTCTTAAAATCTTCATTACATAATCTACTATAGCCAGAAAGAAGAGCAGCCCCCGGGTAGCTGGTACTACTATTCCTGACATATACTGTTCATACTTTATCTTATTTGTCATGTACTAATATATATGGATGGGGCCTCTGCTGGTGAATGAGTTGTATTGCATTGCACATATCTGTATTCTGGTCATATGGTCCAAGAAATGACAAAGACACCGACAAGGATTGTAAATGAGGCAAAAGTATAAAGTGTTGATTTGAAACGCATAAAAAAAAAAAAAATCAGTGAAACGTGGCCCTATACTGATCGACCACTTCCGCATGTGAACTGTAATATGAGCGGAATGGATAAGAATTGAGTAATACGTTTAATTCATCTTTGATTTTGTGGACATTGATTAAATTAATTTATAAGATTATCGAAACTTTAAATTAGTCCTCGAGAAAGGTACACGGCAGTTATATTAGTTTCTGACGTAAATGGTTCATAAAGTCAGAGATTAATGTGACCGGTTTTGACAATCTCAACGACTAATTTGATTGATATTCAATTATTTTTGTTTTTTTTTTTTTTTACAAAAACGACATCGGTTTGGCCATCCCGTTAGTTCACGTTAGTGATCATTGACGATCATCAACGTCAAAGACTAATTGATGACTAATTGATGTTAGAAACTAATATGATTGAGGCATTTTTATGTCTGGGAGCAATTTGAAATTTTAAAAGTCTCAGAAATTAAATTAATCGATACCTAAAAATTCAGAGACATTTTACTCAATAACAATTTTTAACTAGATTTAAGGTTTGGTTGGAGCACCTTTATTTGACAAATCTCGGTGGTGATTATCATTTAATATATAAAGAATAGAGTGGTTAAAGATTACAAGAGACCATTTAATTTCCTCCTAAATTTATGAAAAAAAAAAATAGTGTACAAAATTATTCGAACTTCACTATCATGCCATGAAAGTAACTTGTTTATTAACGGTTTATAATGATATATTTAGTAGTATGACTTAGTTAATTGAAAGGAAAAACAAAATTGGGTCCCTCTATTATTGGAAGCCGTAAATCATTTCACATCTGCCCTACGTTGTATTTTGGACATTATAAGACGTAAGCTAATTCAGAATCAGAAGAGAATGAATAATGATACCTCCTTTATTTTCTTGGGTTTCCTAGTTAATACTCAAGTCAAAATTTGACTGGTTGATAATGAAATATAAATCTCGAACCTGAACTTTGTCAACAAGTTAAGAAAAAGAAAGCTGAAAAAGAAAGGTTTTGCTCATTGTTTTTAACAAAAATTCGTAATTATAATTGTGTTTTTTTGGAAGTTTCCATGAAGGCTTCGTGATAGTAATTGTAGTTGACTAAACTATCACTTTAGTCCCTCACTTTGTAAGATTTCTTACTTTAATATCTGACTTTTCAATAATTTTTCTTTAGTCTCTCACTTTGAAAAAAGTTACTCACATTAGTCCCTGACAACTCTATCTGTTCATAGACGTTAACGTCTTACACACATAGCGGTTAAATAACATACACACGTGGCCGTTAATATCTTACACATGATGCTGAATTCAAAAGACAAAAATTGGAGAAAGAAGAGGCTAAGACAGTATAAGGCCGCTGAAGAGGCAGCTAAGGCGATTGCAAAGAAGTCAACTGTTAAAGTTCTGATAACTGCAGAAAATACAGCAACTAATGAACTTGTGGTAGCATCACAACAACTAGACGTTGTATAAGTTATTTAACGCCCACGTGTGTAAGATGTTAACACTACTAGAAATCAGACATTTCACATCTGTTTTTTAAGACATTTCGCATCTGTTTTGGAAATGATGTCCATGTGAGAAATGTAGATAGTTATGACTTTTCGCATCACTTTTTAAAACAGATGCGAAATGTCAGAACTTTCTGCATCACTTATATAACTGATGCGAAAAGTACATATAACTGATGCGAAAAGTATACTTTCTGCATCACTTATTTTATAACAGATGTAGAAAGTATAATAACTGATGCGGAAAGTACACTTTTCGCATCTATTATTTTTTTAACAGATGCGGAAAGTACACTTTTCGCATCTATTATTTTTTTAACATATGTGAAAAGTGACTTTCCGCGTCAGTTATTTGAAATATCAGATGCGGAAAGTGAACTTTTCGCATCTTTTATTTGCAAATAACTGATGCGAAAAGTATGTAAATAACTGATGCGAAAAGTGCACTTTCCGCATCAATTATATGGAAATAACAGATGCGAAATGTGTTTTTTTTTTGCAATTTTTATATATATTTAGTGACCTTCATTCTTTGCTTTGACTACCAAAAATAAAATTTTAAAACAAATGAATCCAAAAGGCAAAATATATATATATATATATATATATATATATATATCTAATAATTTCAATACAACTACCAATAACTTCAATACAAAGTACAAATTCTACCAAAACTATGTTAATTCAATGCTACCCAAATCTCTTATTTCTTTCCACTAACTACAAATTCAACCAAAACTATGCTAATTCAATGCTATCCAAATCTCTTATATCCACTAATTACAAATTCTACCAAGAGAAGGGGACCTAAAATAAATCCTCCACCAAGACCAAGCAAGCCACCAACCATGCCAGCAGTAATGCCACAGGAACAATATAGAATTAATTGGTGCACTCTCCAACGTGTCTGTTAATCTCCCTGGGATGCTATCACTCTCTTACCTTTGTAAAGAAGCACTGCCTGAAATGTAGTTGTGGTGGACTCGGCCTGGCCGAGGTCCTTAAACCGCCTCGCCGAAGTCCTGAGGACCCTTCAGGAAGTCTTCTGAACGCTTGGCCGAGCTCAATGCTCAACGGCCAAACAGATGCCAGGTACAGGCCGACCTCGTGTTCCCACTCAGTTCCGACACCCAGGTCCGACACCTCCCCAAGTCCGACATCTAGGACATGAGGACAGCTCACTACCTTATCCACAAGGACAGCTCACTACTTTATCCACAAGGACAGCTCACTACCTTATCCACAAGGACAGTTCCTCCAACCTTATCCGCTCCTAGCTCAGTACAGGCTGGCCCTACTTGGGCCTAAAGCAAGCCCATTAGGGCAACCAGCTCCCCCTATAAGTAGCTCAGTATTACATGGGGCTCAGGTACGTCCTCTAACCCTAATTGCCATCCTCACACACCAGCGATTAGGGTTGCTTCTTGGCTCTTTCCCTTAGCCATCTGAGGACTTCCCCCAAACATCACATATCAACCCTAGACAGAGGCTCCTTCGAAGGTCATCTCCTACACCCTCGGAGGTCCTCGCCGTCTAGGACATCACATTGGCGTCGTCTGTGGGGAGAGATAAATTTTAGCCCCACTCAGAAGATTTCACCATGTCTGAAGAACAGCAGCCGGTCCAGAGAAGGAGGAGGGGGCGTCCAAGAAGGGTGTCGTCGACTGAGGACCTGCGCCTCCACCTGGAAGCCAATAGGGCAGCGAGGTCCTCACCACCACCCCCTCCACCGCCTCCTCCCCCGTCACCACCTCCTCCACCAGAGTTCACTCATACCCATAGTGGCCCCTACACCATCCACACTGAAGACACCGCAAACCCAACCCAGTCTCCGGGTGGAGGTCGGCGCGTGCAGTTACGCTCTGAGTTCGGAGAAACCAACAATGAATAGCACCGCCACCGCGGCGAGCGTGCTCACTCAGTCAGTACAACACACCGTTCAAACTCACTACAGTCTACGCTCTCACGGGATGCTGAAGTTTTGTCTCTGATGAGACAGCAAATGAGAATCGTAGAGCAACAAGGTAAGGCTATTGCAGATCTCCAGCAAGTTGCTATGCAAAGATTAGCTGAACGAGCTTCTGTCCAAGCTCCGGCCCCGAACGAGTTCCCTCCACCACCCCCTCCCCCACCTCTTCCACCACAACACCCGTTAACTCCACAAACCTTTGCAACACCACACACGACTGTCACACAACTTACACCAACTCCTGACCAGCAACAACCTGAGCTGGACGATTCCCATCCTGGACATCCTTTCACCCCTGTCGTCATGGCCTATGAACCACCGCCTGGGTACCTAGGGCCCAGTAACATTCCCAGATATAATGGCCTTACTGACCCTTAGGAACATGTCCTTTCCTATGAAGGAGCCGTGAACTTTCACGGAGGAGGAGATCGGCTGAAATGCCGAGCTTTCTCTATGACCCTCCAGGCCCCAGTCCTTCGGTGGTATTCAACGCTTCCTAAAAACTCTGTCAACAACTGGGCAGAAATGAAGCGCGTCTTCCTCAACCGATACACTGCCAGCTGTGTGCAACCCAGGTCGGACCACACGCTAGCGACAGTGACCCAGAAGCCAGATGAATCCTTACGTGCGTACTTGCACAGGTTTCAC